>CM034532.1:67109247-67180528 GCA_020002185.1 Paraescarpia echinospica
GTACGGAAAGAAGCTGGAGGAAAAGAGCAAGTCTCTACACAAAGAAACATTAAACTAAAAGGACTGTAGGATTAAAGGTATATGCGAATAACCATATGAGCTTAGTAGTTTGTATGTCCCTGTCGAATATGATACTGCCTCGATGAAATAATAGTTTTCTTTGTCAATGGATAACAGCAGGTTTATTTGTAAATGTATATGTGTTAAAATGTATGAACAAACAAAATTATTCAGGAGCAGTATTCTGGAATACCCTGCCTCATAAACTTAGAATACTCCTGACCATTAACCAGTTTAAAAGAAACCCTTCAACTCCTTACTCGTTATTATTATTATTATTGATATTACATTATATATGTATCTGGGTAAATATACATAGGTGAAGCACAATACTGGGCCAAAAAAGAGGACTGGACATCAAAAACAAAAGTGCAAAAAACAAAAAATCTTAGATGGTAGCCAAGATACATCCATACCAAAAATTAAAGAAGATAAGATATCTTTACTCACTGTTATGTGGTGCAATGCCAAGTGAAGTTGATGATCTAAAATATGAGAATGTGAAACCCTTCAGAAATCAAAATTGTCTTGACTGATGTATGCTAGTACCTCATCTGAATCCAACCAAGACTTTTAAAATGCTAAGGATGATCAGAACACTCTGGACATCAAATGGTGGACACTGTAACTTTCGTTATCCACCACATTGTCCACAACCAAATTTTTTTTTAACAACAATAAACCGGCAGGATGCGTTTTTTGTGTCTCTTCTTTCTTCATGGGCCTAAGATACAGCACCAATGTTATCAACAGGAACTGTCCGCAAAGAAGCTGGTTATGGAGTAAATATAGCGTAAGTTACAGGACACCAATTTGGCCCAGTATTGTGCGACTCCACAATTTTTTGTTAATATATTGTACATTGTTTTCTTCAGGTTATTGCATTATATGCGTACCACCACAGACAACACACAAGGAAAGTGTTTTGTGTCAGCTGTTGTGTGGGCAGAGATGAGGAAGTCGGCCTCTTATAAAGTAGATGTGTCCATGAACAATGATGCGGTTGTGTAAGAAGCACAATGTGAATGTGGTGCTGGGCAGGGCCCTACAGCTCACTGCAAGCATGTTGAAGCAGTTCTGTTCGGCCTGACACTACTGTCAGACAGGAATTATCTTGACAGTAGTGACATGTATACAGGTAAGACGTTTAAAAAAACACTTATTTTCTGCATTCAGTGTACTATGTACACATATTGGGGCAATTGTCAATGCACAAAAAATGGCATTTATTTTATCCATATTTTGTACAAATAAGCTGGGTAGTTTCAAGAATGTGACACGTTCTTGTCAACATATCAGCAGCAATAAGTGAATGAAAGGGTTAAAATGCATATAAAATTCATAAATATGTAGCTGAATGTACACTTTGACTTGAACTGCAGGTCCTCCAGACGTTCCATCATTCTATACCTTTTAAAGGAACTCCTATCAAGTCCAGCAGATTACATGCAATTCGTGGGAAGGACAATGCGGACCTTATATATGATCCTCGATCAGAGCAACTGCAGAACAACGACTCTACTCCAGACAGGTTCACTCTATTTGACGAAACAAATCTTATACAGCCTGTATTCCTTTTACAGTCCAATTGAAAAATATTTACTTGTGAAAACATGGGCATTAGTGCAGTCTCTGGCTTTATGTATAAAGCAAATAATACAATGTTGCTTATATCTCTACATATACATATTTCAGGAAAGTCAACCAATGCCAGTGATGCAGCTGTTCTCTCCTGCCAATCCACATGCCCTTGCCAACGACCACAACTACTTGAAGTTAACTCCACAAGATCAGTACTTGAAAGATGAAATGGTTAGTTATTTCCATGCTTTTCAATTCAACATACATACATACATACATCTGTATTTACATAATGTGCTCCATTGGAACAATGCACCTGGTTACAATAGAGCGCAGTGGCCTAGTGACTAGAACGTTGGACTCTCAATCAAGAGAACCCAGGTTCGAATTCAATGCATCTGTGTTGAACCCTGGGCAAGTTCGTTCACTCTACGTTGCTCCAGTTCACTCAGCCGTATGAATGAGTACCTGGCTATAGACAGTGGTGGGTATTTGTGAACGAATAGTCTTTGTGCATTAATTGCTGCATGGCTGAATGCTTCCCAGAGAAGTTCAGATGGTGCTCGATCGAACAAGTCTGCTAGGGAGTAAAATGTAAAGCGCTTTGACCAGTCATCAGGACTGGATACTGCGTTATTATAAGATATTACTTTTTATAAACATTGCAAGTAGTAAGGAGGGTGGGAGCATCCCCGGTTTGACCCCAAATCCTTTGATGTTTGAGTTTTTTATAAGTAGAATTCCTACGTTTTTTAGCAACCATGCGCCCTTAGGAGTATGTCGAAACAGAGTGATTGATGGGTTCCGGGTCCCTCCCCCTACAAAGAGTGTGTCGACATCTAGTGACTAATCAGGCACTAATTAGGTAAGTGCACACTAGAGGCAGCACTAGCAATAACTAAAAATAGTAATGGTTATGTAATGGTTATATACTAATGACGTGGTGTTTATATAATACGGAGTCACGTGTGCTTAAGATTATATAATGGTTAAGCATGTGTGCCGCCCTCTAGTGACTGAAAAAGAAAGCATGTCCACCTAGCGACTGAAAAAGACGCGCTCGTATATAGTGGTTACGCGTGAGGCGCTGCCGTAGTTAGTAGTGTGTCATCGTGTAGATATGTCGTCGACGAGTATTAGTTTCGGGGAGTTCATGACGTACCTGTCGAATAACTATCCGTGTAGAATTGCGGCGTACGGACAGTATTTCAAATCCGTCGAGCACGCTTACCAGTTTAGAAAAGCGATGTTTCACGCGGACGAAGACAGTACGCAGCACATCAAAGCGGCGTGGTCGGGGTATATAGCGAAACGACGAGGTGCCCGTATCGTGAAAACGAGAACGAGTGCTGAATGGGAGGCCGTTAGAGTCGAGTGTTTGAGGAGCCTGTTGATGAGTAAGTTCGGTGTGTCGAAAAGGTTGAGAGACGCCCTATTGGCTACCGGTGAAGCCGAATTGGTGGCGCGGATTCCGTCGAAAGAGGCCTTTTGGGGATGCGGCTGCGCATTCGGGTATGAAGACGGTCAGAATAAGCTCGGCGAATTGTTGATGGAGGTGCGTCGTGCGTATAGGAGATCGTAACGTTGTCCGCGCACCAGTCGCCGATATGGACGGAAAGTGGAAGCACCCTTTTACGTGTATATTGTCCGGCCCTACGGGGTGCGGAAAGACTACCTTCGTTGTACGCCTGTTAAAGTTTGCTTCGTGTATGATTTCGCCGCCACCGTAGAAAATTATGTGGTGTTACGGCCAGTGGCAGACCGCTTACGACTCTATGGCCGGCGTAGAATTTGTAGACGGTTTGCCGGATCCGTCGCTTCTGGACGCCAAAACGACGACGCTTCTAGTGCTCGATGACCTTATGTCGGAGACCAATAGTAGCGTCACGACTTTGTTTACTAAAAAAGTCATGACTGCAACGCGTCCGTCGTACAGCTTTTGCAGAATCTCTTTCCGAAAGGGAAAGAAAATCGCACAATCAGCTTAAACGCGCAGTATATGGTCCTCTTCAAGAGTCCCCGGGACGTTGGACAAGTAGGTCACCTGGCGAAACAGATGTACCCGGGTAGAATCAACTACATGGTGGAGGCGTACAAATATGCCACGTCGGCAGCCTACGGTTACCTCCTGGTGGACCTGAAACAGGAAACGCCGGAAACCATGCGCCTGCGCAGGGACATTTTTCCCGACGACCCCATTCAGTACGTCTATGTGCCGACGAGACTATAAAAAAGGCGGAGCGGACCTCGGCCGCCGTCATTCGACAGGATGACAGATCGCGTGAAGAGGCACATCCTAGCCCTGCAGCTGTTGCGTCGCTACCAGCGGAATACGAATCTGAGAAAGGCGGTAATCGCCCACACGGACGCCGACCTCATCTGTAGTCTGGCCGACTGCGCGTATAAAATTCTGCGAGGGAACGTGAAATTGACGCCTAACAACCGAAAAGTGCTGATAAAGTACAGGAACAATTTGCGCAAGTTAGCGTCGAAAAAAGTGCCCATCAAACGGAAGAGGGCCGTCCTGCAGACGGGCTCGGGCGCGTTTCTGACGGCGCTGCTGGCGCCGTTGGCGAGCACCTTTCTGCCCCTCCTCAGGCAGGCTATCGGTTGATGCAGCACGCGAAGAAGATGGCGCTGGTAGACCCCCGGTTGGTGGAGCGTCTACTTCCGTTACTACCGCAACCGACCACGACCACGTCGCGTGTGATGAGTAGCCTGGACAGCGACATGAAAGCCGTTCTCGAGCGTGCGGATTTATCCGAACACGAAAAGGTGGTGCCGTACAATCAACTGCTGAGTCGATATGGAGGCGTCTCGCGCGCAGCAGCCGATGCGCGTGTCCGTAGTGAAGAACGAGTCGTCGTCCGACCAGCCGTCGCCGCCGCCGCCGCCCGATCAATCGCCGGGCGAGATGGAGAGCGAGGTCGTGAAGAGCGTACCGAAAGTTCTGAAAGAAAAGGCCCGCCTCCTGTTGGCGCGACTGAAAGCCCACCCGCTGATTCGCTGGAACGATCGAGCGGAGCTCGTGTACGACGGTGCGCCTATCGCCGGAAGCAACATGGTGGATCTCGTGAACGATCTCACGCGAAAGAGGAAGAAGGTCCCCGCGCCGGTTGACTGGGAAGTGTTCGGGGACCATATAAAGCGGCTGAACGAGCCTATGGAGCTCGTCGGCAACCCCCAGGGTCGGGCGTATATACAGCGCGCGCAGAAGCGAAAGGGGCGCACTCGGTCCGTCGAGCGCACGCCGTGGTCCAGCTTTTAGCGCCCCGTAGAGGATGCCCGCCCGAAGATCAGTACTCGTCGTCGTCGTCGCCGTCGTAATCGCGGCGGTCATCGTCGCCGCCCTCTTGTTCGCCGTATCGTCGTCGGCGCCGCACGATCCATGGCGGTGGTGTCCCGGCGGACTCGTGGTGCGCAACGAAAGCGCCAACAACGCGACGGCCGACTGAAGCGCGCCCACTTCGACCCGAAACGGGCGGGCAGTTACAGCGGCGTCGACGCGTTGCACCGGGTGCCCAAGCCGATCGTCGGGCGGTGGCTGGCGGAGCAGGACGCCTATACGCTTCACAAGCCGGTTAGGCGCCGTTTTAAGCGACGTCGCGTTATCGTGGGCGGCAGAAACCAACAGTGGCAAGCCGATGTCGTCGACGTGGCTAAACTGAAAAAGCACAACGACGGCATAGCGTTCCTATTGACGGTCATCGACGTCTTCTCGAAGCGGGCGTGGTGCGTCCCGTTGAAGAGCAAATCCGGTCCGGCGCTCGTCGCGGCCTTCGAGGGCCTGCTGTCGTCGCCGCCGCACGTCCTGCAGACCGAGAAGGGGACGGAGTTTCTCAACAGGCCCCTTCAGACGCTTTTGAGGGCGCGCGGCGTCCACCATTTCGTGACGCACAACGAGGAGACCAAAGGGAGCGTCGTGGAGCGATTCAATCGTGCGCTGAAGACGCGCATGTGGAGGTACTTCACGAGGCATCAGACGCTGAGGTACGTGGAGCCGTTGCAAGACTTCGTACTGTCGTACAACAACGCCTACCATCGAAGCATCGGTAGGACGTCGAATAAGGAGAGCGTGTGGCAGCGGCTGTACGGCGGCGGAGCGTGTCAAAAAAACAAAAGCAAGCCGAATCTGCGAGCGGGGGACCGCGTACGCATCAGCAAAGCGAAGGGACGCATCAAGAAGGGGTACATAGCTAACTGGAGCGAAGAGCTCTTCGACGTCGTAGAATTGCACCCGACCGACCCTCCCGTTTACCGACTGATGGACGACACCGGCACGATATTGGACGGCAACTTCTACGAGCCGGAGCTACAAAAAGTGATCGTTGCGAAGGAAAATTATATCGGGTGGAGGCCGTTCTACAGAGACGTCGTCGACGACGCGGTAAGGGCGAAGAGGTGCTCGTCAAATGGTTCGGCTATCCGGCCTCGTTGAATAGCTGGATCGATGCCAAGGAGCTCGTGGACTATAAAGGCTGATGTCGACACGTTGTTGGACGGAATACGCAGAGCGCTGGAGACTTTCTTCCTACAACCGCCGCCGCTACCGTTGTCGATGCGACCGATGCTATCGACGTCGACCGCAACGTCGGCGAACTCGTTCTATGATGTATCAGCGTGACCTATAAGGGATGACGACGCGTTGAATGCGCCACGCGGGGTGCTGGCGACTGCACGAGGCGGGATTGTGCAACGGCTTTTCGTTTTTTATTAGGGGACCGTGCTGTATTAGTAGACTGCAGATGAGAAGAAGGCCGCGTCAAGTTCGCGCCGCCGCCACCACCACCCGACGCCCCCACGCCCGTCGGCGAACTCGCTCTATGGTGTGCCTGCGCGATCAAGGAAGGACGCCGTAGCGTCGGACGGCAGTCGCGCGATGTGCACCGTCGAGACGACAGCAACACCCAATGCAACCGCCGAATACCGCCGTCGACTCAAGCGCGTTTGTGGGTGCACCCGCCGACGACTCATGCGTCTCTGTGGATGCGCCCGATGCCGTCGACGCCTCCTCCGTCACGAGCGTTCCGTGGCGTCTCTGCGGCAACGAATGCCCTAAGGCCGAGATCGTCTTCCTGTACACGGTGATCGTCGTCAGTATATACAAACTAACCCGCGGCATGGGCGACTCCAACCTGTGGACGGCGCTGCTGAGTAGATGCCTCGGCTACCTACTGCCGAGTCCGTCTATGAGGCGCGATGGCATCGCCTGACTTTTACGTGACGTTGCCGAACAACGCGTCTATGAAGACGCACCCCGAAAACACGTTGACGCACTACACGACGAATCTGCCGCAACGCGTCGACCTGTCGGGGCAGTGGGAATGCGGGCTGGTGTCGCTACAGTACACGCATAGCTGGTACAATGTGGGACCGGCGGACGCCTACTTCTTCGTTGCTTGCGAGACGGGGGAGGTGGACGTTTACACCACCCCGGACGGGCGTAAAATTATCCGGCCGGCCAACATTCCGTACGGATTTTACAACAGCGCCTACGAGCTGATGCACAAAATCAACGCGGCGCTGGCGAAACTGAGCACCGACACGATCAAGGCGCGCATAGAGTACAGCCCCGTCTCTAATCGGATGACGTTGCGTCTATCGCCGGGCGTCGAATTTAACATTCCGCCGAAGGGGCGCCTGAAACAGATACTAGGCTTCGAGTCGCTCTATCTCTCGAGTTACGGGCCGCCCGAGGGCGAAGGCGCCGGCCTGCCCCCGGGGTACATGTTCGAGTTCGTGGCGACCCACCGGCGGACGCCTACTTCTTCGTTGCCGGGAGCATCGTATCGAACGTCTTCGACAGCGTCCAATACGCGCCGCTCCTGCGTCGCCAATTCGAGTCGATCGAGATAGATATAAGAGACGACCTCGGTCAGCCGATACCATTCGAGCACGGAAAAGTCGTGACGACGCTTCACATCAGACGCTGCAAGTCGAAACTGTTCTGACCATGACGCGAAACGTGTACGAGGACTACTACACGCGGCAGGTCAGCGGTGGCCTGCCGGTGTTCGTCGGCGCCCGATCGCAGAGGGGCCACGGTCTGGGTAATCTCTTCGGCAGCCTGTTTCGAAGAGCCATGCCGCTCATCAAGAGAGGGGCCGTGGCGCTGGGCAAGCGCGCTCTCAAGAAGGGCGTGCGCGTGGCGCAGGACGTCGTCGGCGGCGGGAATTTGAAACAGGCGGTAAAGCGGCGCGCGAAGGAGGCGGGCGCCGACCTTCTCGACGGGCTGTTGAATGCCCCCCACCGCCGAAAAAGCGACGACAACGCATAAAGCCGCCCGGCAAGCCGGCGACGGCCAGTATGAAGAGGCGCCGTCGAAAGAAGCCGACGTCGAGCGACGACGTATTTCCCGCGTAGTAGTATGGCGTTCGTGCATCGGCAGTCGTGCGAGGGCTTAAAGAACGCACTGGACCTGTTCGGCGTTCCGGCGACGCAGGCGAGCATCGAGGACGGCCGCACGATGTCGCACACACGCGAGAACGTCTCTCTGGACACGCTCCCGAGACGCGTGTTCACGTGCCTGATCGACAACGACGCCTACAATAAAAATCCGTTCAACAACTTCCTCTGTAAACAAACTTTGCCTCGGCGACCTTCTCGACGGGCTGTTGAATGCCCTCCCGCCGCCGACGAAAAAGCGACGACAAATAAAGCCGCCCGGCAAGCCGGCGACGGCCAGTAAGAAGAGGCGCCGTCGAAAGAAGCAGACGTCGACGTATTTTCCGAGCCGCAGGATGCCGTTCGTGCATCGGCAGTCTTGCGAGGGCGTAAAGACAGAACTGGAACTGTTCAACGTTCCGACGACGCAGACGAGCATCGACAGCGGTCAGTGGATCGATCACCAGCCGCTGACAGCCCTCGACGCTGGCGGCCCTATCGAGTTTCTCATTCCGGGCTCCAGAGACGACTATCTGGACCTGTCGTCCGTTAGACTGTACGTGCGCGCCTAGGTGATGCATGGGGATGGCACCAATCTCGCGAACGACAGCGTCGTAGCGCCCGTCAAAAATTTCCTGCATTCGATGTTCAGTCAGGTCGACGTGACGCTGAACGGCACGCTCGTGACGCCGTCGACCAATACGTACCCGTATCGGGCCTACATCGAGATCCTGCTCAGTTACGGGACCGACGCCAAAAAGTCGCAGCTCGAGGCCGACCTGTGGTGCAAGGACACCGCCGTGCGCATGGAGACGACCAACAACAACAACGGCGGGTACGCGCATCGGCACGGGTTCATACACGGCAGCCGCTAGTTCGACATGATAGGACGCCTGCACGTCGACGTGCTCATGCAAAACCGGTACCTGTTGAACGGCATCGACTTAAAGATGCGACTGGTGCGAAGCAAGGACGCCTTCGCGCTCATAGGCGACGTCGCCGATCCGGGGTTCAAGATCGTCCTGCTGGAGGCCTACCTGCAGGTGCGCAAGGCCAAGTTGAACCCGGCCGTCCAGCTCGGCCACATCAAGGCGCTGAAGCAGGGGACGGCCAAGTATCCGATGCGCCGCGTCGACTGCAAGGTGTTCTCGATACCGCAGGGCACGATGTCGCACACGCACGAGAACGTCTATCTGGGCACGCTCCCGAGAAGCGTGTTCATGTGACTGATTGACAACGACGCCTACAACGGGGCCTACGATAAAAACCCGTTCAACGCGAAGCACAACGACATAAACTTCTTCGCCCTCTTCGTCGACGGACACCAGGTGCCGAGCAAGCCGCTGCAGCCGGACTTCGCGCATCGGCGCTACATCCGAAGCTACATGAACCTGTTCGCCGCGATGGGGAAGGTACACGAAGACGAAGGGTTCGACGTGACGCGCGGCGAGTTCGACGACGGCTACACCGTCTTCGCCTTCGACCTTTCGCCCGACTACTGCTACGGCGAACACTTCAACGTCGTGCATAAGGTGAACCTGCGCGCCGAGATCCACTTCGCGCTGGCGCTCGCCCTGACGGTGAATGTCTTCGTGTACGGGGAGTTCGAGACGGTGCTCGAAGTCGACAAGAACCGGAACGTCGTGTACGACTTCTGAGATGGACACGTTTCAGCTGATACGTCGCCTGGCGATCGACGCGTACACTAAAAACATCGTCGTGGGCGTTGTGCCCAAAGACGAGCTGCCGGGACGGCGGCTCACCGCCTACCCGACAGCGTTCGTGTGCAACACTGACGACGGCGACGAACCGGGGGAGCACTGGGTGGCCGTCTACGTGGACGCCGACCGGCGAGACGACTACTTCGATTCGTACGGCCGTCCGCCGCGGCATGCCGACTTCCGCGCCTTCCTGAGCCGCAACTGCGAATCGTGGACGTACAACGACAAGAGACTGCAGAGCGGTATATCTAACGTGTGCGGACAATATTGCGTCGCCTACCTGCTCTTACGATGCCGCGGAATGCCGCTAAGCGGCTTCCAGTGCCAGTTCGGTCCCGATAGGGTGGCCAAAGACTGTCTCGTATTCGACAGGCTAAAGCCGCATTGAACGCTGCCTATTATCGCTTGCTATTATTATTATTATTATTATTAGACGACCGAGTATCCGAACCGCCGGTCGTGGGCTCCTCGCCGCGCTAGGCCTGCTCTTATTACGAGACCGCTAAGCGGCTTCCAGTGCCTGTTCGGCCCCTGTCTGCTAAAACCGCATAGAACGCTGCTTATTATCGCTTGCTATTACCGAATTAGTGAGGTGTTGTTGTAAATAAAACGATGAAAACTGTACCGAGTGTTCACATTTTTATTCGTATACACACACACACACATACATACATACCCTATGGGTAGGACCCTACACTTAGGGTCCTTAGGTAGGTCCCTACTCCTAGGGTCCTTAGGTAGGTCCCTACCCCTAGGGGGGAGGTCCCTTGTTATACGAGTATCGGCGCCGTGGTGACGCCGTCGTCGAGCACGCGACGTTTGGCATAAAAGTAGCTCAACGCCGCGCGCTCCTGAATGTACGTCAGCACGGACGACTCTTTCACTTGGAAGCCGCGGTTCCAGCCGCCGGCGCTCCGTTGGCTGCGCAGCACGCCGAGGAAGGCGTCCTTGTCGACGTCGTTCTGACGCTTGCTCAGGCCCTTCGTACTATACTTGTCGCCGCCGTCGCCGTCGCCGCCGAAACAGTAGTACGTCTTGCTGAAGAGATCGACGATCCCGCGACCGGACCATTCCTCTTTGAAGAGGCCCGGCGTTCGCTTGTCGTACTGGCGCCGTCGCGCGCAACAGTCGCGCGCGTCCCACGTTTGGCCGGCGCAGTGTTCCTACGGAAACCACTCGCCCCGGTGTCGAAAGTAGTGTTCGCGCTTGGCCGTCGCCACGAGGTCGTCGAGGCAGCGCCCCGTGAGGCTCAAATACGCCGAGTCCTTGTCCATCGCGCAGTACTGGAACAGGGGGCGCGGAATGTAGGCGGCGATGAAATCGTAATAAAACTCCAGCATGCGCAGTTTGGCGTACTGATATACGAAGTAGCCGATCTGGATGGGCAGCGCGCACCGGAAGGATCGCTTGTTCAGCGCCACCTCGTAGAGGCCGTCGGGGACGACGACGGCGAGCTGACGGAAGCGACGATTGTTGATCAGCGTCGCGGCGCCGGCGGACGTGCAGAACTTGATGTCGCGGTGCAGGTCGACGCTCGTGATCGTTTTCCCGTAGGAACTGTTGCCGAGCAGTTTAAACGTTTCGGCGATGATGGCCTTGTCGGGGTCGGCGTCGCCCGCGCGTCGCGCGGTGGAGACCGTGTCGCCAAAAGGCCGAAAGCACGCGACCGCCTCGTACTCGATGATCTGGTAGACGCGCTCGACGACGAGGCCGTGCCGAAAATACCACCGCAGTAGCTGCGTCGCGAGCAGAATCTTGGCGCCAAAGAAGCTCCCCACGAATGTTCGCTGAGGCCGGACGAGGAGCTCGTGCGTTTCGGCGTAGTGACGCCTGAACGGGCTGAGATCGTCGCGCGAGATGTAGGCGTTCTTGAAGATCGGCTGCATCTCGGCGAAGGCGTCGCGCAGCTCCTCCGGAACGGCGATGTCGCACTCGACGAGTCCGAACAGCGTTCCGTCGAGCACGGCCTTCAGGATCGTCGGCCGCGTCACGGCGGCGCCGCCGGTCCAGCTCCGCGGCGGCGGTCTCGTCGCGCGCCACTGGCACTCCCACATCTCGTCGACGGCGACGAAGCGGCGAAGGTAGGCCGTGACGGCGACCGTCTCGGCGCACAGTTGGCTCATCGGCTTACCGTTCACCGCGTTCGTCTCCATTCCCGTGCACGGGCAGCCGTGGAAGAAGCACCCTTGGAACTGGTACGCCGTACGCGTCGCGCAACACCAGCCGTCGACCCGGTACTTGCCGACGCGCTTCTCGCGCCCGTTGAGCTGATGACGTATGTGTGCCCCCGTCCGTGCCGCCTCCCACGTCAGCCACTCGACGGCCAGGCGGCCGTAGCGGTGCACACGCTCCGGCCGAAAGGCGTTGTCCATGCGACGGCGCGTGTACCAGCCCGTCGGCATCTCCTGGGTGATCGCCCATAGGTAGAGGCCGTTTGCATCGAAGCCGACAATCGAGCGGCAGGGTCGCGCCGCCTCGCCGTACTCCTCGCGCCAAAGAGCGGTCACGCCGGCCTCGGGATAGCGCGCGAAAATAATCGAAGGGCCGCCGACGATCTGCGATTGTAGGAGCCAGTGCAAATCCTTGTTCGATTCGTTGAAGAGCGTGAAGTGGAGCGACGACGGCAGATCGTTGAATAGGTACAGCAGCGTCAGCCCCGGTACGCTGATGGCGTCCTTGAACACGTCGATGAGGCGCTGACGATAGAAGGCGAACTGCTTGTCGACGGCCTCCAGGAAAGGCACCACGTCCCTATTGTTATACCACACGAGGTAGTCCCGCAGCGTTGTCATTCCCTCGTCGCGCCATACCCGCACGCAACCCTCGTACTCGGCGGCGGAGATGCCTTCGCGCTTCAGGCGGCTGTAGAAGGCCTCGCGCGGCGGCAGCTGGGTCTCGTCCAGTTTTCGCAGGTCGTCAAGGTATTCATAGGGAAAGTGCCCCTTCGTCGCCTCGCAGCCGTAGGCCGTCGGAAACCTGGCATAGCTGACGCCGGGGGCCAGGTAGTTGGTGATGTCCAGGAACTTGAGCGTGGCCGTCGTCAGGCACATGAAATTGTTCTGACGCTTGATCGTAAACGCCGACGAGATGCTCTGCGCTTCGCTGGTCATGAACAGGGGCGTCAGATATTTCTTGACAACGTTCAAGTCGTACTTCCCCGAATTGAAGCCGAGGACGGGTAGGCGGCGCAGGTGCTTCCATAGGCGGTCGCTGAGCACCGAGTACGGGCTCGTATCGCGCGCCGCCTCCGCCGCCATCGCGTGCGCCCGCCATTCGGCGTCGAGCGCGTCGATCGCTTCGAAAGTCGCGTCGAACGACGGCCGCAGAGCCGCGCACGCCACATTGCTGATGGCCTCCAGGGCGTCGATCAGGCGCTTCACGAGTTCGCCCGAATCGCCGGACGTGACGAAGCAGCGCGCCGTCTCGTGCCCGGTGACGTTCGAGGCGACGCTCACGCTGAGTAGCTCGTGTCGCGCAATCCACCGGCATTTGGCGCTGTCCGCCGGCAGGTCGCGATCGTCGAAGTAGCACTCGAAGTCGTACGTCGCTCTGTTCGGGTAGTAGCGCAGGCGTTCGTCCACGTAGACGCCCTCTTCTTCCAGCTGCTGAAACACGGACGGCGTCGGATGGTAGACGCCGCCGGGAAAGACGTGGTGAACGCCGCCCTCGCACGTCGCCTCGTGACGCCGCAGCCGATGGGCGGAGTGCCACAGCGATTCGCCGAACTTGCCGCATCGGTACGAACGACAGAACAGCGACACGTCGGTTATGAAGGAATAGTGCGTCTCGAACAGATTGACGCTGATGGTGGTCGGGTAGCGTTGGAGGGAGCGGCGGACCACTTCGGCAGTGGCGCCCTCCGCCGTCAGCCGATACACGGTCATATTCGTTTCGAAGGCCGCCTCCACCCGGACGAGGTCGTTCAGCGGGACGCCGGCGAACGCGCAGTAGGTTTGGCCGCCGGTGTCGTAGTCGGCGTAGAGCCTTAAGGCCGCGGCCGTCAAATCGTCTGCGCGGAAGTCGGCTCCCCGATGCAGCGCCAGACAGCGGAAGAGGCATAGGTTGTCGGCGTACGGACGACCGCGGCGATTGTTCACTAAGCTGATGAGCCCCGCGTTGTTGTGCAGATAGTCGGGGAGGCGCTGCTGGCGCGCGCACCCGATAGGATGGTTGATGATGACGTTGAGGAAGTACGTAACGTTCGTTACCAACTCGGCGATCCACCACGAATCGGGTCGCTGCGCGATCACGTACTGCAGAACGTCGCGCTGCCGGGTGGCGTCGAGGAAACGTTCGGGCGACTCGAGATAGCGGCCGCAACAGTTACACGAAGAATGATAGTAACGAAGTCGACCCGTCTCCCTATGACGAAGGATAAACCCGTACGATAAGTTTATTTTAAAGGCCCGAGTCTGCGCCTCAAACATCAGTCGTAGTTGGGCTTCGTGCGCGGCCGTATCCAAACGACCGGACAAATGGAAATTATACCTAGATTGGACGGGCCCGCGTACTACAGACGTACGGATGCTCGTCCAGTGTTCGTGCACGACGAGCTGTAGGTCACCGTCGACATCACGCGCCGACGACGACGACGACGACGACGACTGTGCATCGCTACATACATGGCGCAACCTATCAGCGGGGGAGTAGAACGTTCGATTGCATGTCGGACACACCTCACTGTCGATGCCGGAAGTTTTCAGATGCCGCATCATACTTCTGCGATGGACGAACGATCGTCCGCATTTCGGGAACGCGTGCATCGTCGAAGCGGAACGCACGTTCGTTCTAGTCGAGCTCGGAACGCTATTAACTACGACGAATTGCGCCGACACCACTTATAAGGCCGCGCTTAACGACTGCTAGGGGGAGCTGCCACCTTTTTTCTGAACGGCGGTTTGTTTGGAGAATTAACTACGACGAATCGGCGACACCGCTTATCAGGACGGCGGTTTTCGCTCAGCGTTTGTTTGTTTGTTTGTTTGTTTGTTTCACTGGCAAAGTAGTGCACGGTCGTCGAGTTTGTTTGTTTTCCCTGGCCGTCAGGTGGCAGCCGGCCGTGGACCGACACAGCGAAGTGTTTGTTTTCGTGGCCCGACAGGTGGCAGCCGTCCGTGAATCGAGGCAAAGTTTTGTGGCCAACAGGTGGCAGCGCTGACGATTTTGCCGTCCGTGGACCTAGGTAAAGTTTGTTTACAGGGACCGCCAGGTGGCAGCGCTGTCGACTACCACGTCCGTTAGCTGATTGAAAGAGAGAGATGTTGGCGCAGCAGCGGCGGAGAAACGACGACGTATTGAATAGCAGCAACGTTTTTTTACCTTGCGATGGCGCAGAATGTCGACAACAGGAGGCGGGCATTTGTTTGTTTGTTTGATACGTTTTATTAAGCATCATACATCTCCACAGTAAGGCTTTATGCCACAATATACAGTAAAGAGGCTTTATGCCACAGCAGGGCTCGGTTCATCGGTTAAAATAAGGCTGCTATAGCGAAATGCAAATATAATAATAATGCTTTACGGCCACAACAGCGATCTATAGACCGCTCGAAAAGAGAGAGATGTTGGCGCAGCAGCGGCAGAGAAACTACGACGTATTACAGCAGCAACGTTTTTTTACCTTGCGATGGCTCAGAATGTCGACAACAAGAGGCGGGCATTTGTTTGATACGTTTTATTAAGCATCTCCACAGTAAGGCTTTATGCCACAATATACAGTAAAGAGGCTTTATGCCACAGCAGGGCTCGGTTCATCGGTTAAAATAAGGCTTTATGCCATAGCGAAATGCAAATATAATAATAATGCTTTACGGCCATAACAGCGGTCTATAGACAGCTCGCTTAATTCGGCACTGCTACAGCGGGGTAAATACTCAGCACTGCTACAGAGCCTGCTAATGTTCATCGGCTTTATGCCATAGCGAAATGTTCAATTCGGTCCTACTAATGTTCATCGGTGTACGTAATACGGCTTTATGCCATAGCAATATGCAAATATAATTTTCAATTCGGCACTACTAAATGTTCATCGGTTAAAATAAGGCTTTATGCCATATGCAAATATAAGGTTCAATTCGGCACTACTAAATGTTCATCGGTTAAAATATTAAGCGTTCGGCGGAGAAAACGTCGCCCCATCCGTAGGCGAGGTATTTGCAACAGGCAATGCTGTACGGCCACTTCCAAGAGTCGTCACCGCCCCATCAGACGACGAGGCATGCCCTTTTCAACAGTAACTGCTGTACGGCGACCTCCAACAGCGAGCGATCGAACGGCGCCGTCCAATCAGTCCCAATGAGCCAGTCGGCTACTTGTCGCATGAGGGCGCCCTCCGAAACGCGATCGCCGCGAACGCAACGCTCTTCCAGCACCGAGAGGATACGAATTGCGGGTAACAACAGCGTCTGCTGCAGAAAGCTGTCGAGTGCCACTGAAAAAAAACATATATTCAGGTCCGCCACGTTTTCGTACAGAAGGTTGTATCGTCGGCTCGGCTTCCTTCCCCTATATCCGCACATGTGAACGAAGGGGCACCCCTCCTCGGGAGGGCACTCACCACATTCTTGGCGCGCGCTGTCCATTACCCGTTCGCCGACTAGCTCGGCAAATGTGGACTTCATACAGCGATGCCGGCCGGCCGGTCGGACTGAAATGTGCCCACGATCACGGGGTTTTTGTTGCGGGCCCACATAATATAGTCCTCTGACGATACAGACAGCACGTCCGCAAGTAGTGAAGGCGATGGCAGCGCTGCTACTGTTGTCGGCAGCACCTGGGTTAATGCAACGTACGGGGGCGCAGCGTCGCTCACCGGCGGAATGGGCTGTGTGTCTTCCTCAGTGGGGTCCATAGTGGGGTCATCGCACCTTCTCGGTGTAGACGAGGAGACGTTTCCTTCTTGGCGCGCTTCTCGGCGGGGGGCGTCCACTCAGCATCCTCATCGAGAATACCACGCAAAGCAGCAGCAATTACAACGTCCTACAGAAAGCAACAACCAAGCATTAGTCATTCAAGTGTGATGAACATCGTATACGTACATCTCGGGCTCGCTCGCCTTCTTCGACAAGACCCGCACATCACGGACAGTATACGTGTCCAGTATACCACCCCACACGACCTTGTGCACGGTTGCCTCCAAGACTGTGCCGACCAGACTCGCCATAAAGCTATTGCGCAACTGGTCTGGCAACAGGCAGGACACATATTCGGCATCGTAATCGCCGATCGACAATATCGCTTCGTCGAACAGCGTAAGTCAAATACTGGACTCAGCATCGTCCTCGTCGTCGCCGTCGTCGCCGCCGTGTCCTTCCATCAGGACGCGCACCGAGAAATACGTCTTCGCTTTCGCCTGCACACCATGTACAGCGCACACCCGACCACCGCTTTCAAGGCCTCGCACTTTGCGCTTACAAACGGAACAGCCGATGTACGTACATTTACTTTTCCAGGCCACTCCAACGATTGTTAAGGGTGTAACAATCTTATACGTGCCATCGCAGGCTAGCACGAACTCTTTCAGAGACACCTCGGGCGTCAGTGTGCCCGCACTCTCCACGGCCTCGAACGACGACTCCGACTTAGACTTAGTAGGCGCTACGTCGGCAGTCGGAATCATCACCCCCTTCGGGGCGGCGGCCGCCAAAGGAGGTTTCGTTTTGACGCCAGACGCAACAGTTGAAGCCGCCTTCAACTTGCTCTTCTTCGGGACCTCTCCGTGAACAGGTGGAACCATGGTCAACAACGTTCTGCAACGGCAACGACACACCAAGTTATTGCAACGGTAACCAACATACAAAGTTACTGCAACGGTAACACCACCACACCGAAGATACATAGTCGTTCTCCACCCGGCACACTATATAGCCGCTTTGCACGCGGCCCCCATAAGTGTGCACGCCGCCCCCATGAGTGTGCACGCGCGCACCACGAAACAGCCAACTCTAACAAGGTTACTAAAACTGAAAAAACCTAACACGGCTTTCCTTCGTATCACATTACTGCTTTCTTTGTACAACGTTCACTAACTAACTAACTAACTAACTAATTGTTTTGTTTACAGTGCGTCGCCTCCCCAAGCCGCCGAGAATAATGTGCCGCCTCCCCAACCCGCCGGGAATAGTGCGCCGCCTCCCCGACCCCTACGCCCCGGAGAAAGGTACGTTCAATGATACTAACTAAATATAAAATAACGCTTCCAATTTACTAATAACTTCTTACCTTTATTTACATTTTCAAAAGTCATCTACCTTTATTTTACAGACGCCCTATTACGGGCTTTGATGAAAACTATAGCTGCTTTTCCAGGTTAACGTGCGCCCCCTCTAAAAGGTTATTTACAAACGCCCCGTTACAGACTTTAATGAATACTGCTTTTTCAGGCCCCCACTAAAACAGACGCACCATTACTTTAATACTTTTCATACTTGCAGACGCCACATTGCGGGGCTTGACACGATCCAGATAGGGCAGGCGCAAACCCTTATAATCCCCTCTCGACGGAATGGATTTATACAGCCGACGAGAATACCCCCGTTCGAAATACTTTTAGTGGACCTAACCCCGCGCGAAAATAGACCTGGCGGAACATTGTACATTGGTCGGCGCCGTCGTCACACGCCGCCTACCGAAAATTAATAACACTGCTGCTTTCCTTTCCCCCACAGAACGAAACTATATATCATATCGCCAGAACTCGTTCATCGGACGTACGCCATAGGCCGGGGCGTTGTCGTCCACTTCGTAGAGCCAGCACATCGCCAAATCATTTTCGCATCAACGCCACCTTCACGTCCGACATTATCCGTCGAGCCAAGACAACACACCGAACCACAAAACAGCGACGACGACGACAACGACGAACTATTATTTCTCGATATCACCCCCGAAACAGAAGAAGAAGACACTTTCATCGAACCATTCTCATTTGCATCCATATTACCAAGGCCTCGTTTTCTCGCCCCATCATTCGCTCCACCAATGCCAGCCCACCTTTCCGTCCATTTAGGCTATCCTCCACCACCACCCGGTCGCCACGGATTCGGGCCACCCCCATCCGATCACCCCCCTCAACGATTTCAACCGCCCCCATAGCACCGACATGTTCATCATAATTTAAATAAAATTCTCTCACCGTTTGTTTGTCTTTCTTTTCGCACAATACGCGCCACCAGCATTCCAACTCATGCACACATAAAACCATTCCAACTAATGCACTGACTATATTCCAACTAACGCACAGCCAGCTTATTCGGCAGCCAACAACAAGCACCAGTACAGCATCCCAGCAACAATAACAGGTCTTCGGCACCACAAGCCTAATGTACAAGTATCAGCTGTTACCGAACGCCTGCCTATGGCCAACTAGCACACCGCGTATGCTGGCGCACAGCCAGCTGACAGCCAAAATAAACAAACCCCGCTTAACGCTTAACGCTCATACACTGCATGACAATACACGCCGACATACGATTCCCCCATTCGGCAGTGAGTCGTGAAAACTAGGCCACCAGGCACTACGCCGCGCAAATTAATCCGTCCGACTAGCCTCGCTGATCCCACCAGGCACGCCACTGCACAGCGTTACAGCCTAGAGGCCCATAGAAGCTTCTAGAAGCTTCCACACCTCATACAGTCCCCGTATACCTATTTAATACTAATTAGTTGAGAATTACTATTTTTTATTATTGCTAACGCTCTCCTCCAATGATTGCGCTACTCATTTGTTGCTAATTAGTACTTCTTAATAGTACTTATTTACACTAATTACTTACCTAATTAGTGCCTGATTAGTCACTAGATGTCGACACACTCTTTCTAGGGGGAGGGACCCGGAACCCATCAATCACTCTGTTTTGACACATTCCTAAGGGCGCATGGCTGCTAAAAAACGTAGGAATTCTACTTATAAAAAACTCAAACATCAAAGGATTTGGGGTCAAACCGGGGATGCTCCCACCCTCCTTACTACTATTGCATCGTCACAGAACAGAGTCCAACTTCCAAACCATTGTGCAATGCAGCTCTGAGCATTTCACTTGAAACTAAAATAAAACAAAGTTAAAACTTGAAACAAAAAGGGGTTTTGTTGTATTACAATTAATATAAGACACCTATATAGCTTAAAGCTGCAATATCAGTTCGATATTTTTATGCTACTCGCATACTTACTTGAACTTGGACATGCATCTGGAAGTGGAAACTTCATATAATAATATCGTGTTCGCTAATTTGGGTGAGACTGACCTCTGACCCTCAAGATTGGTACCTCGATCAAGTCGTTTTTGTTGATAGTAGTGTTTGCAAGTGTTTATACAACACGTTCTTATCTTATGGCACTTACGCCGGCGACGAGACGTCCCCGGACATATGCCACCGACTCAGCAAAAAAAACTGCCAAATTACACAGACAAAGACAGACAGTCAGTATTCGCGACAAACGATTTATTTGGAAAAAACCAGTATGGATTTGTGGAACGACACAACTCACAAAAGAAAGAGCTGGAGTAAGACTAAGAACAGATGCTGTGTTCGCAAAACTTCTTCTAGACAAGTTAGTAATTTCAAAGTAGTCAGCCAACGCATATTTATTCGCATGAATATAATATTATGTTGCTTATCATGTTCAGAAAACCACCACCCCTCAATACTGTGAAAATGTTCAAAACAATAACATGTAGGCCATCGTAACATGTATCGATAGCTTGCGACTGATTTATGTGAGAGAGCAGAGAATTACTGTTACTATACAAAGAATTGCAGCCCATGTTTTGTTAAGTTACAAATCCCTTTGTATATGTAAATTATAGAAGTTCTGTTTTCAGTTGTTTTTTTACTTTGGTCTTTCACAAAAAAGCACATCCAAAACATTACAATTTATAAATAACATGCATTTTATAATTTACACTTCTACATTCATACATTTTGTAAAAAAAATTGTAAATTTGTTTTCTGTTTCATTTAATTAATTCACTTAATCTTACTTTGCGTGATTCAATTCAAATACAGTCAGGGTTGGCAGCTAGCTTGACAGGACAGTTTACAAATTGTTTGCACGTTGACGACACTGAAGCCACAGAGGCTTCGCTTCATGGAACATACTTTCCCAGTCAGAAACCTTTAGTTAATAACCACAGTTGCAAGTAGTTGAGAGGCCATAATCATTTTTTTTTTAAATCAAGCCAGGAAATTCATAATAAAATGCCTCTGTTGCTCTCATAAGAGACATGACTAACAGCTGGAATCTTCTTCTAAAGACTTACAGTAACTCAGCCAGCCTTTAGACAAGTGTAGCCAGCTTCCAGTGGCACATATATACACACAGTCACACACACAAATATGTAATATTGTATAATATTATATATATATATTGACGGGTAGTAGTGCTGTCAAATCATGTTCATTTTCACAAATAATCTGACTGAACTACCTCAACACCACTGCAGCCATCACATATGACAAGACCTGTGGTGGCTCTATCGAGCATCAGTGGTCATAGCAAAGGCAGCTCAGGTTTCCAGTCATTTCCTGAGGCTGCATGCAGCTGAGGACAGTTAGAACAAACGTAAGTATTAATTGATGCTGCTATGCAAACGTTATATATATATATGTATATATATAAATCATGGCATAATAATTGGAAGATATACAAACATATGTGATTGGTTTTAACAATTAGGTTTTATTCTGACCAATCTTATGTGGGTAGTTACACCATCTTTGGTTCATAAGGCTTTTGTGAACCTTTTAATTACATTCTACATTTAATTTGCAGTTCATTTTTTTAAACTTAATGTTCTATTTATTTCATTTGGAATATTTATGTTGCAAACATGCCAAGCCTCAGTGATTGTACTATCATAATAATCATGCCAGTGCAGTGGCGAAAATTTTCAGTAGCACCCCCCCCCCTCCCGTCTTCCGATATCACCACTCCAAGTTATGTTAGTTATGGCGGCTCGGTAGAGACCAAATTTAGACTACACTATTTGGTTCAGCCAGGCTCGATTTCTGGATCCGCCCCTGTATGAGATAGTTTTGTTTGTCTGCATGATGATTTTGCACTAATGGGTGTCCTCGTTAAATTGCTTATTTTTTTTAGAAATGCATGTGAATTAAAGTAAACACAATGTAAAGTACAAACATTTTATTGAAACTATTTGATAAGATTGACTACAAAATTATGAAAGGCACAATACAACTACAGGTACAATCACTGCACTTCATAAGTATAATGTAATAAAGTTTAACATCACATACACATTACATGCACATAATATGCAAAGCAACAATAGAAATAAAAATTAGGAAGAGGTTGAAAAAATGTCAGGTACACATAAAAAACAAACAGTTACTTTTATCACGAGTCTTTGTTGCAAAAAAACTACACTAGTTAGTTCATGTAATATCAAATGCTAGTTGTAGTTTATACATGCCATATATGTTTACAACTCAAAAAATTAGTGACTAAACAATTATGTGTATTTAACAAAATTTTGTAATATTTAATGCCCATAAAATGTAAACCAATGAGAACAAATTACTTAGAAAGATGTTTAGTTGAACAAATGTAATATGTAATATAAAATAATAATAACTAAATTACTTTGTTAAAAAAACGTCAATATGATATCAAATTTGAAAACTGTGTAGTTTGTGCAATGCTTGGTGTTTTTACAATCCGCAAACAAATAGTGACTAGACTAGACAGGGTCATCCCCATGTGACTGAGAATTACATATACAATCACTACATGCTACATTGCTCCACTTTACTCAGCTGTATGAAGAGTACCTGCTACAGACAGTGGTGGATAGTCTTCGCATATTAATTTCAGCTTAACTACTTCCCACATAAGTCAAGATGGTGTTTTCGATTTAACAGGTCTGCCAGGGAGTAAAGTGCTTTAACAAACGTCAAATGGGTTGTGGGGGAATACCCCGTCTCACGCCCCCCTCGCGACGCTTCGCGAATTGTTCCCCGGCCACAAGGCTTCAGGGCTTATATTGGACCCCTTTTTTTCTAAACCCTGGATCCGTTCCTGCCTTTAATCAAGCTTTCGTAGAAACAGGGGAGAAGAAGTTTCAGGATTAAAAACAAAGACTTAGAAAGAAGAATGGATGCAGGCAAAACTTGGCAGAAAATTATTGAAAAGAAATCAATCAAACAGGAAATAAGTTCAACGAGATCAGATAGGTCTAAGGATCAACTTATGTGATGATACACGGAATAGGTAGAGAAGTGATAAGGTTGGCAAAGGCAGACAAGAAAGCGTAGGTGGAAAGATTTGCAGACGATTCAGAGGAAGCTGCAGGAAGAAAAACCTCAGGACACTGAATAGAATCACCAAAACTCCAGTTATAATGATACAACAGTGAAAGACAGGGAAGACAACATCATATTTTGTGAAGACGATGACATGATGATGGAAAGAACGCATTCAGACCATTCTGAACAGGCCATATCCATCTGACACTGCGTATATACAAACGGCAAAAGATCATCTGGACATGAACATAAGAATATTAACCATGGAAGAGGTGGACGCAGCAATCAAGGGAATGAAGAGGGATAAGGCAGCATGACTGGACGGAGTGACAACAGAAATACCGAACGCACAAGAAACAGTGACACCCCGGTCACTGACAGTGATTTTCAGAAATATCAGGTAAACGAAGCGACATCAGAAGAATGGAAGACAGGACTGATAGTCAAAGTGCCCAAGAAAGGAGACATGTCAAATTGCAAGAACTGGACAGGCAACACATTGCTGTTCCTCACCAGTAAGAACTTCAGAAGATGAGTATAATAGATTGGCTGAGACCCTGGACAAACACATACGACAACACATCAGGCTTTCGATCATAGCTGTTTTACTCGGATAACGTCATCATGCTGCTACTCCTTGCGAATAGGCGGACTGACGCCAAGTTCACAATGCTCTACCGCACCAGGAACAACTTAGTGGACATAACAACGACTTCACTCACCGTTGCATCAACTCGCACCAGCGGCAACGCATATCGCTACTTCCAAACTTTCTTTCCAAACACCATCAAATCGTGGAACTAATGCACACAACATCTAGTTAGCGAACAACCACTGGACTAATTTAGAAAGCATCTCCACGCCTGCCTAAATAATTAACGTATGCTCACGAAGCTCTAGGCGCACCGGTGGTAGGGTCTTCTTCTCTGCCTAAGCTTCACAAAATAACCAATAGACCTAAACTAGCGCTACACCACCCGCTTCTTGCGACGTCTCACCCACGCGCGACAATACTCTAGCCACACACTTGTGGCTGATACAGAGTTCTGAGCTGAACATAAGAAAAGGAGAAGAAGAAGAACAGGTCAAAGGAAACAGTGGTATGCATCATCTTACGCCAATTTTGTAGAAGAACGGGACCGACTCGCTCGAGTCGACATTTCGCCGCTGACAACTTCGGGAGCAGGCATTGTATTAGTAGTAGTATGTTTTATTTGGAATTGTATATATCATACATACAAATATAAACAATCCGTAAAACAATTGACAAAATGGTATACAATTCCAGGTTGACAGCGGAGCCAATTAAGGCTCTAACCAATTTGTTTTAATTATTCCAATATAAGGTGATAATGATTAAGTAAACCAGTCGCCGTCGTCCCCAAAATAACTATTATCAACAATGATTTCACGTGTAGTGTGTTGGTTACGTTGTTATAATCAATAGAACATATATGTAAATTTAATAACAATAATATTAGATAATAAATGTTCACATAAGTAGTCTTGCGAAAAAAAAAACATGTGGTTATGCCAAGCTTCAGCAATGGTATAGCACCTAAGTAGAACGACATTATATCAAACACATATGTCAGACGTTTCGGGGTGGAATTAAATTAAACTAGAACACCATACCCCCTTACAACATTTGCCTTTAGTGATAATATAAAACTATTTAAATTGGGTTTAATTTGTATGACAGTTGGAATTTTATTCCAGATCATCGGACCTTTACATAGCAAACTGTTTGAAGATCTCTGAGTTGAACTGATAATAGGACGTATATTACAGGTTTGTCTTGTTTTGTTAAAGTGAATGTCACAGGTAAATGTAAAAATATCCGATAATGAATGTGGCAGACTCTCGTGGACAAAATTATACATACATTTTCCAACTTCAATTTCATAAATATCATGCAATTTTATTATATTTAAACATGTAAAGAGGGGATGTGCATGTTCCCAATAGTTTGTTTTAAGAATGGAACGAACTATTTGTTTTCATAATGGATACTTTTTCGATAAGTGTTTTGTATGTGGATCCCCACAAAATTATTCCGTATGTCAAGTAGGGGTAAACTAAAGTGTAATAAATTGTTTTAAGTGCAGCTACTGGAAGGTAGTGGTTAACTTTATTAATTATGTATAAAGCACTAGTTAGCTTGTTTTTGCATGCATTTATATGTTTATGCCAATCAAGTCTGTCGTCTATATGAAGGCCTAGAAATGTTATAATTTTTTTTCGCTGAATTATGTTATTAGCTATCGCTAATAATAATTCTTCGTTCTGAGCAGGACGAGATCTAGAAAATAACATGCATTTTGTCTTAGAATTGCTTTTGTCCGAGTGTTATTTGTGTATGTTCATAATCCGTAGTACACTTGTGAAATATCCAATCTATGTGTAATTAGTCACACTAATTTGGTCATCAATGGCTATATCTATCAAAAGAGGTTCGTAAATGTGCTAGGTTGTTTACATGCCACATTTTAATGTGATAATTTACGTAAAAAATCCAACCAAAATATGCATGATGCTAGTGCAGTTACAATTGTTCGAGAACATTTCTCAGAAGACCCACACGAGATTTTGCATACCAGCTATGCATCATGATAATGTATGATGGAAGAGAATTAGAGGTAATTTCAAATGTTTATTTACTTCATAGAATTGTCTAAACACAACAGTTTTTTTACTATACATTATATATATATACATACAAGGAATTTTGCAATATTGTAATTATCCGAGTTTAATAAAACTTTTACCAAAAAGATGAATATCCTGCATGAACAGAAAGCTAATTATAAAAATACTAACATCACTTGCTACTTTTATTTGACGGTTGAATTTTATTGTAAATATGTTTCTTTCATAATTAGATGTAGGTAAATCATCACAGTTAGTTATAGTATATATACATATATATATATATTTATTAAGAATGGTAGCTGCCAGTTCAACATAGTCATTTACCAAAGGAGTCAGACGGGAGAAAAACGACACACTGCAAAGGTGTCACGGAATTAAGCATTGCCATTGGACGCGATGTTATGACCCGCAAAGTTCTACACATTTATAATATACCTACACTCCAAATATCAAACAAAAGAAGAAGTAACAGTCCAGGTTATAGAAAATATAAACATCCAACAACATGACCAAATGTTATATTAGATACACGCTGGAAAGACATGTTTGCAAACTGCCAAGCCAGTAATTAAAGGGATTCTTTGTAAGCTTATATACAAATCAAGGGATGAGGAAACACTATTGTCTTCAACTCTTACATGTGAACCCTTTCACATTCTCCATTGTGCATCAGATCGTGCTGAATAGGAATTTGTAGACACTTGCTGTGAGAAAGCAGCCAAGCATACATGATTATGAATCAACAAGAAAATGAAATGGAAATGACAACCTGCCTCATAATATCGCATGCTTCATTGGACTGCAATAATAAAAAATTAAGGTTTGTTTCTCAATACTGTAGCTGAGAGTCATTCGTTAGAAACATATCACATTTACTAAACATTATACAATACTACTGACAATCATGTATATATATATATACATGATGCACAATGGAGAATGTGAAAGGGTTCACATGTAAGAGTTGAAGACGATAGTGTTTCCTCATCCCTTGATTTGTCAGCATCAGCAATACTGAAATACAAACCAACAATACATCAGTATAATAAAAAAACAGATAACCTGATCTATTTGGTATTACAAAAATCTGAGCACACACTGTTTGGGTATATTATATATTAATAATAATTGTTGTTGGATTGAAATAAGTATCCCCAGCGTTTTATGTTGTAGTCAAGAAATACATAACAACTTGATCTTAATATTATTTGATAGTTTAATGGCAGCGCAGAAAGTAATTATTCAGTGTACAGTTCAGTTGCATGCACCTTGTTATTTAAGTAATTACGATGATGTAGTGCATAAAGTCAAAACATATATTCCCATAACACTTTTACACTGAATACTGACATGCCAACCAGACATGTTTGCGAACTGCCAAGCCAGTAATTAAAGGGATTCTTTGTAAGCTTATATACATTCGCGGGGTACCGTATCAAAATGTATTAATTTCCCATAAGTACTTTCTCTGCTACTCATCTCTTGCATGTTTATGTATAATTTGGGTGTTATTTGTGCAAAAAGTCGATAAACAATTGTTGTTACGCGAATCATTTTGAGCTTGTTGCCACGTGGATGATTAATTCTGCAGCCCGAGTATAATGAATATTCATGCACGCGCAGTGACCCACACAAAGACCGTTGACGTCACACACACAGCAAACATGTCTGATTCCGAGATGAGTTGAGTCAAGCAATGGCATTGTAAATAAGCAATTTGTAGACATATGTATATATTGACAGCTATTTTTATAAGTGTAGGAAGCGTATGCATTGTTTATTTATCCTGCTTCGCAATGCCGTCAGCCGAGTAACGTTTCTATTAAATAGAATTATAAAGTCCGCCGACGCGGACGGATGCAATCGGTGTCAGCTGCCGCTGGGACTGTCACTGAGTCTGTCGAACATCTACTACAGTAAATAACACAGCCTTAGGCAATGGTCTCGCCTTTCTAGTTAGTAAAACTGCATTGTCCGGTATTTGACATGCAGTGAACGAAAATGCACACTAAAATATCAGTATATGCAACCATAGCAAGAGGATTAACCTGGTCGTGGATGTAATTTTTTTGCCTAAATCTGGGATTTGGGTATGTGTGTCTACCGGTCTTGCCTTTCCAAATTCCAGTCAGCCGTTTTTGAAAAGTTCCCGCTTCCCCACTTATTTGAACCGAAACATAAAAATGTGAGATTCGTACGTTCACATACTGTTTTTAATGTTACAGCTACGATTGTTAGTAAACCTGGCTGGCATGTCATCATTCAATGTAAACATTTTAGGTTTGTTAAAAGTACACAATACCATGTTGCCACGGAATTTTGCGATGCACGAATTCTGGACACCAGCAGATCTGCACTCTAGTATACATAAGTTTTTATCCATGAATATATTTGTTTAATCTAATAATAGATCAGATCAAGTTGCGCTGCTTCATGTGAATAGCACATTTGATAATAATATTATTCGCTAAAAACAAATTAAACATTTATTTTTGACATGTTACTTTACTGTTACTGTACACTTTTCACGAGAATGGCCCATATGTATAATTATATATAACATTAATTATTCGAGCTAGAATAAAGGAAAATATACAGTGCAATCTGGATAAGGTCGAACGAATGCGACAACGGAAATAGCAGCTGGATTTATGGTGCAAATAAAATGGTTTCATTATTGAATGTTTCTCGGCTTCAGTAAGTTTTTGTTATCTAAACGTTTCATTAAAACTTCACTTCAAAATGTATAGCTAGATGTATCTAGTGAAAAGGAACATGATAGTACCATAGTTTTTATATTCCAACAAAGATGCCATTCATTCAATATGACATCGGCGACGCCTTCGCCGTCGGCATCGGCGGCTTCGTGCATGGAGAGGTGGTGTGTTTTCTTTTAAATCAATCCTTCTGTCATGAACTGTTGCTATGTTCATTCTCAGTTTATTTCATATATTTTCCTTCTTTTCTTTGCTGAACATGTGACATAAACAGCAGCTGGTCCACGTTTCATTTTGATAATTTTATCGGTCACGACTAATTCGCATGGCGGTGGCTAATCCATATACACACATGTTGATGACGTGTTTCTTGCATCTATTAACTCGGCGTAGCTAATCGAAGTCTGACGGACAGTCTCGAATATTCATGAGCATGCCTTATACGGATCGTGAAGGTGGGCCCAAAGTAGAAACTCCGCGTACGCGTACGTTATTTTTTCGATATATTATCAGGGTCATTAGTGATTAATAAAACACAATTCTAATGAAATAAAGGCATAACATTACATGAAATAATCATATTAACAGGATTACCTAATAATTGCGTGCATTACAAAGATATTAACATTCTCAAAGAATCCCTTGTAACAACAGTCGAGCCGAGGAGTTGAACGACAATCTTTGAAGCGAAGGCGAAGTGCTCAGCTTCAGTTAGCGAACGGTCTTTTTCCATTCGCTGAAGTGCTCTCCAAAAACTGAGAGTTCATTGCCGGTATTGAAATATTCTGAGTAATTTTGTGTACGGTTAACAACGAATGACGTATCTATTAAGTACAAATGATAAATACAAATGAGGTGTAGCAAATAAATCGCAGCTACGTCTACGTTTTGTTACTCTTCTTGGATGTGGGTTACCTCGACTAAAAACTAAGTTGCTCCGCCTTCGCAGCTCGCTTCGTTGTTTTGGGGATATCAAACTTCGTCTCTTTTTGGTGGTTCTCTTGACAATGGTCAGGATGATGGGTAATGTCACTGGTACTTGTATTATTCGAATTCACAAACTGCGGTATCCTTCACGAAACAACTACTGTCACCATCATATAGACCAGTGAGTTTAACATCAGTGATTTGTAAATTATTAGAAAGACTAATTAAAGATCACATGGTGGATTTTCTTGTTAAACAAAACTTGATCAAATCATCTCAACATGGTTTTTTTAAAGCGAGGTCATGCTTAACAAATATGTTATGTTTTTTGGAAGACATCACTAAGTGGGTAGATGAGGGATCACCCGTAGATATCGTCTACTTAGATTTTCAAAAAGCTTTCGACAAAGTACCACATCAAAGATTACTGCTTAAACTAAAGGCCCATGGCATAGGAAATGGCATAATAAACTGGATAGAACAATGGCTGATTGACAGAAGACAACGTGTAGTAGTTGATGGGGAGGCTTCAAACTGGAAATCGGTATTGAGTGGGGTACCACAGGGATCAGTATTAGGACCTATATTATTCTTAATATATATCAACGATTTGGATGATGAAATAACAAGCAAGGTGTTGAAATTTGCGGATGATACAAAAGTGTTTAGAAGGATTAAAAGTGATGGAGATAGACAGCATTTACAAGATGATCTTGACAGGTTGATCAAATGGTCTGAAAAGTGGCAAATTCTGTTCAATTTTGGGAAATGTAAATGCCTCCACACAGGACATGGGAACGAAGAGGTAGAATATATACAATGGGGGGTACTGTACTAAGTACTACTGAAAAAGAAAAGGACTTAGGGTTAACCATTAGTGCTGATATGAAGGTTTCAGAGCAGTGCGGAATTGCAGCTTCAAAAGGAAATCAAATCCTTGGATTAATTAGGCGAAACATAACGTATAAGGAAAAAGAGCTAATAATACCGCTGTACAAAACAATAGTTAGGCCTCATTTAGAATATTGTATTCAAGCGTGGAGGCCGTATCGCAGGAAGGACATAGATATGCTAGAAAGAGTGCAGAGGAGAGCAACTAAAATGATACCAAAACTGAGGGATCTTAGTTACGAAATACGCCTAAAAAATGCGGTTTAACAATACTAGAGACCAGGAGGTTGAGAGGATATCAGATAGAAGTGTTTAAAATATTGAAGGGTTATGAAAATATGGATAGAAATATTTTTTTCTCAGTTAAGAAAGGTAGAAGGACTAGAGGACATGAACTTACATTAGCAAAGGAGCAGTGTAGATTAGATATAAGAAAGTTCTCATTCTCACAAAGAACTGTAAATGAATTGAACAGATTATCTGCTGATTGTGTGGGTGATAGTAGCGTGAATATGTTTTAAAATGAAATCGACACATACCTCAGACGGGCTGGATACGCATAGATAAAAGGGTCGGACTCTCGATAAGCCAAAGGGCTTCCTTGTCCACCTGCCACCTAGAGTTAATTCTCTGTGTGGCAATCTTGTTAAATCTTGTTAAATCATCACACTGACAAAGGCATAGCAGACGCGAGTCCAACTTTCAAGTTGAGATATCGATGACGATGGCGTTGAGATGGTCATCAAATTCAGTCGATTTATGTGTTTATAATCCACTCATTTCTTGTCTTTGGCATTCGATAGAAAACAAAAAAACTCTTCGCCGAAGCATTTCCATAGCTATCATCCAATATACAATGACTGGTTGTCATTAATCGAAGGCAACAGTGCGACAACCGCTGAACAACAAGGCAAACTTCGATCAGCCGCCAGCTTCTATGACACATATGACGTTACACTCACGGAAACTCCCGAAGGCAAAATTTCAGAGGCGATATGTGAGGAGGCATTCTTATTTGCATGATTTTATGAAAACTAATGTTTTAAAAAAAATTGGACTACATGATTATCTTATTTTATATACATTTTATTTACTATAGCATTTATTTCAACCTGTTCATGTCACCTTTAAAGCACACAATAACGTATTCAGAACGTTACTTTGTCCACTAGCTTCTACAGCTACGGTACGAGCCCGTCCCACTCACAGTGTATGAGTCGAACATGGAAGTCGACCATAGCGTGTCACACAATTGCACAAAAGCGTTCAGGTTTTAACTGAATGTCGTGCCGCTAGCATTTTGTGAAGCAGCAATAATGTTAATGTATTTGTGACTAGTGGTGCATTTGTAACGTTGTGTTTCAGCTTTCAACCTTCATTGGCTTAGATGATAGGCCTGAAATAAAATACCGAAATGTGTTTCGGAATCTACATTTGTGTATAACCAGTTGTATAAATATTTAATGTCCAGCACAAATGACGACGCACACAGGGAAAAAAGCTAACGTTCGAAGCTTTGTGGAAGACCGACTAACTCACACGCGGCAAAGTACACCGCGTCGGTGAACTGTTTGATTCAATGTGCAGACGACTAATAAAACATTAGTACAGGAGCTATGCTTCATTTCGCCATTCTGCGAGGGAATGCCGATACAGTCATCATCAAGTGATTATCGAAGTCGCCAATTCGAGACGAGCTTTGCTGATTGTAAGGTAAAATTACCATTCTATTTTGCAGATAGTTCCTGAGGGTGGGAATTTAATCGAGTTTTATTATGTTATTTCATGATATTGCTCGATATAAAACGATGACGGCTTATTGTACGAAATCCTTGGTGTGAGCGATAGCCACGTATATTTGGAGCGTTTTGTGAAATCGACAATAACAAGTTTTTCTCAACTGCATGTGCAGCTCTCAACTGCATGGTTTCCTTCGACGAATATCGGTAGATCACGAAAGCTTCCTCGGAGAGAAAGTGTCCACTTGAACGCAGCGTTATTTCAGACACGGTAATGAGAAAATGCTAAGGAATTAACACTGAAGTGATAGTATGATACTTGTTTTAGTGATGTCAAATGCCTGTTTGTGAGTGTGTGTGTGTGTGTGTGTGTTGTGTGTGTGGGGGGGGGTATGTCTGTGCGCGCGTGTGCGGGTGCGTGCGTGCGTGCGTGCATGCGTGCACATGGGAAACATTGGACTTTGTTAAAGTATTAGGGTTTGTATCAACGATGACCCTGTTATAAGATTATTTCAAGATTGAACAAGATTTAAGCAGATTGCCACCCAGATAATTAACTCTAGATGGCAGGTGGATAAGGAAGCCTTTTGGCTTATCGAGAGTCCAACCCTTTTTATCTACGTGTATCCCACCCTTCTGAGGTATTTGTCGATTTTATCTTAAACATATTCACGCTACAAGCACCCACACAATCAGCAGACAATATATTGGTTTCGTTTACAGTCCTTTGTGAAAATGAGAACTTTCTTATATCTAATCTACACCGCTCCTTTGCTAATGTAGCTTCATGTTCCCTACTCCTTCTATCTTTCTTAACTGAGAAAAAATATTTCTATCAATATTTTCATTACCGTACAATATGTTAAACACTTCTATCTGATGTCCATTCAATCTCCTGGTGTCTAGAGTTGTTAAACCACATTCGTGAAGGCGTATTTCGTTACACAGATTCCCCAAAGTTTTGGTATAATTTTAGAGGCTCTCCTCTGTACTCTTTCTAGCATATCTATGTCCTTTTTACGATATGGCCTCCACGCTTGTATAACATTTTCTAAATGAAGCCTAACTATTGTTTTGTACAGCGGTATGAGTAATTCTTTTCTTTTTACGCTATATTTCGTCTAATTAATCCATGATTTGATTTTTCCCTTTGAAGCTGCAATTCCGCACTGCACTGAAATCTTCTTTATTTTCAACACTAATGGTTAACCTTAGTCCTTTTTTCCAGTAGTACTTAGTACAGTACCCACACACTGTATATTCTACATCTTCGTTCCCATGTCCTGTGTGGAGGCATTTATATTTCAAAAACATTTGCCACTTTTCAGACCATTTGATCAACTTGTCAAGATCATCTTGTAAATGTTGTTTATCTCCATCACGTTTAATCATTCTAAACACTTTTGTATCATCCGCTAATTTCAACACCTTACTTTTATATCATCGTCCAAATCGTTGATTGATATTAAACTGACTTCCAGTTTGAAGCCTCTCCATCAGCTACTACCCGTTGTCGTCTATCAATGAGCCATTTTTCTATCCAGTTAATACCATTTCCTATGCCATGGGCCTTTAGTTTAAGCAGTAATCCTTGATGTGGAACTTTGTTGAAAGCTTTATGAAAATCTAAGTAGATGATACCTACTGGTGATCCCTCGTCTATCTAAAAACATAACATATATTTGTTAAGCATGACCTCGCTTTTAGAAACACATGTTGAGATGGGTTTATCAAGTTATGCTTAACAAGAAAATCCGCTATGTGATCTTTAATTAGTCTTTCTAATAATTTGCAAATCACCGATGTTAAACGTACTGGTCTGTAGTTCTCTGACACTTATTTCTCGAACCTTTTTTAAATAGCAATATAACGTTTGCTTCGTTCCATTCTAAAGGAACCATTCCCTCTTCTAATGACCAGTTGAAAACTGTTGCAAGCGATATGCTAAATTGTTATGCAATTTCCAATAGTAGTTTGGGGGAATTCCATCCACTCCAGGTGATTTATTATCCTTCACAGCCCTTATTTTCTTAGCTACCATTTCTGGGGTTACAATTAACTGTCCTAAATAGTCTGATTCCACCCCCTTGATCTTAGCCTCTGGTACTGGCAGTGAACTAGGGTGATTCCACGTCTGATCAATCACTAAGAAACCTCACTATCTCTGATTGTGCTGAAAATTGGAATGCCAATTGGAATATGCCACTCAGACAGCCATGCCAATTTAAACAAAATTGGGTTTTGTATTTTCTTAGTCACAGGCCCTCAAAAAATGAATTTTATTACATATATATGGATACCAAAAAACCTTCTTTTATTGTAACAATAAACACAACAACATCTGAACTACCCTACCTCGGCTCTCAGATAATCCAAAACAAAATACTAGAACGGCCCGTTCAAAAAACTAAATCTTATTCACACCCAATCGAATTTCACTTGTCAACCCATTACAAGATTCCCAGAATACAGTGAGACAATCTCTTAATCACGTATAATATATAGTCAGTTCACAGTAGACTAGTCGTTTCTAACAGCAAGATATAATATTGAATTGTCATTTCCCGACATACGGTCTCACCGCTCACGCTTCGTTAGCCCGACTTGGCTAGTTCGTCACGAGATCACACGAGATCACACGATAACCGTTCGTCGGAAGTGTTCGTCTCGTTGCCCGCACGCCGTACGCGCTCCCGTTGAGTCGCCGGCTCGCTGACCCGGCTCGGCCGACCGTTCGCCTGAAGTGTCCTTCCCGCTGTTCGCCGCTCCGATCGCCGTCATGCGCTCACCCGGACACGTTGACACGGTTGTCTCGCTTCGATATGTCGTACCTCGTCTCGTCGGACTGCAGACGACGCCCATCCTCGCTACACTTCGCCTGCCACGAATCTTCGACACGCACTCGACACGCACTCGACACGTATCTTCGCCACGTGCTCGCTACGTCCGCGCCTTTCTCGGCCCGCAGAGTTGTCGCTGGCGGTTCGCTTTCCTTCTTCGCTGAATAGAGACCCCGGTCTGCACTCTTGCAGACGCCTCCACACGTACACTTTTATAATGGGAACATCACCTTTCTGGTTCTCACACAACCTAGCACGTTCTCACTTTGCCTATGTATAAATAGCAATGACGTTGCTATTTATACATAGGCAAAGTGTATGTCACATCAGTGGTTTGATGTGACAAGCACAAGGCGGACACGTGAGAACTTATGTACAAATACAATTTGAGTTTCTTTTAATAGCGAATAGTTGTTATCAACAGAAGTCATGTAAATCCGGTTTGGTCAGGGTGGGGTTTTGACTTTTCTTTACGTTGCCATTGGTTACGCAATGATTTGCAGTGTCGCGGGAGTTTCAAATCACTATTGAAATAGTTTAAATCTCAGGACGAATGACAGAAACTTGACATGTATAGTTTTGTTACGTGGTTGGCCTAATGCCCAGGGACATGTATTGGGTAGTACTTGGTGAAAAAGATGACTGGATATGCATGGGTGGAGGCCTTGTGTTTGTGTGCTCCGATATTTGCAGGACCCTTCTGGGCACCGGGGTGAGTGAATCACGGCATTACAGCCCCGTTATCTTATCAAAATTCACAGGTGCCCGATCGCTGCCAAATATCCTATTTCTTATCATAGACTTTTATACCTAGCCCAAATATCTAGTCTAAAAAGCACAACACATGAAGTGGTTGAACCAATGAAATCAACAAGAATGCGATAATGAGCCATACCTAATTTATGCATCATGAAAACACCCTATAACTATAATAATGTACTCGTCCACGACGACGCCAGGTAATAAAAGGCTAATTGTAACCAAGCTTACCTCGCTTCAGTGGGCACACAACTTAATTATGGCTGATTATAACCACGCGTACCACACTTCAATCGGCACACCTGAACACCTGCGCTAGTCTATAATTAAAAACTCTTGCCAGACCATTCTACTTTAACAAAATGACGAGACAAAATGACCAGGAAATAGATTATGAAAACACATAAATATCAGAAATGCTACACAATTTTTTTGAATATGTTCATTTTAATGTAATAAACGAGGCACCGAGGAGTGTGGGAGTGCCAAAGTTATGTTTCAGAATAAACAGTTAAAGTGTGACATTTACAAGATGGCTGCTGTAAATGTAATCTCGTCGTAAATTAAGACTTAACCACCCAACGATCCGGTCTACTTTTTGAGCTACCTGCGAAAGTTAAAGAAAGCTGGGAGTATTCCGAATTGCCGGTCGTATAAAGGAAACATTTTAATGAAATCCCAGGACATGAAAGTTCGCCAAGTGCTCACGAAGCAATGCCAGTCCTTCGTGGCTTTTACGACAGTCGTTTGAACAGTGACAGGTGCGAAAAGTGTCTGCCACTCCTATTCACACCTTTTTTAGGCGTTGACTTCGGGCGACAAAGACATTTTATGCTCATAACACTATGTTCTTCGTTGTCTTTTTATTTGAACAAGTGTACTGTGTTAAAACTTACGGTAATACTGTCTAGCACATATTAATATATAATATATGTATGACAGTTTTTGTAAACTAATTGCTATTATTATAACATTATAATATTTAGCATTGTGCTATAACAAGTTTCACACTTATCGCGGCGTTAAAATTGTTGCTGATGTAGAGACTTTGGCTTATACATATCACCGGCTTATTTATGCCGCTGTATCACCATAACTATATTACTTTAGTTTTTGCTGTTGTTGGTGACAAGTATAATTATGGTGTTTGTGTATTAATATCTAGATTATGTAAAAAAAACTATTTATGACATCTTTCGTATACGATGTTATTAACGCATCCGACAATGCTAGTAATTATTAATTATAAATATTGTAGTCATATTATGTATTTTTGTGTTTTGCAATTAAGCTATTAACTTTAATTTTAAATTAATTAAAACTGAGATAAACAATACAATATTGATCAATTGAGTAGATTTGTATATTGCCCTATAATTTTGGATAAGCTAATATTGTGTATAGGTACGTCTAAATTAAATAATGTTTTTTCGTTTCTCCTTGGAACTTGTCGCGAAGTCTAGGATCCAAATGTCTGTTAGCATGTTCTGTTCTTTTTGCTCTGATGCCTTTCTAGACAAAATGATATGATGTCTAGCCATACTCACTCACCAGTAAAAATACTGTATATAATTATATCAGGAAATGTGGAATTTAGTGGAAATGTATTGTTCATATGAACCTATCACAACATATTACATATTGTATATCGGTTCAACTACGTCAATTTAATCAAACGTATCGCCCATTTTATGCCAAACTGCAAATAAAATGGCCTTTGATTAACTATTCCTGTCATATTTAGGAGGTATACAAAATATCAGTTTAAATGACATGTTAGATATAAATGATACTGAAATTAACGAACTACAAATACTACGTCACTCGTCTTATTATGATTTTGTTTAATGATTTCGTCAAGAAAAACAAAGACCGTTCTAGTATTTTAAGCACAAATATACAATCCTAAAATAAAAAATTGAGTGAATTAGATGTATTTGTAGAAGAACTAGATCGTATACATTTTAAATTTAATGTAATATGTTTACAAGAGTCATGGAGAGCGGAAGGCGATAATTTGTCTCAATTTGTGTAATAATGCCCAAGGTGAAAGTTGTAGCAGTAAAGGAGGTTTAGTAATATGCACGTATATTGATAACAAATATAAAACAGAACTAATTATGAACCTTAATATACATGAACACTGGGAAAGATTGAGTATTAAAGTAAATTGGGATAATTTGTCAAAACATTAACCGTTGGGAACGTATATAGATTGCTAATAATACACAATGAAGAGATAAATGCTTTTATAAATTAATTTTCATCAGCTGTAGCATCACTAGAAAAAGGTAATCGTGAACTAATTATTGCAGGAGATTGTAATATAAACTTACTCAAAATCAATGAAAATGATATTTATAGTATTTGTTGATACCTTAACATCACACAGTCTTTACTCTCAAATAACTCTTCCCACCAGATTTACAAGAACACACGGAACCCTGATAGACAACGTTTTCTGTAAACATGGTGAAGTTGTCTTAGAAAGTACCGCAGGGATATTATTTAAACGATTCTCTTATGATCAACCATACTTCGTGATCTCAGACATCACCCAAAAGACAAAATCTCATCCTAAATATGTAAAAATAAATATATTAAGCACAGAGGAAATACATAATGTTAGACATGGAATTAAATCAGACGAAATGTACAATAAACTTAATAAAATCCCAAATTTAAATTATGATCCCAGTTTAAATTATGATATAATATATAACGAGATTTTACGGTCTAAAAGTAAGCACATGCCAAGCAAATTAGTATAATTTGATAAGTATAAGCATAAAAATCTGCATGGATTACTCAGGGTTTATTTAAGTCAATTAGTTACCGAGATAAACTTTATAAACAATTAAAATTAACTAACCCAAATATACCAAACTATGAAACAATTAGCATTAACCATAAAACGTGCAGCAAAATAAATATATTTTGAATCATGTTTTAATCGGTACAAAAACGATATAAGAAATACTTGGAAAACTATAAATGATTTTCTCTCTAACAAAACAAAAACACAACAAAAATTGCCAACACTTTTTATAGAAAATTATGTAAAATTAACAGATAAAAAGTCTTGCTAATAAATTTAATACTTTTTTCACAAACATAGCTCAGACTATTGCAAATGATATTAAATACTATGGCAATAAAAATTGGATGTATTATTTAAATAAAAACGTAGATACGATATTTAGATTTCATAACATTGACGAAGAAACAGTAAAGAAAACTATACAAAGTATTCCTTCAGAAAACAGCTGTGGATTTAATAGCATTTCTTCAAAATTAATTTAAAAATAATTGAACCCGCAATAATTAAATCACCAACTATATTAATAAATCAAATGTTAAACACAGGAATTTTTCCCGATAAACTAAAAATTCCTAAAGTAATTCCCATATTTAAGAAAGATGATCCAACATTATTCAAAACTATATGCCCATTTATCTACTTCCAACGATCGCTAAAGTAACAGAGACAATATTTTTTAATCAGTCATCAGCATATTTTAATGATACCAATCTGCTTTTTGACAACCACTACGGTTTTAGATCTAACATTCAACTGAATGTGCTGCATTAGAATTAGTAGACAGAATTATATAAAATGGCTGCCATGGAAATAATTTGTCCGTATATTCCAGCTTATACACAACATAAAAACACGATTTTGATGTGTATACCAACATTTTCAGGGTTAATCAATCCATCTTTTCACGTGTTGTAACCCCAGATGACAGACCTTTTGAAACTCGAGATGGCCCACATCCACAATCATATATTTTGGTTTTATTCAGCTTCCGAGCAACACAAAACATACCCCTTGTGTTTAGTCCTGTAATACTCGGGTCAATGAATGTAAATAGGCTACAATCATCAAATGATTGTCACAGAGAATATTAAGACGGCTGTCATGTATATATATATATATATATACGTTCAAGGAACATGATCTATTGGGTTTAGGAATCCATATCTTGTTTATGCTATGCGTCTTCACCGTTATAATCCTTCAAGCTGTTGCCGAATTTTACTCAGTTATATTCTCAACCATATATCTCATAACGTACACAGTCGTAAAAAATAATATATAAAATGGACTACATTTCGATTTCAACCATAGTCCCTATGTCATGACATGGCATCGATGCCTCTGGTAGTCCAAGTTCAGCATGGTTTCCATACTGAATCAGTTGCACTCCAGCCACCGTGTCCAAGATTAGGCAGATGCAGCTGCAAACAGCTGTTTCTTGCCTCATCCATCCTGCTAAGTGTAGAAGTCTAAATACAAATTTCGGTGATCAACCTGTCTATCCCATTTAGTGTACATAAGTCGACTGCATATGATTGTGATGACCGGGAGAGTGACCGCTTAGCTGCTTTGTTACAACGCGCTCAAGCACTTTCGAGACAAATGCAAGACGATTTGAGACAGGTCGATAGTTCTACACCAATTATGAAGTTAGTAAAATCTTCTTTATCAATGGCGATATGTAATTGGTCTTATATTGATCAGGAACAACAGACGACTGTAGCTTAGCTTAGACTCTGGTCACTGCACTTCGACAAGCAGAGGCAGAGTCGAGGCCAATTACACAAGCTACAATCAAAACAAAATATTATCTCGAGGAATACACGAAAGCTCAAGAAAACCAGAGGACTACCTTGTATAACACCCACTACGAAATACACTGACATGCAATACACATACACACACACACACACACACACACACACACACACACACACACACACACACACACACACACACACACATACATATATATATATAACAGATAGCAAAGCAACAAAGCATGACCTTGTATAAAGAAATACAATCCGTGTGACTGCTGAAAGCGACTTACACTGGCAGAAAAGGTCAAATTTATGTTCACTCACTAAAGGCGGCGATACACGGTACAGGCGGCGACACACGGTACGATTAGCTCGGTTGAAACTGTCCGTTTAACACGTAAACGATGAAATCGTATCGTGGGGCAGTCTTGATTTCCACGGGGGACGTAACCTTTGCACAATGCAATGTCTCTTTTCAGTACAAATTGTTTCGTTTTCTCATATTCAGTGTAGGTATCAAACCGGCGGATCAACAACCCAGACAGAATGTTGCTGTCGGACCGGTGCAGGCGGACGCTGATTAAGATTGTGGCCGTGACGATGGCTATACTGTCCATCGCAAATTATTTCAAAGTATATAGTTCGACCGAAAAGCTTTTCATAAAGAAAGAGGTGAGATATGTTTACAGTTTAAAACAACACTCACACACGCACTCGAACGCTCACACGCTCAAACACTCGCATGCACACACGCATGCACACGCACACGCACACACACACACACGCACACAAACACGCGCACATACACACACAAACACGCACGCACACACACACACACACACATACACGCACATACACACGCACGCTATTACATATTGCCAAAATATGACAATCTAAATTAAATAATAAATATGTACCTAATAAATGCGTGAGTGCGTGCGTGTGTGTGTTCGTGCTTGCGTGCGTATGTGTGTGTGCTACAGGTCTTACTTCCTATAATAAAAAATGTTTATTTTTGTATCATTTATTGTAGAATTTGTTCTGTTTGCTGGAAATTAATTACCATATCTATCATGTGTTATGTTACACTTAATGCACAGAGAGAATATGTAATTTGTAACATGTTTTCAATCCTTTTCAACTTTGTCGCATCCAGCAGATGACTGGAGAACAACGCTTCGTGTCCGTCATGTCGACTGTTAACGGGCCCCTTAAGCGACGACTCCTGCGAACATTCGTTCACACCGTCGATGTTGCCAACATCACCTACTTCATGTACGGCGGCACTCTGCTCGGCTCCTACCGTCACCACGGCATCATTCCATGGGACGACGACATCGACCTGATGGTAGACGCCGTTAAGATGCCACTGCTGAGACGCGCGGTTGCCTCTCTTGGTCCCACGTTTCACCTATGCACAACATCGAAGTATAGATGGAAATTCTACAGCAACGAATCGAAACCAATCAAAGGCGTCGACTGGCATTACCCGTTTCTAGACATATCGTTCTATCGGCTGAACGCGCGGATGGTGTTCGACTACGATCCGGGATACGCAGAACGGTTTACCTACAGGCTGTCTGTTGTTTTTCCGCTCTGCAGAAGGCCGTTCTGGGGCATGATGCTCAACGCACCGAGGGATACGCTGGGTTTCCTCGAACAAAATTACGACCTGGAGATATGCACCTCAAATACTTATAATCACAAGACGGAGCAAGGAATCCACATCACCAAAGCTTTCAAAGCCAAGTGCGACCAACTGTGGAACCGGTTTCCATTCGTGTTTCGAAGCAGGTCGCCGAAAGGTACTAACGAAACGCTGAAAGTAGGATTTACTGTTATTAGTTCTATAGAGTTAGCCCACAGTCATGTATAATGCATTGCGGGAAACCTTGCTTCAAAAGTACGACGAAAGGCACCAGACATGTACCTCTAAAGAACGCTTGCTTCCGCAGCTATGTGGCGTGGTAACGTAATGAGAGCACGCGCCCGCAGCACCGCATTGAGGAAGTAGGCACCTTTCGAAATCGCGCGGTTGCACATACGGATAGCTATCCATAACAGCACCGGCTAAAACAAGTTTCGTTTCAATGATCTTTTAGTGGTTAGCAAGCACGCAAGGAGACAGCATGGTCTGGTTTCTGTTCTTTTATTGTGGTGTTGATATTCTGCACCGGGAGATCCTACGTACCTTTCAAGTCAGGTTTTATACTTATAATCCACTCGACATTCTTGTGTATTCAATACCCAGCCTAGACATGATGTATCCTATGAATTTGTTGTTGAATTGTAATCGTATGGGTCCTAGAACAAATTCAGCTTGGCTGACCAGACTGCAACTTTGGGGAACTCTGGTAATTTGCATAAATCCAAGATGGCCACTAGTCGATATCTTGAAAATTAACTTTTGAACCACTTGTTCTAGAATGATGTAGGGTTATTATCTCTATTAAGGCATCCGTAGAATACATTTCTGGTGTTATTTGTTTCAGTTGAGGTCAAGATTAGATGATGAAGGTCAGGTGAAGGTCAAAATTGACGTCTTGGTGGACAATGAACGTAAACTTCTACTAAATGATATTTTAGTTTATTCATGCACAAAAATGGATGATCATACAATATTTGACACATTTGTTCATGAGAACGAACAGTAATCAGTCATATTTGAAACACATCGTCACGTCTGTTGCACGTAGTGTATTGTGCAAAGATCATTATGAACATTGGTATTCATATTTGTTGTGAGAAAAATTCTTGCATTAAGTAATTACGTAGGAATGTCATTGTCGGGATGCTACAAGGATTGATATTCATGACTAGATAAAATATAGTTTTACACAATGTTATGCTATTAGTGTAAGGTTACGCTATCTTAGTAACTACATATATCGCCTAATAATCTCCGCCTTTTACCTACTCTCACTAATCATCCAAGTAATCAAGATCAGCCAGACCATCCACAACATTCTCATGGCCTGCACCTTCCAGCCTAAGCCTCTTCTATCTTAGTGTACGGATTCAGCATCCCTCTTCGCCAGAGCAGTTGCAATATGACGAACACGGAGGATGTTCTGTGTGGCAGCCACAAACCTGCGTGCTGCACTTCTTGCCCTGTCCCTACAGTCACAATCACACAGGTGTGGTGGACCTAGGTCACCCTGAACAATAACGTCTGAGTCACTATTGTGTTCGACAAGTACCAAGATGAATCTGGCAAGGATCACGAGAGAATAGGGCCGGCTGGTGAAGCTACCCTCATCTACAAGCTCTCCATCACCAATCCTCTGCCCAAAAGACATACAATCCTGACGAGCAAGAACAATAAGCGGTGCCTGGCAAGCGTGTTGTCAACCTTGAGTGCAGGAGAAAACGTGACGATGGAGACTCGTAACGATGATGCGTTTGGTCATGATGAGACGGACATCACCATGTCACCATGATCTCCTAATTCACTGAGGCTTCCTACTGTAGCAAAGGCGTGATCCGTGTACTTAATGACGACACATATGTGTTTGTTCTACTGGTCTATTGGGTGTTTTGGGAGGAACAGCTGCGTCACAGTGTCTGCAGCTGCTTGGCATGCACGCCCTCGTTGGGTGCGACACGACCTCATATCCGTATGCCAAAGGCAAGATCAGCGCACTAAACACCTTTCTCACTGGGGACATCCCAGGTTTGGATTATGTGCTGGGGGAGGTGGGCGCCACGCAGGCGGATCTGATGGAAACAGCTAAAACCTTCTTCATCGCTCTGTATGGTCAGCCATCGGGGACATCCGTGAAGTCTGCCCGTTTCACACTCTTCACCAAGAAGAAGACAAGTCCCAAAGTCAGCTTTACCATTCACCAACCGTTCCTGCACGTGCTGCGGACCCATCTGCAGAAATTTGTTTGTGTAGCCACCAAACACCACAACTGCCTCTATATCCCCTTTGTAGCATTGAACACATGTAATTGTACATAGCAAGACTCATCGCCAGTTCCTCGAAATGAGGACACCTGCCGATGGTTTATTGTATGTCTTGAGATATTTCGGGAAGCTGATTCTTGATCTACAAGACATGATGTTCTGATCGGAAGTGAAGTTGTCAAGTGTTAATACAATTCTGTCGCTTACCTGCCTCATTCAGAAGGAAGCATAATTCGAAGTACGCCATTGCTCGTTGGATCTAGCGACGCGACAGTGACCAGGTGCCATTATCTCCCAGTTTGTGATGTTTATAGCATTTTTATATATATATTTGTGATGTGATTGGAATACCTTCTCTAACCGCCACTAATTCTTTGACCACGGCTTTATTATAGAAAAACAATTATTACGGAAGCGGGAGTCGAACTTTCTGATGCGGTGGCCTATTCAGAGAGATGATTCTGGACAACAATTGCCCTGATGTCGTTGATAGTCTTAGCTTTAGATATGACGCAGTCATTGGCGCGGCAGTCTTCTCAATGGATGCGGTTCCTCTCCGGAAGCAAATGTTTATGGAACTTATCTAGGGCCTGAATAAATGGCCCAGGTACCATAGGTACATTCCAGGCTAGCGACAGTAAACATCAACACATGCTTGAAAGAATTTCGTAAGTCCTCTTGTATTCTCGCTTAACCGAATCTCGTTCGCCTTCGTGAACTCGCCAAAAAGAGAGTCTGGTTTCAAAGACGTATTTTGACTGTTCATTGCCATCAGATAGCTTCACTGTTTTGGATTAATTCAAAGGTCTGAATGTATAATAATGATTACTGTTTATATCTTATGTATGTTTTCGATAAGGAAATCACAAAATGGCTATGTAATAAATAAAAAGTAGAACATGAATAAATTGTTACTGTGCTATGCGCCACCTAGTGACTAAGCGCATGATATAGTAGACAAACTAACAATGAAACATTTTCATTTTTTATTTTTATAATTATTTTATTCTGTGTCTAGTTTCAATATAAGTTAAATGTGGAATAATTTCGAAAGCAAAATATTACCTGATAAGAGTTATTCGCATAACCCCGTGCAACAACGTTACTGACGTTTCGCAAACGTTCTCGATAATGGAGCTTTATGAATACTGCAAAACAAAATTCCAACGCTATGTAGCTATGATTATGTTTGTGTTAAACATTTGCATTATAATGTGTTAAAGCGTAACATGTGTTACTGTCATACTGCCATCAAAGCAAGAAGCATTAGAGATCAGTTATCAGTAATCCACAGTTGTATTCTGCAAAACTAAATATTATTGAACGACCTTGACCTTCCACAGTTGGCATTTTAAAACTATGAAAAATCTCATAGACGACTATGTGATATCAGAAACATTAGAAACGAATTTGAAATAATGAATTTACCTCAAGTAAAACCAAAGTGTTAAGTAGGCCTAATACGATTGCTGATGTCAATTGTGTGTTATGTTTTAGGATGTTTAAGGGCTGAATTCCTAAGGCTTTTTGTGGTGGTTAAAGACACTATTCTAGGTACGAAGATAACACTTGTGTGCGAGGCGAAACGTTTTTCAAGCATCAGATAGTATTGGGTGACCTTGAACTTCCTCTGGTTAACTACAGCCCTTTTTATGGCCAACAATGGCGCGATCCATGACATGTGACAGCTGCATGTTCAACTTTTTTTCGACTAATTAACCACTGGCGTTTAAATATGATTGTTATAAATGGATAGTTTGTATTAACGCTTGTAGGTGCATAACACCAACATTGCATTTTGTTTCACTTTAAGGTTACAACAGACGAAAAGGAACGGCGGATGGCATACGATAATGACAACTAGATGATCGCCATCAAGTAGTTATTAAGTGGGCAGGTTGATGGTCAAAGGATATATTTTTTATAATAAGTTGAAAACTTGTGATGAAAATCCTCCACCTTGTGACATTTTTACTACATAATTATGTTGTACGGGATTGTCATTATCGCAAGCCTGGAGACCCGGCTATTGTAACTATGTTGTGGTCTTGGCGGTTAAACGGTTAATAAGAACTACTTTAAACGTTCTCCATTTCCATTTGAAGATATGTTTTATTCTTGTTTAGTGTGTATAGTTTTCTTTGTTTGGGTTTCTCAAAAAAATTAATTGATTTTTTTGTTTATCTTGGCAAGATTACTTCAATGTACCAGGTATAGTAAAATGCAATATGCACAATACATTAAAAATAAGAGTTTAAGCAATTCATAATATTTAAAATATAAGAAATGGTTGGATTCCTCGGACTTTCGCCAAACTGCCTAAAGCAGTCGTTAGATATTGTATACAACTGTCGCCCTGTATTGAGTACAGTTCCCCCCATTGTATATTCTACATATTCGTTCCCATGTCCTGTGTGAAGGCATTTACATTTCCAAAAATTGAACAACATTGGCCACTTTTCAGACCATTTGATCAACCTGTCAAGATCATCTTGTAAATGCTGTCTATCTCCATCACTTTTAATTCTTCTAAACACCTTTGTATCATCTGCAAATTTCAACACCTTGCTAGCTATATCATCGTCCAAATCGTTTATATATATTAAGAATAATATAGGTCCCAGTACTGATCCCTGTGGAACCCCACTCAAAACTGATTTCCAGTTTGAAGCCTCCCCATCAACAACTACCCGTTGTCTTCTGTCAATCAGCCATTTTTCTATCCAGTTAATTATACCATTTCCTATGCCATGGGCCTTTAGTTTAAGCAGTAATCTCTGATGTGGCACTTTGTGGAAAGCTTTTTGAAAATCTAAGTAGATGATATCTACTGGTGATCCATCATTCACCCACTTAGTGATATCTTCCAAAAAACATAACATATTTGTTAAGCATGACCTCGCTTTTAGAAACCCATGTTGAGATGGGTTTATCAAGTTATGATTAACAAGAAAATCCACCATGTGATCTTTAATTAGTCTTTCTAATAATTTACAATTCACCGATGTTAAACTAACTGGTCTATAATTATTTGACTTGTTTCTCGAACCTTTTTTGAATAACGGTATAATGTTTGCTTCTTTCCATTCTAAAGGAACCACTCCCTCTTCTAATGACAAGTTGAAAACTGTTGCAAGCGGTATGCTAATTTGTTTTACAATTTCCAATAGTAGTTTGGGTGGAATACCATCCACTCCATGTGATTTATTATCCTTCGTAGCCCTAATTTTCTTAGCTACCATTTCTGGGGTTACAATTAACTATCTTAAATAGTCTGATTCTGCCCCCTTGAACTTAGCCTCTGGTACTGGCAGTGAACTAGTGTCTTCTCTGGTAAACACTGAACTAAAATACTCATTCAGGTCTTCTGCCATTAAGAATCCTTCTGATATTATATTTCCAGCACTATCTTCTTGAGGACCGACCTTATCCTGAACTTTCTGTTTGCTTCGAACATACGCATAAAAACTCTTGCTGTTGGAACGAAGAGCTCTTCACCGTCGTAGAAGCGCACCCTTCCGAACCGCCCGTTTACCGGTTGAGAGACGACGCCGGAACGGTACTAGACGGTACCTTCTACGAACCGGAACTACAAAATGTGACCGTCTCGAAGGACAAAAATTATCCCGTGGAGGCGGTTCTACAACGGTGCAAAGTGGTCAAACAAGGGGGAGAGGTGCTCATGAAATGGTGCGGCTATCCGGCGCCCTTCAACAGTTGGATCGATGAAAAAGCGCTCGTGGCCTATAAAGGGTAACCGCGAAGTTACCGACTCGTCAGTCATCATGGAAAAGTTCCCCGTGGGCTCTCAGTTCTTGGTGTATATGATAAAAGATGGGTGCGGCATCTCCGAACCGCAGTTGCATGATGACCGACGAGGTGACAACAGTCGACACTATCGACGCCACGAGCACCACCACCACCACCACCGACAACACTCCTTGGCGTCTCTGCGGTGACGAGAGTCCCAAAGCCGAAATCGTCTTCATGTGTCAGATCATCGTCCTGTACACGGTCATCGTGGTCAGTATATACAATCTGACGCGTGGTCAAGGAGACTCGAACCTGTGGACGGCACTGCTGAGTAGCTGTCTCGGTTACCTGCTGCCGAGTCCGTCTATGAAACGCGATAGGATCGTCTGACGTTTATCTGACGTTGCCTTGCAACGCTTCTATGAAAATGCACCCAGACAACACGCTGACTCACTACACCACTGCGCTACCGCAACGCGTCGACCTGTCGGGTCAGTAGGAATGCGGACTGGTGGAGATACAATACCCGCACACTTGGTATAACGTGAGAACAGACGACACCGTCTACTATTTGAACGAGGCGGGGGGCGAGGACGTTTACCGCAGCGGTATCATTGCTCACGGTTATTACAACGGCGCGTTTGCTTTGATGTACACAAACAAAGAGGCGCTGGCGAAGTTGGCAACCGACAAGACCAAGGCAAAACTGAGTTACAGCCAGATCTCTAACCGGATGCCTTTGTATATGACGACAGGCCTCGAATTTAGCATACCCGTTCAGAGCGGTCTCGGAACCATACTCGGATTCCGTTCGCCCGTCATCGTCAGTCCCGAAACGAAGGACGATTACGTACACTGGACTCTAGAGGGGGACCGCATCAGGCTCGAACCGGCGGCCACCGTCTACAAAAGCGTCGGTCAGTACACCTTCCAGCAAGAGGCCCCGGCCACTGTGGACATGTATCAAGGACTCGACACCCTGTATATATACACGGACATCGTGGAGTCAAGCGTCGTCGGTGACAATCTCGCTCCGCTACTGCGCAGCGTTCCCATTTATGGCTCACACGGGGCGACGATATCGAATACCTTTGACAGCGTCCAATACGTACCCCTGTTGCGGAAAGAGTTCGGGTCGGTCGAGATCGATATAAGAGACGACCTCGGTCGACCGGTGCCATTCGAGCAGGGGGAACTCGTAATGACGCTTCACATCAGACGCTCCAAACCGAAACTGTTTTGATGATGAGAGCAGGCAGCAACGTGTACGAGGCCTACTACACTCGACATGTTGGCGGTAACCTACCGGTATTCGTCGGTGCTAGAGTACAGCGAGATCACGGTTTGGGAAACCTCTTCGGGAGCCCGTTTCGAAGCGCCATGCCTCTTATCAAGAGGGGGCCGTGGCATTGGGAAATCGCGCTCTGAACACGGGTATACGCGTGGCGCAAGACGTCGCATCCGGTCAGAATCTGAAACAGGCGGCAAAAAGACGCGCGACGGAGGCGGGGGCCGACCTCCTGGACGGTCTGCTGAATACACCGGGGTGGCGACAGCGACGACGTCGTGTTATACAGCCACCGGGCATAGCGCCGACGGTCAGTACGTCGAAACGCCGCCGTAAGGAACGGACGCCGAGCGATATATTCACCAGTTAGAATGGCCTTCGTGCATCGACAGTCGTGCGAGGGTTAACAATTAGTGCTGATATAAAGGTTTCAGACCAGTGCGGAATTGCAGCTTCAAAGGGAAATCAAATATTTGGATTAATTAGGCCAAATATAGCATATAAGAAAAAAGAACTAATAATAACGCTGTACAAAACAATAGTTAGGCCTCGTTTAGAATATTGTATATTCAAGCGTGGAAGCCTTATCGCAAGAAAGCTATAGAAAGAGTACTGAGGAGAGCGACTAAAATAATTAAAAACTGAGATATCTTAGTTATGATATACGCCCAAAAGAATGTGGTTTGGCAACACTAGAGACCAGGAGATTCAGAGGAGGTCAGATAGAAAAAAACATTAATATTGAATGATTATGAAAATATTGATAGAAATTACATTAGTAAAGGAGCAGTGTAGATTAGACGTAAGAAAGTTCTCATTTTCACAAAGGACTGTGAATTAATGGAACAGATTATCTGATGATTGTGTGGGTGCTAGTAGTGTGAATATGTTTAAAAATAAAATCGACACATACCTCAGAAATATTTTTTTTTAGTTAAGAAAGATAGAAGGACAACGGGATACGAAGTTACATTAGTAAACGAGCAGTGTAAATTAGATATAGGAAAGTTTTTCACAAAGGTTTATACATGATTGGAACATATAATCTGCTGATTGCGTGGGTGCTAGTGGCGTGAATATGTTTAAAAATAAAATTTGCACGTACCTCAGAAGGGCAGGATACACATATATAAAAAGGGTTGGACTTTCGATAAGCAAAAAGGCGTCCTTGTCCACCTGCCATCTAGAGTTAACTCTCTGGGTGGCAATCTTGTTAAATCTTATTGAATCTATCTGATTGAACGAATCAAAACATACTTTTCTTTATGCAGTGTTCTAAATATATAAAAAAATCACAATCATGAAGCTTTTTGGTGTTATGAAGCGTCACCTGTTTGATTGAATTGACCAAAACGGACGTCTTTTTGTGAAGTGTCAGTAAGATACGACTTTAAATAATTCATAACCATGAAGCTTGTTGGTATTATGCAGCGTCACCTATTTGATTAACAGCAGCATCATTTAAATATGACTACAAATAAAGGTGTAATCATATCTAACTGGCTTTTAAACTTTAGAGTAAACATTGGTTATTATAAATATATTGTGTTTGATGGGGGGCGATGTGATAATTGTCTGAGAAAAAGGGGTCGTAGAGCAAAAAAGTTTGAGAAACACTGTTTTATGTAGCAGATAATAGAACCATCGCATAGCAACCGTGAACGATAGCGAGGTAGCGCGGGGCAACTATGACAGTTCGTAAGACAGTGCTTAGTAACTGTATCAGATACGACGAGCAGGTTCAACACGCGAACTACGACTGAGCTTCTGGAAACGACGTCGATTTATTTAAGACTTCGCAGCTTGTTATTTATTCTGTATAACAAAGAGCGAATGCCATCAGAATGAGAAGAGGAAAACCACGGGTGAGACAGGAAGAGTGTGTGAGCAGACTCTTGGCGGGATCGGAAGGGGAATGGAGAAAAAGAATGACGATGAACATGTGATGGGTGAAAGGTGATGGTGGACGCGTGACGGGTGACATGTGATGGTGTACGGGTGATGGGGGACGGGTGATAAGGGACGGGTGATGAATGATGGCGGACGGGTGATGGGGGATTGGTTTTGGAATATGGGTGATGGGGTCGGGTGGTGGCAGACGGGTGATTGAGGATTGGTGATGGAAGGTGGGTGAATGGTATGGGTGATGTGGGACGAATGATGGTGGACGGGTGATGGGGGATGGCTGATGAGGACCGGGTGACGGGGGACGGGTGAGGATGGACGTTGAAGGGGGATGAGTGGTGGACGGATGACGGGTGATGGACATGACAGTACGGAATCAGTGACGGGAGAAGAAAACGTATTGATGATCAATATCGAGTCCAGCTATACCCGGACTACTGGGACAAAGGGACAAAGAAGATATGATCTGTGTGTCATGGTGTCAATCTGTTATCTGTTAACAGTACCTCATCTGTGTCATATTGTTAGTCTGTGATCTGTTGAAGTGCATAATATGTATTTTGCCGTGTTAGTCTGTGATCATTTGACAGTGCGAGCTCTATATGTTGTGGTGTCAGTCTGTAAATATGACCGATAATAGTGTACGTCTAGAGCATCAAACTGGTAAATTAGTGCGCATTATTGATGGTGTGCTATAAATATAAACAGCAATATTGTTTACGCAGACCACGTGTGAACGTATATGTCTGTCGTGGACACCATCAATTGATGACGGGAGGTATATAACTGTCTGACTTGACGGTCCGTGGGTCGCGACGACCCGTAGTGTCAAAAGTTAACTGTACCTCTGGACATTGCTGATTCTCCGAACAACTGTCGCAGTTAACGATTTCTATCTCTAGACGTCTGTCGTAACGGACACTGTCGACGTCGCTGCGGGCGCCTTATGAATATACGAGCACTGCCAACAGCAGCTCTACTAAGCGAACAGGATAGTTCAATGTACCTGCGGTCGGCAAGCGTCGTCGTCTACACGGAGAGAAGCGAAAGAACGCACTTGGCGACAATCCAGCATCGCTGTTGTCTACTCGACGTCAGTTCGTCGTATGCCGATCGCCTTCATTCCTGATCTGCGCGCCCGACGCACGTTACATTGTCGGGCGTTGTCGCTTTGTAGTGCATCTAATTATCCCCCGCCCTCGCGTTTGTTCCGCCCTCTCGATTTGTCTCACTGTCTCTCTGTCACTGTCTTTCTGTCTCTGTCTGTCTGTCTGTCTGTCTGTCTGTCTGTCTGTCTGTCTGTCTGTCTGTCTCTCTCACTCACTCTCTCTCTCTCTCTCTCACACACACACACACACACACACACATTCACACACACACACACCACACACATTCACACACACACATTCACACACATACACACACACACATTCACACACACAAGTAGGTAGTAAGACCTGTTCAACCTCAAAAGCCTACTTATAAAAAAGAATTTAATGACCACTAAACGATTCGGGCACACCGCTGAGTCAGCAATAATGCGAGACTAATCCTATGTATAAAAAAAGATCAAAGACTTTGTGTTTGACACTAATGAGTTTGGGAAACCTACTTATAAAAAACGTGATTGATGAGCGATGTAATTTGATACTAATTGGATGATTGACAGTACACTAGAGAGATGCCACCTAGCGGTGAGTGCAGAGAGTATTTTAGTCCTAGCGATCAACGCCGTACTTAGAGCGCGCTGACGTAAGCAATAATGCGTTTAATAATAAAGTATATAAGTTTAGTTTCGTACTTTATAACCACGCTAAAGTATATAAGTTTAGTTTCGTACTTTATAACCACGCTAAAGTGAAGTGGACCACCTATAACTGGGGTTGGAGTTGTGCTGACGTAAGCAATACGCTGGGGTAGGAGTTGTGCTGACGTAAGCAATACGCTAACCACGCTAAAACCATTGTGTATTAAAACCATTGTATAAACGTTGAGATGTCCCCGTATGTGATGTTGACAGCAAGAGCGACGACAACTGCTGCAGCGATAAGGGCTGCTGCCCTACTGGTCTTTGACCCCTGGATGACAGCATAGCTGGCTAACGGCGTTGTTCTGGTGGACGGATTAAAACGAAAGCAATGCGTTTAAATACGTCTAGTCGTGGGATTATCAAATGCATAAATACACTAACATTCAGTAGGGTGTTTATGCATTGAAAATAGACGCGTGAAAACGTGAGTAGTGACTGGAATATTTATTGTGTGTAATACTGTAGTATTCGCCCGCGACCGACGGGTTGGCGCCTGTCGGTCTCCGGCGGGGAGCCGATCTCCGGCGGAGGACCGAAGCCTTCCCGCCGATAGAGTTCGGGAGGCGTTATCGTCCTCCATAAGCCGTTTGGTTGCCTGACGAGAAAGACTCGCGCCAGATCGGGGACAATCTCATCATCATCGTCACTGTAGTAAGCTGCTGTGACATTGGGCGACGGCGTAACAGGTGCTGGCGAAGGCGTACGGACTGATGCCGCGACCTCACATGTTGCTCGTGTCGACGTTGTCGTCGACGCGTCGGGGAGCACAATCGGCCTACGCGGGGTATATGTGTCCCTTGTAGGCAGTTGGATCGGTCTATGAAATAGACAAAGGATGAATAAAATGAGTGAGATAGTAAATTGAAATAAAATACTGTCTTGGTAAAATACATTTAAATAAAATGTACTTATAAATAAAATGCATGCATGTTTAAACGGTAAAATGCGTACTAGTATGCATTAAATAATACAACAATAAAAACATGCATTTAAACGATACTAGTAAAAACAATTTAAATAAAACAACAATAAAAACGTGCATTTAAATAAAATGCATGCATGTTAAAAATACATGTGTTTAAATAACAATAAAGACGTGCATTTAAATAAAATGCATGCATATAAATAAAATGCATGCATGTTTAAACGGTAAAACTAGTAAAAACATGCATTACAACAATAAAAACGTGCATACTAGTAAAAACATTTAAATAATACAACAATAAAAACATGCATTTAAATAAAATGCATGCATGCATGTTATAGTAAGCACTGTTTAAATACGTTACAACAATAAAAACGTGCATTTAAATAAAATGTATGCACTGTCTTACCGTGGTTTTGTTGTGGACATGTTGTTAGAGCGATGGGTGGAGACGTCGTGTTTTCGTGGTTGTAAAAGCGTGTATGAAATGTGCGCGTCGTCAAACAGCGGTGGCGGCGGCGCATGACACTACGACTGATTTTGATTGACATGTGAACGGAGAACAAAGGGATTTTTACAAACGTTAAACGAAACGTTAAAAGTACGAAATTAAACGTTATATACGATCACTGGGGGGTCCGGAAACACGAGATGCGTATATATTAGAGAAATTCGCGGTAAAAGTCACATTTGACAATGAATGCACTGACGTGAACGTTAGCTTTTTTCCTAAAACAAATTCCTCGGAGAGTAAACGGAATGCGTTAAGCGCACATGTGTGACATCTGTTGCGCGTGACTTAACGAGTTGGAATGTGAACGGAGAACAATGGATTTTTACAAACGATAAATGAAACGTTAAAAGCGCGAAATAAAACGTTGTATAAGATCGCTGGGGGATCAGGACACACGAGATGCATAGATATTAGAGAAATTCGCGGTAAAAGTCACATTTGACAATGTATGCACTGACGTGAACGCTAACTTTTTTCCGAAAACAAAATGCCTGGGTTGGATGAAGTATGCACGACGATAATTGAAAAAGATAAGGATATGAGTGTGAAGTGCGCATGCGCGTTATAGTGTAGACAATGACATTTCAAAAACAATAAACGAAACGTTAAAAGCACGAAACTAAACGTTGTATAGATTCTCTGTGGAGTCAGGACACGCGAGGTGCATCGATATTAGAGAAAATCGATGTAAGGAGAGATTTAACGGCGAATGTACCGACGTGACCGGATACTTTTTTTCGAAAACAAAATGTCTGAAATGTACGAGGCACGCACACTGATAATTGAGTAAGATGACGTATTAGGGTGAAGTGCGCATGCGTGTTATTTGGAAAAGGTATAAAACGGGTGAGAAAAATGTTATATTGTATGACGCCGAACTTCTAACCGTGTATTCTTTCTACAGAGCAGCAAGCAGCAGACGTTCTTCCGCAACATGGCGGATGAAAGTCAACAACAAGCAAAAAAGTCGAAGGCGCCGCGTAAGCAGTCGATGAAGGCGGCGGCCAGCAGCAGCGGCAGTCAACCTTCGGCACTGATTGCAGCCTTGTCAACGGGGGTGCCACCACCCGTTAAGCGCCCCGTTACGCTGATCGCGGCCCCGTTGACGGTCGGCCGAAAACGGAGCGCCGAAGAGGCGCGCTTGGAACAGCCCGACGAGACGGCCGCGCAGCCCCCGGTCCTGCCGCGGAGCGGTTCTATGGAGCGTGAATCGGCGGCGTCGACACGCGCCACAGCGGTGAGTCTGAGACATCTGAAGTGCGCCGTCAACGGCGTATATAAAATCCTGTCGCCCGTTACGATCGAGGCCGTCTCGTACAAAGGCGAGCCCGGCACCACCTATTTGGGATGTTCCCGTTGTCGCCGGAAATTACAGACAAACAAAGACGGGGCCCTGATATGTCGAACGCACGGTGAAGTGTTTGTACCGAAATATTTCTTCGCGTTGCGTGTGATGGTGAAGGACGGCGAGGAGGAAGAAGATGAGCTTTGGCTTACGTTGTTCGATAGCCAAATGTCTAATCTCGTCGAGTTCACGGCCGAGTACCTGACGGAATTGAACGAGGAGGATCTCCGCGATACCGTGCTCGAGTTAACCGGTACTAAAGTGGAGATTAGTGTGCGGAAGACGAGTTGGAACGGGGACCCCTCGTATACAGTCCGCACACTAAAAAGATACGTCGACGATGACTAATGTTGTCTTGTGTTGTTTGTAGGAAGAGGAGGAAAATTGGCCGCTACTGGTAGATTTATTGAAGCACGCCAACGAACGACAACGAATGAGAGATCGTCAGGGGCTGGAACTAAGCAAGCAGAGCTTTGAACTATTAGCCGAGTCGGCCGAACAATATATAAGAGCGTTTTGGTTGGCCTATGAAGCAAGCCTATTTCGTAGTAGTTTGATGTACTAACAGTTGTGCTTTATATGCTTTAGGAAGTGCGCTGCGTACTCCAAAAAATGCTTGCAAACAACGAAAGGATTCGCGCTCAGTACGACGAGGTTGCAACGTTCGTAAGAACGTTGTTGGAACGGGGTGTGCCGGCGGGGTCAGTAAAGATGGAGGAGGAAAAGGAGGAGAAGAAGGAGGAGGATGAGGACTAATCATAATAATGTGTTTGTAGGACGCTCTGATGCAATACACCAGACGTGAGTGTATGAGCGACTTCCTACACGCGTTGCTGACGGTGATATCACGTAAAGAATAGAACTGCTTTGTGCTGTAGGGTAGTGGCGGAGGAGTACGTGACGCTCACGTATTGGAGGCGATAATCGAGGAGGCGCTGGGCTCGCCCCGAACGCGCCCCCCTCCACCGACGTATAACGACAGCCTGGGGACGATGGGACCGTACTGGAGCGTATCGGAGGAGCTGGGGACGTGTCAACGGCAACTCGTCGTGCCGAGCCGGAGTCAGTTGATCGTACGTTACGAACGACCGGCTATGGATCTCATCGCCGAGACTATCGGCGAAATGGTTCTGGAGAAGGCGCGGGATCATTGCGGGATATGCGAACCGAATGAAGGCTGCCCCTACGTTCACATGTCCGGCTATCGCGCGGGACGGCCGAATCGCGTCTACATGCAACGTTTCGTTAAGCCGGGCTGTATTGTGACGCGGTATTTCAACGAGGTCATGGAAACGTTCCTACGTCGATCGCTCATTCCGTGTTTTACGAGACTAGTGCATATACTAAGCGAGACTACGGTGTCGATTTCTTCCGGTGATCAGCAGCCGCAAACGGGCCGTGCAGGAGAATTGTATTTGGTCCAGTTTGTGTCGAACTGGTTGTTGGGAACGAATTGGCGCGATTATATGAATCGCGTGCAACTCGAGTCGGCCGTGCACACGTACGTGCAACGTCGGAGCGGACTGGAATGAACGAACACTAGTAGAATAGAGAACATTTGCTTGCTATTCAAACGAAGGCTTCACGTGTTTGAATGTTGTAAGAGTACCGAATAAAACGTTGAAAATGTTCTTTCCGTTTCCGAGTTACCTAGTTAGAAAAATTACCGCTAGATAGAAAAAACCACCACCGCTTACCGCTAGGGTTAGAAACCACCACCACCACACAGTTAGAAATATCGCATTCCACCGCTAGGGTTAGAAACACTAGTTAGAAAAACCACCACCACCGCTAGGACCACCACACAGTTAGAAAAACCGCATTCCACCGCTAGGGTTAGAAAAATCTTCCCGCTAGGGTGTACTTACCACCACCACCACCACCGCCACCGTCGCCGTTATAAATAGCGACGCTTGAAAAATATCATTAGAGAGAATGCCACCACCACCACCACCTACTAGATGGCAATGTCCGAAATGTGGGCGCTATTTCGCGACGCAGTCGACGTTAGAACGACACGTAAAGAGTTCGAAAAAATGCGGCGAAGAAGCGCTATGCGTAAAAGGTCGAGAGTGTCCAAAATGTGGCAAGCTATACACCACGCGTTACGCTATGCTACGACATCTGAGGCTGCAGTGTGGCCGTTCGCCACCTAGTAGTAGTGAATCAGTGGTGGAGGAAGAGGCCGCTAGGGCGCCGTCGCCCGACGATCTACAGCGTGTCGTAGACGAGCACCGGCGTAGCATAGAGACGTCGGAGGCGCGCGGCGTCATACAGTCGCGTTACAACTATCGTATGACCGCCTGTACGAGTACGCGCGTGCTCGAACCGCGTCTGAGGGAAATGTTTAGCGCGCAAAAGAACGCGTTTAAAATTAACGTAAGCTATGGTTTTGTATTACGCCACAAGGTGTCGGGTCGGTACCGATATTTTCATTCTTCGTGTAACTGTTGCGGTCGCCTACTCGAAACACCCGCCCTAGTTACCGATAGCCGTTCATTCGAACGATTCCTCGACGCCGTGCGCACTACCGACGTACTGCAGTACGCCATCGCGCAGCGTCCCGACTCGGGATGGATCGTCGAGCTCGTAACTAACGCCACCTACTTCGTGAACGTCATCATCAATCATCCTATCGGCTGCGTTGGCGTGACGACGCTTCCCGCCTACGTGCGCCTCAACAGGTCCATCGTGTCGTTGACGAACGATGATCGAGGTACGCCCTACGACGACCATCTGTGTCTCTTCCTATGCATCGCCATTCACCTGCAAGGTCACCGACGAGGCGAAAGTATCCGCCATACGAACCGTTTAACGAAAGACGCTAAACGTCTGCACGCGCGGTATCGTCGCGACACGGCGACCTCGAACGACGGCGGCGTGCGCCTGAACGAATTGGATCGCGTGGAGACGATTTTCGGCATCAACGTCGTCGTCTATCGTCGACTGACGAACGACGTCGCCGAACTAGTCCGTCGATCGCGCGAAGCGCACCCCACGACGCTGAACGTCAACCTGTACGAGTCGCACTTTTCGTACATAAGCGATCGGCGCGCGTACACGAAAACGTACAAGTGCGGGAAATGCGGCAGCGTCCTCTGGCGGAGAGCGCGCGATTTACGACGTCACGAAGCGACGTGCGAAGGCGGCGTTCGTCACGTGTTCCCCGGCGGCGTCTACCGACCGACGGCGTCCGTATTCGAGCGGCTCGACGACGAAGGCATCGACGTCGGCGACGACAACCTGCGCTACTACCCGTACCGCGCGACGTTCGATTTCGAGTGCTATTTCGCCGATAACGATCTGCCGACGGATAGCGACAAATGCCGCTGGATCGCGCGACACGAACTGCGTCACCGTACGCCACTCTCGCCGACCGGCTGTGGACGTACCTTCGACAAATGCCCGTATTGGGATTCAATTCGGGTAAGTACGACTTGAACGTCGTCAAAAAGTACTTGACCCCCCTGCTCATAACCGACGACGCGCAGCACACGTCGTCGGCGTTTACCATTAAACGTCAGAACAATTACATGTGCCTGTCGACGACGACGTTGAAGTTCCTGGACATAACGAATTACCTCGCGCCCGGCGTTAGCTACGATCGCTTTCTGAAAGCGTACGGTTGCTCGGCAACGAAGGGCTACTTCCCGTACGAGCACATCGACGCGTTGTCGCGTCTGGACGAAACCGCCCTGCCGTCGCGCGAAGCTTTCTACAGCCAGCTGAAACGCGAGGGAATCTCCGCGGAGGCGTACGAGATTTGCGCGACGGCGTGGCGCGACGAGGGCATGACGTCGATGCGCGATTTTCTTGTGTGGTATAACAATCGTGACGTGGCGCCGTTTCTCGAGGCCGTCGATCGCCAGTTCGCCTTCTATCGGCGACGACGTATCGACATGTTCAAGGACGCCATCAGCGTACCGGGGTTGACGTTGTTGTACCTGTTCAACGACCTGCCGAAGTCGATCCATTTCTCGCTCTTCAACGAGCCGAACAAAGATCTGCACCGTCTGCTGCAGGCGCAGATCGTCGGCGGCCCGTCGATCATCTTCGCGCGCCAACACGAGGCCGACGTGACGTCGATTCGTGGCGGCGACGCGCCGTGCCGATAGATAGTAGGCTTCGAAGCAAACGGCCTCTATCTATGGGCGATATTGCAGGAGATGCCGACGGGCTGGTACACGCGCCGACGCGCTGAGAACGCCTTTCGAGCGGAACGCGTGCACCGCTACGGTCGTATGGCCGTGGAGTGGTTGACGCGCGTGGAGGCGGAAACAGGCGCGCGTATACGTCACCAGTTGAACGGACGCGAGAAGCGCATCGGAAAGCACCGAGTCGACGGCTGGTGCGCCGCCACGCGAACGGCGTATCAATTTCACGGCTGCTATTTTCACGGCTGCCCGACGTGTCAGGCGCACGCGACGACGAACGCCGTCAACGGTCAACCGATGACGACGCTGTACGCCGCGACGATCGCCGTGACCGTCTACCTGCGCCGTTTCGTCGACGAAGTCGTCGAAATGTGGGAGTGCCAGTGGCACGCCGTGCAACCGCCGGCGGTGCCGACGCCGCCCGACGCGTCACGATGGCAACCGACCGCCGCCATTACGCTCTCGACGATACTGGAGGCGGTGCGCGACGGCTCTCTGTTCGGCCTCGTGCAGTGCGATATCGCCGTACCGGAAGCGCTGCGCGACAAGTTCGCCGAGATGCAGCCGGTATTCAAGAACGTCGATATCGTGCGCGACGATCTCAGCCCGTTCATGCACGACTACGCCGAGTCGCACGATCTCCTCACGCGACCTCAACGCACGCTCGTCGGTAGTTACTTCGGCGCGGCGATCGTGCTCGCGACGCCGCTCCTACGCTGGTATCTGGCGCACGGGCTCGTCGTCGAGCGCGTCTACCAGATCGTCGAGTACGCGCCGATAGCGTGCTTTCGCAGCTTCGGCGACGCGGTTTCGACGGCGCGCCGCGAGGGCGATATCGATCCCGACAAATCGATCATCGCCGATACATTTAAACTTCTCGGGAACAGTTCCTACGGGAAAACGATTACGCGCGTCGATCGGCACCGGGAAATCAAGTACGCGACGCCGGTCGGCGCGTCGATGCTCGTCAACAATCGGCGCTTCCGGCAACTGGACGTCGTCGTCGACGACGCGCTGTACGAGGTGGCGCTGAATAAGCGTAAAATCGTCTACGGCCTGCCGATACATATCGGCTATTTCGTATTGCAGTACGAAAAATTGAGAATGCTGGAATTTTATTACGATTTCGTCGACGCCTACATTCCCCGTCCGCTCTTCCAGTACTGCGCTATGGACACCGACTCGGTGTACATAGCCCTAGCCGGACGTGACGTCGACGCGCTCGTACCAGAAGAACGTCGCGAACACTACTTCCGGAATCGTTCGCTCTGGTTTCCGGCCGAATGCTGCGACGCGCCCGTGGACGCCTACGTACGACGGCGCGTCGCCGGACTAGCGTGGGACGACGCGGCGGCCTGCTGCGCGCGCCGACGCCTGTTCGATCGTCGAACGCCGGGTCTCTTCAAAGAAGAGTGGCGCGGCGACGGAATCGTGGCACTGTGCAGCAAAACCTACTACTGCTTCGGCGGCATCGCCGGTCCGAAGTACACCACGAAGGGACTGAGCAAGCGACAGAACGCCGACATCGACGAGCACACCTTCCTCGCCGTACTGCGCGACCGTCGCAACGGCGTCGGCTGGAACCGCGGTTTTCAAGTGAAAGACTCGTCCGTGTTGACATACGTTCAAGAGCGCGCGGCGTTGAGCTACTTCTACGCTAAACGCCGCGTGCTCGACGACGGCGTCACTACGGCGCCGATACTCGTCTAACTCGTAAACTCATCTAACTCGTCTACTACTAACCTAACCCCCACCACCCCCACTATGGGTAGTTTCTGTATGTATGTGTGGGTAATAATAAACACCAACAATTGTATACATCATTTGTTCGTTTTTATTTCTTCTACTACAAGCGGTTAATGAGGTTTTAATAAATCGTGTACGAGACAGTCATTGTTCACCCTATCGTTGCCGAATAGGCTCTGGAACGTCGTCAATGGCATCCCGCGACGTCGGAGGAGAAGGTAGGCGACGCAATATTGTCCGCACACGTTAGAGATGACGCTCTGCAGGCGCTTGTCGTTGTACGTCCACGCGTCGCCGCAGTGGCGGCGCAGGAAGGCGCGGAAGTCGGCGTGCAGCGGCGGCAGACCGTACGAATCGAAGTACTCGCCTCGTCGGTCGGCGCCGACGTAGACGGCCACCCAGTGCTGTCCCGGTTCGCCGACGTCGTCGGTGTTGCACACGAAGGCCGTCGGGTAGGTGGTGGCGCCGGCGGCGGCGGTAAGTAGCGCGTCTTTAGGCACGACGCCGACGACGATACGTTTAGCGTACGTATCGAGTTCCAGACGACGCATCAGTTGAAACGTATCCATAGTTACTACCAGTCGTAAATGACGTTCCGGTTCCGTTCGATTTCCATCACCGTCTCGAATTCCGCGTACACGACGACGTTCACCGGACGCGCTAGCGGCGTCTCGAAATGCATATCGACGCCCACGCACCCCTGACCCACGACGTTGAAATGATCGCCGTCGCAACAGTCGGGGGTCAGGTCGAAACCGAAGATGCTGTAGCCGGCGCCGAAGTCCGTGCGCGATACGTCGTTCCCCTCGTCCTCGAACGCCTTTCCGGTCGCCTCGAAGAGATTCATGTAGCTGCGCACGTACCGGTTGTGAGGGAAGTCCGGCTGCAGCGGCTTGCTCGGCACCTGACGTCCGTCGACGACGAGCGACAGGAAGTTTATGTCGTTGTGACGCGCGTCGAACGGATTTCTAGTGTAGTCGCCGTTGTAGGCGACGTTGTCGATCATCATCAGGAAGAGGCGTTTCGGAATCGCGCCCATGTACAGGTTCTCGTGCGTGTGCGATAGCGCGCCCGCCGTTATCGAGAACGATTTGCAGTCGACGCGACGCATCGGAAACTTAGCCGTTCCCAACGCCCACGCTTTGATATGTCCCATCTGGACGGCCGGGTTCAACTTCACTTTTCGCACGTGCAGTCGAATCGCCTGCAGCACGACGCGCCACCCCGGTACGGCTTGCGCGCCCATCAGCGAGAAGGCGTCCTTCGAGCGCACTATGCGCACTTTCGTGTCGACGCCGTTCGGTAGGTGTTTGTTTAGCATAAACGCGTCGACGTGCAGGCGTCCCATCATCTCCAACTCGTGGCTATCGAACGTCGCGACGCGTCGCGCCTCGAAGCCGAGGTTGGCGTTGCCGAGCGTGTCCATCCGTCCGGCGATGTCTTTGTACCACAACGACGCCGTGAGATGCGAACGTTTCGCGTCGCTACCGTAACTTAGCAACGTCTCGAGGTAGGCCCGGTACGCGTACGTATTGGTCGACGGCGTCACGAGGGTGTTGTTCAGCGACACGTCGATTTGACTGATCATCGAATGCAGGAAATTGTTGACCGGCGCCACCGCGGCCGCGGCCGCCAGATCGGTACCGTCCCCCCGCGTCACTTTGAAGCGCACGTACAGTTGAATGCTCGCCAGGTCCGTATAGTCTTCGCCCGGACCCGGCACGAGGAACTCGATAGGGCCGCCGGCGTCGAGAGTCGTCAGCGGCTGGTAGACGGTCCAATGACTACTCTCGATGCTCGTCTGCGTCACCGGTCCGCTGAACAGCTCCAGTTCGGCCTTCACGCCCTCGCACGTTGAGCCGTTCACGAACGCCATCGTTGTCGTCCGTTCGACGTCTTCCGCCTACTGACGACCGTCGCCGCTAGGCGTGCTCTCTTTATGCCGCCGCCGCCGCGGCGCGTTTTTTTTTCTTCCGTGGAGTTGACTGAATATCGTATGCAGGATGACCGTCGGATCTCCTCCGCGCGGCATCACCACTATGAAGCGCACTCGAAGGTCCGTATACGGCGGCTGGTAGACGGTCCATGCGCGCTCCATCGTCGTTACTCGTCGAATATGTCCGTTCGTCGCGCACTTTTCCGCCTACTGACGGTCGTCGCCGCCAAGCGCGCTCTCTTTACGCCGCGGGGACGGTGCTGCTGCTGCTGCGTTTGTTTCTTTCTCTTCTTCTTTGGCGGCGCTGCCTGCGGATTCAATAGGCCGTCGAGAAGATCGCCGCCGGCCTCCTTCGCGCGTCTTTTTAGCGACTGTTTCAGATTGCCGCCGGCGACGACGACGCGCGCCACGTGCATGCCGGTGTTGAGCGCTCGTTTTCCCAACGCCATCGCGCCCCTCTTGATAAGCGGCATGGCGCTTCGAAACAGACTCCCGAAGAGATTACCCAGACCGTGACCTCGTTGACCCCGAGCGCCGACGAAGACCGGCAGCTGTCCGCCGACCTGACGAACGTAGTAGTCCACGTACGGGTTCTTCGACGACATGTTAAAACAATTTCGATTTACAACGTCTGAAGTGAAGCGTCGTCACCACCTTCCCCTGCTCGAATGGTATCGGTTGGCCGTGATCGTCTCTTATATCGACTTCGACTTCGTCGAATTGATTCCGCATCAGCTTAACGTATTGCACGCGAACGAACGATTCCGAAACGACGTCACCGTTCTCACCGCGGACGGCGATGTTTCGAAGGAGCGGCGCGAACACGTCACCGACGACGCGCGGTTCCACGAGATCCGTGTAAACGTACAGACTCTCGATGCCCGCCGACATGGTCACCGTATCGCGACCTTCGTACTCGAACGTGTACGCGGCGGGCGACGTGCTGATGACGGGCCTCGTCGCCGGCGCGGGACCGTACGCGGACGAACTCATGATCGTGTTGCTATGGAAACCTAGCACGTGCCTCAGACGGCTCGAATGAGGTATGATAAATTCGACACCCGCCGACATACGTAGCGTAAAGCGGTTAGAGACGGCGCAGTATTCTAGCACGGCCTTGACCTTCCTGGTGTGTAATTTCTCTAGCGCCTCGTTGATCCTGTTCAACAACGTATAAATGTTGTTGTAGAAACCGTGAGGAATCGTCGTCTGACGATATATCAGCACGATCGCGCCGTCTTCGTCTATCTGCGTGTAAACGCCCCGTTCGCCCGCCGCGCAAGTCAGATAGAAGTAGGCGTCCTTTTCTCTCACGTTGTACCACGTGTGCGGATACTGTACCGACACGGCGCCGCATTCCCACTCCCCCGACAGGTCGAAACGTCGCGGCAACGTCGTGACGTAGTGCGTCAACGTATTTTCGGGGTGACGTTTCATAGACGCGTTGCTCGGCAGCGTCAGGTAAAAATCAGACGAGACCGCCATCGCGTTGTCGACGTTCGCCTCCGCCGACACTCATAGACGGACTCGGGAGCAGGTAACCTAGACAGCTGCTCAACAGCGCCGTCCACAGGTTGGAGTCACCTTGACCTTTCGTCAGATTGTATATACTAACGGCGATAACGAAATACAGGACGACGACCTGACAGAGGAACACGATTTCGGCCTTAGGGCATTCGTTGCCGCAGATTCGCCATGGAACGGGTTCGGCGGCGGTTGTTGTTGTAGCGTCGATGGAGTCCGCGTTGCGCTCGTCGTCGACGACGGACGATTCGTCGGCGTTCGTTCGCCACTCGAGGTAGTTTCGTCGTCGTCGCACATCGTCGCGCCACTGCGCGCTGTCGATGCAGCAGGGGCCTTTATACGGTAAGAACGAAGATCCGTTGCATAGTCCCGCCTCGTGCAGTCGCCAGCAGCCGGTGTGACGCGTCCAACGATTCATTATAGGTCCACGAGCGACTCGGCGTCGATCCAGCTGTTGAATGAGGCCGGATATCCGCTCCATTTTACGAGCGCCTCCGAACCGCCGCCACGACGCCGACGACGCCGTAGAACCGCCTCCACGCGATATAGTTTGTCTTTCGGAACGACTACGCGTTGTAGTTCCGGTTCGTAGAAGGTGCCCTCTATCGGCGTCTCGGCGTCGTCCTTGAGGCGATAAACGGGTGGTTCGGACGGGTGCACCTCTACGACGGTGAACAGCTCCTCGCTCCACTTAGCCATGTATCCTTTTTTGAAATGACCCCTCGTCTTGCTGATACGTACGCGATCTCCCACGCGTAGTTTCGGTTTGCGTCGTCGTTCGACGTCGCCACCGCCACCGTACAGTCGTTGCCATACGGCCTCCTGATTCGTCGCGTCGACACTCGCCGGCGTCCTACCGATGCTTCGGTGGTAGGCGTTGTTGTACGATCGCACGAAATCCGGTAACGCCTCTAAATAGCGCCACTTACGCGTCTTCAAAGTTCGATTAAACCGTTCCACGACGCTCGCTTTGGTCTCCTCGTTATGCGTCACGAAATGATGAACGCCGCGACTCTTTAGCAACGTTTGCATGGGTCGGTTCAAAAACTCGCTCCCCTTATCGGTCTGCAGCGTGTGCGGCGTCTCGTCGTCGTCGTTCAGCAGGCGCTCGAAGGCCGCGACGAGCGACGCTCCGGACTTATTCTTCAACGGAACGCACCACGCCCGCTTCGAAAACACATCGATCACCGTCAATAGGAATGTTATACCGTCGTTGTGCGTTTTCAGTCTAGTCAAGTCGACCAGATCGGCTTGCCACTGCTGGTTTCGACCGCCCACGATGACGCGACGTCGTTTGAAATTACGTCTAACCGGTTTGTGTAGGATATGGGCGTCCTGCGACGCTAGCCACCTCTCGACGGCCGGACGTCGGAGCTTCGACGCCCGGTGCAACGCGTCGACGCCTCCGTAACTCCCCACCCGTTTCGGATCGAAGTACGCGTTACTCAGCTCGTCGTCGTCGTCGACGTCGACGTTTCGTTGCTGTCGAGGCTTTCGTTTTGGACCACGACTCCACCCGGACACCATGACGACGACGACGATGATGATACAATGATACAGAACGCGATAAGCGCGATGATGAAACCGACGACGACGATGATGATCGCGCGTCGTGACGTCATCACGACAACGTATCCCACGCCGTCACGCCCAACGAAGCGGATCTGCGTTTAGGTTCGCCTCGCATCCGAGTACGACGTCTCCGCTCAGTCGGCGCTGCTGATGAACTAGACGTCGACGGCATCGTCATCCTCTCTTCTAGTAGCTGCTTCCGTCGTCGCTCCACATAAGAACGATAGCGCGGGTTGCCTACGAATTCCATAGGGATATTCATATCCTTCATGTGCAATCCGAACTCCCGCCATCCTACGGGCGCCGTCGTCTTCGATCTCGTTCGCATGAGATCGTTTACTAGATCGACCATATTACTCCCCGCGATCGCTTTACCGTCGTACACGAATTCACCGCGATCGTTCCATCGAGACAACGGATCGGCTTTCATTTTTTCGATCAGCAGTCTCGTCTTCTCTTTCAACGTTTTCGGCATACTGGCTACGATTTCGCGCTCTATCGTCTCCGACAATGGTGGCGCCACCGCCGCCGCCGCTGCTGGCGCCACCGGTACCGCGGGTGTCTCGCCGCTGTTCACCACCGACACGCGTACCGGTTGCGCCGCTCGAGCCGCCTCTATCGTATTGTACCGACTCAGCAGTTGATTGTACGACGCTACCTTTTCTCGTTCCGATAAATCCGAACGTTCTAGAATGTCCTTCATGTCGCTGTCAAGGCTACTCAGCACACGTGATCGAGGCGTGCTCGACGACTGATCGACGCGTGGCAGAAGGCTTTCCACCAATCGTGGATCGACCAACGCCATCTTCTTCGCGTACTGCATCAATTACCGCCGCCGCCGAACACCTGTCTGAGCAGCGGCAAGATAACGGTACTCGCTAACGGCGCTAGCAGGGCCGTCAAAAAACCACCCGCACCCTTTTGCAAGATGATACGCTTCTGCTTACGCGTCACGTGTTTGTCGACGAGTTTACGCAGGTGATCCCGGTATTTCGACAATATGCGTTTCTGTTTCGGCGACAACTTCACGTTCCCTTTCAAAATGTTGTACGCGCAATCGCACAGACTACAAATGAGACCGGTGTCCGCGTGGGCGAGTAGCGCTTTTCGCAGAGCGATGTTCCGCCTATGTCTCTCCAACAGCTGCAGGGCGACGATGTGTCTCTTTATTTGATTCGTCGGTCCCGCCACCTTCGGTCGTCTCTTCGCTCCCGTCACGCGCCCCGTCATAGCGACTAATAAACGTACGCCCCGTCGTCCCTCTCTTCTTATAGTCCGCCGACGCCACCACCACCACCACCGCCGCCACCCTTCCGTACGTACACGTACTGAAGGCGATCGTCCGGAAATATGCACGTACGCAAACGCATGTCCTCTTCCGTTTCCTGTTTCAGATCCACGAATAGATACCCGTACGCCGACGACGTCGCGTCTTTGAAAGCCTCTATCATGTAGTTGACCTTTCCCGGGTACATCTGTTTCGCTAGGTGACCTACTTGACCCGCGTCTCGAGGACTCTTGAATAGCACTATGTATTGAGCGTTCAGGCTGATTGTACGGTTTTCTTTCCCTTTCGGAAACATGTTCTGACGCAATTGTACGACCGACGTATTACAATGATGACTTTTTTTAGTAAATAATACCGTCACCCGGCTATCGGTCTCCTCCATGAGGTCGTCGAGTACTAGAAGCGTTCTCACTTTACCGTCTAAACATTTCGGATCCGGCAGGCCGTCTACGAACTCTATTTTCGAAGACATAGACGTGTAGCCGCTCTGCCACTGTCCGTAACACCACAGGATTTTCTCCGGCGGCGGATCGATCATAGTGTCGTAACGTATCAAACGCTCGACGAACGTCGTCTTACCGCATCCCGTAGGACCGGCTACTATACACGTAAAAGGATGCTTCAACGACGGTCCCTTCATTTTTCACGACTGAACGACGAACACTTTTTTACTCGTTTTTATACTCATCGCGCAACTCCATCAACAGTTTACCGAGCGTGTTCTTCCCCGGATCGCCCGCGATTCCGCTACCCCAGAAACCCTCCTTACTCGCTATCCATTCCACCAATTCGGCGTCCCCGGTCGCCAACAGTGCAGCCTTCAAATCGCTCGATCCGTCAAACTTCCTCTTCAACAACATCTTCATACATTTCACCCTAATGTCGGTCCATTTGTTTCTCATTCTCTTTAGTCGAATGTCGTAACTGCGTCGTTTCGCTGCGTAAGAGCTTCGCGAACTTTTGATTATTTCGGCGCATTCCACGTCCTCGTAGAATATCGCTTTCCTATACTGATAGGCGTGCTCGACGGATCGAAAGCCTCGACCGAACGCCGACAGTCGACGCATATACATATTCGACAAGAACGACCGCGATCCACCAAACCTTATAGGCGACGACATCGTACCGACTACCGATCACCCGCTACCGCCACCGCTTATATACCAACACTAAAAAGTTGCGACTAGGGTTCAAACCCGGAACCTTTCGATCCCTAGGCGAACACTCTCCTAAGAGAGCTATACCGTCGCCAACGATTATGCAGGGTTTTGCCCCGGTTATATCTCACCGCTAGGTGGCATTTTACCCCGCTAGGTGGCCTCTCGAATCTACAAACGTATTACGTCAGCGTTGAGGACTACGTTAAAAGTACGAAACTAAACGTTTATACGATGGTTTTAGCGTGGTTAGCGTATTGCTTACGTCAGCGCGCTCTAGGTACGGCGTTGATCGCTAGGACTAAAATACTCTCTGCACTCACCGCTAGGTGGCATCTCTCTAGCGTACTATCAATCATCCAATTAGTATCAAATTACATTGCTCATCAATCACGTTTTTTATAAGTAGGTTTCCCAAACTCATTAGTGTCAAACACAAAGTCTTTGATCTTTTTTTATACATAGGATTAGTCTCGCATTATTGCTGACTCAGCGGTGTGCCCGAATCGTTTAGTGGTCATTAAATTCTTTTTTATAAGTAGGCTTTTGAGGTTGAACAGGTCTTACTACCTACTCACACACACCACTCACTCACGGTTCTTCACCCCTGTTTGTTCTAGATATACTGGCACTGACTTTCCTATTTAAATGGGTCTTCCTGTTATGGTTCTACCATCATATCTAGTCTTCCCTGTTCTTTTTGTCAGACTCGACACTTATTCTTTATATCTGTCCTGTGCCTTTCAGTCAGCTCTCAAATACTATAATTTTCGGTGTTTCTTTATTTCGATACCTTCTGTTAAATCCTCCCTCTTCTATATTCTCGTGTCACGTTGTTAGCAGTTTTATAAACCACAAAACCTTCGTATAATCAATCAATTATGCTTTCTAGTGGCAGTCGAGTGAACTCGGTTGTCAGCTATTATTTTCTAAAGCTATTATTATTATTATTATATTAGTTTCTCCCCGTATCGACGGCTTGCAGATGACACCTTCACGTCTATTTGAATAAAGGTAGATCCTTGCCTTTCACTCGTTCACGTCCAGCCGTATGCCTCTAAAGAGAACTCGCGTATTCAACATCTACACTTTCCACGGGAGAATCCTCGAGGCATTCTCTGCATCTAAATATATCCGTGTGACAATGCAACAATGCCTGTACCAAGGGAAGAAAGCTACTTCATAAAGCGAAACCTCAATACAAGATTAACCGACACCACGGAGAAAACCATAATAACGCAATGGTGAGACCAAGATCGAGAAGGTCCGACGAAGCACTGCCCGAATTTCAGTTAAAATTCATTACAACTCTTCGAGTGCTGAAGAAATATTGAACATTTTGGAATGACCCACACCGTGTGGAACAGAACAAGATCACGCAAGTACAAACAAGCAACTTTGAGCTAAGTTAGCTAACATGTCCCAATCGACAAGCAGATGGAGAAGAGCTCAAAACCACATATGCATATAATGCGGAACTAACTACAGGAAGATGCCTTCATTTTCTGCTCAGCCAGTGCTTAAAAAAACGTAGCGCCACCGGCATTGCAGGCCTCTTCTGCCAGCAATGTCAACTCGAGGAAGTAATTCACTCGCTCGCTCACTCACTCACTCACTCACTCACTCACTCACTCCCACAAACAAACACACACACTCTCCCCCCTCCCTCTCTCTCTCTCTCTCACTCCCCACAAACACACACTCACTCACTCACACATACAAACACACATACACACATACAAACACAATTGCTGGATAGGGTTCTTCACACATACACACACACACTCACTCGCACAAACACCCACACACACACACTCACTCATTCGCTCACTCACCCACTCACTCACACACACACACACACAAACACACACAAACACACACAAACTCAATTGCTGTATAGCATTCTTTACACATACACACACAAACACGGTAAAACACTCACTCACTCACTTACTCACTCACTCACTCGCTCACTCCAAGAAACACACAAACACACACACACTCATTTGCTGGATAGGATTCTTCATACATACACATACAAACAGGCTCAAACATTCACTCACTCACTCATTCCCACATACACACACATGCACACACACACACTCACTCACTTACTCGCACACTCACACACACAAACACACACACACACGTACACATACAAACTCAATTGCTGGATATGATTCTTCACACATACACACAGAAACACGATCTAACACACACTCACTCACTCCCAGAAACATATACATATACAAACAGAGAGAGAGAGAGAGAGAGAGAGAGAGAGAGAGAGAGAGAGAGAGAGAGAGAGAGAGAGAGAGAGAGAGAGAGATGAGT
>CM034532.1:67181528-67234028 GCA_020002185.1 Paraescarpia echinospica
GATCCATTGCTTCCTCTTCTTAAGAACGGAGACACGAGTCTGGTGTCGTCATCGAAGTCATCGGCGTCGTGGCTGATAGGTGGTGGTGGTGGTGGTGGAGTGATTGGGCGAGGGGGGTCACTCCGTGATATGGGAGCGACCGAGCATACCGGCTTTGCTGCTGCTGCTGCTGCTGCTGCTGACAGGGCCTGCTGTAGAAAGAATACACGTTAGAACTTCAGCGTCATACAATATAGCATTTTCTCAACCGTTTGATACTTTTCCAAATAACGCGCATGCGTACTTCACACTAATACCCAAACATGACCACACCACATAAGTCAACGCCACGGTAAGATCCAACACATTTAAACAGTTGTTGTAACTACGCGTCATGCATGCATGCATGCATTTTATCATTTAAACAGTTGTAAGTACGCGTACATGTCTCTCATTTTACTACAGTTGTTGTAAGTACACAACATGCATGTATTTTACCGTTTAAATAGTACGCATGCATGCATGCATGTATTTTACTGTTTAAATAGTACGCATGCCTGCATGTATTTTATTTTACCGTTTAAACAGTTGTTGTAACTACGCCTGCATGCATGCATCTTATTTTACCATTTAAACAATTGTAAGTACGCGCGTGCGTGCATGTGTACGTGCATCTCTCATTTTATTTTTACTACAGTTAAGTACGCATGCATGCATGCATTTTACCGTTTATGTCTCATTTTATTTCATCATTTAAACAATGCATCATTTTATTTTACCGTTTAAACAATGTCTCATTTTATTTCACAACTATTGTAATGCATCATATTTTACAGTTTAAACAGTTGTTGTAACTACGCCTGCATGCATGCATTTTATTTTACCATTTAAACAATTGTAAGTGTATGCATGTGTACGTGCATATCTCTCATTTTATTTTTACTACAGTTAAGTACGCATGCATGCATGCATGCATGCATGCATTTTACCGTTTAAATACCATGTCTCATTTTATTTCATCATTTAAACAATGTCTCATTTTATTTTATCATTGTGTCTCATTTTATTTCACAACCATTGTAATGCATCATTTTATTTTATCATTGTGGTTCTCATTTTATTTCATCATTTAAACAATGTCTCATTTTATTTTATCATTGTGTCTCATTTTATTTCACAACCATTGTAATGCATCATTTTATTTTACCATTGTGGTTCTCATTTTATCATTTAAACAATGCATGGTTCTCATCCTTTGTTTAAAATGTATTGTGGTTTTAGTTCATAGACCGATCCAACTGCCTACAACCGGCACATTATCACGGACGACCAAGCCGACATGCACGGTCGCTCCTTTCACCCTCACGTTGCCTCCTACGCACGTCATCACGCCGACAGGCACTGACTACGACTCTGACGACGATGAAGACGACATCGCCGATCTGGCCAGAGTATTCCTCGTCAAGCAGCCCAACGGGCTATGGACAATAGGGCGACCCGTTGGCCGCGGGCGAATGCTGGCCGAATGCTCGCCTATCATACTGCTCCGCAATAAATATTTCAGTCACTACTCACGTTTTCACGCGTCTGTGTCCAATGCATAAACACCCTACTGAACATTAGTGTATTTATGCATTTGATTTTCATTGTAATCCCACGACTAGAACGTATTTAAACGCACAACGCGTTGGTTTCGTTTTAATCCTTCCACCAGAACGTTGTTTACCGTTAGCCAGCTATGCTGTCATCCAGGGGTCAAAGTCCACTAGAGCAGCAGCCGGCCTTAATCGCTGCAGCAGCAGTCGTCGCTCTTATCGTTGCTGTCAACATAGGGTACAGTGCGCCATTCATGACCAAAAAAAAACTGCACACAGTCATTTCATAGTGGTTATATATTACCGCAATAAACGCATTATTGCTTACGGCAGCACGCTCTAGGTACGGCGTTGATTGCTAGGGTCGAATCAAATCTTTCGATCCCTAGGCGAACGCTCTCCTAAGAGCAGTGGTTTTACCCCGGTTATACCGCCGCTAGGGGGAATCTAAAAAGGGTCGACGAACGGATTCGGACCCGGAATCTTTCGATCCCTAGTCGCATACTCTCCCAGGAGAGCTAATCCGTCGTCGACGTTTATACAATGGTTTTATCGTGGTTGGCTATATATTGGCGCAATAAACGCACTCTATGTACGACGTTGATCGCTAGGGGGGCGAACTACAATCCTCTCTACACTCACCGCTAGGTGTATGGTTTATACAATGGTTTTAGCGTGGTTAGCGCAATATTATTGCTTACGTCAGCACACTCTAGGTACGACGTTGATCGCTAGAACTAAAATACTCTCTGCACTCACCGCTAGGTGGCAACTCTAGTGTAGGGGTAATCAATCATCCAATTAGTATCAAATTTTATACTTACATAGTTGCATGGTTTTAGCGTGGTTAGCGCGATAAACTCATTATTTATATTTTTTTTTATTTTTTTATATCAATTTTTTTTTTTATTTTTTTTTTTATTTTTTTTTTTTATATAAGTATTTTTATATTTTTTATAAGTAGGGTTTTATGACCGTAACTACCCGCTAGGTGGCATCACTTGCCTAAAATACTCTCCGCACTCACCGCTAGGTGGCATCTCTCTAGTGTACTGTCAATCATCCAATTAGTATCAAATTACATCGCTCATCAATCACGTTTTTTATAAGTAGGTTTCCCAAACTCATTAGTGTCAACCACAAAGCCTTTGATCTTTTTTTATGCATAGGATTTGTCTCGCATTATTGCTGACTCAGCTATGTGCAAAAAACGATTAGTGGTCATTAAATTCTTTTTTATAAGTAGGCTTTTGAGATCGTACAGCCCTCACTACCTACTCTCGTCCACCAAGTTCAGATGGTTTGTGAATCGCGCTACTTCACTCTCTTGTAACATTGTGAATGTGTCATCCACATCTCAATAGATGTCTGGAGGATGATGTGCTTTCTTTCCTGATGGCTCTTTCTTCAAAGTGTTGCATGCGTAGGTTTTTCCAATATCGGGGATACCGGTGACCTCATGGATGCTCCCTTCTTCTGTTTGTAGAACACTCCATCGTAACTGAAGTACATAGTGTTCAGAGAGATTTCTAACAGTGTGATGATCTGGTTTACTGGTTGCTCACATCTCTCTTTCAGTGTTGTGTCCTTGTTTAATCTCTCCTTCATCACCGATACTGCCTCTGTCATTGGGTTATTAATGAACAGAGCTGTCACATCAAATAATTTTTCTTCCTGGTGGAACTTCCAACCCTTCGATTTTCTTTATAAATGGTACGCTGTTTTTCACAACATTTTCTGTTTTTTTAACCAATGGTGGCTAGGATCTTTGCCATCTTATAAATTACACTGCCTATATTTGATATTATAAGTCTTACTGGTACACTGTCCATTTGGATTTTGGGCAATCCACTGCATTTTGCCAATCCTTCTGATGCTGTGTAGATCCTCTGGTGTTGGGCATTTGATATGATGTTGGCCTTTTTCCACTCTTTCATGGTTTTGACTAGTTTGCTTGTGTACACGCTAGTGGGATCGGTTTCCAATTTCCCATAGATGGTGTCATCTAGTAATCCTGCTAATTTAGTGTCGTATTCTGTCATCACAATCAAAATCGTCGTTATCGTCATTATTAGCATCATCATCATCGTTATCGTCATTATTAACAACATCATCATCATCTTTATCATCATCGTTAGTATCATCATCATTATCATCTTCATCATCGTTAATATCATCATCATTATCATCTTCATCATCATTACCGGTCGATTATTACATTACTGTTTGTAATATACGTATCCAACGTTACAGGACAGTGCGAGTACACGTGCCGTGGGAAGTGGGACGGCGACTACCCGACAAGTGTAAACATTTTGTATTACCACTGTGAGAGGGGAAATACTTCATATAAGATTTGCCCTGACTTTAAGGTCTTCAACCCATGGACCAAGAAATGTGGTGAGTCTGTTGTGCGAGGATTATTGAGTTCCGTCAAACACAATACTCAACACGTGGCAGTGTAAACATATCCTTCTGAGAGTGATACATTTATTTTGTATCGTGGTTTCTTATTGACCTGGCAGTAAATAGCTTGATGTAATAGTTTGAGCCAAATTAAACACGTCGTCATATCAATATTAGTATTGACATTAATAGCAATATCAATATCGATATCGATATGAATATGAATATGAAAATAACCATCTGTTGACAGAGGTGTTGGAGTCGTCTTGTGAGAAGCGTGACGGCAAGCATCCGTCTCTGCTAGATCGTCGTAATTACGTATTCTGCCGAGGTGGCTTCGTGATGTCAAGGCATCATTGTCCTTCAGAGCACCCGTTCTACAACTGTAAAATTCAAAGGTGTGGCAACCTTTTCCTGTTTTCAGCATGTTGGGAGGCGGAGTGACAATGAGAGAGAGAGTGAGAGAGAGAGAGAGAGAGAGAGAGAGATAGGAGAGAGGAGATAACAGGTAAGACCCCACACAGGTTTCCGATGCAAAGAAATTTGCATGCACGTCAACAGATGACAGATGCACGTCAACAGATGCACGTCAACACATGAATTAAGTGTGCCAGAACGGTCGTGCATATATACTCAGAGGTTTTTAACCTTTTGGGACTGCGACTCAAATTCGGCAATGTGATTTACTCGGCGATGCATGGCTTCAAACTTTTGATTAGTTATTAATGAGAAAATAACAAAGATTTAAATAAACTAGCAAAGATGTCCATCCTGTGGTTGGCGCTGGTAACACTGTGAACAGTCGATCGACTAACGCTTGGTACGAACCTCAAACCGGTAAGAACCTTTACCAACGGGGAATTCCAACAACATTACTGACGTTACTTTCCTACCTGACAGCTTGGCGCCAGAGATGCGAAGCGTCTAGTAGGACAATCTCAAAGGCAAACACACGCACGAACGCGCGCGATAGCTCAATTATAGTTAGCTATGCAATTAATATAAATAATAAATGAGACTATTTAGTTCTAGTCATAGTTGTTTCCAACGCTCAGTAGCGTTATATTAACTGACTAGTATGTACTATTGTGGTTACAACGTAATGGTCTTATGAGGTATTATTCAACTAGTCAGCTTTTTTCAGAACATTATCACCAAACCGACATTTATATGCTGACATTGAAGGTGGTCACTGCCAGGGTGCTTGTCGTCCTCAGTGGTTCTTTTACGTCCCAAACTGAGACGATACCGACATTAACATGATCTCCGAGTCACGAGGGATACACAGTCCCCAATGTTGAGAGGCAGGTTTCTACACCACATATCATGCCTGCCTGGTCTGGGTTTCGAACTCAGAGCGCTGGCATGCCAGGCGGATGTGCTAAACACTATACTATAACATGTGTGTTGAACACAGAAACATCGCCGAATCAGCGCCCTTCATCTTTGTATCAACGTAGAAAGAGGACACCTCTTGCAAGTTGGAATGCAAAATTGGCGATCGAATGCGGGAAGATCCTGCGTGTTCGACTCTGTTTGATAATAATGAGAAGGCAATCCCTGGACACTGTTGACGACCCACTCAAAACGGCTTGGCGGCCCAGGGGGTAAGAACCGCTGATATATATATATATATATATACAGACATGCACATCCACAGTAATGAATACATTCACACGGTGAGGTCAGAAATTCAAAAACAAATGTTCATCCCGCTAAGTTTATCTTCATACAGAACTCACATATCGTTCGTGGGTTTCCTTTCTTTGAATATGTGTTTCCCACCAACCCCCTTCCTTCATAATCCCTCTACTTTTCCTTTCTCTGTTCTCTTCACTCCTGCAATTCTTTTCACTGAGTTGTTTTCGGAGTCTTTTTTATCAACGCCGTGTTCCCAATATCGTCTAGATAGGATGGTGTGACACATACATAAACAACTGGCATTGAGTTCCAAAAATGTATGTCTATCATAGGCAGATCCAGGGGGCCTGGGGGTACGTGCCCCCACACCTTGGGGATTTTGCGTGCTCACGGACCTTTTTGGGTGGTCAAGTTACCGTACCCCCGTAGAGCTTTGGAATATGCCCCGGTATAAGTTATAATAATCTGAAGTTACGGCGACGCGGCGGCGAAAAATTATCAACAGCCCCCCTCGCCCCCCAATTCCCGTCTTCCGATGATCCGACAACGCGCGGAGAGTCGTGCTGAAGGTCCGGCTCAGACCACTGAAAATTAATTTGCGTCGGCCGCCAGTGAAGGATTTTGGGCCACTCTAGACTACCCTCTCCGGATCCGCCCCCTTTATCCATCGCCATCTATTCCACATTCGTCCACGCATTCGACAACTTCACAAAGACACATGCTTCACATTCTAGTGAATCTGTTTCAGAAGCGATAACTGTGAACCTCCCAAAAACCAACATACTGATCGCGACGACTTCACTTCAAGCTGTTTTCTCTTGTCTTCAACTGAAACCAGAAGATCGCAACTGATGCACAACTTACTTTAGATATATACAGCTGTATTTGTATGTCCACTCGTACGTCTGATTAATTAAAGTCCCTGTTGTGGGCGGTAGTGTTTGCCTTGTGACTAATCGATAGGCCCTAATCGGGATAGTGTAGAATATTATTGTCAAATAGTATTCGCATTCCTATAGAATTGTCATGAGACGTAAGTCTATTGTTTCAGCATCTGCTTCATGTTTTACGCTTGATGCGTACATTACGTTTTACGTTCCGAACAATGAATTTACCCAGTAAAATGGGAGAAACCTTTACATATATCGCGTACTTTGAAAAACAATTACTTACTTATCCTCTTCGTGCCGTGTGGCACATAAGGCTCGCACAAGATCTCGCCAGACCCCTCTGTCTTGGGCTTTCCTTGCTGCTGTGCCCCAGGTCAGCCCAGCAATCTTTAGTTCTTCTTCAATTGTTCGTCGCCAAGTTGTTTTCGGTCTGCCTCTTTTCCTATTTCCTTCTGGCGTCCAGGTCAATGCTGTCTTTGCTTGAATGTAGCTGCTCATCCATGGCCGAGCCATGTACACCTCCTCTTTTTCAGGGTGAGGCAGATCTGTTGTTGTTTTGTTGCTTGGTGGAGTCTTGTTTTGGAAATGGTCTCGGGCCAGTATACTGTCATTATCTTCCTTAGGCAGGTGTTGTGGAAGCTGGAGAGTCTATTGGTGTCTTACTGTGTCATGCGCCAGCACTCTGAGCCGTACAGGAGCACAGAGAGGACATTGCTCTTGTAGATTCTTAGTTTTGTTTCTCTGGAGTATACTGAGGATTTCCATAGCCGTTGAAGATTTGCAAATGCTGACCTGGCTTTTCCCAATCGTGTTTTAATGTCTTCTTCTGCATCTCCTTAGAGACTGATGATGCTGCCCAGGTAGGTGAACTTGTTCTCATATTCGAGTGCATGATTGTTAATCATGATAGGTTGCTGTGTCAGGTTGCTGTTTGTCAATATTTTTGTCTTTTTTGCATTAATTGAAAGACCAATAGAACTGGCTTGTTGTTCTAGGTTACTTATTTTCTTTTGTACTTGATCTCGAGTGTGAAAAGGCAGAGCAAGATCATCTGCATAGATTAGATCTTCGAATGAGGAGCACAGGTTCCATCTGATTTCAGTCCGCTGCTGGTTGGTCATGATTTTTGTAGTCCAATCGATGAAAGAAATGAAGACATGACACACCCTTGGCGGACACCGGAGTTCACAGTAAATTTTGTTGTAGAGTTTCCAACACTGCAGGAGAAATTCTTGTAGAAGATCTGGATGAGTTTCACCAGCTTTTCTGGAATTCCATAGTGCCTCAGGATTTTCCAAAGGCTCTCTCTGTGAACACTGTCGAATGCTTTTTCAAAATCTACAAAATTGACATATATTGTTCTCTGCCATTCGTTGCATTGTTCTAGAATGTTCCGCAGAGTGAAAATGTGTTCGGTTGTTCCTCTCCTCTCCCTTTTCTGAAGCCTGCTTGTTCTGGACGGAGAAGCTTGTTTACTGTTGTTTTCATTCGTGTCATGATGATTTTAGAGAACATTTTTGCTTGTATGGAGAGTAGAGTAATTCCCCTCCAATTGCTGCAGTCTGCTAAAATCACCTTCTTTGGTAACTTGATTATTCTCCTTTGAGACCAGTCATCAGGCAGTTCTTCTTTTTCCCATATGTTGGCGAAGAGAGGGTGTAATATATCGGCTGCCGTTTCTGGGTCTGTCTTGAAAACTTCTGCACATAATGCATATGTTTCTGGAGCCTTGTTGTTCCCCAGTGTGACTATTGCTGCTTCAATTTCAGCCTTCGTTGGTAGGGTCACTTCTAATTACAGGTCTCTTTTTGCAGGCTGGATGTCTGCTGGGTTTTGTGGATCTGTTCTGTTAAGTATTTCATTGAAGTGTTCTATCCATCTTCTTTCTTTTTCCTCTTCATTGGTCAGCAGCCGTCCATCTTTGTCCATGACTGGGGAGTTGACCTTGTAGTTGGTGTTTCCATAAATCTGGTTTGTTATCGTGTACACAGTGCTCATCTCATGCCTGCAAGCGGCTGTTTCAGCTTTGTTTGCAAGTTCTTCTAAATGCTTTCTTTTGTCTCTTCTAGCTGACTTTTTAACAAGTTTGTTCACCTTACTGTATTGTATTAGCACTCTTTCTTTCAGTCTTTCAGATTTGGTTTGTCCAATTACGATTTTCCGTTGCTTTCTTTCTTGTAGGCGCTCCCATGTTTCCTTACTTATCCACTCTTTGTGCTGTCGGGTTTTAATGCCCAGTGTCTCTTTGTTGATGATTTCCCACTTCTCTTGTACGTGATCAGATGTATATGTTTCTTCTTCCAACACTTCAAATATGTTTGTAGCTTAACCGTGAAAGCTCTAGCTTGTGTTGTATTCATTAGCAGGTGTACATTAAATTGTTCTTGGCCTGTATGTTTACAGTAGCTTGTTTTTCTGAGCTTCAGCTTGACTGTTGCCTGAAGTAGATGATGATCACTGCCAACATCGGCACCTCTTCTTACACAGACATCTGGTAATGATCGTCACCATTTGTTGTTGATCATAATGTGGTCGATTTGGTTTTGGTCCGTGCATTTGGGGAAATCCAGGTCAGTTTGTGGATATCTTTGTGTGCGAACAGGGTTCCTCCCATCACCATACTGTTCAAGCCACAACAGTCACATAGCATCTCACCATTCTCATTTATGGTACCACATCCTTGACTGCCCATGATTCATTCTCTTCCGATATTGTCAGATCCAACCTTTGCATTGAGGTCGCCCATGATGATCAAAACGTCGTGTGCATGCACTCTCTCCTTCTCGGCTTGCAGCATGCTATAGAAGGCCTCTTTCTCATCCGGTTCTGCATCATTGGTTGGTGAGTAGCATTGGATAATTGTAAGTTTGCTGTGCTTGCCAAAGAACAAGAGACTGGCTCTCAGTAGTCTAGCACTGACTGGTTTCAATTCTACCAATGTCTTTCCAATTCCTTTATGAGTATTAGCGCCATTCCTGCAATATGGCGGTTGTCGTCTCTGCCAGAGAACAAGATTTTCTCTCCTGTCGGGGTGATATGTCTTCCAAAACCTGTCCATCTGGCCTCACTGATTCCAAGGATGTGTAAGTTGTATGATTTCATCTCACTTATAGCTTCCTTGCCGCATCGGTCATACCGGTTTGGTGCCTCAAGCTTCCTTGGTGGCTGGAACCTGTTGATTTTCTTTTACGAGTTTCTGTAACAAGCTGTTTTTTAAGAGGTAGGGTTGTTAACCCTTCGCTCAACCCCCAATCTGGAGGGCCAGGAGATCGATTTTAGTCTAACCTCTACCCTTCAACCAATCCGGTATGGGTGACCCTGCCAGGAGTACAATTAAGACTCCCACCGACGTAGCTCGCAGGGTCACGGAGGCACGCAAGGTACCCCACCACGACAAGGGAACGATCTCGTAGGGAGTAGTTGAAAAACAATAGATATATTATATTACACTCGTGGGGTCGTAAATTAATCTCTAAAAATTTGTTGAGGTATTGGGTGCAGTTCATATGTCTTGTAGCTGCATAGTTATGCCACTACGACCACCAAAATAACGTCCAATCACTCACTCATTCACTCACTCTCGCATTCTCTCCCTCCCTCACTCACTCACTCACCACTCACTCACTCACTCACTCACTCGCTCACTCGCTCACTCACTCAATCAGTCACTCACTCTCGCACTCACTCCTTCCGTCCTTCACTCACTCACTCACTCACTCACTCATTCACTCACTCCCTCATCCACTCACTCGCTCACACACTCACTAATGTATGCACTCCCTCACTCACTCACTCACTCACTCACTCACTCACTCTCGCACTCTCGCACTCACTCCCTCACTCACTCACTCACTCGCTCGCTCGCTCACTCACTCACTAATTTACTCACTCACTCACTCACTCACTCAATCAATCAATCAATCAATCAATCAATAAATCACTCAATCAGTCAATCAATCAGTCAATCAATCAATCCATCAGCCAATCAATCAATTAGTCAGTCAACAAATATGTGTATCTCCAACAAACAGGAAAATGTCATTATAAAAATATTATTATATTACAGCATAAAGCATTCAACATACGGATTTATATAGACACAAACGAACTTTCTAGGTTTGAACTGTATACAACCGAATGAACTAGAAACCCGATTATGCACTCGCTAATTAACCATAACTTCAGTCCACATGCCATAACACAATTGTGCTACAGCTAAATCAAGCACAACAATATGTAAGCCGTCACATTATCCCAACGCTCCTTTTCATTTAATTGCCATAAGGCAGCAGTTATCACCATTAAATTATTATGATCTTAAGCTCGTTCCCGCTGATCACTTATTGTTTGCTCTTGGTGATTACGGCGACAGTACGAACGCAACACCACAGTGGCAACCTCTGGAGAACAGTTGACGTTTTACTAGCTCCATGTATCTCAGACACGTAGAAAAGAATACCTCAAACACGTAAGTAAATCACACAAAATAACTACAGCTTGAATAAAAATATCGCCAATTTCTATATCAAAGACGATTGGTTCAAGAAAGCAAATCAACATAGAAAAAAGCAAGTGGGCATCGGCTCCTGGGAGGAGATACTGCCACACTGACCCAAAGCAAGTGGACATCGGCTCCTGCGAGGAGATACTGCAACACTGACCCAAAGCAAGTGGACATCGGCTCCTGGGAGGAGATACTGCCACACTGACCCAAAGCAAGTGGACATCGGCTCCTGCGAGGAGATACTGCCACACTGACCCAAAGCAAGTGGACATCGGCTCCTGCGAGGAGGTACTGCCACACTGACCCAAAGCAAGTGGACATCGGTTCCTGGGAGGAAATACTGCCACACTGACCCAAAGTTAGCGTATTGATATACATATAACAACGGAGGAATGTACGTCCTCGTTTTAAAACAACAATATTTTGCAAACATCACAATCCAAAGGACAAGTGTCCCCTTGCCCCGATACAGATACGAAGCAATCGTAGATACCCTAATGGCGGCTATAGCTGACCGAAAGTTGAATAAAAGTGTCAAGGTTAGAAGTCTTTATAAGTAGACACAAGCAAATAACAGTAGTTCGGATAAAATGGAACAAAAAAGCGGAATATCGTGACCAAAGACCTAATAATAATAATAAGATAACTTCTATTGCGCCTAAATCATTGGAAACCAAGCTCAGAGCGCATCAAAACAAAAGGATTGATGAATCTCAAAATCCATAAGTAGTATTCCAGTTGTCAACAGCTAGGGAGCTACGGTGGATATGCAAGGTTGTAAAGATAAGTTTTTAAATGACGACGGAATTTTGTAATATGTTCAACTGATCTAACACTGAGAGGGAGCATATTCCAAAGAGATGGTGCAGCAACAGAAAAATTCCTAATTCCAATGTTAGTGTTGACTCTAGGAACAAAAAGTAGGTCAGAACTAGATGATCGAAGCTCGATAGGTTTTTCTTACAGGAATGAATGCAGATAAGATGGTTGCTTTCTGGACAGTGCCTGGTATTTAATGGTACAGATCTTAAATATTATACGATATCGTACAGGAAGCCAATGCAAAGATTCAAAAGTGGTACAGAGCGAAAACAACGAGGAGATCTTGTAACTATTCTTGCTAGACAATTTTGGACACGCTGAAGTTTTGTGATGTCCTCGCTAGCAATATTATAAAGGATGGAATTGAATAGTCAAGTCTGCTGCTAACAAGCGCAGTTGCAATAGTTTTAGCAACAGAAAATGACATATACCGGCGAATACGGCGAAGATCACTAATATGATAAAAACAGCAGCGACATGTTTGAGATATGTGTTGTTGGAAATTGAAGTTACTATCAAAGATCACTCCTAAATTCCGCACCGAGGTTGCTGGCGCGATATACTGATTCAAAATACGCGTAGGGAAAAAACCATCCAGTTTACTACACTGCATTGGAGTACCAATAATGATCAATTTAGTTTTATTTGCATTTAATTTCAACTTGCTGTCAGTCATCCAGTGGAAGATATCGTGAAGGCAATCACTAAGTTGGTTAAGGGAGCGATTTGTATCCGGGGTAGCTAACGAAATATAGATCTGAGTATCATCAGCATAAAGATGATGATCCAAGTTACGTCTTTGTATAACAGAGCTTAGTGGCGTGGTGTAAAGAGTAAAACGCAAAGGCCCAATAATAGAACCCCGTGGAACACCAAGTAAAGCCGGCAGTGCAGCTGAAATCTTTAAAGTTTGGTATCTATCAGTTAGATATGAAGAAAACCAGCTTAGAGCTGTGCCAGATATGTCGTACCATTTTAATAAGCGTTCAGTGAGAATGTTGTGATTAATCGTGTCATGAGCGGCAGAGAGATCTAGTAAGGTAAGTGCAGTCACTTTACCATTATTAATGTTCAAGTTAATGTCATTATGAACCTTTAATAGGGCAGTATATGTTGAATGAAACTGTCTATACGCCGATTGTGACACATTAGTTAAGACATTTGTGCTAATGTGAGACCTTAGACGACTAGCTACAACCTTTTCTAGTATTTTTGAAATAAAGCTGAGGTTAAAAATAGGTCTATAACTGTTTAGGTCTTGTTTAGACAGAGATGACTTCTTAAGACGTGGTGTGACATGGGCGTATTTAAAATCATCAGGAAAACAGCCAGAACAAAGTGATGTATTAATAATATTTGTGATAGGTCCAATCAGTGTATCGAGACATGCTTCTAGCAGTGTTGTTGGAAATGGATCAAGTGCACAAGATTTATTTGGGGAGGACATAATTATTTTCCTAACTTCATCAACTGTTGCAGGTTCAAATGATACAAGTAGAGAATTTACTTGTGGAAAGTCAACATTGACATTACTTAAATTAAATTACAGTAAACCTCGCCTAAGAAGTCGGATTCGCCTAAGTCGGATCTTCGCTCAACTCGGACAGGATTCAAAGGAACGGTTGATTTGTAATGTATTTCCCATAGAAATCTTCGTCTAAGTCGGATTATGTAAGTCGGATCTTCGCCTAACTCGGAATAACTGAGTCGGTCCATTTGATCGGAGATAATGTGTTTTTTCTCGCCTAAGTCGGATCGCAGTATTCAGCAAAATCACTTGGTTGTTTGGAATATCTGTACCAGATGAACTAAAAAGTGAAACGGCTATTCTAAAACAATAATCCAGACAGCCACATCAACGTACGTAGGCGTCACGTCTTCACTCATCAAATACAACAGGCATCATCAAACCAATGGACGTTGACGTTCCATTACCGGTACATCCTAGCCACCAGCAGACTAGAGGCATCAGAAGGAATCGCATCATTTTCTCAAGAAATTGAACTATGTTGGGCGTTGTCATTGCCCTGAAACCAGCGTGGAACAAACTGAAACCGGAACCACTTCTAAACTCCTACAAAAACGGGATTCGTCTAAGGTGTTGAGCGTCAAGACGAGGATGAAAACGAAGCAGCTCATACACGTACGGAGTAAGCTCCACGAGATGTATGGAGATGTCGTTTGCACGATGGACGATTGTTTTGGCGTGGACGAGACAGCAGAAACGTTGGCTACTCCAAATATCGAGCAGATCATGGAAACCGTACAACACCCCGATGTAGACGGTTGGTTTACTGAGCGATGATGTGGGCGACCAAGTCTCTGTGTCTGAAGATAAGATAACAAAACTCAGTGGCTCACATGCTGCATTATGGACGCTAATTAAGACACTTTAGTTCGACGCTCGTGAAACCGGAGAGTTAACCGACAAGTAAAGGCCATTATCATGAGATAGTCGCAATAAAGATTTACGCAGCGCAAGATGATTTACATTTACAATCAATAATAATTATTAAGCTACAACCTTCGTGCCAAAATGAAGCACAAAACTGTTCATTTACTGCATAATGTTGTATGTTGCTTGTGGACATCAAAATATGTAGAATTACCGCAGTATCCAGTCACCTTCAAGCGTTATTCACAGTTTCCTAAGGGCTTTTAGAGGGTTGTCTTTGGCGCTGGGATATGTCATCTTCGGCTAAGTCGGATGTTCGGTCCGATTGAATCCGACTTAAGGCGGCGATACACTGTCCGATTGTCTCGGATGAAGCCGTCCGATTACCACGTAAACGATGAAATCGTATCGTGTGCCTGTCTGGCCGAGTCAATCGCATCCGAGTCACTCGGACGAAATATTTTTAGAGCAGGTTCTATTTTTCGTACGATTCCATCGGACGTTCGGTGATATTGACCAATCAGAAAACAGCAACAAGGTTGAACTTTGACCTCCTTCAATAAAATGGTCGCCGATGACTTCGGTAAAACCTCACCTTAAATATGTGTTGAGCTATATCATGAAAGATTCGCCGTGGAACGTGGCGAACCCAATTTATAATGACAGAAGCAACGGTTACGGATCGTCTGAAAGTTCTCGAGGATGACAGCTAGTGACGCAAGTTTAAAAAAATGGAAGATTATAACGCAGAACGTCTGTCACTGTCAGAATTGTCAACGCCAACGGATGGCGAACAGACTGAGTCAGAAATGACAGAATGTCAGAAGTAAGTAGCGACGGCGACGTCATGTTATTTGGATTATCAAATAACTGTATTTAAGTTAAAACGCTGTATAGTAGTAGTAAAAGCTTTATTTAATGATGGTGACCATGTCACGTTATATCGTGATTTTCAATGGGCCATCTCACACTACATTCTTACATCAACATTTACACAGCTTTTATAAAATATACAATTCACAACAATAAAAATATAAATAATATAGTAAATTAAATAAATAAAAATAAATTAAATAATAAATGATTAATATTACACTACAAATAAAACAACATCATGAATACATTTACCAATTCTAGAAAGATTAAAGTCAATAATAATAGTCAATAAGATCAAGATGAATGAATTAAAACAATTCATCATTTAAAATAGATACTTATTCAGGAATACCAATTGAAAAGTGCAAACAATTGTACACATCCTTCTTGATAAATTTTAAAAAGACTGTTTTAAAGGTATCTACACTATTGGCATTCTGTATAGATTCCGGGATAGCGTCCCATAGTTTCGCACCCCTATAAGCAAATGTGCGCTGGCCTATGGCCAGGTTGTACTTGTGAACACGAATGTTTGTGCAGCCGCGGGTGTGATGATCATGTACACTACTGTTTAATGTAAACAGGTCTATAAGGTAGGCCGTGGCTTGCCCATGCATGATATTATACATTACTATGGCAGTGAAGTAACGTATGCGAACATCAATTGGCAACCATCCTAGAGAGCGAAATAGTGTCACTGTTGAAACTTGTCGCCGATCTTTCACATTCAAAATTACACGTGCATACTGCTTCATCATCTTATGAACGTTCGACAGCAAAACATGTCCGCAACTACCCCATATGACGCAGCCGTAGTCAATCAACGGTTGCACCATCCCTGAGAAATACAGTTTCCTTGCACGTAGCGGCATTAAGCGTTTCACTTGGTTGAACAAATACAACCGGCTCCGCAGCTTGGAGCATAGCTTTGTCACATGTGCATTCCAAGTTAGGTTACTGTCGACGTATAAGCCAAGTAATTTGTGAGTCTGAACGGGTGTTACGATACAGTTGTTGCCATGTACGCAGAAGTTCGGACTTGCACGTTGTAATTTCTGCCTGGTGCCAAGTAGCATGCATTCTGTCTTATCGGCGTTTAGAATCATTCGATTTTCGTTTATCCAGTTGACCAGTGACCGGTTTATGTCTCCAACACATTTGCCGGCCGTATATAGTGTCGAGTCATCGGCATACATGTCAATCCGCGTGTTTGCTACTTCGAGAATGGCATCGTTCATAAAAATAATAAAAAGCAAGGGTCCAAGTATTGAGCCTTGCGGCACACCTATCGTTACCGGAAGAGGGTCTGACAACACACTGTCATATTTCACGCGTTGGTAGCGTTCGCTAAGATAAAATCGGAACCAGGCTAGCTCGTTTTCATGGCAACCATACAACTCCAGTTTGAGTAAAATCAGATCATGGTCAACCAAGTCAAAAGCCTTTCTCAGATCGACTAACACCATGCCACACAAGTTGCCTTTGTCAATGTTGCTCAGAAAATAGTCGGTCAGCTTAAGCAATACAGTTTCACATGACCGATTCTCTCTAAAGCCGGATTGCTCGTCTAGCAGTAATTTAAACTCAGTAAGATAGGCGTAGAAATGGTTATGCACGTGTCGTTCCAGAAGTTTAGACATAATTGGCAAGACCGATATAGGTCTATAATTCATGACGTCGTTTGAGTCTCCGTTTTTGTACAGCGTGACCACTCTGGCCTTCTTCCATGATCGTGGAAAGTGCGCCTTATTGATACTAGCATTCCAAATGTTGACTATGTGCGGTGCAATGATTTCAGCACTCAGTTTTATTAATTTACAACTGATGCCATCCAGTCCTATTGCTTTTATCGCTGACATCTTTCGTAGCTGTTTAAGAACAAATTCAATCGTCATATTCGGCAATTTAAAAGACACATTTTCTGGTTTGCTTCGCCCGATAAATGACTTTAGTTTTTAGTAGTTCGACACAGTGGTTGTCTTTGTACCATATTGCGATGCAATGTTGGCAAAATGTTCGTTGAATTGATCAGCCATCATTTTCGCGTGTGGGTGTGGCTGACTGTTCTGGTTGGTTTGTCTCGGTTGAACCGCACTAGTTGTAGCCAAAGATGATTTGATGTGACTCCATATCACGCGTGGTTTTGGTGTTTGTTGTTCCAGTGATTTTATGTAGAAGTCTCGCTTAGCTTTTCGGATGTCATGATTCACACGGTTCTTAGCACGTTTATACACCGCCAGAATGCGAGGGTCCCATGGGTGTTTTGAGGCGTCGAACAGTCGATCTCTGGCCGCTATCAATTTAGCCAGATCGGCGTTAAACCAGGGAGGTTGCTTAACAGATTTGACACGCTTTACTATAATCGGCGCATGTTCATTCAACACAGAAATGTATATTTGTTCAAACAGGTCCAGTTTTATGTCAACATCGTCCGACATGTTGATCAAAAACCATGGCGCATCAGCAAGTTGGTTTAAAAAACTACGTTCATCAAAGTTTTAAAATCACGGTAACAGATGGTTTTGTGCACGTTCGTCTTGGCAAAAGACCCATTATGTTTTCGAACGACTGTCACGGGGCAGTGATCTGAGAGACCGAAGGATGCGACGGAAGATGTCAGGTTGTTTACGTACACATGGTCGATACACGATTTTGATTCCGGGCGTGTGACCTCGTATATAAGTTGGTCGAGTCCCAACATGATCAAGTCGTTGTATAATGTGTAGTGTGTGCCTTTCATCAATTCTATATTGACATCTTCTAACACATAGACGTCCGTTGTCAGACATAGCGCGTTTTCAATATTCGAGACAATTTCTCGGTCTGTTCGTTTTACACTGTTATTGGGTCGATAAATGAAACACGCAAGGAAAGACTTGCATCTAGGTGGCATAATTTCAATCTACAGCAATTCTATGCCGTCACATTCGAGGTCACGACGACGGATATACTTAAACGTTGTCGATACGTAAGCCAGCAGTCCTCCGCCGCGCTTCCCGCTGCGATCTCGTCTCTCAGGCTGATGAAAACCATCAATCGTAAGTCTCGCATCGTGGTCACTTGACGTAAGGAAGGTTTCGGATATGCCAAGGATATCTATCGGACGGGGATCCACCTGAAGAACACCTTTCAGTTCATGCATTTTATTTGACACATGATTTATGTTCCAGCTAGCTATTCGTATGCCTTTTCTATTTAATCCGAATCCCGTAGTCTTTGCATTTGCGACGTTTCCGTTTACTGTATGCACGCCTTTGTTACCAAGTAATGGCATCACACAGGTGACAAGTATACTATTGTTGAATTCATTACCGTCGGAAGGTCGCTTCAAGTGGCAATTAACCAGCTGTACAGCCGGTGACGATGGTCTGTCTTGCGATGTCGCCCAGATGTCCACCGCGATGATCATCGGTAGAAAGGCAACCAAGACGAACACGGCCGTCGCACCCAGGCGGTGACTCACGGGCTGGCGACACTTGGCATCGTTGCAATGGAGATGTGATGCCTTACGCATCCTTCCGTGACAGGATACGAATTGTCCCGTCCGAATTCGGTGTTGCGTCAGGTCGATCGGCATTGACTCACAATGGACCGTACTGAGTGCGGCCGGCTTAGACACGCCTCATCAGTCACAAGAATGCAGGCACGCCCGTGCGAACAGCTGGTGCTGGACCAACAGCGAGTCCTCCGTGGGCGACAATGGAGCGTTTACAATAAAAGTATATATTAAGTGTCTTTAAAAACCACACAAAATCTGAAGAAACGCTATTTTGCAGATGCATTCACGTACCATTAACATATTGTCGAGCAAACAGACAATAGTCTAACAATCGCTTCAATAAATGTTCTATCACGCGGAGCGAAACATTCTAGGCATCACACCTGTCGAGTCAATCAATCATAGTTATATTGGTAAGTGTCAACGTGAAGTGAAATGTGCATTTTTATTCTGCAAAGCAGTGCTCGTCTGAAATACATTCATAACATTGATGATTGACATGGCATTGTCCTGGGGCTGGGCTGTGGCTGCGCATTTCCTTTCCTTGTATTGTTTATTATCGCTGCAACTTGCAAGTGCCAACACTGTATCAAACTTGTATCAACCATGACATTATACTAGAATGTACTCCTTTTAAAATGTTGAGGCGGCGGCAATGGCATTTTTAAAAACGTCATTTTCGTGTTTGACATTCAACTTCGTACTAAATTATAGACCTATTGACTATCGTTGCGTGACCCATTTTTGTGCTTGTGGGCCTTGGACTTGGTATTGAGTGATTTTTTCTCTTTCGTTAGCCAGCTTCAGTGAAAGTGTATGTTGAATTGACAGCTACAGTTTCTAATAATAAACCTGGTTGGCTGTCACCATCCAGTCAAACGTTGTTGATTTGAGAAAAACGACTCTATATCAATTTTTGGAACTAGTAAACTTCATAGTTCACTTGTTCTCTTTCACGCGTAGAATGGAAACACTTATACTATTTACTGGCTGTGTGAGCGTTTCTGTTACCAGTGTGAACATTCTTATAAACAAATATTGACATCTAGGCATTGGCTGGTACTAGAAAGGGGTTGAAAATTATGCCTGTGACTGTGGTGTCCTTGTCAATATGCTATCTGGATCTTTACTCTTGTTGACATATTGATATAGATGACAATCTTTTAATATTTTATTAAAACAACATTCAACCATTTGTTTGCACTCAACCGGTGAAGTAATTGCTAATTTAGGGTTAGGATTATTGCTAAGTCAGTTTTTGTAATCACAACATTGTGTGATTTGTGATTAGATCCACCTAAATGTGTATATCTTTTTAATAAAAAATGTGTACTGAACATACAAGTGATTTTGTTTGACTTCTTGTTTTCAGAAAAGGTGAACATGACCAAGATTACAATCAACATCATGCAGTATATCTTGCATGAAGACTTTGTGTCATCGATTCAAGCCACAAGGATTGATTTTACTGTGAACAGTTGTTGATGTATTGTGGCAAATTTGAAATAAATTTTTATGCGATGCTATGTTAAAAATAAAATAATGTAAAATTAGTTTTGAAGCTGTGGATTATGTATGTTTCTGTAGACGTTTCTAGCATTAACATGACTTTGTAATATATTAAACGGTTATTGTATGAATTTTCGTAATAAGGATCACACTGGAACTTATATATATATATATATATATATATATATATAAAATGTTCCTTGTGTCAATGATTGTACATTATAGTTCAAGCCAGAATGGGTGTTTCACAGTGGTTCCTCTTAACTAAGCGGATGTTTGTTATATTAGGCATCCTAACAGTCAGGGTGGGAGTCCATTGTTCCTACCACTTTGGTGCAGACTACCTGGTAATGTGTTGAAGGATGAATGAAAGTGTCAGTTCATGTGTAAAACTGGGTCAGTCCCTGTGATACTTCATTCTGTGATATGTTGTGCATCAAGAGGAATACTTTTTCTCCTTTATTATTTGCCATTTACATTAATATGTAATTTCACATTTTCAAATATTGTAACTATGTTTTACACATTATTGCTAAATGCTTTAATTATTGCAACTATTTGTTTGCATTCTACTACCCCATATTAGAATACAATAACAAATATAATTTGGTCATCAAACTGTAACCCTCCCGAGACACTTATTCCTGTGACAAATATGTATGATGTGCCTCCTTGTTGTTGTGGTTTCACTTTTAATACGGTGTTGTCCTACACCCAATATTTGAAGGTATGGCATCTATTGAACATTGCTTTAAAACAGTTTACTGTAAGTGCATTTATTGTGTAATAAAATATGTGATGCATCATATTGTTGTCTTATTAGTTTGTACTATTGTTGGAAAAATTAAAATTCAATGCATTAATAATGAACCAACATCAAATATATGTATATACATGTAGATATATATACGAATTGTTCAAATAAATAATAAAAATGTCGTACATGTGGACCAGCAATTGCGAATATAATCATATACATACATACATATATGTGTGGTCGATTCTCACAGAAGTGCAGCACTTTATAACATCACTTACTTGCTTGCATTGTTCCCAGCCTTTGCTACCATAAATAGACATGTTGGAGAACCCTACCAAGAAATTGGCCACCTTAAATCTTACTGTGCTAATAGCAGTGGGTCAAAGTCGGAAGTGATCATTCCAAAATAACCTTACGAATGCACATATTTTGCATTGTATACGTTCCAGGGTCCAATAATCTATTTTATATTTGACAGTTCTGCTTGTTTGCAAGTACGTGTTAGATCACTTGAATATATTGTAGTTGAATTATATCATTATTTTTGTCACCATGCACTACACTATAAAGATAAAAACATGGATGTTTTCAACCTTGATCAAGCTGAAATCATCCAAAGATTAATCGGTCCGATTGTCTCGTAACCTTTAGGCGAGGTTTACTGTATATCAAAACAAGACGGTGCAGCGCGCGCTATTTACATTGTTCGAGAAAAGTACGTAAGCAGTTTGTCCGCCATTCTGGAGGTGCGCCAAGCCAGACCAAATGCGCGCAGAAAATGCAGTTGTTTGCATTTATCATTATTCAACATTTTCAACGATAACCTCAATATTATAATTATATAAGAAGTGGTATAGCCTGGTGATTATTCTGATAAAACACGACGAAGTTCAGATGGCTCAATAAATAATTGCAACGTTTCTACGTGATTTGTTTGCAAATTTCATTATTTTGAATTGTGATAGGTAAAAAACTTCAATTACATTATTATCTTTTATTTGATATGACGCATCAAGGCTTGATGATTAATCTGATGAAATGAGGTGACTGAATAAATACGCTAACATCGCGCTCTGCTGTTCCCACAGGCGCATGCGCTTGCCTCCCGAATTGCGGACAAAAACCTTCCGTGTAGACTGCCATTTTCTCGCTCAATGACGCCTCCTGTCCAAATAGAGGCTCCTTGATCGTGACCCCTGCTTTCCTCGAGAGCTATTTGTTTTGAACTACGTCATGACAACGTGACTGTCATCACTATCAAAGACCGTGTATCAATACAAGACGGTCCAGCGCGCGCTGTTCGCATTATTCAAAAAAGTCAATCGAGCGGGTTAGTCCGTCATTCTGGAGGTGCATCAAGCCTGAACATAAAAAATATTATGCACGTGCCAGCCTCCTAAATGGCAAACAAGAACCCCCATTGTAGACTGCCATGATCTCGCTCAGTGACGCCTCCTGTTTAAACATAGACTCCTTGATCACTATAACGAAAAGAAACAGTTGTCAACAGTTCACTACAATGAGCCAGTATTTTATTGCGCAGTGTAATTGCTGGCACTACGCTAAAATATCTATGTTTATGTCTGCCGCAAGAGAGACAAAATCTGGAGAAATATGTTTCTTCTTTTTGTACAATATTACCGATTTTGCTTTACTGAAACAATGAATGGTACAATCATATTACATATAACTACCAACTGAGCAACTCTCCTGTGAAATCCGGGAGTTTCCTGGATGTTTGGTGTGTCTCCCGGAATACAGGCAAATCTCCCGGATTCTCTCTAAAAATCTCCAACAGTTCACCCAACGGCAACTTCTTTGACTTTGTGTCAGCGCAACAATACGGGAGACGGGCTGAACTGCTGAATTTTCGGCGAACAAACAATCTCCAACAGCACCCCCCCCCCTTCTTCGAGACAGCGAAGCAGTGAAGTTTCGGCTAAACAAATCCCACAGCACCCTCCACTTCTTGGGAGACAGCGCGACGTGACAATGCGACAGGGGAAGCGTGCTGAACCGCTGATGATAGCACACCGAATACGGGCCATGACTACTATAGTCACCTACTCGGTTTTCTGCCCTATCTGAGTTTCTGCCTCATTACGATTATATAGCAGGATCTCATATTAAAAGCATCGTTAGTCAGATATATCGGACACAATGGGCAAAGGACGTCTACAAACTTACAAAAAAGTTATTTGTCTCAAATTAAAACGAGGCAAACATATTGTTGACAGATATTTGATAGCAAACGCAGACCACGTGACTACAGTGCACCATATCGGTGACGGTGATGTAAACAACCGTAATATTAAAATTTATCGGACGAAATTGTAAGCAACTATTCATCCTAATCACCACAGGAAAGTTAACGAACAGCCCGTGGAGTTTATACAGTGAATGCGTTGCGATTTGTCGCACAATGATGATTTTGAACACGATGAGGCAGAGACCGAGTGCTTCCGTTTGGCGCGTGAACTGTTTATCGTCTTACGAATATTATAAGTATTTCACTAAAAACAACTTATTTTACGCTTCGTTTGCATGCCACTGATGAAATAAGTGGTTCTGATTAATACTATTGATGCGTTGCTTAACGATTTTACAAATTGTTGGTGAAAATTGCATATTGTGCTTGCGTAAGGCAGAAACCGAGTGGTCCAGTATACTAATGGTCCCAATAAATACTATTGGATGATTTACGCTCAGTGCATATAATAAAATGAAAGCACATATAAAGTTGAGGTTAAACACATCTTCATGCAGAGACTCGCTTCCGGTCACGTGTTACCCTCAACTGCTTTTATAGATGAAAATGGACGCTGAGGTAGTGGTAGGGGAAGGTGGGATAACACGGCCCATCTAATAAATAGAAACATATGTAACAAAACTTTGCAATTATATGGAACCAAATAATGTTCCACATAAAAAAATTGGTCTTTGTAGAGAACATATGTGATAATGAACGTTCTTGAGGAACTCATTGCTTCGTTATCACAAAAACAAAAATTGTCGTCACCGAGGGTTCTTGTTTCCACTAACCGTAAAACGGCCCCCTGTCGTGGGGTAAAACCGCCCATATCATTATTAACTAGAAACCAATTTTTTTTTCCGAAATTAAGAAAGTCAATGGTAAAACATACTTCCAATTATACATATAATTTATATTTGAATGGTAAATGTCATGATGGTTCGAGATTTCGATTTTTCCAACTACTTAGTATCGCCGCGTATGAAATGAGAATTAATTACATAATTAATTATTATCTCCGTCAGTTTTGTATGTGTGTGGCTGGAATAATGTAGGCCGTTTCAGGTGGTTCGCAAAGCCGGGTCACTCAGCTAGTAGATTATAAATGACACAGCTAAATACATGTTTTCGGACAAATTCAAGAGCCAAAAGCGCCACTAAAGCGCTAGAAGCGCTACTAGTAACTGTGCAAGTGTAATAGAATAAAGTTTGATGTCACGTAAACGCCACGATACAAACAAAATAGTTATTACGGCATACAAATATATTGGAACGATAACTGTTTGTTCTGTTTTATGAAACATAATTTCCGTTCCATATCTTCGTATGTATATTTTAGTTCATGTTTTGATCAGAAAACAGGCCTTTTTCTAATTTTCTCATACGCGTTTGTCAATCAAGTGCAACATTACGGATGTAATAGAAGACCATAGAAATTAATTAAGAAAAACTATATGTGTCTTGTCAGAATAATTGTTCCTTAAATAAATTGTGACAGTCAAATGTACAACATTAAATATCACAGTACATTCGAAGATGGGACAACTTAACTAAGAACGCAAATATGTGTGTGCATACATGTATGTGCGCGCGTGCGTATGTGCGCGTGCGTACGTGGGTGTGTACGAACATCAATACATCCGTCCATCCGTCCGTCCGCCGGTCCCGGTGTTTCATTTAAATAAAGGTGCTGACATCACCTGAGATCGACGAAAGCATGATCAACGCTTCGCCGTTGGAAGAACGCACACGTTTCGCTCGACTGTCAGCGTTAACAAAGCTTTATTCAAATGCTTTGGTGTTAATCAGTTTGCACAGTTACTATCGTCTGACTCGGCCGTAATTTTTATCTGACTATGACGTATCTTTTGTTAGTCCGCGATGCATAACTTCATCCGCGTTTACGTCACCGGATAGTCCTATCCGTGCATCTTGCATATATAAATGTATTACGTTTATCGATCGGATAGCCGCTAAACGCGGATAAAGGAGTTATCCGCGCTTCGTGCATACGGGCCCAGGGCATGTAGACCGGATAAAGTTACACTCGGATAGCCGCTATCCGCGGATAGCTATTCGCGTTTAACTTTTGTTCCCATTTCGTATGCACAAGTCATAAATACGACCGCGGATATAGCTATCCAGTCGTATTTACCCATATAAGTGTTATAACTGTGTGTAATGCCGGCACCAGCGCCAGACGTCTAGTCATGGTAACGCCAATCTTCTTCTTTTATCTGGATTATTATTTAACTTAAGGACCGAATGCTCATGATAAAAGAGTGCATGTGTAAATGAATCTTAGTAATTTTAGGCATGATTGCGACTTCATAATAATCTCTTGCAATATATATATGTGTTTAATTGAATAATTATAATCTGTGATAGAATGCTTACCATTTTATAATGTTTACCATTTTATAACGTATTTACTCTGACCCCATGTATTAGCTTGATTGTTTACAGTACTACTTGTATGGTAGACATTCTCCTCCTGTGGTTTACTTGTTTACCTGTTTAGTTATTTACTTATCTATTGTGATTTACTTATCTATGTGTATGTGATCTATTACTATATCCTATTGTGCATGTGATTTGAATATTATGTGATAACCTCGCTCTTAGAACTTATCTTAACCTTGTATACATACATATGTAAGATAAACTTCTTACTCTATGTTTTTATTCATTATATGAACAAGCCTAAAGGGAATTTTCTGTAACCCAAGAGACAATAAAGTTATTGTATTGAATTGTATTGTCCGAATGTACAATTTATGCTCTAGCAAACTGGTTGTTGCGGCGACTGAGAGGACAGTCTGTGATTGTTGCACTGGGTGTCAATGCCTCACCACTGATTGTTGCACCGGATGTCAGTACCTCATCACAGGTTGTTGCACGGGATGCAATTCCTCACCACTGGTTGTTGCACCAGATGTCAGTACCTCACCACTGGTTGTTGCACGGGATGGGATGCAATTCCTCACCCCTGGTTGTTGCACTGAATGTCAATACATCACCACTGGTTGTTGCACCGGATGTCAACACCTCACCACTGGTTGTTGCACCGTATGTGGAGCGTGATGATGCACTTGGGCAACCTCGTTCACTCTATGTTATTCCAGTTCACCCAGCTGTATGAATGAATACCTAGCTATAGACACTAGAGGATATTTTTGAACGAATAGTCTTCGCACATTAATTCTGGCTGAATTCTTCCCAGAGAAGTTGAAATGGTGTTCGATTGAACAGGTCTGCCAATGAGTAAAGTGTAAGGCGCTTTGAGCAATCCTTAAGACTGGATACTGCGCTATATAAGAACTTACCTTTATCTTTTTACCTTTTTAACCACTGGTGTCAATACCTCGCAACTGGTTGTTATACCGGTTTAACAAATGGCGTCAATACCTCACCACTGTTTGTTGCACCGAGTTAACCACTGGTGTCAATACCTCACAACTCACCGGTTGCACCGGTTATCCACTTATGTCAATACCTCACGATTGGTTGTTGCACCGGGATGCCACTGATGTCAATACCTCACCACTGGTTCACGAGGCGGCTGTTATCCAATAACAAAAGTTATGATGTAAGCGCAAAGACATTTTCAGCACTCTCAAACAATAGTTGTTGATAGAAGATAATGTGGACATGGCTCTTAACTTATATCCTTTTCCATCCAGGCATTTGTACTTTAGTAAATAGCAATGTCGTTATCCAACCGACAATTTGACAGTTTTTCTTCTGTTCATCGGAATTGTCTGCTTCAATTTGTCGCAATAAAACTAGTTAAACAAATGTAAGTTTTATAAGTTTTATTACCAAGTTACATGTGCTTTATATCAGTGTCAATGACTACACAACTACATTCAGCTGATGAAATATAAATTAGTTCATGAAATATAGACATCACTTTGTAAATGCTTTATTATAACCGGCCCTGGCCCAAAACGTGATGTTCGTTATAAAACTCCTCGCAAATTTTGCCGTATTTGGCATCGTGGATGACATAACGGGAACCATCAGTCGCTGTTACATTCCAACCAACTACACCATGTAGGATGTGTATACAAAATACACATTTCGAGCACGGTTCTTTCCTGAAGCTGCACTTCTTGTTCTTTAACCACACGCTTTTCTAAACTACTGCTCTCTCTCTCTCAAATTATAGTGACCGCCAGAACCACTAAATACCACAACGTGACTGTCAGATACCACTAAATACCAATAATAATTCGCATATTTATTTTAATATTTAAATAGCTAGTATGACAATATACAAAATTGTACATGATTATCGTGTATAGTATCAACGTATAAAATATGAATACAACATGATGAATATTATCGAGTGCTCTTATGCATGGCAATAGTATTTTATGTTTTGTTTTATCATCATGTTACCGCCCTTCAACAAACTATACAGTGTAAGTATCAACAATCAAAAGGTTTGTCTGAAAATAGGTTAACAATGTCTAAAGAGTAATTGGTAACAGTGTTTACAAATTGGTTTATATATTGTCTGAAATAGGTTATCTATGACAAAGTGAAACACTATTATCCTATTTCAAGAATAAAGCAGAAAGCACAAATCAACTTCATCCTGGAAACAAAAATATGATACAAGCCCATTGGCTATGACTCTATGACGATGAACCTTGTATACATATGTTATAAAAATGGAAACACATGCGTAAATAACACGAATCGTCTATATGGCGATAACCATCTCAAACCACCATTATGAATAATGCGCTGTTGAGGTCGTATACGTTACTGATAAGTATATTATTTACCTACGGAAACACCGACGCAACGAAGCAGTAATGTTCGACATATTCACAATAAAACGTATTAACAGTATTCAAATGTGGAGAACTCTCCTGTGGAGGAGGTGTCATAATCTACATCCCGTTGTCCCTATCAATGTGGCAGTCATTGCATTAAATGTCGCGCAGCTGTATGAATAGAGCACTGCTTTTCATTATTAACATTTAACTAGGTTGACACGTTTTGAAAATATCCTACCTATCGAATGTGAAAGATACAACACTATACTAATTATTAGGCCATGCAAGTGTTTGGCATTGCGGCTGGATCCGGGCCTGCTTCATGTTATACATTTGTGTGCTAGAATTAATCTACAATATGCATGCTGAAACACGATATCACGGCGCATGTTTATTACAATTTGACGATTTGCGAAAGGAAAGACGTCCATTATCATGAGGAGGAACTGAATGTTGGGTTTCAATTTGATTTATTGTGTGCTGTCTCTAAAACAGTTTAAACCTTATATTATGGAATATTAACTTCCGATTACTTTCAGATAAATGAAAAAAGATGAAGTGATAGGTGTACCTCGCATAAGTTTGTACAAGGTACCCACAAAAGAAGACCAATAGAGAATGAAAACAATTCCATCTCTCCTCGTAGACGTAACAATATAGTGGATTTTGATTCATCAGACCATAACGCGATCCTGACATATCTGATGTCATGTAACTATCCTGATCGAAGCAGCATTCATACTTAAAACTATCCTGATCGAAGCGGCAATCGTGAAACTTTGTCTATGTTTTGTTGCCACGAGTAACTATACAATAACCAGGCTTATCTGTTTCGGAACAACTTCTTTCAACAGAGAGTTTTGCCGCCATTGTCCAGAACAATGGAAGTTTCTCATCTCCTTGTAGCCCCGCCGCAGTAATCAAGCATCCTTTGTAGACGCTCTTGGCTTCAACACTTTATTTACCTGAAAAACAAATCGCATATGTTGAATAGTTTCCTACGTATGCAGTCAATAACATGTTTACGGAGATAATTCAACAACACATACGGACGGACGGACGGACGGACAGACAGTCAAGACAGACAGACAGATAGACAGACGCACACACACACACGCACGCATACACACACAAGCGCGCGCGCACACATACAAACAAACAAACACACGCGCACACGAACCCACGCAAGGAAACACACGCTATAAAATACCAACATGCACACAGGCGCGCGCGCGCGCGCGCACACACACACACATACGCATGCACACACACGCACGCGACTGACTGACCGACAGACAGACAGACAGACCGACAGACATAAATTTAACTAACATTGGCATGCAATTATCATAGAGGGTGCAACACACTTAAATTTCCAATTGTGGCCCATCTATAAACCAATTATTTTTATTTTCTTAATAACATACCGTGTTGAGTTCAAAGCTAAGATTGGTGACAAAATTTTTAAATCTTATAAAACAAAATACGTATGATGCAAATAACCTTTCTGTTTCGATGTTTTTGTAGATATTAGTAAATGGAAATAACTATGTAATATTTAATACGATTTTATTTACTCACGTGCTGAGGGCGTGGTCTGCTGAGCGCAGGTGCCGAGAATGACGTTTTCTAGAACGCCGATGAGCTGATTGAAGTCGTCAACGGTGAAAAAGTGCGTGCTGACCGGCTCCGACACCAAGCTCTTCAGCTCGTTTTTGTTGATGCCTTCCGTCACACCGATACCTGCAGGGTAAATCAGAACGTGTGAAAAATAGACCGCACATGCTATATCGAACAAACATACTACGTAGGAAATAAAAATATCTACAAACAGTTGCGTATTGCTAAATTATATAAATATAATTAATTTGCGATCGGCGGAACACAGTAAGTAATATAAGTAATTGATGTCTGGAAATCAGCTGTCATTATTCTGCGTTTTGATAAAAATCTTATCGTAGATCAGGATCGAGAGAATGCAAGTATTGTCCGTATATTTTCAAAATAAACGAACAGTAATGTTGTGTTTTCAAGCTATTCATTCAACTAAAACGCATGAATGTGGGTTCGACCAGACTGCGGCTTGATGACTTTGCGTAACTTATTACGTTTCCGCGACGTACTTTGCTTGCAATAAACCAAAGCCCGGTTTCACGAGCGTGCGATGTTCTGGTTTCATGGTGACAATTTTGGAATTGGACAACTGCCATTTTCAAAATCTTTTAGAAGCAATTTAGCTACATTGCCCGTATTAATTTCGAAATAGTCCGGACGTTTCATGAAGATTGCTTCAAAGTCGTATGAAGCATGAATAGTGTAACGAACGATAACTATCGTAAGTAACTAAACCGAATAGTTAATGAATTGAGAACCTTCACAGTATGATTGGTTCGTGAAACAGTCCGCACGTCATCATTTGGAAGCCTAACGTTAAAATGTATATTTGATGTGAAGTACAGCCGCCATATTGCTTTCCACATTGTCACGTATAATAACGTTGCCGCCATATTATTTCAACCACGTTACGCATAACGACCACATGCAACATTCGCGTTTTCTCACGTATCTGCTTTGAACGTGCGCATTCGTGTCCACAATTACGACTTTTACGTGGTGCTCCCGCATATTTAATTTGAAGCTGCCGCCAGACCAGACATAAGTGTTTACACACAAATTGTGACCCGTAATCACTGCACGTAAATCGTTCTGTGACCTCTAATATTGACGGTTTGGGGAAAGCAAGATGGCCGACAATTACTTCATGTAATCACCTGCACTTCCTATCCATATATATATATATAGATCAATGGCGACGTCGCGCATGATGTTAAACCTCATAGAACTTATCTAACGACGTAACGATCGTCTTGTCGCGGGGAAGATGTCGCGTCATGTGAACCCAGCGTAACAGACACGAGTTATTGTGAGCACTTACCAAACACGGTGATGCCGGCGTCCTTCACTCTACTGATCTCGTCGCTGAGTTTACTCGCCTCAAGAGTCGTGTTACCGTCTGTGATCAGCACGATGATGTTCTTCACTTTGGGTCGATCTCCGTTCGCCTGCGTGAACACCTTCGTGCGGGTGAGTCGTAGAGCACCGGTCGTGTTCGTTCGACCACCGGCGTACGGCAGGTCTACGAGCGCCGTCTGGAGCGGCTCTAGTGAGTTGTACTTGTTTAGGGGGAAGCGCATCTGGGCGTAATTGCTGAACGTCACTGCAGCCACGCGTGTCTCCTGTGGCCCGATGCGCATGCGCCCGACCATCATGGACAGGAACTGCAACGAGGGAAAGGAAACGTGACGGTCTTCGGCAGTGTTATAAAATATAACCACCACATAAAACCTATACATAAGTTGATGTATCTTACGGTTAATAGTCATGTCCTCATCAGCATAGATCTACTAATATGAACTGTTCTTATTATATTTAACTGTTTTAATCTTAGTCACCAGACATGTAGTTCTTGAAAATAAATCTGATGATAATGATTGCACTTAAACAAAAGCAGACCAGGCGAAACAGTTGTGTATTGTTAAAGGTGTAAACTTATGTTACCATCTCAAATTATTCACGTTATATGACATTTCCGGTGCCGAACACACCTCCGTACAAGCTGGTTGTCAAGACCTTGGAATTGTTGTCGTGTGACCAAAGACCTGATCACATGACACAATGGTGAAACTCATTCTGATGACGACATAGGTACTTCTAATTTGCACGTCTGTGTTGTTTATTGTACAGCGCTTTGAGCATATTATGGATATTGCGCTCTATAAATATTAAATATTATTATTATTAAAAAGTCCCTTTGGAGTAACTAATTCGGAGGACGAAAGTTTGAGTATTACATGCTAAATAAACCATCATAAATACAGAGAACGATTCAATAACATGACGTACATACAAATATGTCAGACATCACAGAAACCACGCCAGCTTACATACCTCTTTAATGAGGTCATAGTTGTCCTTCCGTCCAGCCACATTCGCGTCCCGGATGCTGCCGCTGCTGTCAACGACCATAGCGATGTCCGCAACGCATTCGGCTGTAGTAAGACATATATTATAAGAAACTCAATGCTACGTTCAGGCAGACGGCTGTCGTCTGATACACTTATTTCAAATAATGTTTCTGGTGTGGTGTGGTGTGGTGTGGTGTGGTGTGGTGTGGTGTATGGCGTATGTATACGGCTTACTTTACTATAATTATGGACGTCCGCAGTCAAATTACACGTGATACAAACACACACAGATATTTGCACGAAACACTTCGACGTGCGTAATAAGAGTATTAAATCGACCTATTGGATATACTACTCATCCTTTGACTGAAGCAACAACTAACTCCACATACCTGGCATGATTGTCGTTGTTGGCGCTGAAATTTTAAAAATAACGTGTTAATTGTGCATTAGACATATAAATTGTGTAGCCACAGTATCCATTGGCAATGTGGATGTTTACTACGTACGTAGTGATGCATGCAGATGCAGAGTGCGAAGGTAAGGTGAAATATTTGCTACTTGGTACTTTATCACATGCCGTGATAACTTACATTAATGGTTTCCAAGCTGAATTACATTAATGATTTCCAAATTGAATTTTCTTAATTTCGCAGTGGATGGCTTATCAGTATTGTGAAATTGCATACATTTTCAATAGCCGTACATACATAATTTGAAAACACAGCCAAAAAGCGCAAAAACGATTGATGAAATGAAACATACGTTAGAAGAACTGGCGTGCGGTGCTTATTAAGATAACCATTGCCTGGTTTACACGATTTACAAAAGCATCATTTACAAACGAGAGAGAACGTATAGTCAGTCTTTTCCTAGAACTGTGTTCTCTGACACTAAAATACTGACTTCTCTGCAATACCAATTAAATTAATTTTCACATGACACTGACAAAATACTGTTGTAGTTGTGCATCCTGTAAACCAAGTAATTGACGACGTATTTCATTAGCAGTAAGTAGTGTGGTGATTATAACATCATTCTATTAGTGCCTCACACAAAAACTATAAAACAAACTCGAACACCAAACATTCTACAACATGCTACAAACCAACAATAAAAAACTCTACATCAATAAATGCTAAAAGTTTGATGACATATTGCAAAATAAAGTCAATAACACATCTGTTTTATAATATTGCTTAAAATATTTAAAATTGATCGATTTCAGCGTAAATCATGTTATATAGAGTTAACTATTAGTTAACACATTGACCGCCAAGATGTGTTTCAATTGACCGAAATTTGTTTTAATATACTTTTTGCCTGTGATCAGTTTATGTATACTGAATTCGAGTTTAAATATTCAAATTAACTAATTAATCGTAATACTATTTAAACAAATCTTGTTCATTGAAACACACATGGGTCATCAATGTTAATAAGGCATAATTTATTCTGTTATAACATGATCTTAACGATAAAAATGTGATAATTTGTTCGTTTAAACGAGACCAAAATAGAATCATTGAAACATAATATTATTCAGCTGAAATTAACGGTTACTCTTACAATGTCTTATACCATGAATAACTATTCCATCTTCCGAAAAACTGTTTAGAGACATCAAACTTTTAGCATATATGTTCTAAAGTGCTGTTTCGTGCAAACCAATTCACACATTATGCTTTAACAAACATGCCCAAATCGACTATCAGCGTTTTCGATAGTTGTGTTTGCAGGTTTCAGGTATATTATATTTAATGACGATTGTATCGGATCTTTTTAATACGTATGCAACCACAGAATCATAATACAGTTCCATGTATCTAAATAATCGCCTAACCACTACAGGTAAACAATTATTAACAATAAGTTATACGATATAGTGTGTGGAGATAATAAAATCGTGGTTTTAAACAGTATACAAACATGTTCAAATATAGTGACAGGTAATCGTCAGAAAACACTTACAAAGAGTTATTCTCACGCAGATTAACTGATTCCAGAAGAACTGAAGTATTTCAAATAATGGTAGTGTTTAGTCGCATTGGTTAGCTACAAGTTAGGGATTGGTGAATACATTAGTTAACACATTACTTAACTTTCCATATCCCATCATATAAATGGTTATGATTAGCGCATAAATATAACAAGTAAAACAACACGTAAGTACTCTCTCTGCACACACAGAGAATACACATCCGTGCAATACTCACATAACCCTTGTTATTTTATACCCAGTTTTGTAACAAAGGAAATAAATATTTATAATAATTGGTGCAATGAAGAGACAACCTTTGAACATAGATTGCCACATGTATGACGTATGTTCAAATGATTCAAGATGGATGGCGACGTTTCTGGTACGCCACTGTGCTTCCGTATGCCACAGTGAATCTAGGACGCCCGTGTCGATACAGATACACAGCCACTTAAACGAAAACAAACAACAGGCCTACAACTATTACATGTGTTTCTATCTGTGCTTGTAAACGCAACCAGTGTCTATGTGACGCTACGGTTATCCATTAAACCATACACAAGCAGTAAGCGTTATTCGGCTCGACAAGCAACCAGCCCCTGTTCTCAGATACCATTTCACAATACCAGTGTCACTCGGCTTCTGTGTCCACACCGAGAAACTGAACTAACCTCACAGTGACGGTACTGCAGACAGGAGGTTCCGTCTAAGTCGGATCGTGAGTGAACATTTGCTTCTCAAAATCTCCGGATCGTTGACGAATATGCATTACGTGAACCATGAGCTAGGCATTTAACTGCATGCCAAATATACGCGTACATATTAGACTATGTAAATTGTCAATTTATTTTCTATAAGTGCTCTTGGGGATGCTGTATGGTTCTGGAATTTACAAGAAGATTGCCTTAGTCATTTCATTTATTCTTTTGATGTAGCACAAGAAAATGTTTTCGACCTCTTTCTGGCATATCTTAAAGCGAGGTTGTCTGTTCCGTTATCCTGAATCAACAGAGGTAATCATTAGCAGGAAACTTGCAGAATGAGTTGTCTTGACTACGAGAACCAGGCGAAAACGTCAAACATATAAGGGCCATTGCGATTGATTCCGGTTTCCTCCATACTACTGCCAAAAGGTTGCTTGTGAAACTGAATATTATGTTTACAATTTGACAGTTTTGCGGACGTAACATTCAAACTACGAACTATTCTTCTGGCTTATCAACTGCAGTTTGGCGGACGGTATTCCTTTTACATGTTACTGTTGTCATCTGAACATTACACTAAAACGGGAACATATAACGTCGGTTTAAAGAAAAACGTAGACACGTGCGATGCTATACCAGTACGGAAAAGTACACATATACCGTTGAGGTTAACGTTAACACATCGCGGAACTTCATTAACATTTTACAAATCGCACCAAAAAGAATTATATTCGGCATCATAGATTTTCTATAACGAAAGTGTGCGGGTTGCTAGATTTACTGTGGTGGAAGAGATAGATGGGGCTATGAAATTGTTCCTCGAGTCAATTATACCAACAGTGTTGTCTTTAGATTGTTTAATATTGCGATGCCATTAATAAGTATCCATGACAAAGTTGCGGTTCCAAAATATCACCAGTAGGCCGTAGCCCCTAGGTAATATTTGAGATTTTGTACCCTTCACAATTTCGCTACGCTACAAATTACATTCGTCTGATCTTCGACATCTGAACCATATACACGAAAACATAATGTATGTACTTCAAATGTCGAATATGTTTTTTCTTATGGAATTACACATTTAAGAGGACAACTGACAAAATAATATGTTTACATACGATAACACTTTAACAAGGCACACATCCCAAAGCACTTCTGATTAATTTATATCATACATGTGTACAAAGAAGCCGCATAACGAATGTTTTAGTAAACTATTTATTATATCAAGCTTCGATTGTAATGAGTAAAAAATAACATGGTGCACATAACATATGCTAATGATCCAACTTTACAGAAAATATATACCAAGAAACATTAATGATATGACGACTATATCTATGTAATATCGGTGTTAGCATAACTAGCAGATAGTGGTGTCAACAGCGAAACACAACAAAGATACTAAAGATACACTACTAAAGATAAAAATTAACAACATAAGTGACCGCCTCAGTCGGTGGACTGCAGTCTTCAAAGTAGACCGACCTCCAACGATTGCATAAGTAATTGATTCATGATCACTAAAACCTTGACGGCAATTCTAGCTTTTCACATACCAGTACGGCAACACGCGGCATCGTATCGTCGTCTATTTGGTTACCCGTTTACTAGGCACGGCGATAAAGACAGGCAAACGAGAACAACATGAGCAGAGTTCTTCTATGATATCAAATGTTGAAAATAGCGTGCAGCGTTTTACAAGCAGGAGACTTGTGTGTACACAAGCGACACGATATCAGCACGATTTGTAAAGACACAGCCAATTCCTCAAATCTCAAACGAACAAAATTTAGTACTGAGTTAGTATGTGCCTGTATTTATTATTGCGCATGGTAGATTCGACAGAAACGAGTGTTAGTGCGTCTAATACTCAAGGACATCTAACAATGCGGTACTGCGTAATTCCGGTGGCATTACGAAGGTTGTCGAGGTAGTTAACGTGCAAATGCACGTAGCAGATTGGTTTGGCATTAAAATTAACGTCTATAGCTAGGCATGCGGCATTGCTAAGACAGTCAGCTTGGCATGCTTCCGTGGTGCTGATCGACAACTTAGCGAGGCCCCCGAGACCGTGCAAGTTGGGAAACGTTCGGAATCTAGCGACACATGTCTGGCCTGAAAGAAATTAAGGACGACAAAGCTGTAGGAAACAGTTACTAGACGGAGCCAATGACCTACGCATGCAGTCGCTAGAGGGCGGCACAGTTAAACAAATTAACATTGCGCCCGTGAACAACTCCCAAAGCAAAAAGTTAATGAAATGTTGGTATTTTACAATTTTTTCGCTTTAAAATAACTCTACAATTTGACAGATATATAATATCTGCTAACCAATGAAAATATATTCGTTATACTATTATCTTTGAAATAAAAGTTCTCGTTTCTAAACAAATATATCCACCTTTTATTCAACTGGTCTACAAGCCGTGCTATTTATCGAAAGAACTAATGCTATTACCCGTTGTCAAACATCCATCATAAACTATCTCAAACTATCTCAATATAACTGCCATTGTAAAAAATACTAGATCAAGTACATAGATAAGTGATTGTCTATGTTTTTGTTATCTACGTAACCGTTAAACTAACATTTATAAACTAAGCATTACCATTTAAATATTGCAATGATTTCACAAAATACTACGGTGTGGGATTTAAACCGTACTAAATGAAAATGCGCCACAATTATGGGATAGAAATCATTCGCAAAGCAACATGTCTTATGTTCTGTTAAAGTGGATGTACAACGGTTGTCACTGATGAATTGATAGGCAGCTACTTGAAAGTTTATCAAAAACTATATCTCCTGAATTTTTTTTTTCCATATCAACGTTCCTCGAACACTGTTACACTTCATAAATAAATTGCTACTGCAGCAGTATATTTTAGTTCAATAACATTTAACTTAATCAGGTCCCGCCAGTTTGCATATCGATGCCATCTTTATTTCAGTTCGAACATTTTACTGGATATTGAATGTTTTGGGAGGATTTATTTAATTTCTTTTGATTAAAGTAATTTCTTAGCAAAACATGTTGCTACCATCATCTTTCAACTTTAAATAATTTCGAAACGTTTTTGCTTTTTGAAAAAAAAACATTATTTTATTAAGATCAATTTGCGGCTGTTATCGTGAAACCAATAAACCACCTAATGAAAATCGTTGTACATTTCGTTTAACATTCTTTATTTGAATGGTAATGCTAACCTAAACTAACTTCATGAACACATCGCAACTGAATATTGCCTCTAAGTGGATTATACATTTTGCGTAAACAATCTACCATGTCCGAATTGCCAACACGTGCAGATATTGTTAGTGCAACAAAGAGAGATCATGCTTTACCACCAGAAACAATCCCATACACGGCTACGACCAAACTAATCCTACGATGCATGCAACAGTCGCATGCAAGGAAAATCCAACTATCTTTGGGAATGCAGAAATAAAGAAAAGAAATAAAACAATATTCCACTCAGACGAAGTCATTTCACGTTGGAGAATGACCATTCTGTGTGTTATTTTTATATTGCCGACATCCTCGACTGTGTTTGAAGCACTAATCGCGTAGACGAATTGAAAATTCAGCTTTATCTCAATGTAAGCACACATTGTTAAACGCAACGCAACTGCACAACTACAATTAATTATTATGGAAAATACGCAAAATTAGCAAACGTGCAAGCAGATTAGTTTTATTAATTTGATCAAATGTAATTGAATTGCTCCAATAACGTCATTCAGTCATTGCTTCTTAAAATGTTTTACTTCCGGGCGCTGATTATGTTTTTAATCTACTAGAGCACTCCTATTGTTACTGATACTGTTACTTTTTGCAAATACAGATCATAGATGACACGCAAAAATGAAGGAGAAAGCCGTCGTGTCTAAGTGTTTACAAACAACATGTTAGCTTTCTTCCGTGACGAACGCACACGGTCACAAAGAATATTGATATCATGCAGAGACAAAGCGTTTTAGAAACAATATTTGACCACTACCATGCTGAAAGGTGCACTGGGTTCAAATATAATGATTAAAGGAAGTTGGATTGGTGGTCGCTTAATATTTCATGTATGATTACAATTCCCCAAAATAACTACAATGCTACAACTCAATTCATGAGAACCTACCTACAATGTCATACCCTTTGACATTAGCAAATGCATTCCATGCATTAAAATTCGTAACCTAATTAATTGTTATACATATCTATCACGATTAACACCTATTCGTCGTCTACGTTTCTGAAAAGTACTATTTCGCAAACTGAACGACGACGTAAATAGCTTGGTTGTGCCACACGATGTAGTTAATGATTAGGACTAAACAATTTAGTCCACACAAATTAATACAAACGCTGCGACAATGAATCAAACTCTTTTCACCGAGTAAATGTGTGTATGTTTGTGCCTGATTTACAGCAAATGTTAAATAAAAGTATGGTGTATAAGCCAGTGATACTTTGAAATAAAACATAAATGTTGATCAATGTCGTCTAAATTGTTATGTTCACAATTGGCTGTTTGATTGTTAATATTGCATCGTTTTGAACATAATTTCCAAAGTTGATTTTCAGTAGCCAATATTTGTCTACAAATAATGCGATATGGCACACGTTTGCAAATACACACACCTCACGATGGTTTCCATTAGTTAAATGTTAAAAATTCTTAACGTGTTACATCGTCGATTAGTATTGTGAATAAACACACTCATTAAGCGTAATAAACTTACCGGGTGTAGTAGTTGTTGTTGTAGTGGTGGGGGTAGTGGTGGTTGTGGTTGAGGTGGTGGTCATTGGGGTGGTCGTGGTGGTTTTGGGGGTGGTCGTGGTGGTTTTGGGGGTAGTTGTGGTGGAGAGAGTGGGAACAATGAGGGTGGGTGAGGGTCGGTACCCTAACGTGCGGAAAACACAAGGAACAAACCGTTATTACGATCACCGGGTCAATTCATTTAGAGAACTGGTCCTTTTACAACAAAGACACAAACGACGGGCTAGAATAAAAGTATACAAAACAGATGCGTGCGATACGGTAAGATTGCAGTTCATATACGACAGGTAAGTGCAAGTATCTTATAAAAGCAACAACATCAGCAGCTGCAGTAGCGTTAACAGTGTGGTGGTGCCCGTGTGTAACTATTGGTGTTACATGGTTGCTTCTGTAGCGCAACAAACAGCATCACCATAGACGCACACATATTATAACAGGCATTAGTCATACACGCAAACAAAAACAAACGAACAACCAGACAAGCAAAACAAAAACCGATCATCGAGTCTAACCACTCTCGTCGAAAGGTAACGAATTTCCACCACACGTATTTACACAACAAAGACCATAAGACAAAACACAGTGACAGTGACAACGGTAGAATCTAGGTAAGTTAAACATGACGTATATAACCATTCACTGACGTGACAGAAGTATGAGCAAGTTACCACAGTGCAAAGCAATATGATTAACATAAACAGTTATATTGTGCATATTACGTCGTATCCTATACCAAATAGAGGTAATTAAATCTACATCGTCTATGCTTAATGTACTCAACAAACACATAGATCAGTTGGCCAAGACGTCCAATTCAGTCCGATGCAGCGCAAAGCAACCGATTAGGTAACTTATCAGCCAGGGTGCTCGTCATGTTGAAAAGTCCACAGTTGTTTGCAGATATAACATCATGATAGCAACGTATCGTCTACTCCAGCGTAAATGAGGTACATTATTGTTACAATTGCTAAAGTTTGATGACCCCGGTGAGCGCTTCAGAAAATTGGTGTGTTGACAAACACAACGAAGGACAAAGACAGACGGGGGACGTCGATCTCATTCGCACAGCAGAGTTCGTTATTTACCTGTGCTTCCGCAGCGGCGGTCCAGCTTGTAGTGGTTTACCCCCGGGAGTTCGGCCAAAGCTTCGGCTTTCTTCGCGTCAACGTGAATCCAGCACACTTTGTTTGCCACGTTGAAGTCGATAGCGACACATTTCGCGTTTCCGCGACAAGCGTCCTTGCATTTCTCCAGCGTGTCGGCAATCGCTATCTCCACACCGCTGTAGGCGTGCTTGTTGGGAAACTCAGTGAAGCTCTCCTCACACTCTGTCGAGTAAGATACAAGAACACAGTAATACATTATTGGACTTCGTAAATATGCAAATATTCAGTTACTCAAAACATGGATATAATTTACTCCCACAACCAGCCACACCCCATCCAATAACAAACATCAATAAAACATTTGAGGCGCTGTTCACGAATTTTGAATGCCGTGAATTGAAAGGCAACTATTGCAAAACTTCAACCATGGGAAAGACTCTCAAAGTATGTATTTACTTCAACCATGGAAAACACTATCTAAAACAATTTCCACAATTTGTGTATAACCAAAATACACCACCCACCAACACCAATTTGATTGCAAGATTATACTTATTTATTTATTTATTAAAAAAAACTAACAAAGCTATTGGACTCTCGGTTTTCATGTGTTACTAAATTGGCTGTTCAATGTTGTTAAAATCATAAAATGCAATGAACGAGAATCATCTTAGTATCTCGCTAGAATATCCACTATAATAATAGTTATTGGTATTTCTAAAATATTACAATCACCAACATAACATTGTTGTCTAATTGTCAGTTTTGAAGTCAATTAATTGCTATAATTAATGTAATTATTAGGACATATTATATTTCGCAAATATCGTCATAATTTTATCATCGCATAGTTTTCGAGCAAATCATAATTGAAATACAGATGTTACGTGTTGTAACACCATAACATAGTGTAATACCTTAAATCGTCATGTTACTGAATTAAACTCACCCGTCGTCGTGGAGATGGTCGGGGTTGTGACTATCTCAGTCGGCTCTGTAAGAAAGCGTAAACTACGTCACATAACATCCATATACAGGCTTGCAAGATAAGCGTGAAATATGTCGAGATCTATACTTTGATGAAAGTGTAACAACTCGTGGGTGACATTGTTATGGTTCGTTCGGATGAATCCATTTTTATGTAGTCTGATAATTAGTTGTAGCTTTAGTAATGTAGATTTAGGTTGAGCAAACTATCAACAGCATCAGAATACTGTCAGAAATGTATGTTGTGAGTTTCAGATCATTAAAGGCAGACTGAATATGGTCTAATTTATGGCGACTCGGCATAATTGGAGTCGGAAGTGTTTATTTGACCCACAAAGTGTATATGTGAATATCTACAACTCAGGTATGAAGTAGCGTGTTTTGTAAAATAACAAGTAGTACATGACTTGTATTATGAAATAAATTGTTCAACATCAATATAATAAAACTGAAGCATAATAAAGTTACGATAACCTAAACTTGGACAGTCAGTTCGCTGCATAAGAGTTGTCAGGGAGAATACCCAATTAACTCATTAAAAACATAGAAAACCGAAAACTCTATACAATTAAACAGCCACCATGTCAGGAAGTCGTATAAGATTCCAAAGGAAAGCTGCATATTGTACCAGCGAGACCTTCACCTAGAATCTATGCGTGGACGAACCTAGGTACGTATTCAGCACATCACAGTATTTCCTCTTTTGGCGGACACCCAATCCCGTTTCCTTTCGGAATGCGATTGTTCGGCTTACCTCGTGCACACCTAACCAGAGGGTAATGGTTGATGCCTTCAATGGCTGCGATCACGATGGGGCCCCCGTTCTCCGGCATGTGGACCCAGCATTCGGACTTCTCGTCCACGAAATCGATGGCAATGCAGGACGTGTTGGCAATACAAGCCTTCTTGCAGTCATCCAACGTCTTAGCACTTGGGCACGGAGTTGCACCAAATCCATGTTTTTTATTCATCTCCGAGAATGTGTCCTTGCAAACGGCTGTAGAATCAGAAATGCGGATCAGTCATTAATGCATATTTAAATACAGCTGCATAAGCTGAATGATCTATGCAGAGTCACTACTGTATGGCTCTCCGTGTAGAAAGTACAATGATCATGTTGCCCCAAATAAGAGAGTTAACATTTTTAGTATTAACAGTTATATGCATGCATTATACTGTGTTCAAATAAGGTATTTCGCATATTATCTGTGTAAGATCAGATGGAGACTTGTGTTAATAATGTATGATAGAAACACATAAATCGCATCACAAATGACTTATCTAAACGTTATGGCATAACAACTATAATTACTTGCAACATAATATACTAGTATTGGATAATAGTATTATATAAATAAAACAAAACGTAATGTAGTTATACTCAACACACTGACGTATATAAGTTACTCAATGTTACGTCTAACACACGTATTTGTGAAAAAATTAAAACGTGTATTTGTTTAACGTTGTAAAAGTAGTAACAAAGAACCAAATGGAATTGGACTGAGGAGGTTGTTTCGCATAACCGTGTATGCGCAGAGCCATCAGGTAAATGTAGTGACTGCCCTAATGTAATTACGGGAGAGCTTCTTGTAACTCGATATATTGATGGACATGTTGCAGCCGATTTCTGATCTTAAGACTCATTTACAGTGAGTTGATCACCACTCAGTTTTTCCAGGCTGGAGAATGGTCTACTAGAAGAGCTTAATGTATTGCAAACAGGTAAGTTAGGGTTGTCTATATATCTATAGATAACTATCTCTGTGTCTGATGAAATACATGACCAATATTGGTAGATCAGAAGATATTCTGAAGATCGGAGAGACACGGAGAAGCAACTGAAAGCACCAGATTGTTGACAGAATAATAGGGAATAGTGTTTAATAACTGTATATTGCACCACATCTGCGGACAGCCATACATCATTAATAGAAGGAAGAATTTACTTACGTTTCACAGTTGTCTTTATGGTGGCAGTTGTTGCTGCGGCTGAAACGAAATATGTGACCGTTTAAGCTTGGCATAAGTCATGAAATATTAAGTATGACTATACTTTGGCTGTTTGTTCCAAGTCTTAACATAATGTTTTATTAGAATAAATGTATTGAAGGCATACTATTACTAAATCACCAAAGAGCCAAATTATTATTCGTAATGTCACATATACAGTCGTGCCAAGATTAAAAAAATATGACAGTACATTAGTTTGTGCCACGTCAAGCAGTAATATCTAATGACATTCCAAGATTACACAATTAATGAGAGAGAGAGCGAGAGAGAGAGAGAGAGAGAGAGAGAGAGAGAGAGAGAAGAGAGAGAGAGGAGAGAGAGAGAGAGAGAGAGGAGAGAGAGAGAGAGAGAGAGGAGAGAGAGAAGAGGGAGAGAGGAGAGAGAGGGAAGAGAGAGAGAAGAGAGAGAGAGAGAGAGAGAGAGAGAGAGAGAGAGAGAGAGAGAGAGAGAAGAGAGAGAGAGGAGAGAGAGAAGAGGGAGAGAGGAGAGAGAGGGAAGAGAGAGAGTGAAGAGAGAGAGAGAGAGAGAGAGAGAGAGAAGAGAGAGAAGAGAGAGAGAGAAGAGAGAGAGAGAGAGAGAGAGAGAGAAGTGGACATACAGACAGACCTAAGAGATCGCTGGTGTGCGGGCCATCATATTTGGGCCAATTTTATTATTATTATTACTACAATATATGTTAATTGTTATAGCGCTTTTTGTGAAGACGTCATAAGCGTATCGACACGGGAGGTGATTTCTGGGGTATATATGAACTACACACGCGTAACTCGGCATACTTGTCTATGGCAACAATGGATCAATCAAAACCCAGGAATACTTACGTGTTGTCGCATTGCAGTTCTCCGTCAGTTTGTAGTTGTCCACATCGTTGGCGCCGGCTAGTCCGTCGATGTTCTTTGCAGTGTGCAGCCAGCAGCTATTGTCTCCCATGTCGAAGTCCAGACCCGCGCATCCGTCCGTGGCGAGACATAACTGTTTGCAATCGACGACGGTTTTGGCCTCCAGTTTACGTTCACCATTGAATGCGTGTTTCCCAGCCGATTTCACGAACTCTTTCACGCAAACTGCAGGTGATGATGACGGCATGAGATGTTTGTATAGCTGGTATGATTAATCAAGCATTCCTAAGCCCGCGGTACATGATTCTTTGTGAGTTGCTAAGTTGTTATTTCTTAATTATATTACAATCAGCAACAAATATCAACCATTCATTTATATCCAGCACATACACACACAAACGCAGGCTCGCACACACACACATGCACTCTTTCACCCCTCCCTCGCTCCCCTCGCTCTTCTCTTTTCGTCTCTCCATCCGTCCCCTGAGTAAAACTTGATAACGTTGTACAAGATTGTGTCACACAGGTAGAACGGTAACTTCATAAGCAACATGTTAACGTACAGTTAATAATATTGTTAGCTAAACGGACAAAGAAGGTTAGAAACATGCTGTCCAGTTGAGTCCTTGTTTTCCTCCTAATTTATGATCAACTTGGACGGTGTTAGAGGAGTTGCCATATCGCAAGTAATTAAAACACTACACTATTCAAATACAGATTAAGTATAGGTGGTGTTGTTAATCAATTTAACAAAAGAGTATAATTGTCATAGCGTAAGTAGCTACACACTGCACTATTCACATACGCAAATAATAGCAGCTGACTACAGTTGGTGTTAATAATCAAGTTAACAAGACATAGATGTAACGATTTACGTGAAGCTGTTTCAGTTAGCTAGACAACGTTTTAACTTACCCGGCGCAGCACTAGCTGAAAAGATACCATCCATACACCATTAATGATATTATCTAATGCACCCACCGTCTTTGCAACCACAAACAGTTGATCGATTTATTATAATTTAATTAAATGGTTATTGTGTATGTCCATGCAATGATCTTCGTATATATTAACTTGTTCCTAACGCTGTCTTATTACAATCAATCAGTTATTCAATAACGCCTTTTAAAATGTACTTTTCTCTCGTAGAAAAGTTTAAGAGTGTTCTAAGCATATAAATATATAATTTTTAAACACTTACTTGGAGTTGGTTTTCCAGTTGCTGCAATTAAACAAGCAAAGACAACAGGTTAACAATAAATTATTAATAAAAACTCTTTCAACCTTATTATTATTATTATATATCATACCGTATGTAGGTGTCAAACATAAAAATCATGCCATAGGTTCATTATAATAGCAGTTATGATATATATAATACAGACGTTCACGCAGAGCCAAAAATGTAAAACATTTTTATACACCTCATGTTGTCTTTCTACATATAGTAAAATATTGTTTGGTATTCTATTTTGTATTTGGTGTTTCGTTTACATTGATATAATAACGACGATAATTGAGGAATATAGCTATGCAAATTGATATTCAAACCTTCTGTATTTTATTTCTGTATTTTTTTATTTATTTCAACACGACTGAAACGGTACCATCGTTCAAATCATTAACCCACTGTTTGCTATGTTATAAAAACCAAAATGTTTACTTACGAGGCTTAGTTGTTGATAACACAACTGAAAATAAAATGGAATCATGAAAACAACAATGCACGTAAAATGACATGATAAGATCTTAATCCGATTTCAAAAGACGAAAACAACCCTCAAAACGATATTCACAATAGCGATTATTCGTACGCCTAATTTCTGTCGATATGTGTATTACTCTGACTAAATTATACACATATTCAGATATACGGAAAATTTAAAATGATCAACAATTTGCTTGGTTAAATTAGAAATACTACATTTTGGTATAGTCTTCAGTGTTGTATATTTGCAGAAAAGTTGTTCTTTTTTAAAACGCACATTACTTAAGAGTGCTTATTAAAATAGAATATCAAAATGGTGTGTACATTCCGCCAACATATTGAATTGGGTAATACAATGTGACATGACTGTGTTCATACAAAGCTGTAAAATGTAGGTCAATTGGTGCCACTGTACCATACTTTCTCTACCTCCAAAAAGGAGAGGCAGAGCCAATAAAGGAAAGACATCTTGGTACACATACCTGTAGTGGTCGGCACAACACATTTCACCTTTACATACTGGGTGACACCTGTAGCCGGAGCGATCGTCTTGAAAGTAGCTTCGTTATGAGCGAAACACTCCTTCATTTTATTGTCGTAATCGGTACCGACACAGTCCGGCATTTTTGAGCATGCTTCCTTGCATCCGTCTACGGTAGAGACATTCGGCATCAGCTTCCCATCGAACGAGTGTTGGTTCTTCACCTCGGTGTATGTGTCGACACAAGCTGAAACATGAACGTTATAATCTCTTGGCAACGCTCTCAATACACTTGCTACACTGTGTACATGATTCGAAAAGTCTGACGGTTAGTGAAGGTAGGTCGAGAAAAGTGCTCTAAACGGAGCAAACAAGTTGCAAAGCGTAACAAAAAATAGTCGACTTCCTGGGGACGGAACGTGACCCATATCTTCGAAGTATGGTGAAATGTAATGTCGCCACAGGAAACAATATACAGGGTTAATAATCCAAGATGGTGCCGATGACAGAAGTTTAATGAGATACAAAAAACAGCTCCTCCAAACTGTTTTAAATTGTTTAGGAAATCATAACGAAATGAGTTTGAATGACTCCACGTGTGCTAGGTTATGGTAAATGTGAACTGTCGTCTCTCACGGAGATTATTAAGTTGACGCCTTGCGCAATTATTCAATTGAAAACGTTTTCGCACATATCCCCTTGTATCAATACTACTTCGGAATAATACTACACAAAGGAAACTCGATCTTACCAGGTTTCTTGGTGGTGACTGCAACAATAAACATAAATATTTTATTTGTAGAAATTACAACATTTCGTCGCAAACTTCATGGACATCGATATATAATGGCACTTAACGGGCAATACAACAGGAGCATACAAACTTTATCTATATAGTAACACTTGTCCAACTCGACTTTAATTATTACAGTAACACATCTATAAAGAATGGCAATGTTAACGTCTTAGTAATTATATCGTCGCGTAGCAACACTAATTAATAAAATGACCGACGAAATAATTATACCCGAACAATGTAATAATAATAATATTAGGTGAAACAGTGGAAAAAAGTAGATGTAGCACCAATAAGCATCGAAAAAAATTGCGTTATTGAAACACGTATTGGAAAAGCTATAATAATAGTAATAGTAATAATAATAGTAATAGTAATAATAATAATAATAACAACATCGGTTTGCAATGCTTTACCATATGCACCGACAACTAGTAACATAACACTGTCAACACATGGAATTGATCAATAAGAATATATACATACCAGGGCGACGTGCTGCAAAAACAAACAAATCAATAATGAACATGAGCAAAAACGTATATCAATTTACGGTTATAAACAATTAATGTTCAAAGATAAATTCAATATGATTGAATCCTTATATCATAAAGGTAAGTTCTTTTATAGCACAGTATCCAGTCCTCAGGATTGCTCAAAGCGCTTTACACTTTACTCCCTGGCAGAACTATTCAATCGAACACCATCTCGACTTCTCTGGGAAGCATTCATCCACGCTGCAATTAATGCGCGAAGACTATTTGCACACAAATACCCACCACTGTATATAGCCAAGTACTCATTGATACAGCTGAGTGATCTGAGGCAATGTAGAGTAAACGAACTTGCTCAAGGTGCGACACAGCCGCACAGGATTCGAACCCGCGTTCTCTCTGTCGAGAGTCCGGAGCTCTTATCGCTGCGCTACTGCGCTCCACACAATCAGCAGTTTGACATTTATTAACTGAACTTCTTGCTAGATGATCATTAACAATTGCAAGTGTTGATATTGAAACGACATTGTTGCATATTACGTAGTCGTCGATGAGAGAATGGTAACTCATTGCTGGTCGTAAGGTTAACGTTTATTTATAAACAGTCGAAGAGGAAAAAGGAGACACCTACTTGTTTTTTGTGGCTTTGTTGTCGGTGGCACTGTAGTGAAGAAAGATCAAACAAACAGATATATTAGCGAACAGTTCTTAGGGTTACCAAAGATATATTTGTGTTTCCGGATATCCGAAGAAGTTCTTATGGCATGACAACAAAAACACATCATTTACAAAAACAACTAAGCACAATACTGGGAATTCTTGTATTCGTCAGAAGAAATTAAGGGTGACATCTTTGCCAAATAAATTACCAAGAAAACACTCTACGGCATGCCCGGTTACCCCAAAGAAAACAATAAAACAAAAAAATTGACACACCAACATACCTTAAAGATTTGAGAACATTTAACAGGAAACTCAACTATTATATCGGTAGGCTCTATTTATCTCCGCACGATAACTAAAATTAAATTATCTCCGAAGAATGTTGTAATGGCAGACCAGATAAAATCGTACGTTATGCCAATGATATTACAATTACTCGGTATTGCTAGTGTGTCAGCCATAGCTTTAGAAAGAGTGGCATTGCTGAATTTGTACGACTCTTTGGTTGCGTAAACGTTGACTAACCACATTCGTTTTGTGCAGTACAGGAAGGGCAAGGTTGACAAGAATAATAAGGAAAAACAAACTCACCTGTACTTTCTGTAGTTACTACCATTGTAGTTCCTAAAAAAAGCAAAAGAGAAAATATTTAAAGAATACCTATGAGAACACAACCTTTTGCAACCATCTCCTTATATCGCATCGTCGTATTTATCTTCGCTATAGCAAAGCACGTGATATGGAAATGGGTTACGCTCTTACAAAAGTGCACGTCCTTTGATGGGAGGTCTGGATAAATGGCTGGTGTGATGGTAATATTTACCAAATGAAGGAAAACACAGATCTTCGTTACATAAACACCATAACGCGTTTGCAGATATTCGGTGTATGTTCTTAAAGACGAAAGTCGGACAGAAAGTGTGGTTCGTGTCAACTGCTATGCCCTAGTCGTGATTCATATGGTTGTGCTACTGGCACAAGTTTAGACATAAGCATTAGTATGTCAGCGTCTACTTCATGTTGCCTAGTCCATGACGTATGGACCGTTTTCCGGAAGTATTTGCCACGTTCTCGTTAGGTTACGTTTTGTGTATTAAGCGCACATTACGATTTTACATTACATTTACCCCATAAAAAGTGAGAATCTTGACATATATAGGGTATTTTGGAAAGATATGGGTCTTACTTCCTATTCGTGGGGTCGTAGATTAATCCCGGAAAGTTTGGCGCTCGAGGTTCAAACCGTATACGAGGAAAACCTTAACGTACCCATATACATATATCCTATATACGCAAGGTCAAGTATGTTCTATAGCAAGCGATAATTAGATATACAAATAGATCGCCTGTGTAGTTATTTAAACACATTTACTTTGTCATACCTTCTGGGCACGGGATTTTCACTCTGACGTACTGGTCGACCCCATCTGCGTCAGGGTTGGTTCTCGTCACGTACCCCGCATCAAGGTGATGGAAACATTTCAAATCATCTTTAGCCTTGTTGTCATAGTCGAAAGCCAGACAACTTTCATTCTGAAAAATACAGCACATTGAAAAAACAAATGGAATGACGACACCAACAATAATGTGAGAAAAAAACAACGTACGATTTTGGTTATTAATAGAATGTTCGAACTTTCTAAAAGGGTAGTATCCTTGAACATTTTGCAAAAACGTGTACGTATACAATTCGTACTACTAGAATGACTGCGTTATATACAAATTATATATATATATATATATATATGGATAGATAGATAGACAGATAGATAGATAGATATATACATATATATATATATATATACACATATATATATATATAATACATATATATCGCAGTTATAAACAAAACATTCAGATTATGAACACGTTCTGTTAGCAATATTGCACCGGCCAGCTAGGTTAACCGCATGACCTTTTGATGTTCAAAGCGTTCGATTTGTTCCCACATTCCAGACAACTGATTCAGCGATCCTCCTGCTAATACTTATCATCCAAGGATAATGCCGGGTAACAGAACAAACAACCTCGCTTGAATGAATGAACGACCGAACGAATGAACGAACGAATGAACGGAAGGACGGTCGGACGGATGCATGAATGAACGCACGAACGAACTAACAAAACAACGAATGAACGAATGTCAACATGTCGCCGACTGTTAGTGGGGATGGCGATACTCACGGCAAGGCATCCTGTCTTGCAATCTTCTACCGACGTCAACAATGGCATTCTCTTGCCTTCGTATGAGAGACGGTTCTCCGTCTTGTTGAAGCCATCTTCGCATTCTGATTAGCATACCACGCACGTGCATGAGAAATAATCAAGACGCAAAAACAACTGATGAATCCAATTACATTATTAATACTGCATGACATCTCATAAATAAAACATTTCCGCATAAAGCTTCACTTTAAAAACTTGTGTTTTATGTTTGTGTCATTAAAAAAACTTTTTGTGGCCAGAATTTCAACAAAATACACGACAGAATGCACGAACGCACCACATGTTCGGCATACATTTTTGATAGCTCGACGGAGTTATTGCTAGGCAACAGGTCACGTGATGGATGGATCAATTCGCAATAACCTGGCAAACGCTGTTGTCGAGTAGTACAATATAAATAATGATATTAATGAAAATGTAAAACAATTTTCATTGGCTAAACGTTCACTTTAACTGTAAGTAAGAGGTGCGGATTGAGGGACAAGTGCATGTCAGAACCATAAATTGTTACTGAAATATATTGCTATGCATTCATTTGTGTTATCTTGCAGATATGCACATGCGTTATACTACATATCACAATTAACAAACAAAGTTATTTTGTCAGTAATGGTGCGCACGGAGGAACGATTTAACGATAGTGATAGCACTTAACAGTCACGTTCAAATCGCAAAGGAAGCTGGAATTACAACGAAATTGGCATTTTCACTAATACAAAATGTTCACAACTGACGTCAACAACCCAATAAAAATGTAAACTCTCACTGGAAATTAGCGTACTTGTAGTTAACGATATCTGAAACCAAAGGTAACAGCGATGACGCACACCATTTTGTATGCATTGTACCTATTATGATGTCATCAACTAGTTCCCTCATAAACGAACCAATCGCACATGTCCGATCACATAACTGCGGGGCATGTTAAGTATGTTTTCAAACTCTCGTTTGTTTCTTTTGTGTTACGTGTTGCCAAATACATTTCACACGGAACACATTTTGCAGTCGGTCTCGTTTTGAACGCATACAACTGAACGCACGTGTTAAATGGCGAACTCTGTCGGTTATTTCGTATGCACACTTTCTCATAGCATGGAGCGACAACAGGAGTTAGTCAAACAAGTGTAAGTCACTGTTGTATCTACAGTTTGTTATGCGGCAAATAGAAAGAAACGAACCTGGTGAAGTTGTAGTATCTGAAGTGATAAATGCATTTTCTTATTAAAGATAACATATCTGTGTTCACCTACCCGGTCGCGGAATATAGGATAGCACCTCACATGAGATAATGATAATAACAATAGTGAATAAATAGTAAACTTCAATACCGCCTATATCCTCTATAACTTGATTTCAGAGGCGCAGCACACAAAACATATTAGGCAAAAACAGACACGCGCAAGAGTCATAATAAGACCACCGTAGATTCTTGGTGGGAATTATATTTCAAACATATTATACGTCTTGAGATTTTTCTACAAAGAGTGGCTATGATTTCAGATGATTGTTAAAGTAATGACGAGTCGATTGCAGACTTTGTGTGCAGCCACAGAGACAGCTCGCTTGCCAATGCTTTATGTAATTTTAGGAGCGTAAACTTGTTGTAAGACTGATGATCTGAAGATCTTTAGGACATCTGAAAATGCAGGAGACTAACCGAACAGGGTGGCTGATGTGTAGAAAGTAATAATGGTTATCTTAGCAATGATGCAAACGTATTCGGCTGAAATGTCTGGCTATCTGTTGAATTTACAGTTACATAACAACATCATGTCGTGTTAAAAGCGGGATGTTTTTAGACATGGGAATTGTTGTGGCATACTGTTCGTTGGTATATTATT
>CM034532.1:67239028-67621528 GCA_020002185.1 Paraescarpia echinospica
GGCGGTGGTGGCGCACCATGGATCTTTGACAGTGACGAACTCGGTCGTACAGTTTTTGAATGTCTTTCCGAAAGCCGTAAAGGGAAATACACACTTTTTCCCAGCCTTTGTGTATACTTCTAAAAAATATAAGTTACACAAAACATCCATTATCCCACAAATTGGATAAAACAGGTGTACATAAAACATAATTCACGATATGTAGAGGTAGATTAAACTTAAATTGCTTGTCTTCGCCTAATTCTAATATGATAGTTTAATATAAATTAACATAACATATTGAAGTATACTTACATGGTTTTCAGTGCAAATATACAGATAAACATAGCCCTCCTGGTGTTAAGCTTTGAGAGTTGTCAATCAAGAATAGTGACATAAGACCAAGAAACATCAAAAGTATGTATTTTCCATTTCTAACAAGCAGTCGTTATATGATATATATAAGTTTTAATTAAGGGAGTTTGATAACTGCTTTGAGATTGTGTGCCATCGCCGAAGTCGAAGAATCGAGGAGTTTCACTCACCAAGCGGGGCTAAAACAATACAAAAACATAATTAGATTCCAACACAAAACGTATTACAAATTGCATGATTGCAAGTATGTGTTCCCAACAGTACTGTACGTTTAGTGATTACAAAACAGTCCATCTTTAATAGTGTAACTGACACAAACTGTGGCTTAAGCAAATGTACAGTAGAACACAATGTTAAAATTATAAAGAGGACGGACACGCCTGACTACGAATAACAATAAAACGAGAAACAAAAACCAACTCACCATTTGCTTGAACGCCGGCTGGAGGAGCTGGAGAAACAACACGTATATAACGTAAATAAGATTCAAAATACAGTGCCACACAATGACCGACCGACCGACCGACCGACAGACACAGACAGACAGACAGACAGACAGACGAACACACCGCCTGACAGGCCGACAGACAGCCTTAGTGACATACAAGCCAACAGATAAATACACACATTGACTTTCGTAATTATTAGAATGTTGCCAGTCTAACGCTGAAGTCATTGTCCGTCGGGTGGCGCCACCTGACAATCCACGTGATATTCTGTAGTATTTGTTATTTCAAGTAGCTGTCACTAACATAGCACCAACCACACATTTTCGTACATAAACAGGCATTACGACGAACATTACATCAATGCTCTACGAAATAAGGTTGCAATAGTTGTATGCAAAAACATAATAAAAATACATGTCATTGAACCTTTTAATAATATTCCTCGTTCCATTTTGAATCTACTAACTATGTTTATGTAGTCGCTGAGCATTCAAAATACATATTTTAAACTAGACTCTCTTCTCGACGAGATCTCGAAGGCAAGCGAGAGTTAAGCGACAATATAATGTGACTTACTCGAGGTGCATGCCCCCCAGACGCCGTCGGCGTCGAAGCTATTCGTCGTTGCGCACCACAGATCGTCCCAGTTTTTGCGGGTACATGCGTCGTATTGGACGAGCTCATAGGTGAAGGGAAACACGCACGGAGCTCCTTCCGAGTTGCCAACGTCCACCTTCGTCCACACAGCACCAACTGAAGCAGAAGACACCCACGTCATTCGAGAGCGGCGGGTAGGCGAGGGATGGGTGATACTAGCTATGATACACCTATTATAATATATAAGTCCTATGATACACCCACACATACAGATTGACACACACATTGGCAGTGTCACACACGCACACAAGCACACAAGCACACACACACACACACACACAGATACATACAGACAGATACATACAGACACACAGACACACAGACACACACACACACACACACACACACACACACACACACACACACACACACACACACACACACACACACACACACACACACACACACACACACAAATACACATACAGACACACACATTGATACACACGCACACACAAACACACACACACACACACTACACACGCACACACAAACTCACACACGCGCGCACACACGCGCACACACACGCGCGCACACACGCGCAGCAACAAACCATCGGCTGGCACCATTACACTATTTTGTTCGAAAATTATTTCATAGTGGCGCCATCTGGAGAGTTACCGAGTTTCCACCTTTCTCCGGTAAGTAGAAATACATACAGGATACGCATAAGTAAATTATTTTAATTAACTACTTTAGTCGGTTTGTGTTCACTCACAGCAGTCGCTAGTCGTGCGGGTTTTAAAAGATTGCCTTTTCAAAGCGGTCATCGCAACAAGGTTTATCAAAAATATAGTTCCAGGCATCCCTTCCCTAGCAGACCGGTTCAGTCGATCACCATATCGAGTTCTCTGGGAAAAATTCAGCTGTTCGTACACAAATACCCACCAATGTAGGTCAGCCAGGTTGGACAGCTGATACAACCTAGGAAACATGCACGAGGACGGACTTGTTTAAGTTTCGAAGCGAAAACTCGAAGAATAGAACCTGGAATCTCTCGTTTGTGACGCTCTACCTACTACGCCACTACGCCCCACAATAACACGGTTGCGGACGTATTGCACGGTTGTATTGAACGGCGCGTATTACATGCGTGTGTAACGATTATTTCATAATCACCACATTATGACCAACACTATTTTGTTACCTCATGACGCTGTTGTCGCGTTCAAAATTCAATTGACCTGTCCATCACGTGACCTGTTGCCTACCAAAAAGCTCCGTCAAGCAATCAAAACGCGGTGCGTTCATGCATTCCGTCGTATGTATTGTTGCAAGTATGGCCACAAAAGTGTTTTTTTTTACAAAAACATACGGCAAAGTTTGCAGCAATGGTAATGTAATTCACGTGTATTCACCATTGATGGCAAAAGCTTGGAGATCACGTGCAATATTTTGATTGTGACATAGGCAAACCGTGACTTACTGATGCATCAGTTGTTTTTAAACCAACATGACAACCGATTGCGGGCGGTGACAGAGAGCGTGGGTACCAATAATGAGTTTGAATTAGTTAAACTCATATTCCACTGTAATCGTATTCGATGTTGGTGTAGTAGCACAGTAATAGTATATGTAATGGGGCGCTGTCTACGACACTACGATTACGTGTACTATTACGCCACCGTCTGCTACGATTACAGCTGCATGTTATTTACAAAGGTGCAGTCTGATATAAATAATTTAGCACCCACCTTGTCCAGACCATCCAATCAGCAATGCGCACATAACGGCGCTAAGTTGCATTATGAAACCCATCTTCCTGAAAAAAGAAAACACAGAGGTAAACAACGATGTTCTACTGCTGACCAGAAAGCAATGCTATAACAACGGTGACTCAGTCAGAATACATGATAATTCGTGATGTCTCTGAGAAATATCCGTCGAATCTAAAAGACACATACTCAAGACATTCCTCTCCAGAAAATTCTTTGGCATTTCACTGTCTAGCTCCTTGTTTCATTCTAGCCAAACATTTATCTTTGTTTGCGGTATTTCTCATATATATATATATGTCCTGCTTCCACATCCCACAAGACGCAGTATTCCTACTGCTTGTGTGCAACTCTTCTGACCAAGTAGCAGTTTTCGTTACGATGTATGACATGGAATGTATTACGTTGTGTTGTGTTGAAAGGCGTCGTCTTTAACCAGTTAACCTTAAATGACCGTTTAATTCTTATGGACAGAATGTTCTTCTTCTTCGTCTGCATTCATATTGTGTACTTTCGGGTAATATCCCACAAATTGGTTTCGGTTGCTCACCTACACCAGGCGATCAGTTATTCAAGCGTAATACCACACGTCTTTATACCTGTTTTGTTTTAAAATACGTCATGATAAAAACCACATGTTAAAAAACAAAATGTTCTAACCGATTACGTCGGGACAGTATCAGAAAACGGAGAGGAAGCCTCGCCATTTCAGAAGATGAACCCCTCGATTGAACAATAACTTCTATAATTAGTCGCGAGGTGAAACGAGTTTGCCAGATTGCCCAGAGATAGCATTGGCACGTGGAGACGTGGTGAAGATACGACGAATTGCCCCATGTCATCCCACCCACCATAAGTTACCTACCTGCAATCTATAAATTATTGAATGAACTCATTCTTCCGCCCGATATAGTACAACTGCGAGGCTAAGGAGACAGTGGCCATTGGTGTAACGGAAACAGGGAGCTGAATTATTGCTAAGGACGACGGCGATGTCACAGTAAAGGTGTCGTCAACTTCAACTAGGAATGGCATCGCGCCACCGCAGATTTGTGGTTTGCCATTTCATTCATCGAAATGTGTACGGATTATTTGACGACGTGTATATGTTTGGCAACTGATTTTGATTATTAAAACGACGGGTGAATGCATGACATGAACTCGAGACAGACGTAGATTGTACACACCGCATAGGCTGTCGTTGTTATGGAATATGCATGTCATATGTGCAGAGCCACGCACGTCTACACGTACACACACGCACTTTTGCGTACACACGCATACACACATAAGCGCGCACACACACACGCTCACATAAACACACAAATACACACGTGCACGCATGCACACACACACACACACACACACACACACACACACACACACACACACACACACTCGCAGACATGCGCGCACATGCGCCCGCAAATAAACGATGTAATAACATCTGCACCAAAGTAAGATACAACACGTTACATCGAACGATGTAAAGCAAATCTGCCATAAGCCGTAAGCACGGCCACAAGGGAAGAAAGATGAGCAAAGAAGGATCAACGCGGGGAGACGACATTCTCTCAGAGGTGACTTGCTGTTGTGGGAAATGCATACAGACATCCGAAGAAGAGAATGACTGACCTGCAATGAACTAAAGTATGAGTACACCCATTAGTAACCATGACATTCCACTTATAGAAATGCTATTGAGTGGTGCACAGAGTACGAGAAAAGATCCGCCGATAAGCCTAAGAGTACCGTAGTCCAACCACCCACGGCAACGCGGCCTCCCGGTGGACAATACAGATTATAGACCCGTGAAACCAAATACTACATAATAGCGCGACTGGAAAGACAGAAGACGGGCTTTTTACAATATCACTGTTGGAGAACTTAATACGGTTCCTGTTGTGTCCGAGAGAGACAGCACCCTACTTAAGGCTATTGTAAATGTCCCTTCGATGGCGATCACACGCGGACGTTGTTTGGTTATTAGTGGTGTTGTGTTGTGGTTGTGGACGTCAAATAAGAGTAATTATTGTCCAGCACAATGCAGCCATTGTAACTGAGGTTACTATGACTGACGTTAGTCAACGACTATTGGTTGTGACATTAATGTATTGTCAGATAGAACGGGACACCCGATCCTAGTTATACTGCAATTTATGGCCCTTATGGACAACTATGACTGACGGTGGAAGTCGTACCATTGCCAGACCACAGCGGGTTATCAATCATACTTATTCGTCCAATTAGTCGCATAGGCGTGGCAAACGTCTTGACTTTGTTAGTGTATAAAACAACAGGTTGAAATATTAAGACCTTGTGTCAATACCACCAACAAATAGGTTGACAACTTAATGGCACACTGACTTAATTTTGATCACTTAAGGGTGCGTGTGTGCGTGTGTACAGGTGTGTCTAGGTACGTGTGTACGTGCGTGTGCACGAAATACATAATTATGCATATAATGTATCTTAGCGTGAGAAAAACCGAAAAACGATGCACAAGCGTAACATTATATGATTTAGATGCATATAGCAATGTTGTACACTCTGCGTTACATTGTCGCATTCGTGCAGGCGTTAGTCAATGTTTTCTGTAATTGCACAAATTGTAATGCCGGGTCATTTATCATGATCCCTATATGGCCAAGACACGCGGCAAGGATTGCGTGGGTCGTTCTCATTCACAACCGTTGACGGGCCACCTGTGTGCCTAGACGGAATGCAAAACCGATCTGTGATAATGTATGGGTGTGCGTTCGTCCAGCGAGACACTAAAATTTATAATGACAGACTCCAGCGCTGACCTGATCAGTAATCAAAGATATTTTAAACTGTTCCATCCACGCACGAATTGCCTAACAGTTATCCGAAGAACCGCAGAAAGGTTGACCCTACGTTGTTGTCGTTTGGTCCAGAATGGATGTGGGTTTATAGGCAGACGACCCGTTAACCTGAGCGAGTTACAGCTATGCTCTTGTTACTGTAACTATTACAGTCGCCATTCAGTTAACGCATGAATGCATACGTATTCACAGGCTCCACCAACGCACACCATCCAGGCACGACGTACCTGACGCATTTCTGGTCTCGTTCACCTGACACATTTGTACTGAATAAATCAGAAGCGAATAAAACACGGACACCCATGTAAGCGCCTACTCAAAATGTTACGTAACACAAGTTGGTTTACATGATTGAAAAGTCGTGTACACCTCGCCTTCAACACCGCGATGGGCTGACGTTCTCGTACAGACAGACGATGTTGTCGAACAAGCACGATGAAAGGACCCACCGCCACCGCTTTTGATGTTAATGTCCACAACTTGGACAAGCATAAACTATTTTGATATACAAGCATCGGAGCTGTGAAGCACGTCGTTAGAAGCACGTACGGTTTAAGTCATTGCCATGTTACGGTTGCAATGCCAAGTGCATTTCGTAGTACGTAAGTTGTAAACGGTAAAAGAAATGGCGTCTTGGTCTGGTCTTTGCTAAAATGGGCGGGGCACCTAAATCACTAATGAAAACGCCGCGACGACTGTATGCACAAATATCCGCGCAGCGCTATCGTACGGATAACACATACATTCCTCTTTTTGTGGACTAACATAGAAGAATCCTATTTTTTTTTTTTTTTTATTATCCATTCCATCATAGCTACATCTTTAAGTATTGCGGAATGTTACACAACCCGTATTTCGTCCCTTTTGTGGACTAACATAGCAGAAGACGGTGGGTGCTTAAAACAAATGATGATTCTTTCGTTTTTATTCATATGGACCCATGCCGCCGTCACAGCAGCTTTAACCGCCGACAATTGCAGCCAACTACAAAAATCGGATTTCGTCCTATTGTGCGCAACAGTCTTTGTATTTTGTCAGTCCTACTGTTGTTTCGTCTAACAATTGCAGAACGATACGTGAATAGGGATTGAGTTCCTTTTGTTGCAACTCACTCGGTTTTATACAGACAATTGTAGACAATTCGAGAATCGGATTTCGTCTTTTTGTGTAAATCGGCCTTTGTGTTTCGCCTGTGTTGTTTTCAGCGAGACCCGCAGTCTCGTCGTTCAAAGCGCCTAGCTGGGGAAACCATCCATCAGGCGTGACCGACCGATGCTCTCGTGCCACACGTGTCGTCGGCACCACCTGCTGAACTACGGTCTTCACGTCCATTGTCGTTTCTCCGTCTCTGACGGGCCGTGGAAGAAGATTTGTAGCAGGGGTCAGGGCAAAAACGCGGGCCGCCTCAGTGAAATTTGCCCTTTGGAGTTCCTGCTGATGAAATGTTTGACTGCGGAAAGTGAGCGAAGGTTCTATGATATTTTATATAGTGTAACTCGGTATTTATTTATTTTTTGCTGTTTTCTTCTAAATACCGAATGTAAATTATATTATAATATACATTCGGTATTTTAATATATATATATATACATATATAACAGTTTCGGTGATCGCAGTGTTCCCATCATATACTGCTACTGCATATCATACGACGCTTTGTTACGACTAAACTCAAAACCTATGTGGATACATTATGAATGCATACGTAAAGACTGCAACATTCGGAAAAAGGTAATACTTATATCTTACACTGTACTTTGCTTCACGCAAAAGCAGACATTTATTAAGATTATGTATATGTCGCGAGCACTATCGGTACTCCAAAAATCCGGTAACGTCCAACGATGACCATATGGTGAGGTGCCTGAAGCCGATGGCAAATACTGACCACGAACCCTCGACACCGACCGCAGTGGATGACCCCAACATAACCACGGATGGTCGTTGTTGACCACGACACTGAATAGAGTAACAATCGAACTGCATTCACCATTCAACATCAAAGATTGATTTGGTAGAGATGTAGAACAGTTCACATGCTGAATGGCCGCCGATGATACCCGGTGAGTTATTCACCCGATGTTGTTGTTGTTTTGACCAGTTCCGTCCGATAAGCGCAGCATCGCTCGCAAGTCAAAAGGTTGCCGGAGACAACGCAGATACAAACATAGGTTAATGCAATTAAGTATTTTGGTTTGACGTACAGTCTGTCATATAATGGGGCAAAACGGGTGTACAATGATTGAATACAATGTAGGTACAGGATGTTGCCTTGCTTCGTCTGTTTCCTTGCGCTTGTTTTCCGTGAACACATGTCGCCCGAGTCTGCACAATGTCATCTACTTTGCGTTCACACGCTCTACGGTCGTGGTGCGTTTCCGTGGCATTTGTCATACAAACGAGAAACATTGGTTTACACACAACGCATGGCTGCCGAAAACATAAGATATAGCATCTGCTGAAATGTCCATCACTGCTACTTTAAATATCCAGACCAACTTCGTTGCAAACTGTTATAAATTGACCAACGTTTCTTTAATGGCCATACTTGTGTTTTTCATTGATGACTTACGTTGTCATACCTAGAGGCTCGCACATAACTCTCCGATCTTCTGGCAGCTAGGCAGTACCACGATAGTCTTGTTCCTTAAAGCAAAATGTCTACTTTCTGTACGTGCCTTACTATGTCTGTTTGTTTGTTTGTAGGGGTGTTCCTGTGACACCCTTTCGTTCTCGCTCACTCTCCCTTTAAATCCCCCCGTCTTTCTATATCCCCTGTATCGTATCCACGTGTCTCTGATAGTCTGTGTTTTGTTTTTCCTGTCCCTCTGTCTATATGCCTTGTGCTATTTCTACAATCTGTAAATTCCTCATTTGGAACCGTTGCTGTGACTCTCCGCCTTAACTTAAACAGCATGATATCACTTGAACTTGCGGGACCTTTCAATATGATTTATGTGCTATTATTATTAGAAATGACGTGGAAATAACGTAATTATCAAGGTAATAACGAATTATTGCAATACTGAGTTCGACCCGTGACTGGCATGAGACAGTAGCCAAACTGAACAATGTCGCTGTCATGTCGTTCGACAGTAAATCGCCCTTTTTCCGGCTACGACGAACGCGTCGTGTTTCATGCCGACACCCCACCTGGCTGCACCAATGCCCCTCATTATATCGACGTGATGCCGACACCTGGACCACGCCCAGAGGTGAGAGGGGGACCGTCTGGGTGACTGACGGGCGGTCGCGTTCGTTGGGGCACACGCTGGATTATGTCTCGCCCCAGGAAAACGGCTACGTCGAACGTTCAACACTTCCGCTGAATTATATCGGCACGGACATCAATGTCAAAAGTTTAGTGCATAACAGATGGCAGCTATGCGGTATAAGACGATTACAAAATGACAAAAAGTGGATTATGTGATTCTGGTGGACATATAGCGTGTTGAATTGTAATCGTATTGGGCTTAGTGTTCTATTATCGGCCGAGTTTATTGCACAACAGCCGATGTAAAACGAATACAACATGACGAAGCATAGTTAGTGGTATCCGATTGGAGTCGACGTGTTTTTACGTTGTGTCTTCAGTAATTCAGTTATCTGACTCACTCACTCACTCACTCACTCACTCACTCACTCACTCACTCACTCACTCACTCACTCACTCACTCACTCACTCAATCACTCAATCACTCACTCACTTACCCACTCAATCACTCACTCACTCACTCAACACCCGCACACACACACACACGCACAAACAAACAAGCACACGCAGGCACGCACACATAGGCACGTGCGCACACGCACACAAATGACGTGCATCTTGGACCTACCATGTGTTCATATGTATGATCGATGTTGGGAGAATAATTTCGACGACGAATTCGACCGAATATTAGTACGATGTTTAACAGAATGACCATGTTATTTTATCAAATCGTTTTGTTGTTTAAGTGTTCGGGCGGAAATGTAATGTGGAATGTTTCGATGACAACTGATAGTTAATCGAACCGAATATGTCTAGGCGATCGCGTTTATCATCCTCTGTCTCTTGCTGGGGTAACTGCATACCTGCGATCACTGGGTAGATACCTACGTTTGCGGGCCACTCGATACTTCCGGACAGATAAAACCTGACTGTACGGTGGGGTGATAGTATATGCACCTGTCGACCTGTCATGAGCCTATATGTCGTACTAGCCGGTAGTTACGCCTGCGGCCTATCGCGCAGCTCGACTCAACAACGTTCTGACCGTTCATTCATCTCTGCCCGATGGCACAGATGAATGGACGACTGTTGTTGTCTTGCCGGCGAAAACATGGCTAAGCAATGTTGTAACAAGCGAGATATCATTACTGCTCTGGGACGACTTGGCAGATAACATTTGTGAAAGGGATGATGGAGCCACTGAGAACCATTAACAGGTTGATATTAAAGGTTTGCGAGAACAACCGGGACAATTATAGGTGCAGATATGGTGGAAAGAAAGAGGACGCAATACCACAGAGAAAAGATCGGGATGCAGTTGGGAAAGAATAACAAGAAGCCGGATGAAGTGGGCAAAAGTAGGTAACTCCGTGCGGATGGAGGTGGGTCGACTACATGAAAAGGATGCAAGGAATGCGGAGGAAGATGACAAATGGACGGTGAGTTTCTGACGAGGATAAGTGGGAAGAAATACCAGTCCGGGCATGGAACAGCACGACGACTTGCCGATTCACCCTTTCATAACTAGGAAGAATGTATTACTGCACAACGCAACTGCATTAATCAGAATTGCAGCCCTGACGTTGGCGAATGGTAACAGAAAGAAACATATTTATTAAAATGTGTGTACAGTACACAGACTTTCAAAATATATAGGATATAATGTGTTCACAGGCAGAACAAACTCAGAAGTGAGTGGATTCTCGTTCGCCTACTCTTCTGGCTCCAACAATATTATTCACGAGAAGAATCAAATACATGAACGTGTTTTCACATCAATTACGCGAACTGCAATTATTCAACCATTGTAGGATCTGTCAAAATGCGTCTGATGTCTGTTGGATGTGGCGTTCTGAATGACCAATCGTCCTATGCTATAGTCAATTTACATCACTTGCGTAGAAGACGATGTCATTGCAATCAACACCCACGCTTTTCTGCATGCTTGACAGCACTCGCGCATCGAATTGAATTTACAAGTACATACAAAGCACGGCGTTATATAAATGGTGAGCATGTTAAGGTGTCCTTAAAAGTTCACCAGCTCACCAGCTGGAACGCGCACCACAACGTTACGTCAACCTCTTTGCGAACGAGGCGTTGTCCCCTACCGGATACACCAATAAGGGCGTTGGTCAGATACCGCTCTACTGATGCGCCCCCTATGTGCGGTTCTGACATTATAGCGCTATGACACTCCAGGAGAATTACTTGTTGCTTTTGAGTTGTGTAAATTACGGCGTGAACGTAGACGAATATAATACATGTTGTGTGGCGCCAATAAACTTGCCATGTCGCAGCGTGGTGTATGGGTTAATTGTTCGGGCTTTACTGTTGGCACTCTAAATTGTTATGAGTTCTCGGCTATATCATAGCATTTGGGGGACTTCCGGTGGTGAATTGATTTGAATTTGGTGCAGCAAACTTGCGAAAATATAAGGATATTTGATCAAGATAAGTGATATTATTGAGCGTATAGGATACATAACGTAATTATAGATATATATTAAGCAATATTTTTTGTTAAAAGTTAGCTAGAGGGAGTAATCTAAGCCTAACTTGAATACATTGTCATCGACATCGTAACTAGGTAAGGCACGGTGTGTCACTGTGTGTTAACAAATATAACTAACTATAACCTAAACAATCGGGTGTAAATTGTACACAGAAAAGTCTTTTCAAAGACTACATAAAACTACTTTGAACATAGATAAATTCTGATATGGCACCTTGCAAGCGGCAACTCAGGGCAAAACGACACCTAGTTTGCAACGACTGCCAGAGCTGGGTGGATTTTGCGTTGTCTGGCTGTCCAAAATCATGGGCAGAGACCAAAGATGACGGATTCACCTTTCGGTGTATGGGGTGTTTGAGGGTGGAATGTCTGATGAAGGAGGTGTGTAAGTTGACGGATATAGTGAAGGAGATGGAGGCGAGACTCAACATAGAAATAGATGGAGCAGAGGAGGACCTGGAGAGTTGAGAAATTCTACAACACAGAAAGACAGAGTTGTGACACGGAGACTGAAGAAAAGGAGACTGAGAGGAGGGAAGGTGACCGGTGTGAAGGAACAAGAAATTGAGAAGACAGAGGGACGGAGGAAAAGTGTTCGGCAGAGAAAAAGAAAACGGGTCAGTGGGGATAGATCAACAGGTAGTCAGACTGTAGAGAACGAGGAGAGACGCGACAGCGATACAGGTGGTGAAAAGGTAGATACCACAGAGGCAGTTGGTAAGACTGTGAGACAGAAGACTGATGGAAGAAGACAGAGTGTTCAACAAAAAACAGAAAACATGACAGGCGTGAAGGTGACGGGGAGAAAGAGGTGTCCATGTGAGTGAAGGAGGGTAGCCAGGGGAAAAGGGACGGGAGAGGAGAGAAGAAAATGCCGTGGGAGGAAGAAGAAGGGACGAAAGGAAGTGGGAGTAAATGTGCTAGAAGAGAAGATGACAGGAGGAAAGGGGACAAGAGAAAACGCGACAGGAAAGAAGGGAATGGAAGAGAATGTGACAGGAGAGAAGACGACAAGAGGAAAAGACAACAACCAGACATATGCAAACCGGAGGAGCTACTCCGAGGCAGTGATTGAGGGGGCAAGGAGAAAAGAGAGAGTGTTTATGGGCGATTCAATTCTGAGAAAAACAGACAAGACTATATGCGAGGGGAAGGACGTTGTTGTATGTCTACCGGGGGGCTAGGATAGAGCATGTGACCGAAAGGGTAGAGAAGGTATTGGGGCATGGCAAGGGAGGGTCTATACTAGTACACGTAGGGACAAACAATGCAGACAAGGAAGGAACAACTGGGATAGTTCAGAAGTACAGACATCTAGTGAGGAAGCTAAAGAAGACAAGAGTGGAACAGGTTATTCTCTCAGGAATTTTGCCAGTAATGGGAGGAAGGGGGGCAAGATACAGAAACTGTAAGAGGATGGCGATCAACGCACTAGTTGAGCAGATGTGTGAGGAAGAGGGCGTGGGATTCATAGATTTATGGGGGTACTTTGTTGGGAGAGAAGATATGTACATGAGAGATGGCCTCCATCTAAGTGGAAAGGGGGCAGCAGTATTCTCAGAGAATCTGCTGCGATCTGTTGACAGTGGGACAGGTTGCATCTAATTAAACTAAATTCGCAGGGGGGACTCGCAGAGAAGCCTGAAACTGGAGGCATAGATAAAGGCAGCAAAAATAATTCAGCAAAGAACAGTCTGGAAAACTGTTCTGAAGCTGGGTATAAATGTGTTTGTTTAAATGCAGGAGTATAGTAAACAAAAGAAATGAACTAAACATTATGGTAGAAGATATTGACCCTCACATAATAGGTATAACCGAATCATGGGCAACCACCGATATATCAGATGCCGAATTGGGACTGACAGGATAGTAATATTTTAGGAAAGATAGAATAGAAAGGAAAGAAGGGAGGTGGAGTTATTTTATATAAGAAAATAAGAATCCTATCCGAACATGAAATCAAATTAGACAAGAGAAGCAGTGCAAAGAGAAGCTGTTTCGTATAACATAATACAGGAAACTCAACGTTAACAGTTGGATTAGTTTATCGAAGTCAACATAAGCAAAGAGAATGAAAAATACAAAACATATAAGGGAAGTGAGCAAACGGGACTGTGTTATTATGGGGATTTTAACCATGGGCATATAAAATGGAAATCTCTACAGAGTATGGGTAGTGAGGTTATTAGTTTTTAGTTTTAGTACAAGATAGTTTCCTTTCTCAACATGTGCTAGAACCAACCAGGGGAGAGAATGTGTTAGACTTAGTTTTGTCCTCACAGAATGAATTAGTTGACAATGTTAAATTATGTGAGCCTCTGGGAAGTAGTGATCACAACCAGATACATTTTACCATCAAAGTAAAATCAGAAAGGAATAACAAAAAGCAGTTCAGGAGAAATTTCCACAAAGGAAGATATAAGGAAATGAGGAAATATTTAGCAAAGATAGACTGGAATAATACACTGAAGAATAAGACAGCAACAGAATGCTGGAATATCTTAAAGAATGAAATAGGGTGCATCGTAGACAAATTTGTTCCCTTCAAAAAACAAGGGAAACGGCCCAGAAAGAAATATTTATCGAAAGAAGCCATTAGAAAAATTAAGTATAAACAAATGATGTGGAAGTCATATAAACGTACTGGCAATGACGAAGACTACAACATTTATAAAGAAGCACTAAACCAAGCTACAGCTGAAATTAGAAATTCAAAGAGAAGCTATGAACATAAATTAGCTTGTAATATAAAACATGACAGCAAGAGTTTCTATGCGTATGTTCGAAGCAAACAGAAAGTTCAGGATAAGGTCGGTCCTCTAGAAGATAGTGCTGGAAATATAATATCAGAAGGATTCTTAATGGCTGAAGACCTAAATGAGTATTTTAGTTCAGTGTTTACCAGAGAAGACACTAGTTCACTGCCAGTACCAGAGGCTAAGTTCAAGGGGGCAGAATCAGACTATTTAAGACAGTTAATTGTAACCCCAGAAATGGTAGCTAGAAAATTAGGGCTATGAAGGAAAATAAATCACCTGGAGTGGATGGTATTCCACCCAAACTACTAGTGGAAATTGTAGAACAAATTAGCATACCGCTTGCAACAGTTTTCAACTTGTCATTAGAAGAGGGAGTGGTTCCTTTAGAATGGAAAGAAGCAAACATCATACCGTTATTTAAAAAAGGTTGGAGAAACAAGTCAAATAATTATAGACCAGTTAGTTTAACAACGGTGATTTGTAAATTATTAGAAAGACTAATTAAAGATCACATGGTGGATTTTCTTGTTAAACATAACTTGATAAACCCATCTCAACATGGGTTTCTAAAAACGAGGTCATGCTTAACAAATATGTTATGTTTTTTTGGAAGATATCACTATGTGGGTAGATGATGGATCACCAGTAGATATCATCTACTTAGATTTTCAAAAAGCTTTCGACAAAGTGCCACATCAGAGATTACTGCTTAAACTAAAAGCCCATGGCATAGGAAATGGTATAATTAACTGGATAGAAAAATGGCTGATTGACAGAAGACAACGGGTAGTTGTTGATGGGGAGGCTTCAAACTGGAAATCAGTTTGAGTGGGGTTCCACAGGGATCAGTACTGGGACCTATATTATTCTTAATATATATAAACGATTTGGACGATGATATAGCTAGCAAGGTGTTGAAATTTGCAGATGATACAAAAGTGTTTAGAAGGATTGAAAGTGATGGTGATAGACATCATTTACAAGATGATCTTGACAGGTTGATCAAATGGTCTGAAAAGTGACAAATGTTGTTCAATTTTGGGAAATGTAAATGTCTTCACACAGGACATGGGAACGAATATGTAGAATATACAATGGGGGGAACTGTACTAAATACTACTGTAAAAGAAAAAGACTTAGGGCTGACAATTAGTGCTGACATGAAGGTTTCAGAGCAGTGTGGAATTGCAGCTTCAAAAGGAAATCAAATCCTTGGATTGATTAGGCAAAATATAGCATATAAAGAAAAAGAACTAATAATACCGCTGTACAAAACAATAGTTAGGCCTCATTTAGAATATTGTATACAAGCGTGGAGGCCATACCGCAAGAAGGACATAGATATGCTAGAAAGAGTACAGAGAGCGACTAAAATGATACCAAAACTGAGGGATCTTAGTTATGAAAAACGCCTAAAAGAATGTGGTTTAACAACACTAGAGACCAGGAGATTGAGAGGAGATCAGATAGAAGTGTTTAAAATATTGAATGGTTATGAAAATATTGATAGAAATATGTTTTTTTCAGTTAAGAAAGATAGAAAGACTAGAGGACATGAAGTTACATTAGTAAAGGAGCAGTGTAGATTAGACGTGAGAAAGTTCTCATTTTCACAAAGGACTGTGAATGAATGGAACAGATTATCTGATGATTGTGTGGGTGCTAATAGTGTGAATATGTTTAAAAATAAAATCGACACATACCTCAGAAGGGCTGGATATATGTAGATAAAAGGGTTGGACTCTCGATAAGCCAAAGGTCTTCCTTGTCCACCTGCCATCTAGAGTTAATTCTCTGGATGGCAATATTGTTAAATCTTGTTAAAATCTTGTTGCAGTATTTTTAAACAAGATTGAACAAGATTACCACCGAGATAATTAACTCTAGATGGAAGGTGGACAAGGAAGCCTTTTGGCTTATCGAGAGTCCAACCCTTTTTATATATGTGTGGTATGTGTCGATTTTATTTCTAAACATATTCACGCTACTAGTACTAGCATCCACACAGTCAGCAGATAAGCTGTTACATTCACTTACAGTCCTTTGTGAAAAGGAGAACTTTCTTATATCTAATCTACACTGCTCATTCACTAATGTAACCTTATGTCCTCTAGTCCTTCTATCTTTCTTAACATATTTATATCAATATTTTCATAACCATTAAATATTTGTCACACATCTATCTGATCTCCTCTCAATCTCCTGGTCTCTAAATGTGCTAAACCACATTCCCTTAGGCGTATTTCTTAACTAAGATCCCTCAGTTTTGATACCATCTAATCGCTCTCCTCTCTACTCTTTCTAGCATATATATATATGTCCTTCTTGTGACATGGCCTCCACGCCTGTATACAATATTCTGCATCAGGCTTAAATATTGTTTTGTACAACGGTATTATTAGTTTTTTCTGATAGGCAATATTTCGCCTAAATAATTCAAGGATTTGATTTCACTTTGGAGCTACATTTCTGCACCGCTCTGAAACCTTCATATCAGCACTAATGGTTAACCCTAAGTCCCTTTTTACACTAGTACTTAGTACAATACCCTCCATTGTATATTGTACATCATCGTTCCGAAGTCCTGTGTGGAGGCTTGTATATTTCTCAAAATTTAATAACATTTGCCACTTTTCAGACCATTTCAACAACCGTCAATTGTATCTTGTAAATGCTATCTATCTCCATTACGTTTAATTATTTTAAACACTTTTATATCAACCGGAAATATAAACACCTTCCTTGTTCGTCCGAATCGTTGATATTTATTAAGAGTAGTATAAGTCCCAGTACTGATCCTTGTGGTACTTCACTCAAAACTTATTTTCAGTTTGAAGCTTCCCCATCAACAACTACCCGTTGTCTTCGGTCAATCTGCCATGTTTCTATCCAGTTAATTATACCATTCCCTATGTCATGGGACTTTAATTTAAGCAATAGTCTTTGATGTGGCACTTTGTTGAAAGCTTTCTGAAAATCTAAGTAGACGATATCTACTGGCGATCCCTCGTCTATAGATTTAGTGATATCTTCACAAAAAAAACGTATTTGTTAAGCATGACTTCGCTTTTAGAAACTCATGTTGAGATGGGTTTGTCAAGGTGTGTTTAACAAGAAAATCAGCCATGTGATGTTTAACTTTAACAATATTTCCTATAATTTGCAAACCACCAATTTAAAATCACTGGTCTGCAGTTATCTGACTTGTTTCTTGAACCCTTTTTAAATAACGGTGTAATGTTTGCTTCATTCCATTCTAAAGGAACCACTCCCTCTTCCAATAACAAGTTGAAAACTGTTGCCAGCGGTATGCTAAATTGTGCTATAATTTGAAATAGTAGTTTGGGTGGAATCCCATCCACTCCAGGTGATTTATTATCCTTCATAACCTTTAAGTTCTTAGCTACCATTTCCGGTGTTACAATTAACTGTCCTAAATAGTCTTATCCCACCCCTTGAACTTAGTTTCTGTTCCCGGCAGTGAACTAATATCTTCCCTGGTAAACACCGAACTAAAATACTCATTCATATCTTCTGCCAATAAGAATCCCTCTGATATTTTATTTCCTGCACTACCTTCTAGAGGACCGACCTCATCCTGAACTTTTTGTTTGCTCTGACCATATGCAAAAACTCAGCTGTCATATTTTATATTACAAGCTAATTTTTGTTCACTGCTTCTGTTTCAATTTCTAATTTCAGTTGTAGCTCGGTTAAGTACTTCTTTATAAATGCTGTAGTCTTCATAATTTCCATTACGTCTATATGACTTCCACGTCATTTGTTTGTACTTAATACGTCTAATGGTTTTTTCGATAAGTGTTTCTTAATGGACAGTTTCCCTTGTTTTTTTCACGGGAACAAATTTATCGACGATGCATTCGTACTTTTTTATTCTTTTCTATGCTTATGTTTGGAATTCAATAAACTAACCCAACCGTTAACGTTGAGTTTCCAAACAGCTTCTTCGCAAACTCCTTCTCTTTCTAATTTTAATTCATCAGCCTGGATAAATTCTTTAATATAAAAAATAACTCCAACTCCCCTTTTTCCTATTCGATTTCTCCTAAATGTTACGTAGCCTGTCAGTCCCAATTTGGCATCTGATATATCTGTGGTGGCCCATGATTCGGTTATACATATTATGTGAGGGTCAATATCTTCTACCATAATGTTTAGTTCACTTCTTTTGTTTACTATGTTCCTTGCATTTAAACAAACGCATTGATATCCAGCTTCAGAACGGTTTTCCAAGCTGTTCTTTGCTGATTTATTTGTGCTGTCTTTATCTATGCCTCCAGTTTCCCCTCTGCACATACACTTTAATTAAACGCAACCTATTTCACAGTCAACAGATAGTAGCATTTTCTCTTAGAAAACTGCTGCTCCTTTCCACGCAGATGGAGGCCATCTGTACATCGAGTCCTAGTGTTTGCGTAGCATGTGATACTGGGATAGTGTGAAAGGCTGAGTGCTGCCTGGCCAATGGGGTTCAATGGTTCTTTGAAGCATTCCCCAGACAGCATTCCTTTTCACGCTAGGCAATAGGACAGAACTCACTGATGAATTTATGGGTTTTAGCCAGCAGCATAAGTTGATAACATAGAAGGCTAATAAATTATTGGCGTCACAATAACAACAGATGCTCAATTCCTTGTAATTCAATTCCAATTCCCGCTCCAACTCTTTTCGTTCAAAATCTTTCAATTCCAATTCCCGCTCCAATTCCGGAATTGGATCGGAATTAAATTGATCAATTCCAATTCCTTTTGGAATTGGCACCATGCCTGTTCATGAGTCATATTGAAACTAAGTTATTACGATATTTGGCAGATAGTTATTTGTGTGTAGTCTCTATACTCCACATCACTTATTCTCATATATTCAATAATGTAAACAATACTCTGAATTAGACTGACCTATCACCTAGTGCCCAACTATCTATCCTACGCTAGACACACGCTATATGCCCCCTAGTGAATGGGCGTAACACTACGATTTATCAACAAACCTCCTAATATCGCTCATGAAAGCTATATTATAGTCTAAACTAATTTATCTGACTAACTTTTAGCTGTAATCCTTTGTCAACAGGTAGTTTGTGAATAATACTGACGCAAAATTTTACTTATATGATCAATATTTCCATTGCTATTCAGATTTTTCCTGCACCGCAAAATCATATTGATCCAGTCCCAAGATTTTCCCGCCAAAATGCTGTGTGTGTGTGAGTGTGCGTCTGTGTGTGTGTGTGTGTGTGTGTGTGTGTGTGTGTGTGTGTGTGTGTGTGTGTGTGTGTGTGTGTGTGTGTGTGTGTGTGTGTGTGTGTGTGTGTGTGTGTGTGTGTGTGTGTGTGTGTGTGTGTGTGTGTGTGTGTGTGTGTGTGTGTGTGTGTGTGTGTGTGTGTGTGTGTGTGTGTGTGTGTGTGTGTGTGTGTGTGTGTGTGTGTGTGTGTGTGTGTGTGTGTGTGTGTGTGTGTGTGTGTGTTTATGTGATTGTTGCTCAATATTGTTAGATCTTAACCTGTTGTTATACCAAACAATCAAATGAATTAGCAGTGTAATTTAAAAGTTAACTAGACGTTATGCATTAATGAGTTTAAAGGCAATTTAAAGTAGTCGATTCAAACTGGATAACAGGTGGTTTTGCGTTCGAATATGTTTCAAGGTATTCGACCTAAGTTCGCGTTGCGTCATCGACCTACGTAGCCAGCATCTTTACGTGTTTTCTACAGTCTGACCTTTGCACTGCTGCTTACAATTGTCCTAATCTTTGATCGACAACAGCTGTCGCAGCGCGCTTCACTCACTGGGTTGTCATCTAACCAAGGACACTCGCACACGAACACCCACACACACGAACACCCCCCCCACACACACACACACAAACATCCACTCGCACGCACACTTACAAACACACGCGCACGCACGCACGCACGCACGCACACGAACATCCACACACACACGAACACACACACGCATACGCGCACTCCTGTTCCCCCAAAAAACCCGCTGGCCAAGATGCCAGTAATATAACTAGTCAACCAGTCTAGCAGATGACGCACACACGCATACAGGCATGTACATACGCATGTACGCATGCATACAATGCAAGATGTCTCTCTTTCTATCTCTGAGAAAGTCAAATTGCTGGTTTCTGGGAATGCCATGATGTCCACCGTTATTACACTATCGATAACCCTTCCAGGAAGAGAACACTGCTTTTTCTGTGCCAGTGTTCAAAGTCGTCATTTCATTCACCATGTTTCACTCTCCCACTATTTCCTACTACAGGGAAGTGTGTGGAGACAGCGGAACCTCACTATTAAGGTTACAACTGGGACTGGGCGAAGGTGACATGAATTATAAGGTGATCATATTAACAGGACTTATTTGCTATAATTTACTGTATAGAAATAGTTTGGTACTGTGCTTGGGTGACCTTAATAGAGAGATGTATGTATTAACGAGGTGACCATGAAGCGAGGTTCGACTGTATGTATGTATGTACGTATACACGTATGCACGTAAGCACGAATGCACGTATGCACGTATGCACGTATACACGTATGTACGTATGTACGTATACATGTATGTATGTACGTATGTATGTATGTACGTATGTATGTATGTATGTATGTATGTATGCATGCATGTATGCATGTATGCATGTATGCATGTATGCATGTATGCACGTATGCATGTATGCATGTATGTATGTATGTATGTATGTATGTATGTATGTATATTATGTATACTATGTATTGTATGTATGTATGTATGTATGTATGCATGCATGCATGCATGTATGCATGTATGTATGTATGTATGTATGTATGTATGTTTGTATGTTTGTATGTATGTATGTATGTATGTTTGTATGTATGTATGTACGTATGTACGTATGTACGTATGTACGTATGTACGTATGTACGTATGTACGTATGTACGTATGTACGTATGTACGTATGTACGTATGTTTGTATGTTTGTATGTATGTATGTATGTATGTATGTATGTATGTATGTATGTATGTATGTATGTACGTATGTACGTTTGTACGTATGTACGTATGTACGTATGTACGTATGTAAGTATGTACGTATATTCGTATGTACGTATGTATGTATGTATGTATGTATGTATGCATGTATGTATGCATATATGTATGTATGCATGTATGTATGTATGTATGTATGTATGGATGCATGTATGTATGTATGTACGTACGTATGTACGCATGAATGCATGTACGCATGTACGCATGTACGTACGTTTGCTAATCTCACTCTCTCTACACAACGAACGAAGAACCAAGAACATTTGTTTGCAGGATAACAGTGTCAAAACAATGTTTCTTCTTAACGATGTTGCCGTGACAGGTTGCCGGCGGCAGGAGCCACTAACCAACTGACACGTTGAATTAGGCCCGCCATCACAACACAGTGTGTTTACTGTCTAGGGGATGTAGCGTCTCCGGTGTCGCTTCGGCGTAAGGCTCTAAGTGCCGTGGGCCAGAGGTCCATTTACTATCTGGAAAATTGTGTGTTTACAATATGAATGCGACAAATAATACTTATGGGTCGCTTAAGTTACTTTTGTGAGAAACCCTATTTTCACTTTTAACACACTTGTTACACTATGTAATGGTGTTATTTTACTATTTCCAGATAGAAGGAATAATGATATGGCCGGTCTATCCACTCCTAAAGATTGTATAGAAACATTATTGACAACGGTTCAATTCGTCTGCATCTATGTATATATGCATTAAAGGCTGGCTTGTCGCAAACTGTCACAAACACTGTAAGTTTGGTTCCGTGCGATGATTCACCGCAGAATACTGAAGATGATCACGTACGGGAGTTTACATTGACCGCAATAAACAGTTAGTTCTGACTCATTCGGACAACCATTGTTCCGCGTTTCTTTCTTGCCTAGGGAACCTGAATCGAAGGCTAATGAACCCGGTTAGTTTACTTGTTTACAAGACACGGTGGCAATGAGCCCAGGGACAGATTAGACATTGATAGTTATCGGAAAGCAGGAATCTTCGTCACCGACCTACGGGCAGTACTTCCTTGGAAGAGCCGAAGGTCAGAAAACAGACCCAACTTGTGTGATCCCACATGCGTTCACGCGGGTCAATCACTAGTTTGACGTAGGCCTACTCGAGCAAAACGAATCACTTAGGTCAACTTAAAGGTGTCTCCTCAATTCGAATTTTTTGCTCATGTTGATTCAAATTCGTTCATTAAAAAAACCAAGCCTAGATATGCAGTGTTGATAAAAGCACCAGAAGAAAACGTTAATTTATTTTATATTTGTTCATATATTAACCCAAACGGATCTCAAAATTGGAGTATTCATATGAGTGCGACGTCTGATTATTCACGTGTTTCTATGTTGATGTCGACGTTCCTTGCTTTCTCTCAGAATCCATGCGGCCGACAAGTTTAACTAGTGGTTTGAATGATAATTGTCTGCTCGACAAGTATCTTCAGCACATTATCAGACGTAGGATAATACTTAAGCTATTCACACGTCAGGCCTACATTATAATGACACAAAAGAACCAGATTTGTGATGGATTGAATCAATTGATGTAGCACTTTTAACTAGGCTCACAGCAGTGGCATGTAATATTTGGTGTCTGGAAAGTGAGTATTGAATACGCTATCTAATTAGTCTTAGAACTAATCACAGACGTTCCAAACATACCAACCAATAAACTTGATTAAAGAAGAACTCGACCACTATACGGTATACTATTGTGCCATGCAAGCCCGCGCATGTATGTAATATTTATCGCCTGTCAGTTTTCCGACAGATCATATTCAAGCCACGTGTTAACGTTGACTGAGTGTGGCAATCTCGCTGTCAACACTAATGAAACTGTGTAGATCTCCAGGGAGTAAAGTGTAAAGCGCCTTGAGCAGTCCTGAGGACTGGATACTGTGCTATATAAGAACTTATCTTTACTTTTTTATCGTGTTCCTGGAGCGACGTCATAAGCAGGTTTACTTCGTTGAGTTGCGTTGCCTACTCTGCCCCGAGATTGAGGCCTCCATTTTTGGGAGCGCAGTGGTGCAGTGCTAGTCGAACTTTGGGCAAGTTCGTTCATTATACATTGCTCCAGTTTACTCAGGTGTATGAATGAGTGGTGGATATTTGTGTACAAATAGCCTTCGCGCATTAATTGCTGTGTGGCTGGATGCTTCTCAGAGAAGTTGAGATGGTGTTCGATTGAACATGTCTGCCAGGGAGTAAAGTGCAAAGCACTTTGACCAGGACTGAGGATTGGATACTGCGCTATATAAGAACTTACCTTTACTTTATTTCTTAAACAGAAAACCACGATGGCGTTCCTCCAGACGACTCTAGCGCTGTGTGTGTTCGGTGTCGTGACGACGTCGGTCGCTGGAGCGACTCCAAACTGTAAGTGTTGCTGCCGATATTTCATTTTTGTCGTATTACAACAGCGCAATGTGTGTCGTGCGGTTGACCCGTGGAACATCAATATTAATGTCACCCGTGGTTTGGGCCAAAGTGACCTGAATGGCGATGTGACTGTACTAGTGGGAGTATTAGTTTCCTGTACATTACTGTTATATCAATCATTTGGGACTGTCCAGAGAGATCATTATTCCCCGGTGACTGTGTTACTGAGGTGATCATTAAGCTAGAAACACAGTTTACACATTGACCTATGTTGTAATGGTAATATATATAGTCGAATAAATTGTTCTCATTCTAATAAAATACTAGTCTCATACGTGTACCCCACTAAGACCGCGGTTGAGTGTTCATGGCTGTCACAGCCATGGGCAAAGCACCCATAAAATATGCGTAGTAATTGACGGATCCCGTACGTCATTGCTTGTCTATGTCATAATTGTAATTACGCGTGTTACCTCTGTAAATTTAACAAAACATTAATTTACATTAAAAGAGCAGCGTGATATCTGATAAATTAATCTTTCCCGCATGCAGTTATCGCATAAACAATTTTGCCCTATGTATATGTCACAAAGAAAAACATTTGGAGTCAGAATTTCAACAGAATCTACGATGAACAGACGGTCACGTGATGGTTGGATCAATTGTTCCCGCGCCGTAATTTGTTTTATCGTCGCGTTCAGGATTGACAAGTTTCGTGTGTGTGTGGACCATGAAACAAGTTTAATTTAAACAAACATGATTCACAGATTGTTTTATAAATCGTCTATTTTGGTGTCTACCTACTTCGTACAATTTTGAACAGTGTCATTCTGTTCACACTTCGTAGAACCCTATACCTGCCTCGCCGTCAAACATTCAAAGGTTATTTCTAAAGCATCCAAATAAGCATCGCACACGAATACAGTTTCCCCGAACCTATGCGTCAGTTAATGTATGCGAGACGATTGGCAGGTTCAACGTCACACTCTCAGTCGAGGTGACTGGGTTCTGGTACATATACTGCTGTTTTGAACCACGAGTAAGTTCGTTCACGCCTGTTTGCGTGTGGCTTTCGGAAGAGATACAAACATCCGTTGATAATAATAATATTATTATTAATAATAAGATAACTTCTATTGCACCTAAATCCCTGGAAACCAAGCTCAGAGGCGCATCAAAACAAAAGGAGTGGTCAATATAAAAATCCAGAGCATATTCCAAAGAGTTCGTGCAGCAACAGAAAAAGCCCTAGTTCCAATGTTAGTGTTAACTCTAGGAACAAAACGTAAGACAGAACTAGATGATCGAACTGGATAGGTTTTCTTACAGGAGTATAAGCAGTGAATGCAAATAAGATGTTTGCTTACTGGACAGTGCCTGATAAGTAATGGTAAATATCTTAAATACTATACGATATCGTACAGGAAGCCAATACAAAGTGCAGAGCGACAAAAACGAGATCTTGTAACTACCCTTGCCAGACATTTTGGACATGTTGAAGTTTTGTAATATTCTTGCTAGCGATATTATAAATGAAGGAATTGCAGGAGTCAAATATGTTGCTAACAAGCGCTGTTGCAATAGTTTTAGCAACAGAAAATGACGTGTACCGGCGAATATGGCGAAGATCACGAATATGCTAAAAAACACAGCAGCGATACGTTTGAGATATGTGTTGTCGGAAATTGAAGTTCCTATCAAAGATCACTCCTAGATTCCGCGCTGAGGTTGCTGGTGTGATATGCAGATTTAAAATACGCTTAAGGAAAAAAACATAAAGTTTACTACGCTTCATTGGAGTACCAATAATGACCAATTAATTTTTATTTTTATTTAATTCCAATTTGCTGTCAGTCATCCAGTGGAAGATATCTGGTGCCTATGTCTACGGGAGCATTACACACGTGGGGCCAATGTTACTTGTGCTCTATTCACCATTTATTAAACAGGGCCATTAACACAATATAGTGTCCCATACTGGGGATGTACGTGTACACTATACGAAGGAAGACGGAAAGAAAGACGTTTTAAGTTGTTTGTTGTCTACCAGGTCGTTGGAAGTAACAGTATCACATATCAAAATGTAATTCTTAATAAGAAGACGTTAATGAGTATTCAAATCTTAGCATTTTGTCAAATGTAATCATTCTTCCATTATGATGATATTGTTCCAGTAAGCCGTTTTCTCAAGACAGTATCACTTCCACATAATAGTATTGTTCCAGTGAAGCCATTCTAGCAATACCGTAACACTCCAATGTGATTATATTGCTCCAGTGAAGCCGTACTATAAAGACAGTGTCTCTTCAATATAATGATATTGTTCTAATGAAGGTTTTTGTCAAGGATCCAAAACTTGAACGATTATTGCTCCAATCAAGCGGTTCTCTCAAGACAGGAACACTCCAATATAACGATATTGTTTCAGTGAAGCCATGCTAAACAATGTAGTATAATTCAAATATGTTCATATTGCTCTAGCAAAACCGTTCTGTCACTACAGTAACACTAATATAATGATATTGTTCTAGTGAAGCCGTTCTGTCAAGACAGTAGTACTACAATATAACGATACTGTTCCAGTGAAGCCATTCTAACAATACCGGAACACTCCAATGTAATGACATTGTTCCAGTGAAGCCGTTCTGTCAAGGATGTAACACTCCAGCACAACCCTACACGTTGTACGCGCAACTGACCTTTGGCACGAGCTTCACGGGCGCTGGGTTCTCGTGGTTGAAGCCTCTCAGCGGAAGTGGGATGTGTGCCAAGCAGGGAGTCCTGCAGATGGATCCGCCATCTTGGGCCAAGTCACTCACTCTCCAATTGACGTTCTCTAACCCGACTGCCTGGAGCTTCAACCTCGGCGACTCCGAGAGCAACAATGGACACGGTGCTTGTTTTGAGTGTCACTCTGTGGTGCCAGGCGTTATGTTCAAATTGGAGAAGTAGTTTAACAAATGGCAAATATGTTGTGTTGGCCGTCAAATAAACCGTAATGTGTCGTATAATTCGAATGTGGGCCTACATGGGTTGTGAGAATTGCCACTGACATGCCGCAAACCGTTTTATAGCTCCGTCTAAATTGTTGTGCTAGAATGTTTAAACTATTTGAACATATCTGCATATATATACATATATATATATATATATATATATATATATATATATATATATATATATATATATATATGCATATATATATATATATATATGTATATATATATATATATACATATGCAAATTTGTTCAAATAGTTTAAACATTCTAGCACAACAATTTAGACGGAACTATAAAACGGTTTGTATATATATATATATTATATGCGTTTTCGTAAACATTTACAGCAAAGAGTTACACAGTGTGATGCGACTACTTAACTGCTTAACCTCTGAAATAAGCTATGACGTCAATGAATAATTAGGGCTACTTTCTGTTTCGATTCATCATTATGATGTTGTTAATTAGATCGTAATGATCGGATCAATGGAGACGTATGTTGTCTGTTTACAGCTGGTGACTCCGGTCATCACACCCACGGTTATGCGGCAGAGATACACAACATAGCAGGCAACTTGTACATCTGGAAGAACGACTTGCCCAATGGCTGCAACAGCAAGAGTATGTACTACGTACCAGGTATCATTTCGTCACGCCTGACCATCCGCGTATCACATGACCAGTTGTGCATCGACAATGGCGACGGTGTGACTATCTTCAAAGTTGACAGGTGCCTCTTTAATTTCGACCGGATGTTTCTGGGATTCAATCGTGTGATTCACAATAGATACGGAAGTGCTTCTATGAATCGTGTTGGATCAGGGCTCTGTAGCGTACTTGGGGCCTGGAGCCCTAAAATGGTGACAGATCCTCAACTCTGTTACGTGGAAAAGTACATCACTGCTTTCGTTCATTCAATGTTACGACAATCATGTCGGTAAAAGTGTCATTGTTGTCTCAATTGTCCAATATTGTATACGACACGCTATTGCGTAAGACGCTATTTCATTTCATTCAGGCGTACTTCTGGCCACCAACAGCATATTTTCAGATTCGGAAGTATTTATCCTAAGGGGTATTGCATATCGGAAGTATTTATCTAAAGGAATAGCATGTATCAGGAGTGTTTATCTAAATGAGTTGCGTGTACTGGGGGTGTTTATCTAAATGAGTATCGGAAGTGTATGTATAGGAGTAATGTGTATCGGAAGTGTTTATTTAAAGGAGTAGCGTGTATCGGAAGGGTTTATCTAGAGGAGTGGTGTGTATCGGAAGTGTTTATTTAAAGAAGGAGTACCTTGTATCGGAAATGTTTATTTAAAGGAGTAGCGTGTATCTAAAGTGTTTATCTAAAGGAGTAACATGTATCGGAAGTGTTTATTTAAAGGAGTAGCGTGTATCGGAAGTGTTTGTCTAAAAAGTAGTGTGTATTTGTATGCGTACTTCATTCAATGTTATACCTTTGGTGTTCATATGAATCCATATACTGGTACACAGTCGATAATAATAACTGCATATATCGTGATCATTAATATGTTATAATAATATGTATGGTCTTATATTGTATTAGTTTACATTTAAGCTACTACAGTAAGATCATACGTACCTCTATTTGACAGTCTACCGATGTGAACAAATGTTACCATCACAACACGACGCCACATGGCGGTTTCTTCTTGTCTTAAACGTGAATGAATGAAGAATATCGAGCTACCAATAAAGTGTTCATAACACACCAACCATTGTGTCAGTCTTTGTTACTCGATCATCAAACCTATTTTAGGGTCTTGTACATCGAAACAAAATGTGAATGATTGCATTAGTTGTTATATGTATGGTTATATATGTATGGTTATATTTGTATGGTTATATATGGAAACATGAATGAATTATTAAGCGTTGGTGTATACATTAATTAATATTATGCACACTCCAACTGAAAAGTTGCCAATAGTAAACCTACTCCAATTCTGATCGTCAAAAGGAATGCATGGGCATTTACCTACCATCTTATGTGACACAACTATTGTATTCAACTGTGATATGGGCGCCATCTAAATAACAAATAACGTAAGAAAACAAATCGAGAATACAAATCCCTCAGTCATTGCGTTCCTCGTGATTGTACAATATTTTTTCGGATTGTTTGATAACTTTCATTACACTTTCCTAACCGACTTCAGTCGCCTTAGCTGTAGGAATGAGTAACTGGCAATAAAGAGTGGTGGATATTTATGTCCGAATAGTCATCGCGCATTAATCGAAGGAAACGTGGCTGAATTCTTCCCAGATAAGTCAATATGGTGTTCGATTGACCAGGTCTGCCAGGGAGTAAAGTGAAAAGCACATTTTCAGAACATAACAAGAAGAAAGAAGAAACACCAGAATGGAAGGTAGTTGCGTTGAACGAACGATAAAGACACACCGAGAGCAGACAAAACAGAGCCAGAGCCAGAGCCAGAGACAGATCTTTGAAGGGACGGAGCAAAATACGCAACGTGGACTCCACCCGAAGCCATGTCCTTCGAGTGACATGTTGTCATATTATACCACTAACCTGTGATCACCTACCAGAACGTTGCCCTCCCAGCCTTGTTAAATTTCCACGCCATTTTGAACCCGGTTCAACATCCTTTCTATTGTCACATACTCGTACTCAGCCCCTAGTGAAAATTGTACCCTATAAGTGAGTGCTAATGACGGGGTGGTTTGTGTGTCTACTCGTCAATTTACCAGCCAACAAGGTGGTAGGTGTTCGCACTGTGAGGGACGGTCGCATCAGTTAGTAAAGTCAAACAAACATGTAACATTGTGTGTGTGTGTGTGTGTGTGTGTGTGTGTGTGTGTGTGTGTGTGTGTGTGTGTGTGTGTGTGTGTGTGTGTGTGTGTGTGTGTGTGTGTGTGTGTCTGTGCGTGTATGTGTGTTTGAATGCGCGTGCGGCGGCAGCAATAACATGTGTTTTGTATTTTTAATTATGTTGTATTCTCAGGTAAACCTAACACAGGCGGAACAATGGGGAGAACGGTGCTATTGAGATGGTGCAGGCGAACCATATTTCGTATTGTGGCTGTAGCGCTGGCCATAATGTGCATCACATCATTTCTCAAAAGAGACAGACTGACAACTAACAAAACAATTTCCGAAAAGGCGAAGGTGGGAACAGTTTCAGAAAGGAATAAGGTGAGAGGTGGATACAATATATATATATATATATATATAGTTTGTCTATTGTAGTTTTCGGCCAGGGGAAGGTTATATATATATATATATATATAACTTGCCCCTGGCCGAAAACTATAATAGACACCATCCATATATATACATGTATATGTGTGTGTATGTGTGTGTCCGTCTGTGTGTGTGTGTGTGTGTGTGTGTGTGTGTGTGTGTGTGTGTGTGTGTGTGTGTGTGTGTGTGTGTGTGTGTGTGTGTGTGTGTGTGTGTGTGTGTGTGTATAAAGAAAAAAAATTATACTTCAAAGTAGTTTTATAACGGTCTGTGGGCGGGGCTAGTGTATCCCGAACGGTGTCTGTTGTTGTTATATATATACAGTATATATGTATAATATATATTTATTATGTAAATGTATATATGTATATATATATGTATATATATATATAGTATATATGTTATACATATATACTATATACATATATATATATATATATATACAGTGTATATGTATAACATATATAAAACCTGTCCCTGGCCGAAACCAACAACAGCCACCGTTCGGGATACACTAGCCCCGCCCACAGACCGTTATAAAACTACTTTGAAGTAGAAAGAATTGTTGATTATATTTTTGAACGAAGATTTGTAACATCACATTATCCAGAGTTATGCACCACCCAAGAACCATGATAAATTGTGCAAACTTATTTTCTTTTGTAGGCTTGCGTTCACCCGAAACTAGACGTATGGCATCCGGCACTAAAGAAGCACTTCAAGAAATTGCCGCCATTGAAATGTGCAGTTGGTGTGAACTGGGTGTACGTGCAGAACGGCACGTTCCACATCAACCAATCAGCAGTCGGGTCACACAATGTCACCTGCGACTACATCCCCGTCCTACGTCCGAAAAGGAATGACCAAAAAACAGTGCGTGGGATAATCATTAAAAATATAACAAACGGACACCCGATTAACAGCGACTTCTTCGATTTAAAGTGTGTCGCGTCGAACGGCCAGACGTACGAGAACCTACATTCTGGGACTGCATACAAAGAAGAGTTGCACCGGCGACATATCGAACGGCATCTACCGGACAAGATGGATGCACTCGACGTCCTCATGTTCGGCTTCGATTCCGTGTCGCGAATAACGTGGTTGCGCAACCTACCGAAGTCGCACGAGTATTTCGTGAATGAACTCGGCGCCGTCATGCTGGAAGGTTACAACATTGTCGGGGACGGAACTCCACAAGCGCTGCTGCCGATACTCACCGGCAAGACGGAGGCAGAGTTACCCGAAGCTCGCCGAGGCCACGCCGGGGCCAAAGTTGTCGACGGACACCCCTGGATCTGGCGGGAGTTCGAGAATGCAGGTTACGTGACGCAGTGGGGAGAGGACGGTGCTAGCTTTGGCACGTTTCAATACCGCATGATGGGATTCCGAGATCCGCCAGTCGACCACTTCATGCGACCTTTCTACCTTGCCGTCGACAAGCAATCTAAAAAGCACAAACGGTACTGCCTACGGTCGATGCCTCGCCATCTCAAAATGCTCAATTGGGTGAAAGAATTCTTTGACATGTATCGGGGCAAGCCCAAGTTCAACTTCTTATTCCACTCGGAGTTCACTCACGGCGGATACAGCGAGTTGCAGTGGGCGGACGAAGATTTGCTGGAATTTCTGAAAAACATGAAGAACCGCGGCCATCTCGACAATACGCTCTTGGTTTTGATGGCGGATCACGGAGCCAGGTTTCAAGCTGTGCGGCGGACTGAGCAGGGAAAGTACGAAGAACGAATGCCGTACTTCGGTTTTCGTTTGCCAGACTGGTTCCAGAAGAAGCACCCAGAAGCAATGAGGAACTTAAGAACAAATGGCGACCGACTGGCGACGCCGTTTGACATCCACGCAACTTTCCGTCATCTCTTCAACTTCACGTCACCCGTCAACAACGAGTATATAAACACGCGGGGAATCAGTCTGTTCCACGATCAATCGCCAACTCGTACGTGTGCTGATGCCGACGTTGAGCCACACTGGTGCGCTTGTTTCAACTGGCAGAAAGCAGACAGGCGTAGCGACACGGTGAAGGCGGCAGCAAGCGCACTGGTCGCGGCTGTCAACTCGTTCACGCAGCCTTAGCGAGATCTCTGCGAGAGTCTCGCGCTGGCAGACATCTTGGACGCGGTCATGTATCGACCGCCGACTTCAATGCTGCAATTCAAGCAGAGCTCTGATCGTGACGGCCGATATGCCGATTTGTCCGACGAGATGACCAGCACGACCGACCTTTATCAGCTGACGGTTGTCACGGCCCGGGCGGGGCCGTGTACGAGGCGACGATCAAACACGACCGCGGCGCCGCCGAGGGGAACAAGTTCACGGCGAGCGAGACGGAGATTAGCAGAATCAACAAGTAAGGAAATCAGCCGCACTGTGTCGCCACCACACTGCCTCGACTCAAACCGTTCTGCTATTGCAGTACGCAGAAGTGATGATGGAACTCGAGTTGCAAACGTTCTGCCTGTCCAGTTACATTTCACACAATATTTTGAGTTGAGCACACGTGGATAGTTCATATTTCAGTAGATAATATGACATTTTAAGATGATAATTCTATACGTGGAATATCCATGACTGATATTATACGTAAACGGAAATAACTAGAGCGTTCAAATGTGTACCTTGACAAACATCTAACACTGATGATGGGTGAAATATTCGGTGAAACACGCGCACAAGATTGTTACCACATCGACATTTGTGTTATATTAGGAAGAAGGGCAAACGTATTTGTGTAAACAATGCCTATGACTTTACTGTATTTGTGAAAATGTTCGTGTTTCATATTACTGCACTATTAGTTTTGCGTGGACGAATGGTTATTATTTATACATTTAAATACTAATATTCTTAACCCTTGTTTAGTGCGTCATCTAATGTTATACTTGTTTGATTATGTTCATATGTATGATTTATACGATTCCAAAACTAAACTCTAACTATCTATCTATATATATATGTATATGTCTGCCTGTCTGTCTGTCTGCCTGTCTGTTTGTCTGCCTGTCTGCCTGTCTGCCTGCCTGCCTGCCTGCCTGCCTGCCTGCCTGCCTGCCTGCCTGCCTGCCTGCCTGCCTGCCTGCCTGCCTGCCTGCCTGCCTGCCTGTCTGCCTGCCTGCCAGCCCGCCCGCCCGTCCGCCCGTCCGCCCGCCCGCCCGCCCGCCTGCCTATCAATCTATCTATCTTTCTATATATATAGGCGGGGGCTTGATATATGTTTACCCCATCCCCAATATTCAACACTTTCAGTCGCCAATGTACGATACTAACTCCCACTCTTCCTTTGTCTTAACAGTTCCAATATAGACGAGTAACTAAAATGATGTCATAGTAATTTATTGTGTGTTATGTGTTGTGTGTCAACAGTCCCACCGAGAGGAGGTTCGAGGTGGGGTGGAGTCATATAACCATGATCATTGTATATTAATCCTCATCCTTTTATTGTACATCAGTCCCATATCATATCGTTAAATCGGAAGATACAAACACCGAAAAGAAAATTGGTCAATTGTTTTGTTGCTCTAATTTTTTCAAAAAGTATATACTTTCCAGTATTTGTGAGAATTCTAGATTATACAGTGTTATGATTCCTGTACATGTACAGTACAGCACACTAATACATGTGTGTTGAAAAGTTAGTTGGTAGAAACATATCAGAAAAAGAAAAATATACCATTTTGCTTTTCGAGATGGTATTCAAATGAACAGATCTGCCAGGGGGTGAGGTAAAGGGAAACGCGCTTTGAGCAATCCGGAGAATTTATACCGCGCTATGCAAAAAGACACTTTTACCCCCTTACTGCCTTTTATACGTACAACATAGTCCAATAATAATAACAGTGTTTGGTAGTGGTCGAAATATGTGCATTATTATTGTATGGCTGTCGGTTATTGTTACTTAGTATGGTCTTGTAATATTCTAGCACACACACACGCAGGCACGAACACACGCACGCACACACACACACACACACACACACCACAAACTGTTGGCTTTACAATTGGTGTTCGGATGGTTATAGTCTAAAATAGAATAATCTTACCCGCTAACATGCCACAGCGCCAGGGCGAGTGTTGTGTAAAATATCTAACGACTATTTAGGCAGTTTGGCGGAAGTCCGAGGAATCCAAACTTTTCTTATATTTTAGATATTATGAAATACTTAAACTCTTATTTTTAATGTATTGTGCATATTGCATTTTACTAATACCTGATACATTGAAGATAAGCCATAAAATTCAATTCATTTTTTATTTCCAAGTGAGCAACCCAAACACAGAAAACTATACACACTAAGCAAGAATATTTTAAAATGGAAATGCACAACATTTGAAGTTCTTATTAACGCTTAACCTCGAATACCATAACATAGTTACAATAGCCGGGTCTCCAGGCTTGCGATAATGAATATCCCGTACAACATAATTAGGTAGTAAAAATGTCATAAGGTGGAATATTTTCATCACAAGTTTTCAACTTATTATAAAAAATATATCCTTTGACTACCAACCAGTTCACTTAATAACGATCATCTAGTTGTCATTATCGTATGACATCCGCCGTTCCCTATCGTCTGTTGTAACATTAAAGTGAAACAAAATGCAACTTGTTGGTGTTACGCACCCACAAAAGTTAATACAAACTAACCATTTACAACTACAATCATATTTTAACACCAGTGATTAATTAGACGAAAAACAGTTGAACACGCAGCTATCAAATGTCATGGATCGCGCCACTGTTGGCTACAAAAAGGGCTGTAGTTAACCATAGGAAGTTCAAGGTCATCCAATATTATTAGATGCACGAGAAACGTTTCGCCTCGCACAAATTATAATAAAAGTGTTATATTCGTACCCAGAATAGTGTCTTTTAGCACCAAATGAAACCTTAATAATTCAGCCCTTAAACACCCTAAAACATAACACACACACAATTGACGTCAGTAATCGTATTAGGCCTACTTAAAACTTTGGTCTTAATTGAGGTAGATTCATGATTTCAAATTCGTTTCTAATGTATCTGATATCACATAGTCGTCTAAGAGATTTGTATAGGTTTAAAATGCCAACTGTGTAAGGTCAAGGTCATTCAATAATATTCCGTGTTGCAGAATACAACTGGGGATTACTGATAACAGATCTGTAATGCTTGTTGCTTTGATGACAGTATGACAGTAACGCATGTTACGCTTTAACATATTATAATGCAAATGTTTAACACAAACACAATCATAGCTATACGTTTCGTATAGTCTTGAAATTTGTTTTCGCATTATTCATAAAGCTCCATTATCGAGAACGTTTGCGAAACGTTAGTAATGTTGTTGCACGGGGTAATGCGAATAAACTCTTATCAGATAATATTGTGCTTTCGAAATTATTCAACATTTTACTTATATTGAAACAAGTCACATTAAAATAAACCAAAATGAAAATGTTTCATTGTTAGTTTGTCTACCATATCACGCGCTTAGTCACTAGGTGGCGCATCGCACAGTGACAATTTATTCATGTTCTACTTTTCATTTAGTACATAGCCATTTTGTAAATTAATTTCCTTTTCGAAAACATACATAAATATAAACAGTAATCATTATTATACACTCAGACCTTTGAATTAATCCAAAACAGTGAAGCCATCTGATGGCAATGAGTATTCAAAATACGTCTTTGAAACCAGACTCTCTTTTTGGCGAGTTCACGAAGGCGAACGAGATTCGGTTAAGCGAGAATACCAGAGGATTTGCAAAATTCTTTCAAGCATGTGTTGATGTTTACTGTCGCTACCCTGGATTGGAATGTACCTGTGGTAACTGGGCCACTTAATCAGGCCCTAGATAAGTTCCATAAACGTTTGCTTCCGGGGAGGAATCGCATCCATTGAGAAGACCGCCGCGCCAATGACTGCGTCATATCTAAAGCTAAGACTACCAACGACATCAGGTCAATTGTTGTCCATAATCATATCTCTGAATAGGCCACCGCATCAGAAAGTTCGACGCCCGCTTCCTTAATCATTTTTTTAAATAAAATAAAGCCGTGGTCAAAGAATCAGTGGCGGTTTGAGAAGGTCTTTCAATCACACCACAAATATAATATATTTGTGGTGTGTTTCACAAACTGGGAGGTAATGGCAGCTGGTCCAACGAGTAATGGCGTACTTCGAATTATGCTTCCTTCTAGATGAGGCAGACACCCAATAGACCAGTAGAACAAACACATATGTGTCGTCATTAAGTACACGGATCACGCTTTTGCTAGAGTGGGAAGCCTCAATGAACCAGGAGATCATGGTGATGTCCGCGTCATCATGACCAAACGCACCATCGTCACGAGTCTCCATCGTCACGTTCTCTCCTGCACTCAAGGTTGACAACACGCATGCCAGACACCGCTTATTGTTCTTGCTCGTCATGATTGCATGTCTTTTGGGCAGAGGACTGGTGATGGAGAGCTTGTAGATGAGGGTAGCTTCACCAGCCGGCCCTATTCTCTAGTGATCCTTGCAGATTCATCTTGGTACTTGTCGAACACACGTACTTGTACGAATTATTTTCAGTACCATCTGTATAGTGACTCAGACGTTATTGCTCAGGGTGACCTAGGTCCACCACACCTGTGTGATTGCGACTGTAGGGACAGGGCAAGAAGTGCAGCACGGAAGTTTGTGGCTTGGATGATGAGTGGGTGTGCGCGCCATTTGGCATGCTAGAAAGTCAGGGCGCCTCCTGGCGAATGAAGAGAAAGGGTGAGGTTAGCTATGTTGTTTATAGAATTGTCGAGGTGACAATTGCGCATCGAATAACGTAAAAGCAACGCGTTATGGGCAAAATCTGTCGTTGCCCCGTAAACGTAATAAAAACTGGACAAACAAGGTTTGGGATGTTATCTATATAGAAGGTCTATATAGTGGGAGTAGGTAAAAGGCGGAGATTATTAGGCGATATATGCAGTTACTACTCATTTCTAGGTTGGGTATTCAATACATAAGAATGTCGAGTGGATCATAGCTATAAAACCTGATTGGAAAGGTACGTAGGATCTCCTGGTGCAGAATATCAACACCACAATAAACGAACAGCAACCAGACCATGCTGTCTCCTTGTGTCCTTGCTAACCGCTAACCGATCATTGAAACGAAACTTGTTTTAGCCGGTACTGTTATGGATAGCTATCCGTATGTGTAACCGCGCGATTTCGAAAGGTGCCTACTTCCTCAATGCGGTGCTACGGGCGCGTGCTCTCATTACGTTACCGCGCCACATAGCTGCGGAAGCAAGCGTTCTTTAGAGGTACATGTCTGGTGCCTTTCGTCGTACTTTTGAAGCAATATTTCCCACAATGCATTAGACATGACTGTGGGCCAACTCTATAGAACTAATAACAGTAAATCCTACTTTCAGCGTTTCGTTAGTTCCTTTCGGCGACCTGCTTCGAAACACGAATGGAAACCGGTTCCACAGTTGGTCGCACTTGGCTTTGAAACCTTTGGTGATGTGGATTCCTTGCTCCGACTTGTGATTATAAGTGTTTGAGGTGCATATGTCCAGGTCGTAATTTTGTTCCAGGAAACCCAGAGTATCCTTCGGTGCGTTGAGCATCATGCCCCAGAACGGCCGTCTGCAGAGCGGAAAAACAACAGACAGCCTGTATGTAAACCGTTCTGCGTATCCCGGATCGTAGTCGAACACCATCCGCGCGTCCTGCCGATAGAACGATATGTCTAGAAACGGGTAATGCCAGTCGACGCCTTTGATTGGTTTCGATTCGTTGCTGTAGAATTTCCATCTATACTTCGACTTTGTGCAGAGGTGAAACGTATGACCGAGAGAGGCAACCGCGCGTCTCAGCAGTGGCATTTTGACGGCGTTTACCATCAGGTCGATGTCGTCGTCCCATGGAATGATGCCGTGGTGACGGTAGGAGCCGAGCAGAGTGCCGCCGTACATGAAATAGGTGATGTTGGCAGCATCGATGGTGTGAACGAATGTTCGCAGGAGTCGTCGCATAATGGGCCCGTCAACACTCGACATGATGGACACGAAACTTTGCTCTCCAGACATCTGCTGGATTAAACAACGTTGAAAAGGATTGAAGACATGTTACAAAGTATATATTCTCTCTATGCATTAAGTGTAACATAAAATATTATAGATATGGTCATTATTTTCCAGCAAACAGAGCAAATTCTACACTAAATGATATAAAAATAAACAAACAAAATATTTAACATACGGAAGTAACCTGTAGCACGCACACACGCACGCACGCACACGCATTTACTAGGTACTTATGTATTATTTAATTTAGTTTGTAATATTTTGGCAATACGTAATTGCGTGCGTGCGTGCATATGTGTGTGTGTGAGTGCGTGCGTGCGTGTGTGTTTGTGTGTGTGCGCGCGCGTGTTTGTTTGCATGCGTGCGTGTGAGCGTTCGAGTGCGTGTGTGAGTGTTGTTTTAAACTGTAAACATTTCTCGCCTCTTTCTTTATGAAAACCTTTTCGGTCGAACTATGTCCTTTGAAAAGGCTTGCGATGGACAGTATAGCCATCGTCACGGCCACAATCTGAATCAGCGTCCACCCGCACCGGTTCGACTGCAACATTCTGTCTGGGTTGTTGATCCGCCGGTTTGATACCTACACTGAACATGAGGAAACGAAACAATTTGAATTTAAAACAGTCATTGCATTGTTTATCTCAATATGTGTGCAAAGGTTACGTCTCTCGTGGAAATCAAGCGGTCGACAGGATATTGGTCAAAGGATTTGTTTTTATCAACAAACTGGAATAATTCGCTCATGAATCTAGAACAAAGCATGACCTTGTATAAAGCAATACAATCCGTGTGACTGCTCAAAGCTACTTACACTGGCAGAAAAGGTCAAGATTATGTTCACTCACTAAAGGCGGCGATACACGGTACAGGCAGCGACACACGGTACGATTATCTCGGATGAAACCATCCGATTAACACGTTGTCGCGCTTACATTTATCCGGGCGTTAAATAATATCCGGGTGACGTTTCTGCGCGTGCGCGCATCTAGGGGACTGTATTTAGCACCAGCTACGACTGTCGCGTTTTCATTTATTCGGGCGTTTTGTATGTTTATATGTATATATATATATATATAATTATTATGTTAATCTGGGTCAGGCCCTGTGATAATCCCTTCTGTGATATATTGTGCATCAATGGCAATGTTCTCCTTTATTATTTGCCATTGTATAATTTCACATTTTAAAATATTGTAAGTATATATTTTACACGTTATTGCTAAATGCTTTATGTATTGAAACGATATGTTTCACTACTATTTTTTTATAACTTTGTGTAGGAATAATCTTCATGTAATAATTGCAGTGTGGCTCATTGCTTAACACATAAATAGTTTGGGACTCTCCTAGGAATTGAAACGAGGCTGTATTACCGAGGTTACCATAAAAAGGGGTTTACTTTGTATTACCCCATATTGGAATACAATAACAATAATAATGTAGTAATCAAACTGTAAACCTCTATTTTACTGTAAGTGCAGCTTATTGTGTAATAAAATATGTGAGGCATTATAGTGTTGTCTTATTAGTTTGTACTAGTTGAAAAATTAAATGCATTAATAATGAAACAACATCAAATATATATATATACTGTGTCTATATATATATATATATATATATATATATATATGCTCCCTCATTGTGTTAGATCAGTTGAAAAAAATACACAATTCCGCCTTCATTTAAAGACCAACTTTTAAAATCATGCTTTTTCACCCTAGCTTCATGGCAAATCCATCCGTCTGTTGACAACTTGAATACCGCTGCCTACCGATTTTGAAATTCACTAATCCCTTTGTCTTGAAACACCTCAGAGTTTGGTTTCCAAGCATTTACGCACAAAAGAAGTTGCCTTATTATTATTAAATAAGTAGTTACGTTAGTTGTAACTTTTTGTTACCACTACACAATAAAGATAAAAACATTGATATTTCAACTTTGATCGAGCTGAAACCTTCCAAAGATTAATGTAATTAACCCCTCACATAAATTTGCAGGTACATATATTATAACAATTGTGAAAGATATTATATAATAATTATTAAACACAATATGTATGACTTAAAATGAACGCTGCCGGCTGAATTCGTAACGTACGTGCATCAGTCTCGTTCTTTGAAAAATGTACCATGTAAAATTGTTTGTATGACACGTCAAAATAATTAATTAAAATAATAATTGTGCAAGTAAACGAGTCTATTTATGTGGTATGTTGCTTATCTTTCTTTTTTTGTTTCTTTTCTGTTTTCTTTACCTCGTGATTATAATCCCCTGTCGTCTCATACAGAATATAGCTACCATAAATTAAAATCTTGCCATACCTTTGCTGTCAGATGACATATTTTAGTCATTTTAAATTATAAAAAGGGTTTTGGATACAAGGATTCATATGGAATATACTACAATGTAAATGGGTCAGTAGCTCATTTGCATACATCCAATACGGCATGCTGAACTTATTTTCAATGCATGTAATATTCATTGTTACTCATGACCATTGGTGCGCATTACCTTACTAATCAGATCCATCAAGCACATTACAGTGATCAGTGTGATGTCATATGTCAGCTCTGAGTTAGTACAGCTAGTACAGCAGCACTCTCTACTCACAGTAGAGGAAGGCAGGTCATATTTTGGCATGTGCATCTCCTCGTAACACAGCAGGTGGTATCCAGTTCTGCCGGTGCTGCGGGCTAGTCGGTCTGTATTGGAAGACATCGTCAATCCACCATGTGCCACCCCCAGTCTTCTGGTTTCATGTTTGTACATATACCTTTCCACTCCATCTACTGACGGTAGACACGAAGGCTATGGCGCCTGGTAGCTGCTGAGGTTGGTGGTAGTGTTTGTGGTTCAACATGTGATGTGCTCCTAGAAATCGTATCACAAAAACGTTTGTATCTTAAGGCATCCAGTCCTTCCTCTTTGGCACCACCATATAATGACACGAGTACCTTTTCACCTGCCTCTATGATGTCCTTCTTCGCCACTGAAACTGCACGGACCTTTGTTTGCTGGCAGACTAGGGCATCGCTCTTGAAGTTCTTTAGCTTCAAGCCGTTTCCCAATCTAAACAGGTGAGATGTTTGGTCACAACCAAAAATTGCATGGATAAAGGTAAGTAAAGGTATGTTCTTATAAAGCGCAGTATCCAGTCCTCAGGACTGCTCAAAGCGCTTTACACTTTACTCCCTGGCAGACCTGTTCAATCGAACACTATCTCGACTTCTCTCGTACACAAATAGTCACCACTGTCTATAGCCAGGTACTCATTCATACAGCTGAGTCAACTGAAGCAATGTAGAGTAAACGAACTTGCCCAAGGTTCCACACCGCCATATAGGATTTGAACACGCATTCTCCCAGTCGAGAGTCCGGAGTTCTTTTACCCTGCGCTATTGAGCTTCAATAAGAGTATATGAGCACACATATCTTGACCAAGAACCCCATTAGATTGCTTGATGCACCGTGTTCTCTTCATCTTTAAGATTACTTCGGCTCTGGTGCCAGGAACAAGTCGTGTGCATCTATTTCAGCATGTTGCAGTAGGAGGATTAACAGGTCCGTGTCATCCCCAACCTCAACGATGTCCTTGGTTCTGGCAGACGCGAGAGCCGTTTGGACAAAACTAATTAAATACAACGACAGGTTTTCATTGCATAATAGTGTTTGCTTGTTTGTTTGTTTGTGTGCGTGCGTGCGTGTGTGTGTGTGTGTGAGAGAGAGAGAGAGAGAAAGAGCGTGCGTGCGTGCGTGCGCGCGCGTGTGTGTGTGTGTGTGAGTGTGTGTGTGTGTGTGTGTGTGTGTGTGTGTGTGTGTGTGTGTGTGTGTGTGTGTGTGTGTGTGTGTGTGTGTGTGTGAGTGTGTGTGTGTGTGTGTGTGTGTGTGTGTGTGTGTGTGTGTGTGTGTGTGTGTGTGTGTGTGTGTGTGTGTGTGTGTGTGTGTGTGTGTGTGTGTGTGTGTGTGTGTGTGTGTGTGTGTGTGTGTGTGTGTGTTTCACGAGACACTATGACAAGTTGCTGCCAAAGGAAGACGACTGCGTGCTTACAAGGCAAGGACGAGCCGAATGAGGTGTTCCTTTGTGCCAACGACCATAGAAGCCATTAACAGCCATTAACTCTTGAGATAATCTGACTGAGGCAATATTAAATAAATTATGATTTGTGTATACGATGTTTTGTATCGAATTGCACATGATGTGTATAAAAAATTCCTTGTAAAGGCATAATAAACTACCTTATCTTATTTTATCTTACCTTATCTTATTAGGGTACGAAGGATGTGGGAGAGTGAGAATGGCTGGTAAAACGAAACAAACGCACGTGGTTAAGAAGAACATTAGATCGACTGGTACACTGAGTAGTGAAAGAGCCGTATTTCCATCACCGACATCACTCTTTGTTTATGTTATCGTCAGTATCTGACGGACAAAGCTGTGGACATGGTCTTCGTGTAGACGTAATAAAATTAAATAAACAGTGCAACCAGAAACACCTGTGTCGTCCCTTAGAAGTCCTGCTAGTATTAGAGACGGACTTCACCTGACGTATGCATCATATTATCTCGTGACGTACACACACACACACACACACACACACACGCACACATGCACAGACGCGCGCACACTCACACATGCACTCACACACACACACACACTCTCGCCCGCACTCACTCACTCACTCACACACACACACCACGCACAGGCACACGCGCGCGCGAACCGCATACACCTACACGCACACGGACAGGCACACGCACACACATTGCATATCGTTGGCCATTGACCACATTATGTACAATTTAGTCCGCATGTCACATGAAGTAGCTGGCCACAGGTGGCCCGCGGGCCTCAGGCCGCTGACCGCTGCATTAACACTAAGATAATGGCGCCAGGATTGAACCTTGCGGCACACCATAAAACGTGGCCGTGGGAACAAACAATAGTTACAATACGAACAAGTTGATGGGAAACTATCCAGGAAGGCATGAACCACTAAAAGTCAACGCCGGCCACCCTAGTCTCATTTATCCTATTCTCGTATTACCCGGGTTTGGATTGTTCGCTTTGAATCATCTGTTGTAGTCAGATGGCATCACTTTGTTGGATGAATTTATAAGTACGTGTACAATAATTATTAATGTTATATCATTATGTGTTTTCAGTAAAGAAATTAAGTTACAAATTAAGTAACAAAATAGCAATATATGAAATAAAAATAACAAGACCAAATTGATTATTCTAAGCGAGTCGAACCCCCAAAATGGCAAAATGTACGCATTGGAAATTAAGCCAATTACATTATTTGTAGTCTTGTGTATTTTGGAGTTTATATATATAATAATGATTTGATTTGGTGTCTAATAAACACCCTGTTCCTTTTCTTAACTAATGCAATGTGCAATTGTAAGACCAACATTATTCTAAACGAACTCCCCCTCCCCCGATAATATTGGTTACGGGCCTGGTGATTGCCTAATATCACTAATATCACTAACCTTTGATGACCAAGGATGTTCTTCTTGTATTTTCCTCGTGTTCATTGCACATATGAACTGCAGACGATACAGTACGACAACCCCTTATACAGTCGACAGCGCGATCAGGTGCTGGGACCGTGGGTTAGTACAGCGCCTGTGTTGACGGTTTCCATTAGCAAAGTCGACGGCGAAATACTTAAATCCACCACAAAACCACAGCACACTGTTTTGTTCAGTCAAGCAGAGTGTGGTGGAACGTAACTGAGTTTATGTCTTGGTGGAAACTGCAGTGAGAGACCATTGACGAAAGAAGGAAAACAAACAAAACCCAAGGACCAGTGTCGAAGTCAGCCAGGCCCTTGTCGACCAGGATGCAAAAATGAACAACATATCAGAATACGGCTTTTATAACGTAGACAGTAATGCTGTCCGGGTGTTCGGTAAGTACCACAGGTTAATTAAATGTTTCGTGTAACCTGTCTATATTTATTAATAATAATTACCTACGCGTAGCCCTTGGCCATGGCTGCCGAAGGGCAATGTCATTATTTGAAATTAAATTAGCATTAATATTCGAATCGCTACGAGTATTCTGTTAGAATTCGAAACCTTGGGGATGATATAATGATGAACGAACTAACGACGTGGTGAGGAATTTATTACAGTATCCTCATCTTAAAGTTGGATGGTATATATAAACACCAACAGCAAAAATGTTACTACAAATTGATTACCAATCAATTATCTAAATATAGCAATACTATCTCGTACACACAACTATGGAATTCATCAGCACTACACACGTGAAAGGAACTGTTCATTTCCAAACTTGAATATGCCAAAATACATTATACATAATATTAAAATAATAATATACTATATTTATATACAGCCATAATCACATAGTTCTCTATAGAGCTTTACAATGCAATAATATTGCCAAACTATTACTAAACGTACGTACGCAGTTATTTCATTAAAATAGTAAATTAATTAATTTAAGAATTATACAGCTATGAATCGCACATCGAGTTAAACAGTTAAAATATAGTTTAAATATATAAGTGCACTAGAACTAGAAAATATATAAAATAATTGAAATAATAAATCACAGTAAGAATCATATCATTATAAGGAACAAATTGGATTGTGATAGTAATATGGTTATAACAGCAGAGAAAGCATCACACCGATCACACCAACCATTGGCTTAAAATTAAACGTACTTATTTCTCGACTTACATAAATAACTACTTTATTCGGAATTATGCCTTATAAAGGGAAACAAAAGGCCACTGTGTGGGCCTACACACCTAAACGAGTTACTACAATATATTCATTTGCAACTACAATCAGCAATATAACGTTAGTGGTTTACATGTAATTTATGTTCAAAGCAGGAGATTCTGGTGAACTATTATAGTTACCGGCGGATGACATATTGAGACCCGCCGCCGATGCTTCACCTGTAGGCGTCTAGAGCTTCCTTGATCATGACGCTGCGGTCACGCCTGTTTCCTCGACATTTATGTACGAATATGCCAGCTCATATGTTAGTTGCTTGTATTCTCTTCGAATCAGAGTTACGCTTGTAACAACTATTATAATGTCATACGAAGCACCGTGCGGACATAACATTACAATGCTAACACAAATTCGGCAAAACAAATTATAGTAATATTTTTAATTTTGGCGACTAGCATACATAGACAGGTCGGATTTTCAGAAAATTAAACTTCTAGAAGCATTTTTCGGGAAAATTCAACAGACAACCTGCTTTAACACAAATAGAGGGTGCTGAATCCGATTTGGGAGTCTGTCACCTTGTGACGTCATTCTATGACCTTCAAAATGGCAAGCGAAAAAAGGCCGCCACCGACGAGATTTCGGCACATATTTTGCATATAATGTGCATATAACATCACCTATATATCCTTTTGAAAATTAGTTGTTTGTTTTAATTTCCAAGGTCACAAAGGTGGCTTGTGTGTGCATCGCGAAGTCCAACACTTACCAGAAATACTTGCTTCTATGTGTCTCGCGAAATACAACACGTACCAATGTTGTGTGCTTGTATGTAATACGCGAGGTCCAAACCTTTTAAGTGGTGTGTACTTTTATGTGCATCGCTTTTATGTGTACTTTTATGTGCATTACCCTTGATGTGTGCCTAGTGAGGTCCAATGCTTACCAGTGGTGTGTTCTGGCGTCCGCCTCGAGAGTTCCAACATTTACAAGTGGTTTTTGTTTCACAAGGTCCAACAATTATCAGTGCATGTATGTACCTTGTAAGTTTCAATACTTAGCATAGGTGTGAGCTTGTGTGTGCCTCGCGATGTCCAACACTTAACAGTTGTGTGTGTACGCGTGTGAGTACGCCTGTGTGATCTGATACGTGTGTGTGTGTGTGTGTGTGTGTGCGTGTGTGCGTGTGTGTGTGTGCGTGTGTGTGTGTGTGTGTGCGTGTGTGTATGTGTGTGTGCGGTAAGTGTTGGACCTCACGAGGAACATACATGAACACACCACTGGTATGTGTTGGACGTTGCAAGGCATGCACAAGTACACACACCACTGCTTATGCAGGACTTGCAAGACAAACACAAGCGCGCACACACACACACACACACACACACACACACACACACACACACACACACACATACACACACCACATACACACACACACAAACACACACACACACACACACACACACACACCACTGGTACGTGTTGGATCTCGCAAAGTACAAACAAGCATACACCACCGGTAATATAGGACCTAATGACGCATACACACCACATGTAAATGTTGGAACTGTCGAGGCGCACGCCAGAACATACCACTGGTAAGCATACACCACAGGTAAGTGTTTGACCTCTCGATACACATACAAGTACACACCACTTGTATGCATAGGATTTTATGAGGCACACACAATCACATGCACCACTGGTAAGTGTTCGACCTCACCAGTCACAAACGAGCACATACCAGTTTTGGACCTCGCGCGGTACACACAAGCACATAACATTGGCACCTGTTGTTCTTCGCGAGACACATAGAAGCAATTATCTCTAGTAAGTGTTGGACCTCTGTTAAATGTTGGACGTCGCGAGGCACACAAAAGCACACACCACTGGTAAGTGTTAAACCTCACGAGGAACTTACAAGCACCCTCACCACTACTAAGTGTTGGACATCCCGAGGCACATGCATGAACACATCACTGGTACGTGTTGGACGTTGCAAGGCATGCACAAGTACACATACCACTGATAAGTGTCGGATTTGCAAGGCACACACAAGGGCATATACCACTGGTAAGTGTTGGATCTCGCAAAGCACACACAAGCACAAACCACTGGTAAGTATAGGACCTTATGACGCACAACATACCAGTGCATACACATGTTACTTATAGGAACTGCTTACCCCAAAACTAACATGTAAAGTCACTAAGTGACGCTTCTTAGGAGGTCAATAGGTCAAACTATGACATAAATGATGGGTAAGACTATAAAATTTATGCACACGGGGTCCAAAGTCAGTATGTTCAAAAGACAAACACCTAAAAAACTAACGTTCAACAAATATGTATGTGCATGTGTGTATATGTATGTATATATGTGTGTATATGTGTGTATATGCGTGTATACATATAGGTATATGTACATAAATATATGTCAGGGGTAATTTTATACAAAAGTCAATGACTTCGTATTTACCCCCTTCAAACGTTATACATTCTCACTTGTATTATAGTTAAACTTGTATTATAGTTAAGCTGGTTTAATTGTCTTGTATATATATATATATATATATATATATATATATTTAGCAATGTTCTGAATAAACATTCATTCATTCATTCATTCATTCAAACATGAAACTACAGACATACAAAACGAAATACCACCCAAAGACGCAAAATCTAATATTTTCAACTGACACACAAGGCTATACATGTCAAAACACACCACTGGTAAGCATTGGACCTCACGAAGCACACACCACGGGTGTTTGACCTCGCGATATTTCTTGGGAGGAAACTATGTACAATATCAACAACAGAGAAACCGGATCTTCTATCCATTCATGGTTCAAGACACTCTTGTAATGTTGACATTTAGATGACATTCTCGAAAGTGAACCTTGCATATGAACCCCAAATCTACGAGTGAACTCGGCGGTAACTTCTGCTTCGTCTTCGACCAAATAAAATAAATTCCAGGTACTGCACTTGTCCCAGTTATCAAGCCTAACATACAACTACTTCACATTGAATATCGTAATAAATACAAAACAAATGTAGAACGGAAGAGTTGTCCAAAAATACTAGATGTACTGTATTAATAATGCCCCTTTATCCGCTAGATGACTATTGCACACGTCTGTCTTGTTAGTACTATTCACCCACAACACTGCATCACAGTCGAAGAATGTGAAAACTATGTGTAAACACTTTAAATATAGTCAACATTACAGCACCACATTTACTGCACATTCATCTAATGTTACATACGCATCACACTGCATTGTGCTAAGATGATCAATGGTCACATAACATTATTATATTTTTCAAATTATCTAAACTTAATTTAATTTCTAATGAATAAGTTCGTATTTCTCGTCAAAATTAAAGCTTCACTGATGAAAAACTGACGCGATTTATTTCATGCTCACAACAATAATTAGATAAACTTTGGCATGATATTTTAATTATTTGTTAATATTAAATTGCTATCTTTAATTAATTATTTCAAATTTTTCATAAAATTGCAAAAAAAAACATATTAAAACGTACAGAAAAAATTGCAACAATCGTTTCAATAATTAGCTAATTTTAAGCACTGTTGCCAAGACTCTACCCAATTTTTGGGAAGTTGCGGATCCGACAAAATATACACGGACCTTGAAAGCTATTGATGAGTGGATCAGAAACCGGGTTTCGATTCATGAACTAAACAAGTTGTTAGGTCCTGACGACTGTAACTTTCAGCATTTTCTGCATGCCTTCTTAGGAACAGATGATACAAATTTCATCTAGGACATTGGCACTGTCCGTTTATAATCTTGTTTTTTGTAAACAAATGCATCTTTGTTCTGCTGAAAACATAACGCTGAACACCATAAATGACGAATTGACAAATAATGAATGGAGGTTATTTTGATATGTTAATGGTCGATATTGATTATGTATGAATGTAACTATGCTAATTAGTAGGTGACGCCGACGAAGAAACCAAAGTGTTTTTGGCATTTTTTTCAATGTTTCGTCCCGAGCTCCCTCAAAGTTCAACACGTCGATAAGATATTGTTATTTGTACTGGTCATTCTGGATATTTCGATACCAAACTTAGCGTTGTTGTTATATTTCTACAATGTACATTTGCAAATACTAACTATGACAATGCAGCCACTTCAAGACATTATAGATCTGAATACAAATTCAATTTTCAGAGTCAGGCCAACTGATATGAGAGGGTTGCCCTCTGACATAGCACGAGGTGTCCAAACCCAATAAAATTAAGACCGTGCTTCTCGACTCCCGACTACCAGTACCCCTTAATCCATCACAGCACTGACTTTACCAATCAAGGAAGTAGCTTCAACATATATTATCGAAGACCCGCTACCAGTGAATATTGGTAAGTGACAAGTATATCGTATGAGTAAGATGCAAATGACTTTAATAAGAAGCATACTGCGGTCATAATCAAAGGGACCTCACAATATAAGTCCATATATACTGTATCAAAAGCAAGAAAATGCAATGGTCAAACCGATGCTGTGGTTGTACCTTTGAACATATCTCCTAGTTACAGGTGATGTACATTTAACTAAGGACACGACACCACACACAAAGGAAGTGGGTCATGTCGATAAATTATGCATCAAAAGAGTGTCTGTTTTGAACTTGTATAGCGCAGTGTCCAGTCCTTAGGACTGTTCAAAGCGCTTTGTGTTTTACTCCCTGGAAGACCTGTTCAATCGAACACCATGTCGACTTCTCTGGGAAGCATTCAGCCACACTGCAATTAACGCGTATACATTCGTATACAAATGTCCACCGCTGTCTATAGCCACGTACTTATTCATGCAGCTGATTGAACTGGAGCAACATAGAGTGAACGAACTTGCCCAAGGTTAGACACGGCAGCACAAGATTCGAACCCGGGCACTATCGGTTGAGAGTCCGATGCTCTATCCGCTGTGCCACTGCAGTTATAACGAGATGTCATAATTTATGATAGGACAATTTATGGTAGCGGGAATAATACTTCAATTATAAAATGCATTTAAATTAAACGTTAAAAGGACGATGATCCACTTCAACTCATGCTACGTTACTTGGTTTACTAAATGCGTTTGAACTAATTTCAAATATGTTGTAATTAAGTTAAGTCCCTACGTTTTTATTCATGATGTATACAATTCCAGCAACTATGCATGCTATCAATTAAAGGGCATATTAAACTGTAAATCACGTGAACGATATAGTGGCTATGAAACATGTTTATGGGCAGTACTCAAACGGAAATGTAAATGTGTGGGATAAACTTTCAAAATCATATGTAAATGCAATGGCAACTTCACTGCTGCATTTGATTACACATTTTTATTAAGAACATTCAAATGCATTTGCATCTGTTAACAAGCCTGCAACAGAAAATGCAAAAACACTAAATCAACAATAGTGGATATTGGTATTAATTTTCAAAATGCGTTTACAATGCCAACTTCGACACTTGAGCTTGAATTTCTCCAAATAAAGGTGATAACGAAATCGCGTGTATGTAAATGTATGTCCATAAATATTAATTTCTACTGCTGTAGTCATTACATTCTACTGTTGTAGTCATTTCAGTCTACTGCTGTAGTCATTTCAGTCTACTGCTGTAATCATTTTAGTCTATTGCTGTAGTCATTTCATTCTACTGTTGTAGTCATTTCATTCTGAGCTGAGCGTGTGGCCTGATCAGGATAGGGAAAGGGAGTCAAGATTGGGGCGCTTGCTGACAGTCTCTAATAATTGGGGCTGTGCAAAACTGTACAAGCGAAGCTGTGTGTACTTAACATGTTAAGAAGATGGCCTGTTCTGTGGTGGTGCAAACACTGTACCCAGCGAATGCGCCGAGTGAGTGGACTGGCATGGGGGGTGTACTGAGTGGACTGGCATGGGGGGTGTACTCGCTGAATACAGTGGCGATGAAACTGAGACCACAGCAGCAGCTCTGAACATGAAAATACCGCCGAGTAGGGAATAACAACACTGGAGACCACATTCATTAACCCGCATTTTGCATGGGTGATGTAATTTGAGCGCCCTTTATAAATATTTCATTAATTAAATAACATACTTGAAGCCATGCATGGGCAAATTCGGAGTGGGTCCAATAGTATCCGACCCTCCGTTTTAACCAAAATATTTTAAAAGCGTTTTCTCTTTTTAGCCACTAAACGATGCATTAGACTGAACATATTATGTTCTTCATGTCGCCAAATCACACCATTGTAAGTGGTTTGTGTAAAAAGTAAAACAGGTGGGAATGGTTAAACCCCTCCTACATCTCTACCCTCCTTGTTCCCATTTTTGCCATAAATCAGTAAATCTATGACATGATTTTTTTAAATTAATTAGCTAAAAATATGATTGTTAAGTCTCATCATATTGCACCTTTCAAGCGTGCTGTTAAAAATATGTCAAACTGCTAAGAAGAACAATTAATTTAAGGAACCCTCTTCTCAGAGTCACCCTCAGGAGTAACCATTTTTGGCCGCTAAATGAACACATTTACAAGTTTTATGTATTAATCAATTGAAAAATAAACTTTAATTATTACTTAATTAATTAATTAATTAATTGCTTAGTCCCTTAACCGACTTGGTCGTCGGGGGGACATGTAAGCGACGCTGCAGCTGCGGTATTTCGCCATTCTTGTCTGTCAGTGGCTATGGTGAGGAGCTCTGACACGGAGTGGGCCGTCCACTCTTTGACATTGTTGAACGAAAATTTGCAAGTTTTCTTCTCTTGACAGTTGCCAATAGAGGTTCTTGTGGGCCAACCAGGGATTTGAGCTTGCTCAGCACATATTCATTGGCATTATGCTCCATATAGGAGATGTGGAGCAGCTTCCTGAATCACTTGGTCTCAAAGGTTTTCATCTTTTTTTCCTGTATGAGCATGGAGTGTCCACGTCTCACAGTCGTACAGGAAGATGGGTGATACACGTGATCTGGACAAACTATACTCGGTTGTGCAGCTTATGTTAATACCGCTCCAGATCCTCTCCAACCTTAACTGCTGCTAAACTGCATATTTTCAAAGGTGCTTTATTTAACGAATACCCACTCACCCTCTTCTTGTCGTTGTCATCAACTTAGTATCATCACAACTGCAATATATATGTAAATGGGGTAAAAAAGCGGATTTCACGTGTCACCATATTGCTCCTTTCCGGAGTTCTATTAAAAAGTTTCAACAGGTGGGAATGTGATACACCCCAGGCCAGAGACCCGTTCTCCCGTTACTGAGTGGTTTTATTTTCCCAATTACAAGGTCAAAACAGTGTTTGCATTGTCATAAAATGGTCCTTGTACAAAGTGAGAAAGCGAGTGCTGGAGTGTAATTTGAAGTTTGAATATTTTGAGAGCCTCACGGGGGTGCAGCTGGAGGTTTTCTGAGCCTCAGTCCCATGAATATTCGCCACGTTCCGACACAAATGACCAATACATTTGTAACGGTTTTTAATGAGCACAACGGGTAGATATTAAATGAGAACGGGTAAATTGTAAAATTTCACAATCCTGGCCGAGGGCCAAGCACACCCCTCCCAGACCCATCACCGTGGCGATCCGTGCCGAGCTAACCCTTTTGATATTTGATACCTAGAAATAAACAAATTATACCTGCCAACTATTTTTGTTGAAATCAGGGAGATTCATCAGCGGTTCAGCACGCTTCCGGTGTCGCGTTGTGTCATCGCGTTGTCTCTGATCTTGACATATGAAGGGGGGGCTATAAAAAAATCGCCGCCGCGCTGCGTAACTATAGCTTTTTAGCTTCTCCACTGTCTCGTCGACTCGACTCATGACATCGGAAGACGGGGAGGGGGTGCTGTTGAAGATTTTCTGAGAAAAAAAGAGGAGATTCGTCTGTATTCCGGGAGATACACCCAAAATGCCGGATATTCCAGGATTTCATCGGAGAGTTGGCAGATATAGAAAATGGGTCCCACTTTTAAAAGGGGGTAATATGATGGTAACTTACAAGGCTTGCTCTAGATTGGTGTGTTGGCGATCATGAAGAGCCGAGATATTCACTTGTTCGCCGGGAGTAGACGTGATGAGTATTGCTCTGTCGTGGATCGGATCGAGTGGCGCTTGTTTACCATGTTGCGACTAGCGGTTGGTGTGTAGTGTTGTGCGAAAGGCGTGGACAGTGCTCAGTGAAGGTGTGCCGTAATGACACCAGGTAATAACCGTATCACTTCGACAAAACACTGGTCAGGGATGTTTGTTAGAAAGTATACCAGTAAAACGCGAACAAGTGTATACTTACAAATATTTTGTCCTACTGCAATAACGGTTTCTGTATCGTCGGTAGTTTTGCAAAACGTATTGCTTTGAGTAGCTCTTGTGTTTGCCTACGTGGACCATTCTAGATGTTAATATGACAAGCATATTTTGTGAGATATGTACATTTAAATAACCAAAAATGGAAAACACGGCTTGTTCTATCCATATTTTTCCTTTCAGCTATTGCCAAAAAAAACTAAAGTTAATGCAATAGTGAAGGTTTAGTACATTTACCTCCCAAGAAACTGTTTTTGGTTTATCTTCAGTATAATTTCGGCCGGATCTTGTAGCCTTCTTCAACACAGCCAACTAAATTTACGGTCGTGTCACATGACGCAGGTCATGTGACACAAGCTGGAGCATGACTGGCGCGAGCTCCTGGCCAATGTCTCTTTTCAGTGAAGGCTTCCCCCTGTAGATGTTAATGACTTCATTGGTCTTTCTCATATGCCACTTCTCTACGAGGTCCAAGATTTTTACATCTTTCATTGAACACTGGTGGCCTGTGTTCACGTATCGCTGATAGGGGTTGGCGATACGATAGATGTTCTTTAAATGGTGTGCCCAGTGACCTCGCTGTTTCTCCTACGTAGTGTTGGTCGTATTCTGCGCATTGGATATCATATACCACCCTACACTTTGCTGCCTTGTCTGTTTTGTCTTTTGGGTGTATCAATAGGGACCTCAGGGTGTTGACCGGTTTGTGGTACATAGGTATGTCGTAGGACTTTAAAATCCTTGCTATTTTTTCAGACAGCTTACCGATATAGCGTAGACCTATGGTATGTTGTCTTCTGTTGGTATCTTTGGTGTTGACTGGGCACACGATTTAAAGAACATCTATCGTGTCGCCAACCCCTATAAGCAGTAAGTGAACACAAGTTGAACACAGGCCATCTCAATGAAAGTTATAAAAATCTTGGACCTCGAGGAGAACTGGCATATGAGAAAGATCAAGGAGGCCATTAACATATACAGGGGGAAACCTTCATTGAACAGAGACATTGGCCAGGAGCGCCCGCCAGTCATGCTCCAGCTTGTGTCACATGTCACGCAGGTCATGTGACACGACCGTAAATTCAGTCTGCTGAAGAAGGCCGCAGCCGAAAAACCAAACAAGTTTCTTAAGAGGTAAATATACAAAACACGAATAACCAAGAAACCGCATCATCACTACAGTCAAGGAATATTGAAGGTGTTTCTTTAATTTAAACATACGAAAGACATTTGTATACGTTACGTTCTTCACTGTGTTAGTTTAAGTAGTGGTACAAATTTGTGTAGTCCCCGTCACGTTGTTGAATCGCATGTGGGAGGAAATGCCTTTACGTGAATAAGCAGAATAATTTACCTTTGTCACTGAGATATAGTAATGCTTTCAATAACACAAACAAATTATATGTACAACTATTGTTTCTCTTGACTTCGTCAAAGTTTATTTTAAAAATTGTGGCAGAAACCCGAACCGGAGATTACACTTATATTTCATACTATATTCCCATGAACAAACTATCTGTTTTAGTTGCCTGTTAGATACTTTATGCATGCTAGGACACTCAATCATTTGAATAGTAGTCGATTTCCTGATGCTACGCAGTAATGCGTAATCGCGGATAGCGTGTTGTTTGTTATCTCCGTTACGCGTAATCTCCCGGCATCATACGTTTCGTTCTCATAAAAGTATTAATTATTTTGTTACACTTTACGCAAGTAAGGTTCTTTATCCCCACAAGACGACGTACGACATCGCTGAGTTTCTATATCTTTCTTTTTCACATACTATTCGAATAAATAACATTATAAAAATGTATATTAAGAATATCAACACATCTATTTAGAAACGTTGATGTACTGTAGACATTGCGGGGGCGCTGCTCCGTTGTACTAATTAATATTACAAAACGTGTTAGATACGCATTTGTACATTATTAGCGAAAAACCGTGTGTAATGGCATTTAACATGACATGATCTCATAAACCATGCTCGGTAACAATCAGTGAGCAGACTATTAAGAAGATGAAGCTTGAAGTTGTTTATGTGATACAGTCCAAAAGTGTTTCGAAGCAATAGAAAACCTATACAGCCTGTTCTTGTATCAGTTCTACATCCAGGATAACTTCTTAAAGGGAATAAAAACATCTATTGCTCGAATTCATGTTATATTACATCCTACTATCTATTTCCACGTCCACCAAGCCAATTTTTTTTTTTTAAATCAATGAATTAGAAATTCCACATTTTATGGTGTACATCCGGACATTTTCGAATATGCATATTTTTGGCGCGCTTTTCGGGATGCCGAGATGTGACGTCACTTATGACTCAAACTCGCATCAGGCCGACCCTCTCCATTCATTCAGAGCATGTTTACAAGTATAGCTTTTGGGTCGAAACGAGCGTCAGAATGAGTTATTGTGCAATTTTCCGACGTAATACAAACACTAGCCATCATAGAGGAATAAGCAGTTATCTTACGGTTCCACATGAATCGAATTTTATTCAAAACAACGTATGCGAATGGGCCTACAAGTCGACTAGGTTTCGCCGAGCTTGGGCTCGTTTTCAGAATAATTATATCGAATGCAACCAACGGGAGATAATCTACACCAATAAACATACATAGCAAACATATATTGTATCCAGCTACATAAAGTAACGTGTATAATAACATAATATCACTAGAATATCGATATATGAAGGAGTTGTATAAATATAATGTAATGGATATATAATTTATTAATTGTAAATATATTGTACAGTAATATATTGTAATTATATATGTGAAAACAGATTGTGATCTGTCTGGATAAATACAATTTAGAAACATCGTTGTTTATAATGACCATATTTTCATTTTTTGTGGCGAATAAATAATTACTACAAAAATATAAAAAAAATATTTACAAACAGTGCATCATAGTATACTAAATGATTTGGTTTATATTACTTCGTGGAAACATAAACAAAAAAAGTGTAAAGAAAATCAATAGTTTGCATGCTGTCAGGATTGAACCGGCGTCGCCCGATTGTAAAACAAATGCCAAGGAACCAACCCGTTTACCAACTGAGCTATCAGGGCCGGCAGAAATTCGCTGACTGATTTCAGTTGTTATGATAAATTGTACAACTCCTCCTTCATACATCGATATTCTAGTGATATTATGATATTTTACACGTTACTTTCTGTAGCTGGATACGATTATGTTTGCTATGTATGTATATTGGTGTACATTATCTCCCGTTGGTTGCGTTCGATATAATTATGCTGAAAACGAGCCCAGGGCCAAGCTCGGCGAAACCTAGTCGACTTGTACTGTAAGCTCATTCGCATTCATTGTTTTGAATAAAATTGAATTCATGTGGAACCGTAAGATAACTGCTTGTTCCTCTATGATGACTAGTGTTTGTATTACATCGGATTATTGCATAACAACTCGTTCTGACGCTCATTTCGACCCCAACATTATCCATGTAAACATGCTCTGAATGCATAGCAAGGGTCGGCATGCTGCGAGTGTGAGTCATGTGTGACGTTAAGATACCACGTGATCGCCTAGCTCATTAAATTTTTATTTTCCGCGGGAATCGCTACACAGACGGGTTTAAATTCGAATTTATGCTACAAATGTATTTTTCTGTATTTTTTTAATGTTCTCGAATGTTACATGTAATAGTAAACTTTCTGTACACATGGAAAACGGATTTTAGCTAATGCCTTGTTTTATTTCCTTTAACTTTTGATGCGACAGCTTGAGTATAAAGACCCTTGTGAACAGGTGCACCATTTGCCTAAGTACCTGATCTTTTTGTTGAGATCTGGTCAACATCCCTATCACAGGGGATAAAATGGGCGTATTTCTCCATGACGTAAATGACCCTCCACCCAATAGTTGTCAAATGGTGACATCGATTTTCCCATGTACGAGAACATACAAACATACATTTCACGCACGTATGTCTCTTATGTAGTTGCAATTATATGAAAACTAATTGAATTTAAACGAATCAATGTTTATGTGACCGCCATCTCATATCATATATACTACGTGTATACGAATATTAAACAGCAAACCTTTTTTCTAGCGAAAATTCATTTACCCCTCCGCGATTGATGGAAATCAGCAAGGTCCACATTTCATGAAATTGAACATGTTTCAGGGTAATTGCGGACACATAGAAAAGTAGACACATTTCCCTACATTTTGATACCAAGAAAGTGCGCTAAACCGGTGTTGGCTACGAAAAAAAATTTGTGGAACCTCAAGTAATATATATATATTTATATGTACGCATATATCTGTTTATTTTCTCCAACGTGCCATATGTCCCTATTTTTGTCAACGTGACATATTGCTCAAATATGTAAACAACAATCAATCATATTATGTAAATACTGTGCAAAGCGTTTCACAAATGAAGTTTAAAGTAACGGTGACATTAGAACGAGTCATAGGATCGGCTATGTTTGCAGCGCGACCGGGCGATATTAAGAGCTTCATCTTCGAATGTGGCACAATGGCTAACGGCACTGGACGACTTCACTTCTCTGACGGGGCGCTGTCGACTCGTAGAATGTGTCGACGACCCTGTTTCCGCAATACAACCACTTGGCGTCGCCAAACATGTCGACATTGTCGGTGCTTTTGTTTGTCTCCTGCAAACACAAATGTATTCAATTTGATCAGTAACTGTAACAACAGTTCAACTTTAGATTTCCTTCTGCCGACCTTTTAATTTCAAAATTAAGGAGAATGTGCGATATTTGTTTGTGAAATGGTTTGTTTGGAATATCTCCAACTGCATCTCCCTGAGGGCCATCAAAAATGTCCAAATGTACTTCCCTAGAGGCTCACGAGAAACTTCCAACTAAGCCCGGGCAGCTGAGGTTCACCAAAAACCTCCAACTGCACCTCTCTTGAGGCTCACAAAAACTACTTAAGGGAACGCCCTTAAACTAGCTATACGTCAACGATCTACATTGTTTACAACGTATAACAATCCAAGAGATTGTCTTGTTTTCTGGCTGGCCTGGTGTTACACTGCAAATCCGGGAGACTCCCGGAAAATCCGGCAGAGTTGACAGGTATATAACTGTTATTTGACGTTGACATCGTTCATATCAAAAGAGAACCATTTCTGTATAGTCGCGTCATCTGCTCAAGAGGATTAAGAATCGTGGATTGTTTGCTGACGACAGGAGGCAAATGAACGTTTGCATTGAAAGCGAAGCAGTCTGTTCCTCGGTTTTGTTTTTATTCATTAATAAAATGTTGTTAAGACTAGAATAAATATGTTTTAAGTATAGTGCCCGCCAAATTGTGTGTAGCAAGCCCATAACAGTGTTCGTAATTTGATAGTTTCGCCCCACGAAATATTGAAAAGTTATGAGATTGAGAGGAGCAGGGTACGAGCGGAACACGGTGAGTAGTATGTTTAGACTAAACATACTACTAGGGTTCTAGCGTTGCAAGTGCTTTCCAGCTGGGGTTCGTGGTGCAGGGCGCTGTAATCCGTTTTCATGGGTTAGGGTTATTCTAACACGGTAAGGAGTAACACATGACATTATTATCATGTTTTTCTCACCTTCCACCACCCCACTCCCATATATACAATTGGTACTGTCAAGCTACTGACTGTCTATAGATAAACATCATAATTATTAGTATCTCAAAAGCTTTGGCACTATTTTAAAATTATTCAATGAAGTCGTACCAATTCTTTAAAAAAAATATTTAACTTGTTAATAATTAAATCAGTTGGGTAACTGACAATAACAAGCTACCGTATAGGTATCTGAAACAGGGGTGATTGAGGCCTGGTTCCACGCCGTAGTGCTGGATGTAATTGGGGCCTGGTTCCACGCCGTAGTGCTGGATGTAATTGGGGTCTGGTTCCACGCCGTAGTGCTGGGTGTAACTGTTGAAGTAAGCGATCTGAAGGAACTAGAAATAGTGGTGTTCGTAGGCCGCAAACATGTCGTTGTACAGTATTTATCAGTAACAACATGGTCCCTTATTGACACAAAACCACGCCGACCGTACTTCACTGTGTCATTACAAAACACACAAAACGCGACGCCTGGTTGATCCGTGTTTTTAGAAAAGTCCTCGATTGTCACAGTTATTTTGTTGCCACTACTGACATCTATTTCGACAGTTTTCTGTAAATAGTCTGCTCGAAATTTGTTCCTGAGCGTTTCGTCAATTTCTCGAAAGTGAAGCTCGTCGATTTTGTCCATAAGTTTCATAATGTAGTTGGTTATAGTACACACACAAGGCCGCCAAAAAGCACACCATTCAATGGTTCCGTGACTATACGCAGCGAGAACACTGTGTGTCCACCTAGCGGGAACATCGGAAGGTATAGTAAACGAAACAGAGAGACCAAAACCTGCACGAAGGCTAATGCTTCCATAGCGATATTGCGTACAAAAATTATTATTATTAGTTTCAAACAGAACCAAACTATATATCTTTGATTATAAGTCTTTGTTTTGTTCACGGCACAGCATCCTCGCAAGCTAGGGATGTTTGTCATGCAAAACTAGCCCTGGCTGATCCCCTACGCGAAGTGCTGAAGTTAGCCGAGTCAAACTAGTAATTGACTTGTGAGAACAGCGCATATACCCGCCCCAATTTGAAGACGGATAACCGACTTCTGGGAATCCCAATATATAATGACCCGTTCGCCCATTAGCACGAGCAGCTGAGCGGTATTGTGAATTCGAATAATTGCTTCTACTTCCTAAACATTGCATTAACACGTACGGAAGCCTGTTGGTGGCACCAGAATAAAACTTTCTGACGAGATAGTAGAGAACCGGAAATGGGACGCTTTTTCAACCAATCAAATGCGGAGCAAGTAATAAGTATACGGCCTCCATTTAATTATATCATCCGTACACGTGCGGTAAAGTAGTATGCAGCAAGCACTAAGACATATGTGTCGTTAATTATTATGGTTCCTAGAACACCACGTGCTCCGAAGCATCCTGGTGTCAGCTTCTTCTTGTGTACTGGCAAAGTGTCTGTCTTCTTCTACACCTCGACTACAGATGGATTTCACTACCTTACCATTGGTGATGCCTCCAACAACCAGGAGTGTACAAGCTGTGTGTGCTTCCGGCCACTGGGATGCACGACTGACCACATATTCACAAAGAAATATCACTAGTGATTGCTTGTTGGATGGAACATTGAAGAACCTTCCATGGACGTACTGGACGGCCACCAATCATCTGGTACTACGTGTAAGCAGATGTTGATTATGCGCAGCGGTCCCGTTCAGCAGTTTTCACAGAGTTATCGTCATCATATCTATCAAACACTTCCACAACTGTGTCAGCTCTCTGAAATCCTGTTAGAAATTACCTGAAGTATGCTACCGCTAATGCATCAAATGAATTGAATTGGTCACCCGCCATCATTTTAATGACAGCGATGGGGCATCCCTAATATACACTGTGGTTACAGTGGTGTTTTGTGGTAGTTCACTCTCTCGCCTTGAGCTTCTAGTTGATGGCCCGGTTCCGCTTTGTTAGTTTCCGCATTGTACAATCAGCATGCAAAATGGCCATGGGCACTGGCCCTATCGGGTGGCCGAGAACGGTGACCACAGAAACATCATCTCCGCACCTCGCCTACGACAGGCCTCTGCGGAACACAATCACTGGACTAACTGCTGCTGTTACAACATCTCCCTTGCCACATTTGAACTTGGTCTTTTTCGCCATGTCAACAAATGTTTTCAGGCCTGGCTTGCTGATGGGGCTGTAGACGCTGCATGTTTCACCTGATTCAAGTGCGCCATGCACACATCTCTCCAGCTTCTCCTCCCCGGCACCTACGATGTTGAGGAGCGAATGTTGCACATCCAATGTTGCATGCAGCCACGTAGATAAGTTGATGTGTACATCTGGGTGAGATTCAGGCTCAAACGGATTGGTCATGTTGTTAATAGCATGCTTGGTTAGAGGTCTCACATGCTCTTCATCCCTCTTCAGTGTGGATGCCAGTACTTCTTTGTGATCCTTGTCTTCAGTACTTGTGGACAAACCACTCCTTTCTCGTATTGCTTTAGCATATTCACTCATGATGTGCTTCGTCAATGTCCACCTGATGAGTGCTGGCTTCTTTCTAGTCAGTCCGACTATACCACTGCTTCCCTTTGCATCTCTGATGACTGTTTTCCCTATGCCCATATCGCTCCAGATCCCATTGAAACCATCTCTTGAATCAAACTGTAGAATGCAGTGTCATAAGGGCACTGTATTGTAACAGTTGAAGACAGTGTCTTTGCTTTAAGATTTGTTTTACTCAGGTAGGATGAAAGACATATTGAGTGGACTACGGCATCCTTAGTTATCAAATCCTCCTCCGATACTGCGCGTATCATGTTCTCGTCTCCTCTTTGACATGCAGCCTTCTTAAGGCTGGTTGCCCGTTCAGATGTTTCAATTTTATGCAACGTTTTGTCTTTCCTGCGTAATTTCTTTGAACACACAATACATACAGACCAATCTGTCGAACCAGTGCTTTTCTCGTTGCCACACTAGATATAAGTGATACTGATTGTTGAGAATCAGTGTCATTTGTTGTTTCTTGTTTGGACAATAGCCTAATGTGATCCAAATTTTACTTGCTTGTGTACATTTTGAAGCACTGTTGTGTACATTTTGAAACACTGTTGTATAGTATCTGTGGCATATCTTCAAGGCTAGGCAATGCATCTATTAGACGGTGATATAGGCCATCTCTCCTTGTTTGCGCTGCATCCAACAATGATTTCTGCCCAGTACATGTTGTTTTTGACAGTCTTAAATTGTTCACAAATTCGTGACAAATGACGCATTTTTAGAGGTTAATTGAGAGACGTCTTCTCTTTCTCGTTAGCTTTATGGAGCTAGATTCCATTGAAAATGTCCAGCCCTATTAAAATAAAACTGGTAATGTCAGGCACTCTGCCTCCTTTTATTGAATGAAGACGAACGTGACGTACAATGGGTTGAAAAGAAATTCGCACTACAATAAACTTAAATTAGATGATAATTTACCATTATTAAATGTGTCTGTACATTTATGATATATTTATAACCACAGAATAGCACAATTTCGAAAATTCATCATTTGACAGTGACTTTGTTCAACTTTCGCTCCACACATACAGCACCAGTTGATAGCTCCGTGTCATACCTCATTTTGATGAGGATACAATACGGTTTACAATTGTATATGAAGAGGTATTGTGCATTTTGTAAAGCATTTTGTAAAGCTTGCTGGATGGCGCAATTTCTAACATTCATCAATTGACGGTGACTCTGTTTGAACGCCACTCCACACAAACTGCTTCACCTCACAGCGCCATGTTACACCGCATTTTGACGGGGAGAAATTGCCCTTGCATACAGTGTATGATTTGTCCGTAGTCGTGAAGTAGAAACACAGTCAATGTAACTTTATGATGTTCGCGGCATTGTAAACTTTCGAATATTCGTCATTTGATGGGTAACCTTGTTTGACCTTGTCGTCACTCTTATCATTCCTGGATACAGCATCATATCGTACTCTGTTTTGAAGGTGAGACAATGCGCTTTCCAAGAATATATAACATGGCCATTTTCTAGTTAAATAAAGTAACTAAATAGCCATTGAAATATTAAGAAGTTTTCGGAAGCGTCCAGAAATTGATCGTTTGATGGTGACCTTGGTTGACCTTGGATTCAGACTTACTACATCATTTGGCAGTTCTACGATAGGCCTAATTGTGACGGGGAGATGCCAGAACACCGTGAATGTCCATGTAACTTAACCCTATATGGAAGTACAGAGCAGCCGCAACGTCACGATCCACGGCTTCCAACACCAGTTCTGATAGATCCCCCGCTACCTGTACGTGGACGGTTTATATAAAGTGGAGGCCGTATAATTATTACTTGCTCCGCATTTGATTGGTTGAAAATGCGTTCCATTTCCGGTTCCCTACTATCTCGTAATTACGAGATAGGTATCTCGTAATTACGAGATAGAAAGTTTTATTCTGGTGGCACCAACAGGCTTCCGTAAACACGAGCCACGGTTGGTTGAAATTAGTTTTATTATGACCACCTGACCTGCTGAGATCCACTGATCTAGTGAGCGATTTCATAGGCTGAGCTTAAATTCAGAGTTTCGCAAAGCGATCAGCTAGGGGGTACTGCTGGCTGGCACTGACGTAATCAGCAGCAGCGACCCCTGGCGCGCGAGGATGCGGCACAGCCAATTTTAGCATATCAACATGTTAGTTCGATTATGCTCCACTAACATGCCACTGTAGGTCGCCACTGTCAAGCCAGGAAATTACCTGATTATTAACCAACACCGGCCAGACGCCGATTTGATGTTTCCCTGCGTGTTTCCCCGGAGTTCCCAAATGGAAACGAGATATATTTGTCATTAAATTTGAATTTTCCAATAACCTTTCACAATGCTAACCACTTATGGGTTTCTGGCCGAATGATATCTCTTGAGCAATCAGAGGACATATGACAGTACTTCATTTGAGACAAGTACGACGATTTACACCCAACTTTTTTATTTTTTACTCAGCTTTGCGACCCCCCATATATATAAATCCCCCAACAATTTCTCCTCGGATCTGGACGAATTACAGAAATGACCCAATTGGATGCCCAAAACTCAGAAATCCGCATTTCTGCAGAACTCTCTCATCCCTGAAATTTACTAAAATGGCTGCTCTACGGTCTTGACTGTTGATAACGAGAACTTTTGTTATGACGATAACATCCATCACAGATGCCTTCATGATTTTACAGATCTAAGATAAACATTTTCAAAAAAATATAAAGATCATTTGAATATTTTCGTGAAAAATTTTCATTAAGTTGAACAAAATTTAATAAGACAATTTGTTTAGTACACAACTAGACATTTTCGACTCACAATCCATGTTTCAACGCTGAAACATCGATTGTGAGTCGAAATTGTGTTATATCATTTCACATTGTCGTTGTTGATAAATTGTACATACCTGCTCTTGTATCGTGGTGATGCAGATCGTTGGAATCCCATGATGCAATGTAGGTTGCCGCCCTTTTTCTTCGATTGGCGTTGCTGGGGTCCATGCCAAAGGCGCCGGACGTCCAGGAAATTTGGGTTTTGGTTGTTCAGATCAGCACTGATGTCTTCCCAGCTAAAACAGCGAGAAGGGTTTGAATGTCATTGTGTGACGCCAATAAGGCACAGAAATGGTGTATGTATGATTGCATCTACGCTCTACCTTGTTGTTGTTTTATCTGCTTATCATCGTGCCACTTGTTGTCATTCAGATTTTAAGGTCCTAGACCCAATGTTGGTTTCTTAAAATTCTTAGTTTTTCAAAGTCTGCTATAATTATTATTTATTACAGGATCTTCCTGATAGCCACCCCATACAGTCCACCTTTACCCATTTTTTTAAGGCAACAGTTATTTATGAAAAGAGCTAAGCTAATTTGGCCATTTCTACAATTTATTCCCGCCATGTTAATAGTTCGTGTAATCCTTGTCCATCAGTTCCTTGCATAGTCAGTGATACAGTTAACGTTCTCTTATACAAAATCATATCTGCAAATCTCTATGCAAGTTGGTAAAACCTTAAGAAATCATACCATCATGAAACATAAATTACAACTTGCATTTTCGGTCCTGCCCTTACAATCCCAAGAGAGTTGTAATTCTGTTTTAGTTCAAATGCTATGCAAGAACAGAACACTAATTCGCGATCATCACAACATATACGAATGTGAACGTAATGATTTGTGGTTGTGCTTCAATTTACAATTTTGCCTTGTTGTGAACTAGCTTGTGGATATGTTTTGCGATACTCTTAATTTAAATCGGTACACATATATTGCACAATTATATAACTACACATTTTGCTCCCAAATAATCTGAGGAAATTCCAGATTACATTACGCTGTTGCCATGCATGTATTCAACATGAACTAATGGATGGGTAAATAAAGTATTAATTAATATAAAAATTAAAAGGACTGATCAACCACAATGTGGGTGACAAAGGTACTGACCGTTTGCAATGTATGCTGGAATGTTTCCGACTTGTATCACCAATCAAGACCCATGTGTCTATATCGTCACAATCCGGGCTCTCTCTTTGGAACAAGAACAAAAATTCACATACTCTGATGCAACATATAAAATGTGAATCCACTGCGTTCAAAAACATTTATATACATGTATGCATTTGCAGGTAAACGTTTTTTTATTATTCTGTATATGCAAAGTTAATGGTACTTTTATGCAGCACATTATTAAATCCTTGGGACTGTTTAAAACGCTTTACACTTTCACAATGGCTGACCTGTTAATTTCTCATGTTATCTAGGATGCAGCAGTTAATGTACAAAGACAATTTATTCACATACGTGCATCACTCATTTATACACTATATGATCTGAGGCAACATTGTGTGAGTGAAACCGCAAAATTTTAAGACAGGAGAAGGATTTGAACCTGGATTTTCTCGGTGGAATGTCCACCATTCTATGCAGAGGATATAAATGTATTAGCACTGTGGTTATCAACTTTGTTTTACTGCGACCCAAAATTCTGGTCGCAATGTCGCGGTCTGCCGCCAGAAGTTGAACGCTTACATTTCATATATGCAAAAAACGTTTTGGCATGCAAAATAATGGCTTTGTAGAAAGTAGATGTTCTGCATTTGATGAAACTGATTTTGAATGTGTTATTCAACGAAAATGCCGTCATTCCTGCCATTAGGAACACTTTGGTTTTGTAAAAAATTAAACTTTTCATGCTTGACTGTGAACTGAAGCACTCAAATGCACCAACCACACCATTAAAAAGAATTATCATCGAACGCAAAACTAACTACGGACGCCATCTTTTGAGACGCGCAGCACAACGTAACTCTGAAAGGCAAAATTTATTTCCCGGGCAAAAACCGACGTACTGGTGCAGCCTAGACTGAACATTGTAATCTATATTCAGAACAGGACATAATGACTGTTACATATTGTTACATGCCGGAGACATGATGTAATTCATAAGCTACTGTGACATAAGCCATCGTGACACAAGCCATCATGATAGTATGTAATGATACACTATTTCGTTTAACTTTTAAACAATATTGTACTTCTTTGTTCAACACAATATTAACTGACTCAAGTTTTCAACAATTTTCTAGTAATGGTTTTCCATTGTGTGTCTGTGCAAGCAATTTTAATATTCACATCTATTGCATGTATTGTAATGGACCAATGTTCCGGGTCTGTTGTAAGCTCACCGATATGCAAATTCAGCATTTCTTGGAGTGTCCTCAAAGCCAATGGGACAGAAGTAATGGTTGAGACAGTGATAAACATAGGTGACGTCTGTTCCTCTGAGTCCCTTCTTCAACTGCGCCAATGCATCCTGGGAAGTTGTACCCGCTGTTCGGTTCTTGCCGTGTGGTTTATAGAGATAGAACGCTCGACCGTGGACACCATAGTGACGATTTATTGCACGAAACCACCTGAACAACAACAGTGAACAGACAAATAATTGTAATAATGCTTAGGTACCTTGTTTTGTGGTCTCTGGCTTCAGTAATTAATTATTGAGCTAGCCAATTAAAACTTAACTGTTTGCTTTTATATATATTCCAAACAATACTTGAATATACGTGGATATTAATTCAAGTCTGCTATGTCCCAACTAACAAAACAGCAAACGATTAATATTGTTTAGTCTGTCAAATGTCTCTTCATAAAATATACATCGTATTTCACTGAATTTATTTAATAATGAATCAGAATGAACTGTTATCTGCCACTAATATCATATTTAATTTTAATTTGATATGTTATACAAAACCATATAAGTGTACGCCACAATAGTTCATGCCTACAACAGCAACATTCCTGAACGTACAATAATCATATTAATATCTTCGTCGTATTATACAAAAACATCACGTTTTCCTGAGATCTACACATTATAAAGTGGTAAGTTAATTCGTTTAAAAACGCCTAGATGAATACTCGAGTCCTGAATAATGTCTTTATCACAATAAAGCCACCTTGCAAGGACGTTGTATGGCATTCGAAGGGAAACAACATGTCAATCTGACCACTGAAGCCACCACCTACAATCAGGAAGAACCTAAGTACTTCGAGGTAAACATAACTAAGTAAATAAATCGCACACATAATCTTGGGAAAGACTGACAGGATGAAAAGTGGCAGGAAAAAGCTGTCTTTGGATACGAATGACAACCACAGCTATGCAGCAGTACACGAATTAATTGCCTCACACTTTTACAAAGGGAACTGTGAGGGAGAACAAAAATTCTACATACGTCAGAAGTGTCTTGTTGCCCGTGAAAGGCCCAAATTTGATGTCTCCATATGGCTGTTGGAATCCAAGAATAGACAAGGCATCTTCCTGGGTGATAGGAGGATGGCTGCAGAGGGGAAACAAAACATTTTAAATTGATTATTATTTTGTTCTTTACAACATTCACCGTATATATATATATATATAAAAAATCAAATAAAATCAATTTATTTTGCAACAACAACAACATAGCAGTATACATACACAAAACAACCATTTAAAAATAAAGTTGTGTTGCATGGTGGTCACATGGCATGTAATATGCCGTCTTCCTGTGACCCCTAAACATATATTTCGAATTATATTTATGCATACGTATACGATGATTATCACGAGTGTATGATATATTTTGTATATGCATACATATATATATACCCGGTATATTATATAAGATTAGGAAGAACGACAACAAATGTAAAATTTAAATTTTTTCCTCTACACATTTTTCGGAGGAAATACATGCTATCACACTTGTTGATAACATATATAAAGCAGCAACACCATGGTGTGTGAAACCAAAGATGACTTTACTGTTACAGGCTTACAGCTGTATATAACATTTATTCAAGTATGCTGTTACCAAAAATATATTTGTTATTTACTTATCCTTTAATAATATAATACAGACTAATACTATAAAACTGTAAAGAATACATAATACAGGGAAAACAGTGCTATACACTACAACACATTGAGGCACCCGAGCAAACTGACTGCACTATATCTGCGTGTAAGAAGTGTAACAAGGATTCTCACGTGCCAACTCCGAGGCTGCTGAACAGGTAGTTCCAGCAAGACACAACTGACGAGATGCCACAAGATGTCTTGTACTGGGGTCGGCTTATGCAATACCTGCCGAAAAAATTTTGTTTTCTCTCTAAGCAACAACGCCAACCCTGTGTGTGGCGCTACAGATGGTGGACCCAGAGGGACTAAGAATGGTCACGCGGGACGGAGACATGTGGAGTGGTGGTAGCCGGTAGACTACTACGACCAGTGACTGGCTTGAATGAGTGAGTGAGTGCGTGAGTGAGTGGGTGTGTAACATGTAGTGGTCAGAACAGTTTCTGCCAATCGTAAATCGAATATACCGTTTTCACAAAAATCTAAAGACATTGTTGTGAATGGAATCGATATTGTAAATCAGTACATATCATAGAGTGCAAACAAATTATCTTAAAAGTTATTTTAGTGAAATACAAAGAACAAAAAAGAACAAACCATTTGTGGCACAGGTATTTGCAGTCTATTTCAGGTGGGTCATGTCCAGTTTCTACGTTTGTTACAAGTTACGTTTTATGTAGCAAACAATTTATTTCAACCTTCATCTATGTATAGTGTAAACAGCTTTGGTTCAAGAATGGAGACTTGCAGTCCCACACATAACATCTGTAATAAAGATATTTGAAACTACCCAATGTACAAAAACTAACCATCGTCTGAGGTCCAGCACCTTTCTCTCAATCACTGCTTGGGGGTTGACTGGACACTCGGGTCGGCCTTTTGTTAAGTCAGCTGTTTCTGCTGCCTGTCTTTTATAGTCTGCCAACAGTTTAACAGTCTCTTAAGGTAGTTTTGTATTAGGAATACTGTCATATGAATTAAACTGGGTGTGAGTGTTTGTCAATTGAGAAGGATATGTGTACTTGGTGAAAGCAGTCACAGTAGGTGATACATGAATTGTGGTGAAATATGAATGGAGAAAGACCTCTACTAAGATTGAAAAAAGATCAAAACACTGCAACTGCAGCCAATATAGTGTATAATGTTATAGTCTGCGTGCATGCGAGTGTGTGTGTGTGTTTTCTTACCTACTGTTACAAATTTCTGTGGTCTCTTCCCCTTCTTTCCAATCAGCTCAGTAATGTCCACCTCCCACGCAACTGTTGTGCTCATTGCCTCCGACATTCCTTCCACCTCCTCGTCCTGACCCACTTCACTGCAATTGATGACAGAGATATCAACCTCACTTCCCAACTTCTGTTCAAACTGACTCTCTTGATTTTCACAACCTCCCAACTTTTCCACAATTAGTCTGTCATCTGCGTCATCCTTCTTTACAAGTTCATTGTTATTGCCACATACTTTTCCCTCCCTTTGACTGGGAACAGGTTCCTCAGATGGGAAATCAACAGCAGAACATGTTTCATCCCACACTGTCCTGGCATGTGTCAATGGTGTCACACGACTGTCCCTCAGACTGGTGGGAACAGAGGAGGGATATGTCCCAAGAGCACATTGTAAATCTCCAATGATGTGCAAGTCACACTCCAGACAGAGGTCACCCAATGTGTCCATTTCAGTAGTGTCCACCTCAGCACTGTCAAGCCGTTGTTCTGGACATGCTGTAATCACACTGGACCACCCTTTGGACTGGTCAAATGTCTTCTCCAGCAAACACAATCTTTCCAGTCCAGTGGTCATCTCTGACAACATATTGCAGGCTTCAAAATCAGACATAGACACCAGCAATTTGCCTCTCTTATCTAATGGTTCTGTTCCCGAAGCTAATGGTGTGATACAGCTTTCTTCTGTTGATGAGTGACAAGACTTTCCTAATGTATTTCCTTCGGTAGTTTCTGATGAAACAAAAACATCTTGACCTGGTGACTTGCAGCCATGTACTCTATCTCCAGTTAATGGTACCTTTCCACCAGATTCACCGGTATCTGAAATCACACTAGCCACACATTCCTGATGGTAAGGTTGTGTCGATTCTTCACGACCACTGCCAGGAACACCTTGTAATGACTTCTGGGTATCTGGACAAAGTTCTTGGTGAGTAGCTAATGGTAATGTTTGGTTTTCTGAAGTAGTCATCTGCATTGTTTGGGTCACTTCCACCAGTTGGCTGACTTCCAATGTTTCGGCAGCACATACTTGTAACACTTCTGATTTCGAACCCCCCTCAGATGTTGTGGTAATTTCTGATGGAATTGCCACACGTACACCTTCTGACATGGTTGCAACTTTTAATTATGTCACTGAGGTTGTGTTACTCCTGAATTGTTTGTTTGTTTCTGATAGATCACGGGGCTGTGGCTGGATCCAACATTGGAGGCATACTGGAAAGACGCCTAGCAATGTGACAACCAATACTTGTACCTAAAACACAAGTAAAATGTACATGAATAATGGCATTACTGGATTACAGCTACTGGGTAACCGATTGAATGTAACTTTTAAAAATGATTAATAAGACTGCCATTGAACTGGATATACCCAGATAGCAAGTAGACAAGGAAGCGTTTGGGGCATTCCATGCCAAATCAATCAAAAACAGGGTGAAATTTACATGTAAGTATTCAAATGAGCACGATCAAACTTTCACTGATTATTGCTAAATATGTATGCTTCAATATAACATATAAAAAATCTGCGAAATTGGAGGTTATATGTGTTTTGCTAGGTCAGATCAACGGTCAAACAAAAATATTTAAATTTGTATTTAAAATTCTGATGTGTAGTTAATTGTCTACACTGATAGACAATTCTAAGACCTTTAAATGACACCAACATCACATCTATAGGTCACCTAGGAGAGGAGTCATGACACCTGGAAAGTCGTCAGGTGTCAAGGTCGTGTCAAACTTTGATGACCTCTATCTCTGGAAAGGAAGGTTAGATTGACCTATAATTTGGTTTGTAACATAAACTCATGAACATAAACCAACACACAAATTTTTGTCAAAATTGAAGACGGACATTTAAATTCTTGATTGATTTGATATGAAATGCCCCGTTTCGCTTATCAAGAGTTCAACAGTTGTTATGTGAAACCTGTCCTTACGAGGTATTTGTCGATATTATTTTTAATGGAACGTTGCCGAGAGCTGGAAACAACTATCACTACATACATTGTGTTTGTCTTTATAATTTCTATTTTGCAGATTGTGTGAAAATACATACATACATTTATATAAATACAATGTTCTAAGTCCCTAAATACAGCATTGACATTGTCATAACAATCTATATATTATTATGCTAACTTCTGAGTATTATAAGTGCATTTGGTACCACCGCGTTGGTGATCATTGCTGTTGTTGGTTTGTTGCTGCATAGGGGGTGCAACACTGTTACTGTTAGCTAGTATCAATAAATACTGAATCAGTGAATGGCATAAATTGCTGTGGCCTGTGTCAGCATGTATGATGTTTAACTTGAGTTTAGGAATACTGATAAACGGGGTGGTAACTTGACTACATTGCACGACACAACTGGCAGATTTCCTATGCAATGTAGCTGAATCAGTTGTAGTTTTTCCTAGTAATTGACTCCACTGGTCGCGACTGAACCACCCCATTCTCACATTCCTATGAGTGATGGTGCAGTATTGTAGTCAAATAAATATGTCTATTTCCCAAATAATGACATGTAATATGAGTCACGGTTGGCTGAAACAAACTGCCAAGGAGTATTGAGACACGTCATCATCAGCGCCCCTAGTCTAGACTGTGTCTGTGGTGCGTGAGGATGGGTGATGTTTATTGTTTACTTTGTAACAGTATGCATGTATGGCCTACTTAATTATGGCTTATGAAGTTGCTATTACCGAATAATTTTCATTTGCTCTAAAACAAAGACAAATCTTATTAATTTAACGAGGTTGGTATGACTGTGGTTAGGAAATATACAACAGATACCCAGGCTGCAAGATACAAAATGTACTTATTATCGCCCACATATTTTGTGGACGTTAGAGCAACTTTATTTTTAAGAAGCGTTTACGAAGCATTGCAGCTGTAGTATTTAGCAGTGAATACCTGATGTGTCTACGAAGAAATACCAAACGTCGTTGCTCTAAACGCTAATCACGATCACGTATCGCTGTGCTGCCAGAAAAAAATCGAGAAGCGTTACCAACGTCGCCATAGTGAAATAAGTAGCCTCTGTTACACTGGCCTGTTAAAAAAGGGTGGATTACTTCGTGAACCACCGTGAGGCGCCACTGTCTTAGTCACGCACGGATTGTTACGATAAATTATGACACAGTGTGGTTGTCATCACTGAATGCAGGCTGAGATGCTAAGGTGAACAATTTTCACTCATGTGAGCGGGATCTACATGCACCAACAGAGGCATTCGTCCATCCGCGGGAGTGTCCCATGGAGTCGACAGCATGTGGACTTTGCGGCCTATACGTATATGCGGGGGCGGATCCAAAGAGGGCCGTCAACGGGGAGGTGGGGGCACAAAAACCTCCACTGGCACTGGCGGCTACGCAAATTGATATTCGGTGGACTGAGCCGGACCTTCAGCACGACTCCGCTGCCTCGACTGATGATATCGGAAATCGGGAGGGGGGTGCTGTTGAAAAATGTTCGCCGCCGCGCCGCCGTAACTTCAGCTTACTGTAATGTAACCTAAACAGGGGCGCATTCCAAATGTCTAGGGGCACGATAACAGGGCCCATTCAAAAAGGTCTGTGAGCACACCAAATTCCAAAGGTCTTGGAGGAACTTGCCCTCACTACCCCTGGATCCGCCTATGGCATTGTTTGTAATGGGCGTATGTTGACTCGCATAAGCCCGCGGCAAAACCCCCAAAAGTGCTTTATTTTAGGAGTTTAAATGGCCCTCGTTCACTCACCCAAATGTTGTCATTTGAAAGCCCTACATCTCTCCGTCTCAACTAGTCCTGTCGTAGAGCTGCCAAATGGTGCAGTAAGCATGAACCCAAGATCAAAGAAGGTTACCGTCAAATGATAAATGTTCTAAATTGTGCGTTTCCGCAAACGTCTTAAAATTTCAATGGCTGTATATATAATCCACTTAACTAGAAAATGACCATGTCATACGTAATGTATGTGGCAGACACTTGTGCAAATACTATACACAGCTTATACACAACGCATTTGTGTGACATGGACTATCGCTGTCTGTCTGTCTGTGTGTCGCGCTGATACGAAATAAACATGTGCACCACTGTCACTTGATAATTACACTTACACTTACAGGTTAATGGGCTGATTGAGGCCATTGGCCTTTGTTGGTGCCAATATCCCTGGCTATTCCAGTGCTTGTCGAGTCTAGCCTTAAACTGTGTGACGGTCTTGGCATCTACCACATGTTGTTCCATTGATCCACGGCTCTAACTGAGAAGTAATTCTTTCTGACCAGCAGTCTTGTTCTTTGCTTGAATAGCTTTCTTGTGTGTCCTCGTGTTGCTGTACTGTCCCTCTCCTGGAAAAATTGACGAGTTTCAACTTTGTCGATTCCGTTAAGTATTTTGTATGTTTCAATAAGGTCGCCTCTCTGACGTCGGTAATACAACGAATGTAGTTTCAGTTGTTGTAATCGCTGTTCATATGTGAGCTTTGCTATGCTAGTAACCAGCTTTGTTGCTCTTCGCTGTACCTTTTCGAGGATGTCAATGTCCTTTGCCAGATATGGGCACCATGCTTGTACACAAAACTCGAGGTGTGGACGAACGTATGCCCGGTAGACTGTCACAAATGATTTCTTGGTCATGTGCTTAAAAGTTCTCTTTACCATGCCAAGAGCTTGCATGGCTTTCTTTGCTGCTTTCTGGCATTGCACTGTTGGTTTTAGGTTGGTTGTCACCCACACCCCAACGTCCTTTTCCTCTTTTGTTGTCTCGAGGTTCACTCTGGCTCCAGTCTGGTGAGTCATAGTGTACGTATTGTGTGTTGGTTTCCCCACTTGCATTAACTTGCATTTCTCAGGGTTGAATTGTAGCAACCACTCTTTACTCCAGTCTTCCAGGGTGTCAATGTCAGTTTGCAGTTGGTCTTGGTCTTCCTGGTTACGGATCGTTGTGTACAGCTTCGTGTCATCGGCAAACATCTTGATGCTGCAGTGAACCAGGTCTGGGATGTCATTCACGTAAAGAATAAAAAGAAGCGGTCCTATGACAGATCCCTGCGGAACTCCACTTGTGACGGGGGCCCACTCTGACTTAATTCCGTTGAGTACCACCTGCTGAGTTCTGTTAGTCAGGAAAGTTTCCAGCCATCGAACCACTTTGCCTCGAATGCCGTAGGCTTCTAGCTTCTTTACCAGTCTGCAGTGAGGAACTGTGTCGAACGCTTTCTGTGTCGAACGCTTTGTTGTAGTTTCTTCTGATTACATCTACAGTTATACTAGAACATAACAATTGGCAACGAGGATGGCATACATTGGTCAAATAGAGCCATACGACGGCAGTAGTGACTTGGAAGCGTATTTGGAGCGGCTAGAACTGTACTTCGTTGCAAACAATGTTGGTGCAGTGGGCAGCGGCGTGGACGAATCTGTGAGAGAGGCCGCCGACAGGAAGAAAGTGGCTACACTACTCACACTGGTAGGCCCGGAAACGTATCTTCTTCTTAAAAGTCTCGTCAGTCCTCAAAGACTGGCAGAGTTGTCGTTTGAGCAAATAACTGAGAAACTAAAAAGCCATCTGAAGCCACGTCGGCTTACAGTGGCGGAAAGATTCAAATTCTACCAACGCAACCAGAAAGAAGGCGAGAGGGTCGCCACATTTGCGGCAGAACTCCGGAGGCTCGCATCCACTTGCAACTTCGGGGAATTTCTGGCCGAGGCATTGCGAGACCAGCTCGTGTGCGGCATCAAAAGCGGCAGCACTCAGCGCAAACTACTCAGCGAAGATAGATCGTTCGAGCAGGCAATGCAGATGGCGCTGGCGGACGAAGTGGCGGAGACCGAGGCTAAACAGATAGCCCCCCGACACAGCTTCGACTGCACTAAAAGTACAGTGAGTGTAGTGTCAAACCGGAAAAACAGAGAGAAAAGGCCAGTTCCGACCACCGCTAGGTCTACGACACACACGCGGGGCTACGACAAGACAACTCAGAAATTGTGCTACCGTTGCAACGGCAACCACACGCATCAAGAGTGCAAGTTTAAAGATGCAACTTGTCATTTCTGTCAAAAGAGAGGTCACATCATGGCGGCATGTCGCAAGAAAAGCGGCGAAACTCATCTCGTGAACACCACTCAGGACAGAGCTGAGTACTGTCTGTACAACGTCAAGGGGGATCACACGTCACAGCAGCCTATTGAGATAGGAGTGCACATGGACGGTGAAGCAGTGAGAATGTTGGTTGACATGGGGGCAGGAGTCTCCATAATCAATGAGACGACATATCAAGCTACAAACAGTGGACATCAACTTGACCACTTATACGGGTCACTCTATTCCGGTGCTGGGACAAATAGAGGTCGTCACCGAATACAAACAGCAGTCGGCACATGTGCCAATTGTGGTGGTGTCTGGCGCTCGGCAGAATCTCTTGGGCAGAAATCTACTGTCGCAGTTGAAGCTGGACTCGGGCGAGATCATGCTCGTTCGCGACCTTGACCCGGTGCATGCCGGACTGATGGCGGAAGTGCCAGACGTGTTCGCTGAGGGGCTGGGCAAGCTGAAAGAAATGCAGGTGAAGATCAACGTGAAAAGCGATGCGATTCCACGTTTCTTCAAGGCCAGACCCATTCCTTATGCCCTGAAGGAGAGAGTCGAACATGAAATAGACCGACTGCAACAGGAGGGCATCATCGAGCCAGTCCAGTTCTCAGAATGGGCGGCACCGATCGTTCCGGTCCCCAAGTCCAACGGGCAGATAAGGATCTGCAGTGATTACAAGGTCACGATCAACAAAAGTGTGGTAGAAGACAAATATCCGCTACCACGGGTTAACGATCTCTACGCCAGTCTGACAGGAGGAGAGACGTTCACAAAGTTGGACTTGAGCCATGCGTATCTTCAACTTCAGCTCGACGAAGGGTCACGTGACTACGTTACGATCAACACGCACAAGGGACTCTTTAGATACACTCGCTTACCGTACGGCATATCGGTGGCGCCATCGATATTCCAGAGAGCTCTCGAGTGTGTGCTTGCTGGCATACCACGGGTATGCATCTTCCTGGACGACATCCTCGTCACGGGGAAAACTCGAGATGAACACGTGGCGAATCTCCGGCTGGTCTTGAACCGGCTGGACCAAGCAGGGTTGAAGCTAAACAATAAAAAGTGCGAGTTCTTCAACGAGGCAGTTGTATACCTGGGCCACAAGATCGAACGAAATGGCCTGCATCCCAGAGACGAAAAGGTCACGGCGATTCAAGATGCGCCTAGCCCAATGAACGTGAAAGAACTACGTTCGTGGCTAGGCCTGCTCAACTACTATGGACGATTCCTGCGCAACTTGTCGACAACGCTAGCACCTCTGCACATTCTACTCAGAAAAGAGACGAAATGGCGATGGGAGAAGGAGCAAGTCAGAGCGTTTCAAGCGGCGAAGGACCTGCTGCAGTCGGAGTCCCTACTGGTGCACTTCGACCCCGACAAACCTCAGTAGTAAAGGAGGTGGTCCAACGCGTGCGCGTCCGTTTTTCCGTTGTGCAAGTGCAAAAGTACCCGGATGTAGGTCAAAGGTCAAGTACCCGAATGTAGGTAAAGGTCAATGTCAAGTGTCCGGATGTAGGTCAAGGTAAAAGGTCACGTGGCGCCACTGTCGGATAGGCCATGAACTAAAACAGCGCCACTTGGCGGATTTTTTTGGAACTAAAATAATTTGACCGGTCGCTCCCCCTAGCGGATTTTTTGTTGACTAAACTGGCTTGACTCGACATTCCCGTCTCCATCTCAGGTGACCATGGAGTATACAAAGAAGATGGCGTTGGTCGATCCCCGTATTTTGGAAAACATTCAACCACAGCGTCCTTCGACTGCTAATCCTATCGAAATGGTCTTGCAACGACTCGACAGTGAAATGCTAGACATATTAGAACGAAGCGATATATACGAGAGGGAAAAGGTTGTGTTGTATAACCAGGTATTGAGTCGGTACAACGATCATTCCGACAAACGTATGCAAGAACCCGTGCGTGTGGTCATTGAAAAAATCCCCAGTGAAGGGGAAAACAAAGTACAACCTGCTAACAAAAAAGAAGTCGTCGAAAAGGAGAGTATCGAAAACGAAATCATCGACAGCGTGCCGAAAACTATGAAGCAGAAAGCACGGCGACTACTCAATAAAATGAAAGGGGCTGTAAGTTGGAACGATCGTGGCGAGATGATGTACAGAAACAAGGCGGTTCCCGGAAGTAATATCGTGGACCTTGTGAATGACGTGTTGAGAAAACGGAAGTCGTTTGAGCCGGTGGGATGGGAAACCTTTGCTCGTGGTCTCAAGGACGTCAACACGCCAATGGATTTAGTTGGGAACTCAGATCGTTGGATTTACATGCAGACAGCATCAGTGGACGATGACATATCAAAGGAAACCAGCATTCCGTTTGACAGTGGTCGTCGTCGGAATCGTAGACGACCTTCATCGTCGCGGCGCGCAGTTCATTCGGCGACACCTTTTCAAATCACACGTTGGGAACCTTATTAGCATTATCGATTTGGAATCTACAGGAACAGTGTTCAAGAGATATCATATGGGAAATATTCAAATAAAATTGTGTTGATGCTATGGATGAGTGTGTTTGTTTTTCGTTTTCATAGTCATCAAGACACCAATGTAATTAGTCAGAGTATTGTCATCTACCGACCATGATAGATCTCTACTCGTTGACACACTTCCGGGAATATTGGAAGCGTAGAGTCCGCCATGACATTCAAGTAACTCCCGGTGCGACGTTACTTCCGACGTAACATCCCTAGTAGAGACTGCCATAGCAAGCGAATTTGACTATGTCAATAACATGTAAGGACAACCACCTGACAGGACTTCATTCAAAGAGGTGACCATCATGGTTCCCGACACCACTCAACGGACGCCAATGTAATTAGTCAGAGTATTGCCATCTACCGACCATGATAGATCTCTATTCGTTGACACACTACCGGGAATATCGGAAGCATAGAGTCTGCCATGTCAGGTCGCCATGACATGCAAGTAACTTCCGGTGTGACGTCACTTCCGACGTAGCGTCCCTAGTAGAGGCTGCCATGACAGTCAAGTAGCTTCCGGTACGACGTCACTTCCGGCGTAACGCCCCCTAGTGGATAATCGGAGTAATACGTCACATGATGGCGCCATCTAGCGGGTAAAAATATATAATTAGGTTAGTTAGAGAAAAAAAGTTGGGGTTAATCTCGCGAAAATTTTATGGTTTTATTTTTACCCGCTGTGGAAGGACGCTGTGGTTGAATGTTTTCCAAAATACGGGGATCGACCAACGCCATCTTCTTTGTATACTCCATGGTCACCTGAGATGGAGACGGGAATGTCGAGTTTGTTGCTGGGGCCAGAGGTACATGTGTCGTAGTAGGCGCCTGAGATGGAGACGAGAATGTCGAGCTTGTTGGTGGGATCAAAGAAACAGATGTCGAAGTAGGCAACGAGGCAAGTGAATTGAACAATGTAGTGCTTGTCGTCGTAGTGTTTGTCGATGGCCTACAGCGATTGTGAGCAATGTGACTTTTCCAGTTGTTCCTACGTGTAAAATATCTCTTGCAATCTGGGCATCGGAAAGGTGTCAAGGACGGTGATGGTGTGGGCTTGTTGGCAGCAAGTAGAACAGTAGATAAGCTCATGATGCAGGTGTTTACTGTTCAAATGCAAACAACGAAATGAACCACTAGTTGAATTGCGCGATAACCTGTCTATTTGCTTTGCTTTGGCGATAACCTGTCTATTTGCTTTGCTTTGCTTTGATAACCCGTCTATTTGCTTTGCTTTGCTTCCTTTTGAGGGATCTCACGCGATAACCCGTCTATTTGCTTTGCTTTGCTTCCTTTTGAGGGATCTCAATCGATAACCCGTCTATTTGCTTTGCTTTGCTTCCTTTTGAGGGATCTCAATCGATAACCCGTCTATTTGCTTTGCTTTGCTTCCTTTTGAGGGATCTCAATCGATAACCCGTCTATTTGCTTTGCTTTGCTTCCTTTTGAGGGATCTCAATCGATAACCCGTCTATTTGCTTTGCTTTTCTTCCTTTTGAGGGATCTCACGCGATAACACGTCTATTCTGATGTGCCATCCGTAGTCTCGTGGCGTATCTCGTCCATAGTCTCGTCTCTTGTCTCGTCCGTACTCTCGTGTGATGTGTCATCTGTAATCTCGCGTGATGTGTCATCCGTAGTCTCGTGACATATCTCGGTCATAGTCTCGTCTCTTGTCTCGTCGGTACTCTCGTGTGATGTGTCATCCGTAGTCTCGTGTGATGTGTCATCCGTAGTCTCGTGACATATCTCGGTCATAGTCTCGTCTCTTGTCTCGTCGGTACTCTCGTGTGATATGTCATCCGTAGTCTCGTGTGATGTGTCATCCGTAGTCTCGTGACATATCTCGGACATAGTCTCGTCTCTTGTCTCGTCGGTACTCTCGTGTGATGTGTCATCCGTAGTCTCGTGTGATGTGTCATCCGTAGTCTCGTAACATATATCGGCCATAGTCTCGTCTCTTGTCTCGTCGGTACTCTCGTGTGATGTGTCATCCGTAGTCTCGTGTGATGTGTCATCCGTAGTCTCGTGACATATCTCGGTCATAGTCTCGTCTCTTGTCTCGTCGGTACTCTCGTATGACGTGTCATCCGAAGTCTCGTGACATATCTCGGCCATAGTCTCGTGTGATGTGTCATCCGTAGTCTCGTGTCATCCGTAGTCTCGTGACATATCTCGGTCATAGTCTCGTCTCTTGTCTCGTCGGTACTCTCGTGTGATGTGTCATCCGTAGTCTCGTGTCATCCGTAGTCTCGTGACATATCTCGGTCATAGTCTCGTATCTTGTCTCGTCGGTACTCTCGTGTGATGTGTCATCCGTAGTCTCGTGTCTTTAACATGGAGAAAATTCACTATCTAACACATGAAGGGATTACATTACATACGCGCAAGTTCAATACAAGATCTAACAAAAGCACTATCTGTTTAACCAAGTCAACCTCGTGTACACAATTACTGCGCATAGCAGTTTGATGATGTCACTGACCATGACGTCACTGCATCATAAAGTCACGTGAAGGAATTACATTACACACGCGCAAGTTCAAAACAAGGTCTAACCAAAGCACTACCTGCTTGACCAACTCACCTCGCGTACAAAATTACTGCGCATAGCAGTTTGATGACGTCACTGATCATGACGTCACTGCATCATGACGTCACATGAAGGGATTACATTACACACGCGCAAGTTCAAAACAAGGTCTAACCAAAGCACTACCTGCTTGACCAACTCACCTCGCGTACAAAATTACTGCGCATAGCAGTTTGATGACGTCACTGCATCATGACGTCACATGAAGGGATTACATTACACACGCGCAAGTTCAAAACAAGGTCTAACCAAAGCACTACCTGCTTGACCAACTCACCTCGCGTACAAAATTACTGCGCATAGCAGTTTGATGACGTCACTGATCATGACGTCACTGCATCATAACGTCACATGAAGGGATTACATTACACACGCGCAAGTTCAAAACAAGGTCTAACCAAAGCACTACCTGCTTGACCAACTCACCTCGCGTACAAAATTACTGCGCATAGCAGACAAGACAACACCGCACCTCACCTCACTACTTCAGTCTTGCCTGCCATACGGCGAGGAGCCCTTGTGGGTCCAACAAAGTCGGTTCGGATACTCGGTTGTGGTATTGTTCTAGACAGTCAACCAGTTCAAACCAATTTGCAAACAGGCAACCATTTGAAGTAAGTTCAACTCTACTATGTAAAGACTGTCGTCGTTTCTCCTTGCACTGCTTGGGTGTGTTCAGCAGTGGAGACAGTCACTTGGAGGGTCGATATTTGCCGCAACAGGGGAGAAGAGGGAGAAGTATCGAGAAATGCAGCAATACGCTCCTTTTCTTGCCGCTGAAACAGTGAAGGGATGAGTTTAGTAATGAATGGTCAACTGGTATGTATAAGAAAAAATATTATATTATGTTCTTTTGAAAATGTTCTAACAAAATAGCATGAATACCATTTGAACGCTATGAAAAATTGAAGCTTACTGTTATCTCTTCAAGTTGTTCTACAAGCTGTTCTTCAAGTTGTTCTTTACGTCGCCGCTGTTTATCGGAAGTGACAATCGAACAATTGCGGATGTTATTCGCAGAACATGGACTGCCAGAAACTATCGTTACTGACAATGGCACGTGCTTCACTAGTGCTGAGTTCAGGCAGTTTATGAAAAAGAACTGCATTCAGCACATCACCTCGCCAGCCTATCACCCATCCTCGAACGGGCTCGCTGAACGGGCAGTACAGCTCGTGAAACGAGGATTGATGAAAATGAAGGACGGTTCGATGGAGACAAGGTTGGCTCGTTACTTGCTGACCTACCGAGTGACCCCTCACAGCACTACCGGAAGCTCCCCGAGTAAACTGCTGAAGGGGCGGCTTCTAGACGCGGTGCAACCGAGCGTCGGCAGAAACGTGCACCAATCGCAGGAGAAGATGACTGATTATTACAACCAGAAATCGAACGAGCGATGCTTCAGTCCAGGCGATGCGGTTTACGTAAAGAACCACGCTGATCATTCGCCCAAGTGGATTCCTGCAGTTCTGAAAGAGCTACACAACGACGTGCTGATATCGGAGGCACCCGACGGTCGCCACTTGAGGCGTCATCGAAATCACGTGCGTCTGCGACATGCGGACGCGGCGGACGATACGGTACCCGCAGACATCGCTGTTCCGGCCGCGATTCAACAATCAACCGAACGGGACATTGAGCATGTAGACGAAACGGCGGAAGCCGTAGCTCCTGTACCTGATGGCAGCGGCGTCCACTCGCCAGTAACGCAGTCGGCTGTTCGCAGATCGGAGAGAATCCGGAAAGCTCCAGACCGATTATCTCTCTAGAACTGTTTTGTAGCCCTGGGCATAATAATCCCTGGTACGACAGCGTATCCTTTGTCTGTTTCACAGTTCTTGTTGTAACCTTGGACGTTAGCAAAATAACTGGTGCGGAGGACTGTAATGTATGTGGCAGACACTTGTGCAAATACTATACACAGCTTATACACAACGCATTTGTGTGACATGGACTATCGCTGTCTGTCTGTCTATATGTCTGTCTGTGTGTCGCGCTAATACGAAATAAACATGTGCACCACTGTCACTTGATAATTACATCTATAGTTATACTAGAACATAACATCATATAACTTTGAAAAACTTATTATCTCCCCGTCAAAATTATGTACGAAGTTGAGCTGTTACCTGGGAAGGTAAGTGTTGGGCGTAGGTCAAACAAGGTCACTGTGAAATTATGAATGTTCGATTTTTTGCAATACCGCGAACGTCATATAGTTACAATGACTCTGTAACTACTTGATTTATTTGTGCATGTCATATATTGTTTCAACGAACACTTTAATTTATTTATCGCCATTAAAATAAGATATGACCTGGAGCTGTCAGTTGATGGAGTATATGTGTGCAGCGACGATCAAACAGAATCACCATCAAGAGATAAATGTTCCAAATTGCGCCTCCTTCAAACGTTGTACAATATCAGTGTTTGTATATACGTTACCTATCTACTCAAGGCCATGTCATATACCATATTGGAAAGCCTACTGTCTCCCCGTCTATCGGATCGTGCAGTAGATGTGGAGTGAATGTTAAACAAGGTCAACATCAAACGATGACTGTTCAAAACTGCGTCATTCCACAAATGTTGTATAATCACAATGGTTACTTAAGTACTTTACTTATCCACACTTGGCCTTGTTACACACCATTAGAAAGCGTATTGTATCCCCGTCAAAATGATATGGTATGGAATGGAGTTATAAAGTGGACCATCAGTGCATGATTTTTTCGAAATTGTGCCTTTCCGCAGATAGTAGGTAACCGAACATGTGGTGTTATACTTTTAATAGCATTTTTATGTTAATAGCAGGAATTCATGCTAATTCCATCACTCAAAGGATAAGAAAATATGTGTGGATGGATGCCACCCTCGACTTTGAAGGTTATTTGAGGTTCACAAACTCAAACTTGAGTCAAAATATTGTTATTAATTAATTGACATGCTCTTGTGCACACCAAATATTTTATGATTTGTACACGCATTGTCTGTCATATCAGATGTTGAACTCTGAGTTTACATGGAATAATGTAACATAAAACGTGCTTTTCTCGAAATGTGTTTATCGCGTACACCAAAGCTGTTTACACACCCGCTTATTTTATGTAAACCAGTTTGCATATTCCTGTTGGTATAATATACATAATATTGTATTAATACACAGTGTCAAGTATTTGGTCATTACCATGACGTGGTAATTAACAAGACGTGGCAGTCAAACAACTTTCCCAAAATGTAATCACAGATTAGACTCTTCAGCGCAGTCAGCCAACTGTTAAATATTCTCAGGAATGAGACAATGCAATATCTCATGGAGGATCCAAACTTCAGGATGAGGTTGACATACGTGAAAATTATGGAGATCATGCTGGACATGATCAGGGCGGAGAACATTGGCTATATATAATCTTTCGCTGCAATTATACATTTGCTAACCAACTGTGATCACACAAACTATGCCCTCCCGACGGAGAACGGTCTATCTGGCAGACGTGAAACACCCAGAGAAGACAGCATCAGATGTACATGCAGTATTCATTAAAGGAATCTTTGTTGTGAAGAGAACCAACATACGTTTCAACCAAATTCCTGTTGATCAGGCATTACAGAAAACGATCGAGCCAGTTCACCGAGCCGTCCTGTGCTTTGAATGGCATCCACAAACTTCTGCAATAGGGGATAGTCCACAGTCGTCTTCCTCGTACATGTGTCGATGTGAGATGATATATGTATATATTCCTGATCTGTATATAAACAAATATTTGTGTGATGGTTAACGTGTGCAGTGTGAAGTTCTAATATGGGGGGATAACATCGCCATACCCAAAGAGTTGGATCGTAGCAGGATTGATGGTTAGCTACCCACGAGTTTGAATTTTTCGCAAGCTCTACTTCTTCACATCACCACTAAAAGCTGATGTTGAATTATAATCTGTTGGTGAATGGTAGGTGAGCAGGTTGTCTTTCGTGGGTTGCGCAAGTCTTTCAGATTCTGTTTCTGGATGTTCCAAGGGTGTGCGAAAAGTCCAGCCGTCAAGACACTGGTCAGCTCTGCCTTTGATGTTGAGTTCAAGTCACCTCCAAGTGTGGCCACGGACAGGGGAACTGGGGATAGCTGATACTTCAAGGTATTCATCATTTCCACTATTCGTCCAGTAGTGACGCCATTGTATCTGTATATGTATATTCATATTGGCAAAATGTCCTAAGGACAAACCACGCCCGTGCGCATGGTGGCTCGTTTGGTTTAATTTTTTAGATGTTTGACGAGATTACTCTGAAATGAATTAAGTTATTTATAAGACACAATGCTTGTAGGTAAATAATTTCAATCTTTATTGTGGATGGGAAAATACGATTTCCAAATATGTTTGTTGAGTGCCTGGTTTGCCGGAACTGATTATCATGTTTGCGTGAGCATCTAGTATTGCGTTTGATATATTGTTCAAGTGGGATATACATATAGTGTTGTTCCATCTTATATAATATGCTTAGTCTTTTGATTTTCCTTCTTGTTTAGAGGGTGTCCCACTAGAGATCTTTAAGGAATTGTGTTGTCATTCCTGGCTCTCTAGATAAATGTTGCTTCAACAGCTTTCTGTCAACTTTGGTAGTGTTCTGTACATTTTGTGTGGTAGAAATAGTTGTAAAGGTTATTTCTTCCTCGGTGCGTTATGAAACGTTACCTAAGTTAATTGATAGATGACTGTTGCCCACGTCAGTTGGAACAGTCTTACGTTGTCAAAAGTACTAAAGGTAGTAGTAGTAGTAGTAGTAGTAGTATTTTATTAGAGTCTCACTCCACGTATACATGCTTTAAAATACAAGACAAATAAATATATTACATTCAAAGTTAGCACTGTATACAAAGACCACTCAAAAAGAGTTATGAGAGACTTGTTAAAACAAAAATGTACAAATAAAAACAGTAATAATTTAATAAACATGTGCTATTATTTTGTTGTATTGTGTAATCTTGTGTGCAGTATTTTTTGGAGGATGCTGGCAGTTTTACTTATTATATTGTCATTACTCAATAAATATACAAATTTACCTTGATCATTCATACTGGAAAAAGCAGGATCATTAATTGTTGCATAGCCTATTAGTTCTTTTCGTTCGTTAACATATAAAGGGCATTTCATTAAAACGTGAAATTCATTTTCTATTTCATTCGTGCAATTATAACACGTCCTAGCTTCAGGTGGGGGGTAATTTCGTTCAAAACGTCCAGTTTCAATTCTGATTGGTGCCATGCCACATCGAAATTTTGCAAGTGCTGATCGATTACTTCTAGTCATGATTTTGTTAACATAATGCTCAGTTACAAATTTTGTTTTGAACTGTTTATAAGTTCTTAGTTTATTTCTACTACCATTTCTGCCCTCTTCTCTATTTATAATATGAAACCATTGCTGTTCCTGTAATACAGACAGGCAAACATCTGTATGTTCTATTATAGCCTTTACATTAACATGGTCTCTTATATTAGTAAGATTATGCATATTTAAGTCATTATAACGATGGTATACTTCGTAGCCCCAATTTCGTTTCCCACTTACGGCCATTTCCATCATCCATAGAAACACACGTTTTGTCACTCTAGATACATCCATATTGATCAAACGACACCAGAGCCTAGTAACGGATAGCCATTGTTGGTTAGTCGGGGTTTTCCACCCCATTTCACCCTGTACTGCTGCTGATGGGGTATATTTACCCACACCTAGGAAAAATCGACAGGCTCTATTATGTATGCTATTTATGACCGAATATTCCTTTGTACCCCACACAGCAGAACCATAGTTAATAATGGAGAGCACCAAACCATCGTATAGTTTTGTAAAACAGTTAAAAGGCATTCCTCCATTACATTTTGTCTTAGCCATTAACAAACCCAGAGCTCTGTTCGCCGTAGTAGCTACTGTTTTTACCATCACCTTATAATCAAGATATTCAGTTAAAATCAAACCTAAATATTTATAGTTATTTACGATGCACATGCTTTGGTCACCTAGTAGAAAATCGCAAGTAGTCTCAGATATCGATGGATTACGAAAATGTACAATTTGAGTTTTGTCTTTGTTAATAGACATGCCCCAGTCATTGCACCATTTCCAGATAACATTTAGCAATGTATGCAGTTCTTCTGCTGATTCGGCCAGCACCACAATGTCATCTGCGTATGCTAACATTGAAACAATTTCGTCTCCGATCTTAACACCTTTACCCGTGCCTTTCAATTAAGTTAATAAATCGTTTATAAACATATTAAACATGATAGGTGATATAACACATCCCTGCTTAAGCCCGCATTCAACATTGAACCAGTCAGACTTTAAGTTGTTGACCCTAACACAACATTTGTAATCAACATATAATGATTTCAAAGCCTCAAGCATTTTCCCTTGTATGTTGAAGTTCCTAATTTTGTTCCAGAGGAAATTTCTATTGATACGGTCATAAGTTTTACTAAAATCTACGAAACATGCAAACGTTTGCTGGCGGCATTTCTTTCTAGTATTGATTATGTTTGTAATGGTAGATAGGTGGTCGAGACAACTGCGACCTGGTCTAAACCCATTTTGTTCATCACACAAAAGGTTGTTGCACTCTACCCACGATATAAGACGATCATTTAAAATAGAGCAGTATATTTTATACACATGGGAACTAAGCGTAATTCCCATATAGTTCAATGGCACTCGTGGATCAGACGTACAACACTTGGGTATCGGGGTTACAATGCCCCGACGCCATGCTTCAGGAACCATGCTGTTGTTAAAACAGTGATTAAATAGTTCGTAAAGGAAGTCTATGGCATTTTCGTTGACCAGCGTTTCGACTGGGATGTTATCATCACCCAACGCTTTGTGTTTCTTGGCCTTGTTAAGGCCAGGCGAATGTCCTCCTTAGAGATAGGCCCATCAAGGTGTTCATTATGACCCAGTGAGTGGGTCTCCACCGGCGGTTGATAGTCAATTATTTGTTCGTAATTGACCGGGTTCAGCAAAGTGTGAAAGTCAGTTCTCCATTTATGTAATATCACGCTTTGATCAGTGGATATGGAGCCGTCCTCTAGCATCACTTCCATTGGTATATCATGGATGCGTTCTTGTTTTATCCCTAATTTTTCAATATGCTTCCAGAAAGCATTTGGATCATGTGACGGCAGATCAAGTAGTTTGTCTTGTTGTTGACGCCAGAATTTGCGTTTGGCAGCTTGCACATGCCTATCAAACAGTTTCTGGGCTACCTTCATTTCCGCTTTCAGGTGCGGTTTATTTTGTTCGTCGCCCTTAATCCACAATTGTTCACTTGTTGTGAGGTTATTCCATAGGTGAGTAAGTTCATTTGTCCACCATTGTTTCTTGATCCGTCTACGCTTATTACTGAGCACTGAGTGGTTTACATGGACCACTTTTTGAAGTTTATCTTCCATCACCGTTTTAACATGTTCGCAGAAACTATCATATACATTGTTCAGATTTTGTTGTGTTAAATTAGATCTTTGAATGAACTGCATGAGCGTAGCACAATGTTTTTGTGTTGTGTCGTCATCGAGAAATGACTGGTCAATGCCTTCTAATTTATATCTCGTTGTACATGGAATTTTGGGGTTCGGATCTGTATTATCGTAGCATTCCATGTAATCCACGAGTAAAACCCATGTCAATATTGAGTGGTCTGGGATGGTCTTGTGTGGGTCAATAATCGATACACACCCAGAGTCATTAAATATCTTTCGTGCTGAAGTTATTTTAAAGTCGGTAAACGACGCCAAACGTTCATGCGGTACAAGGCAATAATCAACGATAGCCAAACCTTTGGTTGAAACAGATGTGAAGTCGTTTATCGACGAACCGCGACCGTTCAGCATGCAACAGTTTGATGATATTAAAAGGTCGATGAGGTATTGTCCATGTGAATTCACTTTAAAATCAATAACTTTTCTCTCAGGAATGTCATCCACACCTTCAATGTAATCAGGCTCACTGCCACAACGGCCATTGAAATCGCCACATATGAAGAATATTCCAAGTTTCTGGTATCGGTATATATGTGATAATAGTTCGTTGTAATAGGTTTCGGGGTCAATGTAACGTGATGATCCGTCAGGAGGAAGGTAACACACACACATCCTAAAACTAGTATCCGAGCTCTTGCTTGTGAAAGTTATCCACATTATTCCTTCCACAGATGTGTCTAGAATGTTCACATTAAAATCATGCAGCAGAGCATCTTTTACAAAAATGCCTACTCCGCCTGACCCTGACTTGGCCCGACAGTTCAGGTTTGTGCGATTATGCCCCCACCACTTATATCCTTTCATTTCCAGCGTGTTTACATATGTAAGATGTGTTTCCACCACGGCGATTACATCCGTGTTCTGCCCTCACTTGGTAGTTGTCGGTGTTTTTGTTTAGCTTCCACCCGTTAACATTCCAACATCCCACGGACAGCTAGCGACGACCGCGCACATCTGATCTATTGTCGCGCTCCCGACGTGTCCCTCGATTTATTGGGTTTCGATCACGACTGTTTCCTTGTTCATTGTTCCTGATGGTTGATGGGGAATTGTGAGCGCGGTTGTTGGCGTTACGAGATCCGGCGTCACATCTCGTGATTCTGGAGCCGCGTAGTTCCAGGTTGTTGTTGTCAAGAGCTTTCACGAGGATTCTGAAGTTCGATTCGATTACACGTTGCTCTTTTGGCTTGTCGTGGACTATTATGATGTCACGATATTTCGCACTTTGTCGTAAGTCTTTTTTTGTTTTCATTACTTTCGCTTTGTCATTAGCGGTTTTAAACGTCGTTATTACGACGCCAGGGTAGCCGTTTCTGCTGGATGTTTTGCGTACAGCTTTTTCACATTTTACATTTGTGAGCTTGAGCCCGTCTCTCAGTATTTGGTTGATTTTTTCCACTACGTTTTCGTTCTCCGATTCGGGTAGGTTAAGAACGACACTGTTTAGAGCGCGACCGTCGTGTGCACCCACTACGTCTGCGTACGAGGGCACCCTGTTCTCCAAAGCTGTAAGACGGCCCTCCATGTTCTCGTCCGTATCTACACAGGTATATCTTTGTTCGAGATTTAGTATCCTTTCTTCTAGAGCTGCTGTTCGTGTGTTAATGTCGTCACGGAATGCTTTCATCTGATCTTCGATCATATCCGCAATTTGTTTAGATAGTGTTTTCTCAAAAGTTGAGAATCTATTTTCAATGATGTCCCTAAATGACTTGATGTCAGCATCGATAGATGCGAGGCTTGGTTCATTGTTCGTTGTCTTGTTAGTCGCCCCGCTCGCTCTGGTCATTGGCTTGTTGGTTGTAACACTCGCCATGACGCAATAGTGTACCTTGTGGGTGTCACAGTGAAAGGGCCACACGCAACACGGGTATGCTACAGGTAGCCACAAATGTAGGTTGTTGTAGTTTTCAACTGGTGGTGAGACACCTGTTGGTCACTGGTTGGGCGATAATGGGCTTGTATGTTCAGTTGAAAAGCAAAATCATTAAAGTCACTCACACAGGTTCATCACACGTACGATTCATCTTCCCGGCGATATCCAGAAGTGGTGTACAAACATATATTACAAAACGTGCCGATTGAAAATAAAATAAAATTGGTATAAACAGACGACTGATCATAGGCAGTGTAAACGTACGTCGAGTCTGTCCGTACGTATCTGACACGTACGGACAGACTCGGTATGTCGTTACTCCGTAGGAGAATCAGGTTTCTGCTGTAGACTCTTGAATGGAGTCAGCAATGACACTGATTACATATACACGCTTGATAGGAAAGCAATTCCGTCGACAGGAAACACAAACAGTGGTTTAAAGTTTCTTACATGTTGAAGAGAGATGATCTTGAGTTCTGTGGGATTCGTAATCGTTCTGACAATGTAACAAAAAACGTATATCTGGCTTGATCGTCCCTTGTAAAGCAGACATGATTCCATTATGCATCTTCTATAATTAAGACACTGAATGCAATAGTGGGCCGTTTTTCAGGAGAAGCCTTCAAAGTTCAAAGGCTTTAATAAAATCACGGTATATCAAATGTTACTGACAACAGTGTTATTAATTACTATCACAGGAGTTATATATTGAACCAAATGATCGTGTTGCTCAGATTTTAGCAGTTTGTAAAAAATACGATTTTTTTTACCTAGACCAGAGTAGTCCAGATCAAAAGGGCCTGAAAAATATGCAAGTTTCTATCCTTCAGTGCAATTGTGGTCTACATGCCAAAACCATCAAATCGGATTATTTTCTTAAAAAAACATTCAGTAAAATGCGAACATGTAAATGCAGTGACGTATAAAATAGATAATACTTCCTCTCTGACTCCTCTATCAGTCGTAAAACGTCACATTCTGGCATAGTTTTGCTGGCCATGTGTCCAGACTTCGTGGGTGCGGCCATCTTAGATTATGCACTTGGCCCAATCTCGCTCAAGTAAAGAAAGCTTATTATGAGTGCAATATTGTATTGCCCCTGTAGAGCATAAATGGAACTAGATCTTGATTTAGACCATCATTGAACTGAAATATATTTCTTACCTCTATTCATTTCTGCACCTAACTCAAAAATTACTAAAATGCACTTAAACCACTACTGCACTCGGTGGCTCAATTTATACATCCATTCAGTTGGCCGATCAGCTGGAACTTGGTTGAAGCACCTTTTGGTGTTTGACAACTAAGTTCCCATCAATGAATATAGCACGAACCTCTGGCGCTCACTTCTCGTGCAGTTTCATGTCTACACGATGAACCGGGCCCCTCATTGTGCATAGTTTGCATGCCCTTAGATGGCTAGTCATAGCAAAATGGCAGCGGCGGCGTCTATTTGCCATCACTGTGTGCTTCTTTCTAAATTCCTGATAGTGAATACTCTCGTTCCTCATACAGTTGACCCATTGCGTTACGGAGTTCTTTTCTGGTGTTGCCACATCTCTTCCTGAACAGCTCAGTCATATTTTGCGCTAGTTCTTTCACTTTCACATCATGATTGTGACTAAAGACGATATGTAATTTGTGTGTGTGTGTGTGTGTGTGTGTGTGTGTGTGTGTGTGTGTGTGTGTGTGTGTGTGTGTGTGTGTGTGTGTGTGTGTGTGTGTGTGTGTGTGTGTGTGTGTGTGTGTGTGTGTGTATGTGTGTGTGTGTGTGTGTGTATGTGTGTGTGTCTGTGTCTGTGTGTCTTAGTGTGTGTGCGCGCGTGCGTGCGTGCATCTGTGCGTGCGTGCGTGTGTGTATTATGTATCTAGTTATTTAACAAAAACTGCTGATATTGAAAGATTGCATATGCTATCAGTTGTACAGGAGTAGTCCTTCCATACACGTGTATGTTAATTAAAAATTCAACACCGAGTAAAACAGAGAATATATCTGCAAATCATCACAGGTTCTATTCAAAGATGTGCTCAAGTAGATGTTATTTCATCAAAAACCCCGACATGTTGACACCAGTCGACTTTGTGACCTCGAAAATTACCTTTAAATTAAAATTTGAGGGTGGCATCCGCTCTAATCGTTTTCCTCATCCTATGAGTGACTGATCCAACGAAGCGGCCCAGTATAAAAAAAATGCCGTTAACAAATCTATGTGACTTCTCAATGTACGGCTGGTCTACTAATATAAATATTAACTACATTGTGCGGACTTTGTTCAATTTTCCTTTCATATACATACATAGCACTAATTTACAATTCCACGCCATACCTCATTTTATCGGGGATACAATGCACTTTGTAACACTTTATAACATGACCTAGTGTAGATAGAAGAAAAAAATACACAACCATTTTGATTGTAGAACATTTGCGGATTGGCGCAGTTTTGAGCATTCATCGTTTGATGGTGACTTTGTTTTTATTCCACACCTACTGCACCACCCGATAGCTCCCCGTCGCATCTCATAGTAACCAGGATACAGTAGGCTTTCCAACGGTATATGGTATGGCCTTGAGTAAATAGGTGACGTAGGTATATGCAACCATTGACATTGTTCAACGTTTGTGGGACGGCGCAATTGCGAACATTTCCACTTGACGGTGACTCCACGTCATACCTCATTTTAATAGGGATAAATTGTTCTTTCAAACAATATATGACACGTACATATCCATGAAGTGTGTACAGAGTCATGTTAACGTTATGACTTTCGCGGTATTGCAAAAAATCGCATACTCATCATACACATTTTGACGCGGAGATAATAAGTTTTCAAAAAATATATGAAATGAAAATTGTCTAGTTAAGTGTAGTACATATGTTATGACGTTTACGGAAGCGCACAATTTAGAACATTTATCATTTGACGGTGACCAAGCTTCTTTGACCTTGGATTGATGCTTACTGCACCATATTGCATTGCGTCGTTCTACGATATGCCTAGTTGGGACGGGGAAATGTAGGGCTTTCAAGTGATATAACATTTGTGTGTGGGGGGGGCATGTAAGTCGGTCCGTTAGGTGGATCTACCGCTCGCCTTTACTGGTTTGAAGTGTGCCAAATGCAGAACATAGTTGAGAGACTAGGGTTTTGTTTTGCCACTCATGGTCTGCCGGATTGTATTATGAGTGAAGCTACGATTCCATATGTGTGGATACGGCATGCGAAAGCAGTATGCGGCAAAACAATGAATATAATGCCATGTGGAAATTAACACAAGTTGCAAGTAGATCCGAACGCACATAGGTAGAAACGTTTTGTCGTACGGATGCGGATGCGGCAAATTGAATCGCTCCGTGTTGCGACTCGAATCGTATCCGCACATGAATCGGATAGGAAATTCCCAGTAGTGACGTTACTACAAAGGTATTCCCCATTCTGCAGGCGTTTCCGTACATATGGAATCCTAGCTTGACAATGGTCCAACGTTCACAAGTGAAGAGTATGTTCCACGAGTTCACAATGGCTTCCGGCATATCTTCACTACACCATATCATCCATGATCGAATGACGGCAATCTTACTTAACTGGCCTAAATTATTAGTAGCATCAGACGTGCAGGTACTCCCGTGGGTTGAAGCATAGGGATAGGGTTAGGGTCAGTAGGATTTATTTAACAACATTGCCGCCCAGGGATACAAGCTCCAGATGATATGCAGGCAAATAAGCCTTTGGCTTATCGAGAGTCCAAAAAATTTCCAACTACGTTTAATCCGCCCTCCCCAGATAGCTGTAAATTTGATTTTTGAACATATTCACACTGCTAGCATTAACACAATCATCAGACAATTTGTTCCAGTCATTTATTGTCCTCTGAGAGAATAAATATTTTCTCACATCCAACCTACACTGTTCTTTGACTAATGCTGCAATGTGCCCTTTGGTTCTACAGCCTTCTTTCAGTTTGAAGAAAATATGTCTATCAATATCCTCGTAACCATTCAATATCTTAAAACTTCTATTTGGTCTCCTCTTAGTCTGCTAGTCTCCAATGTTGTCAACCCACATTCTAATAGGCGTATTTCATAACTAAGATCGTTCAGTTCAGGAATCAGCTTTGTTGCTCTTCGTTCTCCACTGTTATCAACAACTATCTAAGAAGAATCCTCCACATCCGCTGACCAAACACCATCAGCAACATTGACTTGTGGAGGAGGACACACCAACTGTCTGCCGAAGATGAAATAATAAGAAGAAGATGGGGATGGACCTGTCACACGCTCCGGAAACAAGCATCAAGTACCACCAGACAGGCTCTGACATGGTACCCCCAGGGCAAGAGGAGAAGAGCCCGTCCAAAGAATACATTGGTTGGCGGATGCGGCGTGCACGGCCATGTCCTGAGTGTAAGGTTATAAACAATAAAAGTATTACATCTTATACTATTATCTATATCATTTCATGGTGTCAGAAAATAGGGAACAAACGTCCAGAGACACGCAGCAACGTGTCGTGTCGCCGTAGAAGAACATCATGGACCAAAATAGCGCATTGTATCCGACGCTGGACTGGGACTCGCCGGCGCTGTCAGAAACATGGACAAGATTCGAAAAACACGCACGGCTAATGTTCGCTGGGCCGTTACACGACAAAACAGGGGTGCAACAAGTGAGTTATCTGTTGTTGTGGGTGGGAGAGTAGGGCCGCGACATCCACTCCACATTCCAATTCGATAACGTCACATCAGAAACTGACCCAAACGACGGACAAAGACAAATTTCGCGCGTACGTAATTTTAGAATAAGTAGTTATTCTATTTGGTCGCCAGATGGCGCTATTGACGTTTATGTTATGTGACATTTCTTAGAGTTGCATATCGTATTTACAATCTTTGATGCGAGCATGCGCAGTTTCAGTTCCGGTTCGACCACGCCAACACGAATTTAATAAAAGTCATTTTGTGATACATAATCGGTTGTCAACAAACAATTATTGAAACATGGTGTCAGAAAGAGCGAACTAGAGGTGAATTGGAACTCAGAGAACGTAAAGTCGCGGTGAAAGAAGGTTAGTCCGTTCTATTTTGACTACAAAAGTGATGGAATGATTCTTTCTCCCCGACCCGCTTCCCGTGTCCGGCAATCTGCCAGAGCAATGGCTGCGTTTCAAAAAGCAGTTCACGCAGTTCATCGACGCCAGTGACAAAGCTGACGCAAACGCGAAGACGAAAACGGCGATTCTACTACGCTGTATCGGTGACAAAGGGAATGACATCTATGACAACTTCACGTTTGAAGGCGTTCCAACGTTTGATGACGTCATCGCGAAGTTTGATGAATTCTGCCGTCCTAGAGTGAGCGTGTTTGCATCCAGACATCACTTCCTCACCATGAAGCAGAACGATCGCTCTATTGATGATTCCATTACGGCCCTAAAGAAGCAGGTCCGTGAATGTGCGTTTGGAGATCTGATGGACGACATGGTTCTTCACGCGCTAACGTTGGGGTTAGACCAAGAACGGACGCGTCGGCGTCTGTTTGAAACAAAGAACCTAGACCTGGAGAAAGCCATTACCCTGTGTCGCCTAGCGGAGGACACGGAAGGCGAAATGCGGAAGCTCAAACTGAACGAGGAAGTGCTGGCGGTCTACAAGTCGAGACAGAAGAAGGCTAAACGCAGGCCGAGATCTCAACCGACTCGCACGTCGAGCAACAAAGCGGACAAGTGTGGGAAGTGTGGCACAGAGCACCCGCCGAGACAATGTTCAGCATTCTGCAGTGAGTGCTACGCCTGTAAAAAGAAAAATCACTACGCCAAGTGTTGCCGAGCGCCGCAGGCACAGTCAAAGGCGAAGCGTGTCTACCTCGTCGACGGTGACAGCGATTCCAGCATTCTACGCATACAAGTGGACAAGGAGGGTCGACGTCTGATGGCAATGATCAACGTATCATCGGAGAGTCGTTCAGCTCCTACTGCACTGAGATGTCAACTCGACACCGCCGCAACATGCAATGTCCTCAGCGTCACCGACTATCGACTACTGGGCTCTCCATCACTACGCGCGAGTACCTCGAACTTGACGATGTACGATGGTTCGCAGGTGCCGTCGAAGGGTAGATGTTCCCTAACACTCCGAGAAATCGACCAGCGTGAGGAGATATTGATCTTCGAAGTCGTCAAAACGAGGCATGCCACACTGCTGTCCCTCGACACGTGTCTGAAACTCGATCTCATCGCAGTGAGTGAAAACGTCAGCCTGGTCGAGGATCGAACAAACGACATCGATGCTGCCATAACGGAGTATGCGGATGTCTTCACCGGACTTGGGTGTCTTCCGAGTGAGTACAACATCGAGATTGACACAACTGTCGCTCCCGTACAGAATCGACCACGGAAATTCGCTTACGCACTGAAGGACGAGTTCCTAAAGAAGATCGAGGCACTGGAGGCACAGGGCGTCATCGCGAAAGTCGAGACACCGACTCAGTGGATTTCGAGCTGTCTGGCAGTACGTAAGGCGAACGGCTCGGTGCGAGTATGTATCGACCCCTCTGACCTGAACAAGGCGATTCGACGCAACCACTTCTCGCTACCTACGATCGAAGAGGTTCTGCCAACGCCGACGAATGCGAAAATCTTCTCGCTTGTCGACGCGAAAGACGGATTCCTGCAGGTGAAACTGACAGATGAAAGCAGTTACCTGACGACATTCTGGACTCCGGCAGGAAAATACACATGGCTGCGTATGCCATTTGGTATCTCGTCGAGTCCGGAGGAATTTCAACGTCGTTTGCATCAAGCGCTGGAGGGTCTCGAAGGGATCTCCACAGTAGCTGACGACATCTTGATCGTCGGTCGTGGTCAGACAGAGGCAGAGGCCCGCAGAGACCATGACAGCAACTTCATCAAGCTACTACAGCGTGCTCGCGAACAAAACTTGAAATTGAACAGATCCAAAATGAGGCTTCACATGAAAGAGATCGTGTACATCGGGCATGTGTTGTCTCCGGACGGGGTCAAGCCCGATCCTGATAAAGTGTGCGACATCAAGAATATGCCGACGCCAATGGACGTCGAACAAGTACGACGGTTCCTGGGCTTCACGAACTACATCGCGAAATTCATGCCGAATCTTTCTGTAGTCTGCGAGCCCATACGATGTCTGGTGCAGAAAGACGCCGAGTTCGTGTGGGGACCAGACCAACAAGAAGCGTTCGAGCGAGTGAAGGACATCACAACCGCAGAACGTTCTCTCTCGTACTACGATATGACGAAACCGGTGGTACTTCAATGTGACGCAAGTACGCAGGGGCTAGTAGTGACACTTCTACAACACGAGAAGCCAGTCGCCTATGTTTCGCGTTCACTGACAGCGAGTGAACGCAACTACACACCGATCGAGCTTGAATGTCTTGCCATCGTGTTTGCCTGCCACAAATACGACCAATATATCTATGGACATCCAGACGTGACGATTCACAGTGATCATAAGCCACTGGAAACGATCTTCCGAAAGTCACTCTTGGAGGCTCCGAAAAGACTTCAACGCATGATGATGGCACTTCAGCGCTACGACAGGAAGTGAGCAACTCGTCGCAGACATGCTGTCGCGAGCGCCGTCGACACGTAGACAACCAGTTGAGCTGACGAAGGAGCAGATATTCCAGATGACAAGGGAGAACGCCATCGCTGAGGAAGTCGAGACAGTCGACCCCAGAGAGTACGTCAACATCAGCGAGCCGAGAGTAGACGCGATACATCAGGCCACAGCCGACGACCCGGTTCTGCAGAAACTACTCGTGCTGGTCGCATCAGGCTGGCCACAGGACAGGTCACAGTTACCGTCTGACCTGAAAGTCTACTGGACGTTTCGAAACGTCATCGCTGGGCACAACGGTATCCTGTACAAAGGAGAGCGTATGTTCATCCCAAAGTCACTCCAGAATGACATGTTAGTGAGACTACACAGCAGTCATCAAGGCATTGAGTCGACTCTACGCAGAGCCAGATACAGTCTCTACTGGCACGGTATGACAAACGACGTAAAACAGACGGTCGAGCGATGCAGTGAGTGTTCCAGAGAACAGCCTACGCAACAGAAAGAGAGTCTTCGTAGCCACACGATTCTACCGCGAGCGTGGGCTAAGGTCGGAATGGATCTCTTCGCGCACGGTCAGGACACATACCTCATAATCGTCGACTACTACTCCGATTTCTTCGAGATCGCGAAGCTAGATGATCAACGAGCGGTCACTACGATTGAGGCGTGTAAAGATAAATTTGCACGTCACGGATCTCCCAACATAGTCCACTCCGATGGTGGGCCACAGTTCATAAGCGCTGAGTTTGAACGCTTTGCGCAGAGTTGGGAATTCGAACATTCGTTGTCGTCACCCTATCACAGTCAGTCGAATGGAAAGGCGGAGGCCGCTGTTAAAATTGCAAAACAGCTGCTAGCGAAATCTTCCGACCCGATGAAAGCACTCCTGGAATGGCGCAATATTCCTACGAGTCAGATGGTCAGCAGTCCGGCACAGTGTTTGATGAATCGACGCACACGAGCAGTCGTCCCATAGGCCGAGTCTCTGCTGAAACCAGCGATTCCCGAGGTCGAGCAAACGATTTCACGTAAGACTACAAAACAAATGCAGAGCCAGCGATACTACAACCGAAGTGTCAGCGATCTGAGACCACTGCAGAAAGGCACTCCAGTCTTCGTCCAGTCGCTGAAGAAACACCAACCGATCAAATGGTCGCGTGGCACAGTCGTCGATGACTGTAACGACAGGTCGTACATCGTAGAGATCGAAGGTCGTCTACTACGACGCAATCGACGCTATCTACGAGACGATGCCACAGCGTCCCACGAGTTCGTACAACAACGCGAACAACAACCACTCGAACGACAACCACTCATACAACAACGCGAACTACAGCCACGCGTACAGCCACCACGCGAACAGCCGCGTGAATGGAAACAGAAGACGCTACCGGAAGACGAAAATGACAACTCCCACACCGAGCGTGTCCGCGTCTCCTGCGAAAGTCGTCTCGCCAGTGAAAACGCGCTCTGGGCGAGTCGTCACAAAGCCAGCACGGTTCCAGTGAAGACCAGCCCCAACCCCCTGTTGTCCAAAACTGATCATGTGCTAGTAACCTCTGATCATTATAGTTTAGTGGCCCAATTGACTCTAGTGTTAGATTGCATTATGTTGTTATGTTGCCATGGTCTCATAAAGCCAACATTTTTATTATGCTCCTTTAAAAAAAAGAGGGGATGTTAGAATAAGTTGTTATTCTATTTGGTCGCCAGATGTCGCTATTGACGTTTATGTTATGTGACATTTCTTAGAGTTGCATATCGTATTTACAATCTTTGATGCGAGCATGCGCAGTTTCAGTTCCGGTTCGACCACGCCAACACGAATTTAATAAAAGTCATTTCGTGATACACAATCGGTTGTCAACAAACAATTATTGAAACACGTAACACCGAAGAGTAACGTCATATTCATAATTCAGCAGATATAAATTATACAACCGCGTGCAAGGGGTTGGCGAACCTGTTGAGAGTTTCATCATGGATGTAAAAATACTCGCACGTGATTGGGTTTCCCAGCCAACGTCATTGACGAAATGATCCGGGACAGGCTTGTATGTGGCACGAACGCGCGGAAGGTACGTGCAAAGTTTATAAACGTCGGCGGAGAACTGAGTTTAATAAACGCCATCGCGCGCAACAACAACTAAACAACATGATCAGTGAACCAACAGATGTCCAGATGGTCAAATCAAAACAAACACGACGTGTTAAAGCTAATAGAAACGCCACGAGCTTCACTCGACCTACACAAAGCAGTCAGACGAAGAAGACGTGCGGACACTGCGGATACAGTCAGCACGCGAATATGGACGACTGCCCTGCTCGAGGCCGCACCTGCAACAAATGCAGACGGCGAAACCACTTCGCCGCCGTGTGCCGCCAGAAGAACGTCAACAGCGTTGATCAGCCTGACATTGAAGACAGCGACGTAATTGATGAGTTCTGTGTTGATAATGTTGACTCTCACCCATACAATAAAGATCAGGCATATGTCACAGTCACGTGCAACAACACAAAACTAAAGCTCAAAATAGACACGTGGGCACAAGTGAACATTCTACCTAAGTCCGTGTATGACAAGCTCCGAGCCAAATAAAAGTGCAACAAGCTACAAAGCAGCAAAGTAACACTTTAAGGTTACGGTGGCCATGCCCTCAAGAACTTGGGTTCATGTGAGCTTCGTTGTTCGCACAAAAACAAAAGCTATGCACTCCAGTTCCAGGTGTTCGACGCGCGAGCTCCTCCCATCTTGGGGCTGGCATCTTGCATCGAGATGCGAATCCTACAGCTTGTACTGTCTGTCGATGACGGTAAGTCTGGCAATGACATTGATGCCGACCTTCGACGCAACTGTGATGAACTATCCGATAACGATGATGATGATAACGTCGAGTATAAACCCGATCGCGATGAAGATGTTGCGCGACTGCTCGCCGAATATAGTGACTTGTTCGAGGGCATCGGTGAATTTCCTGGGGAACGCTTGCTCACGTTACACCCTGATGCAAATCATTTCGTACATCCGCCACGCAGGATACCAATGGCAGTTCGCGACAAGGTCAAAGAAGAACTATCACGTATGGAAGCCAGCAACATCATCGTGAAAGTAACGGAGCCCACGGACTGGGTAAATTCCATGGTTGTCGTGCAAAAGCGTAATGGTGACATACGTGTGTGTCTGGACCCTCGCGACCTGAACAATGCGATAAAACGAACGTACTACCCAGTACCGACGCTAGAGGGCGTCACCAGCACGCTGACGGGCGCAAAATACTTCTCGCTGCTCGACGCACGAAGTGGTTACTGGCAGATAAAACTGACAGACTCAACATCTCGATTGACAACATTCAACACACCATATGGACGATACCGATACCTACGCATGCCATTCGGAATCAACGCAACTCAAGACATCTTTCAGCGCCGTGTCGATGAGACATACGAAGGTTTGCCACATGTTACTGGCATCAGCGACGACGTACTTGTCACAGGCACGTCAAAAGAAGAACACCTTACACTACGCGCAGCGCTTCAACGAGCTCGCCAAAGTGGTCAACGTTTCAACATGGACAAATGTCGTTTTTATTTGCCAGAGGTTGCATACTACGGTCACGTCATATCTGCCGAGGGCATCAAACCAGACCCAAAAAAGATAGAAGCTATCGTCAAAATGGCAAGCCCTGCTAACAAAGCCGAGCAACAGACAATACTTGGTATGGCCAACTATTTTGCTACGTTTGCGCCAAAACTGAGTGAAATCACTGCCCCGACGCGCGATCTATTGAAGAAAGAATCCGACTTCGTATGGGATGCGCAACAAAAATCTGCATTCGCAAAGATGAAGGAGATCATCACAAAAGCAGCCGTGTTAGCTTTCTACGATCCAGAGAAGGAGCTGACACTACAAGTCGACGCCTCATCAAAAGCGACGAGTGCCACACTTATGCAAGAAGGACGCCCAATCGAGTACATGTCACGAGCTTTGGACCAGTCCAGACAAAATTGGGCTACGATCGAACGAGAGATGCTAGCCATTGTACGCGGGTGCAACAGATTCCGCCAATACATGTACGGACACAAAACAACTGTGGAATCTGACCACAAACCACTTGAATCCATCATGTTCAAGCCACTATTGGCAGCCCCGAAACGCCTGCAAAGCGTGGTTGTCGAATTACAGCGATACATGTATGATATTCACATCGTCCACAAACCTGGTAAGGAAATTCCAGTAACCGACTGTTTGAGCCGTAACCTTACTGCAAACGCTGTGCCGATCTACGATGAATTCTCAGAAGAACCAGACATAGCCGTCCACCATCTGATGGCAACTCTCCCGATCAGCGAAAAAAAATTGGCAGAGATCCGGACCAGCACCGCGAACAACCCCCGCATCCAGACGTTCAAGCACGTGGTTATATCGGGGTGGCCCAGCCAGCGTAAGGAGTGCCCCACTGCCATCAGCGATCACTGGAATCACCGATGTGAGCTGATGCACGCAGACGGCCTAATATTCAAGACGGACATAATCGTAGTCCCCAACGCATTGCGCCCAGAAATGCTAACACGAATACACGAAGGACACTTCGGGGTCGAGAAGTGTCGATCACGGGCACGTATGGCACTGTTCTGGCCCCGTATGAACGCCGACATCGAGAAAACTGTCGCCAACTGCAGCACGTGCCAGATGCACAGAAATGCCAACCAGAAAGAGACTGATTAACCATCCGATACCCTCGTTGCCATTGCAGGTTGTAGCGACAGATCTGTTTAATCTCGACGGTCGTTACTATTTTTTTGTAGTGGACTACTACAGTAACTTCCCTGAGGTGGAGTATCTACGAGACACGAAATCTGCCACCGTCATTAACAAAATCAAAGGAATCTTGGCGCGCCATGGTCAGTGCCAAAAACTTGTTAGCGACAACGGCCCTCAATTTTCGAGTGCCGAGTTTCGGAGATTCGCAAAATAGTGGGATTTCGAGCACACAACCTCCAGCCCGAATTGTCTTGCCGAAAGAACGGTTCAAACCATCAAAAGACTGTTCAAGAAGGCCAAACAGGGGAAGCCAGACCCTTACTTGGGCCTACTCGAATTGCGAAACACCCCGTGCATGGACTCGCATCACCTGTGCAGCTTGCGATGTCTCGTCGTTTGCGGTCGTCGATACCGTGCGCACCGACGCATCTACAACCTGCAGTGGTTGAGCGTAGCGTCATCGAGGACATGCTCGAACGCAAACAGTCAACTCAGAAAGAACACTACGACAAGTCTGCCAAAGACCTCGAGCCACTCCACGTCAACGAACGCATACGCATACGCATCACCGACCTAAGGCCATACTGGGAATCTGCCGTCGTCATTCAAACGCCACAACCGAAGACACCGCGCTCATACATTGTCCGATCTGAACGAGGAGTATACCGATGAAATCGGAAACACCTCTTGAAGACGCGCGAACGACCTGTCGCCGACCCCCTCCCTGATATCGACGAGCAGCTCGGCGGATGTCTCGACGAAGACCACACTCCCGCCACCGAGGCGTGCGCACTCCGCCCAGTCAACACGTCGGAGCCAGCTGCAACGCCGACATCCACCGTGCAACCCACGTCGCCTACGCAAGATACGGTCTCACCGCACCCCTACAGAACCAGGGCGGGAAGAGTGCACAAACCCAGGCGCATCCTTGACCTGTAGTGACAGTAATATACCCTATAATTATGATTATTATTTTATCTTGCTGTTGCCTGCTAGCTGTTGAGATTTTTTGTTTACATAACAAGGGTGGTGTAATGATAAATCACACGCATCTCGTACCACCATTACCCTTACGGGCCTCGCGCACTTACGGGTCGCACATGTTTGGTTGGCGGATGCAGCGTGCACGGCCATGTTCTGAGTGTACGGTTATACACAATAAAAGTATTACATCTTATACCATTATCTATATCATTTCAGGTGACACAAGCATCCAAAAAGATAACAGAGAAACGACTGAAATGGTATGGGCATGTGATGTGAAGGGAAGAGAAGCACATAGTGAGAAGAGTGCTAAATGCAGAGATACCAGGAAGAAGAAGAAAAGGACGACCGAAGTCGCCAAGACCAGATGGAAAGACACATGCAGAAGATACATGGAAATCGTGGATCTGAGTGCAGATGTGGGGATGGACAGGGCGACATGGAGACAAAAATTACCAGCCATACTGACGACCCCAGATGACGGGAAAAGTCCGAGAAGAAGACGATCGCATGAACCCAAGCAAAATTTGTGGATGGCGCCATCGCTTAGAGTTAGAGTCGGTTGCTTCACACTGGCGATCCGTGAGTGATGCCTATTTGGTCGACAATTGTTGACGTTGGGTCGGTGGATTCAAAAAGCAAGTAAATATCACGTAATAAAGTTTAAAAATCAAGTATGTGAATAGTATTACAGCGACACAAGTAAACTTGCTGGTGTGTTTGGCCAACTATCGTAACTATCGATAGTTCACTGTTCTATCGCCGATAACTATCGATAGTTAAATTTACTATCGATAGTATTGCATCGCGGCATCGACTATCACAACGCATCTATACTGTAGTTTGATAATTATCCAGTAGCCAATTAGTTCCATTAATTTATAATCCTTTATGCGAAAGTGTACAGATCATGTCAACTTGTGTTGATCAAATTGACAGATTCTTAGCCAATCGCGTTCGCCCCGTGATGGTTGCCTCTTACCTGCATACTTCGTTCGACTGATCACACCGTCCCTTCACGCGAACTTTACGATTTGTTAATGCAGGGATGGAAAATAGAAATGAACATCCGGGAAAATGTCCCAAATAAGAACATTTATTAAGACAATACAATTATTATAAACTAAACATTACAACTAATACGACTGACATAACTGGAGTCGTTCTCTTGAATCTTCGATCCCTAAGCCGGCCAAGCCAAGAAGATGAGGTTTTGAATCGTGATGCCTATAAGAAAACTGGACAATTTCATTTTTGCATTTAATTGAACTGTTTACTTCTTGAAAATGTAATGTATTTGTTCGCATAACAGTCAATACAAAATACTAAGCCATCATTATTATATCATCTAGTTATGACCAAAACAAATCGTCGAATTTCATGGCCAAAACTGATTCGCTATCGAAGCGACCAACGTTCTGCTGCCGAAGCACAAAAACTAATCTACTCTGATATGCCACATTACACACCAGCCGGCGTTGCCGAAGGGTAAAAAAATGTCGCCGATGCATCCAACAGTTTCGCCGAAGCATCTTACAATTTTAACGCCGAGGGAGTATCAAACCGACGCGACCAGTTAGTAAAAGGTGTACATCGTAGTTGATCACATGAGTGATCACATGTCAGTTATGACTATGGCCATGGGTTTGTGTGTAAGTTTATTTATTTTTTTGTAATTTTGCATCTATTAACTGTTCGTAAGTTTAACTCATATGAACGACTTGTTAGTGCTGCAGTAGTAAACTTAAGGGTTAAATGACAGTGCCCTTTTTGCAGCAACGTTTGCTTTTGTTTTCCGCGATTTCGCAAACAATCGGTGTCACTCACTGACACTGTCAGTGTCACACTCGCAGTGTCAGTGTTAGTGAGTAAGTAGACTAGTCAGTGTAGAGTGAGTAGAATCAACCAGGCGGAACGGTTAACGGTTCTGCCATGTAGGCTTACATAGGGCCGTTTTACACGTTTTAATGTCACAAAGTTATTTCATGTATGCGAATACGGTGTCCCGACCCGTAGGCGTTGCGTGATGATCATGGTGTTTTTTGCGGGAGCCAGGTGCAGGGATGATAATAACATAGTCATAGGCGTAGGAATTAAGTCTCGGAATCTATTTTGGTGGGGGCTGGAGGTAGATTTAGCCCCCAATATTTGGGCAAGGGGTGGTGCAGTTTGAGGTTTCTGGTGAGCCTCAAGCCCAAGACGAATGCAGTTGTAGGGTTTGGTGAGCCTCAATCCCCCAGTATTTACTACGTTCTGACGTCTATGAATATACATAATGATAGTAAACAGTAATAAAACCATATATAAAGGCTGGCTGTCTATTCCATTATTCGGAATCAGCAACATTAGGTGCATGATAATTATTAAATGGCAGTTTATAAAATTGGGTGTCTTGAATGCAATGTACTGACCATCAAAGAGTGTTGTAGTTACTCCAACCGTTGTCTGTTATAAATATTGCCAATAACACTGTTTGTCATCTGAATGTTTTGTTTACTTTTCTTTGACTAAAAATTAAATTGTGAACAATGTCAAATTAAATAACTAGTTGAAATAAATAAAAGTTGAAAAACAGTTTAAATTTAAACTTGGGTGAATATTCAATGTAGTAATCAAAGTTAACTTAATATAACACAAAATTCAATTCATAAGTTTGATAAAAAGTCACTTGAATTATCAGTGAAAAAATGGCAAAACTTTGTATTTAACGTATAGTTTTCAAATCAAATTACGTTGTGACTATATTTCCTGTGACAGCCAACACTGACTTTACTCCCATAACTTTTCCCTGTGACTTAATTTCTGCCCAGTGTACCCCTAGGTTCTTCTTTCCCCAGTTTTAGCAATGACAATTGTGATTTATTTGTTTGTTTGTTGTAACTACTCTGTTACCAAATAAACAAACAAAAAAGTTTGCAACTTGCATTTCATTTATTGCAATTTTTTCAAAACTGGGCAAATGACCCTTTTCCCACTTGAGAGCTAGGCAAATGACCATTGGGCAAATGAACTTTGAGCAAATGACCCAACTCCCATTTTAAACTCCCTGCTTTACACATCCATCTGTTTGCAACTTTAATATGACATCAATTTTGAGATTTACCAACCCCTTTGTGTTGATGCCCCTGACATGTTGGATTTAGGCACAAAAGAAGTTATTTTATTATTATCATTATTATTATTAATTATTCACTGCTTTCTCTGCAGTGACGCTGCCACTGCACCACGCCATGTCATCTGAAACTCAAAGCACATTATAATGCATGTTTAGGGAATGCCTTACCCTGGTGTATATAATTTAAGACTTCGTATTGATACTATAACATTGTTATGGATAAATTTAGTATTCACTGTTGTTCACTATTTGAAATAGGCCATATAATTTTAATCATTTGATTGTTTTGTTCCAGCCGATGTTTTATATTCAACTGTTCAAAGATATGTTATTTAACTATGTCTTACTAAGTTGGATGATTTTGTTGTTTTCTTCAGATCCTGATTGTGCTGACGTCTTGTCTCCTTGTTAGTGCAAAAGGTGGGTACATTTTATGAAATCTCTTGCGCCATTAGGTGATCAAATGCACACTTCGAGTCACACAAACAAACACTAGTACGTATGCGTAACTAGAACAGTGTTTTAATAAGAGAACACAAAACTGCAACTCACAACAGGAAGTATCCAAACATGCGAGGCCGTGACCCGGAAACTAGGGGTCACGACAATATTACCATTGAACAACAATCATGGAATAGTAACTAATAGCCATTGGCGTGACTTCTTTCTTCTCATAATTATGTATGCTACTATGAGATAGCTATCATATAGACATACAATAATGATTATAGAGATAAAGGTTCATGAGATGAAGTCTTTCAGATACTCAGGAGGCTTCCGAGTTCTTGTAGAGCGTCTCGGAGGTTCCTCGGGCGGACAGCTATGTTGATCTGGCTCGTATGACATTGTCGATTCGTTGTTGACTGTCGCCGTTTCTTGTCGATGAGACTCGGCTGTTGATGGTTCTACGGGCTGAGCTGCTGTGACTGGAGGGTACGAGAGTTGAACTGGTACGTCTGGAGGTTTCTCTGGAGGAGCTGGGTCATCTGCGGGTGTTAGTTCGTCATACTGGTACGACACTGGAAGATCGTGGGTAGCTTCAGCTGCCACCTTGTAGCACTCTGTTCGCTTCACTCTGTATGACGTGGCACGCAACTGGTTACCGGCGAACTTGCTGATGTTGATCCATTCTCCTTCTGTGCTCACTACGAGATACCGACACCTGGAGCGTAGTTTACTCTTGTCTGAGTACAAGTACACGATGTCGCCAATGTCGATATGTTGGGGTCTGGGTACTGAACCGCGAGGAGACTTCGATATTTGACTGTGTTCGTGGTTAGCGTTGCGCGAGGCATGCTGTTGTTGAATGATGCTATAGTCGTTCAGCGGTAATTGTTCGTTGGTGAATTGGTCACGCTGGGTCCACAGCTCACGAGCTGACATTCCTCTGTTTCGTACTCGGGCGTTGAGGTTGGCAGTAGCGACAGACAGTAGCACCTGCGTGATGGCGCCGCCTGTTGGTTGTTGGTGTAAAATTTCACCCTCGAGTTCCCGAATGGCTTTTTCGGCCACAGGGTTTTTGTTGATGTTTTTGACCCGTCCTAGTTCGATGGTGAGTCGATACTTGTTCAACAGTGCGTCGTTGACGAGAGCTGCGAATCCAGGAGCTGGGTCTGTGCGTATTACGGCAGGAGGTCCATCAAGCGGTCGGAGGCCGATGCAGAGTTGAATGATGGAGTCCCGTAACGTGTCGCGTCGTTCGTCGTTGACGAAGCATGTTACCGTGTATGATGTTACACACTCGCGTAGCACCAAGATCAGTTGTCTTTCTCGTTTGATGATGTCGGCTGCATATGAGATACCCACTACTTCTGGGGGATCGTTGGTAGATTGCGCGATAGTTAGGTTTGGGGTGTTCCGTAACGACGTACAGTGATGACAGCTGCGCGAGGTGGACTCGACAGACTTGTCGAGGTCGAGAGCGAATACATAGCGATGCATGACTTGCTTTAGCTGGTACGAAGACGGGTGATCCAGTTGGATGTGCAGGGCCGTTACTAGTCCGTCTAGGACTTTTCGCGGTACGATGATGCACTCTCGTGTAGGACTCAGTGGGTCGTTACGTTGTACGACCAGTAGACCGTCACGAGCGATTGATGCGACGTTAAGGTATCTTTTGACGTCTTTCGCGTTTGTCACCTTTTTGGATGGTCGTGTTCCTTGTGTAAGGTGTGAATGAGTCCTTCGCAAGTCTTGGCAGTCTGCTTGAATGCCGAGCCATGCTGAACGATTGGTGAACGGAAGTCGAGCTTTCCCAGATGTTATGTCGTCTGTTGTAACGCGTTGCATCACGACTGACTCTTCAGTCTGTCGTATATAGGAGCACACTTGGCACTGTTGTTCCCGGCATGTGGGTGCGTTGCGACTCGCGAAGTCTGATGGAACATTAGCTGAACCGGCGAGATGGCGAATAGTTGCCTGGTACCGACTGACGACTGATAGGAATGTCGATACGCGCGGGCTGACGGAGAATTCACCGCGACAAAGCTTCTCGTGGGCTTGTACGCAAGGCTTGCTGTCTGTGAGTATCGCTGTGTTGTGCGCTGACTGTACGATATACGGGCTGAAATGTCTGATAGCGGCTGCGATGGATAGTGCTTCTACTTCGCATGGCAACCAGGAGATCTGTCGTCCGCGGAGTTTTGCGCTGAAGAATCCGGCCAGCATCAATTTGCCATTGCACATCACGTACAAGGTGGCTCCTAGACCGCACTGTTTGACAGCGCCGTCCGTCACTAGCCATAGTTCGTCACTTGGCCGAGGTAATGTGATAGCCTTGTTAGTCTGAAGACTGGTTTGTGCGTGTTTGAAGGCTTCTCTTAATGCATCGGTCTATGTGACGCGATCACTTGACTGTTTGCCACCCGTTACTTCGTCGAACGGGGCAAGCAAGGCGGAGCATCCTGGTATGACGCGTGCTAGCATTTTGTAGGCTCCGACGAATGCTCGCATCGCTTTGACTGTGAGTGGAGCGTCGCAGCTGGCGTGGCGATGCGATGTTGGCTTGCATGGATGGAGCCGAGGTTCCACACCCAGCCAAGTATCGTGGTCGTAGTAGGGCACATCGTTGTTTTGGCAGCGGACAGGCGCAATCCGCTGTTGGCAAAGCTTTGGAGCAATCGTCTTACGTTCTGTTGGAGTTCGGCGATATATATCGTCTGCCAGTTTGGCGACGACACCTTCTTCAAGTAGATCTCCCAGTACGCGGCACAACAGCTCTTCGAGTGCGGTTTCGGACCCGGGCATGCCCATCGCTGAGCGAGCGTATACGCGTACACCGCGGAACGGAGTGACTACTCCGCAGTACTTCATTGATTCACGCGATAGAGGGATTTGGTAGAACGCATTGGACATATCGGTAGTCGCTATGTACCTCCATTGTGCGATTTTTCGTAGGGTGTTGTCGACATCAGGCATCAATGAAGGCTGCGGCTTGCTATAGCGGCCTACGTCAGTGAAGGCAGTGACGAGTCGGTGTCCTCCGCTTTGCTTCTTTATCAGGAATGACGGGTTGAGGTACTCGACGTTGACCTGTACATCCTCAGGCCGGACGAACACGCCCATCGTCTCGAGTTCATCGAACTTGTTTTGGAGTTCTATGAGCTGGTTTGGGGTAGGCGTCCTTTACGTTGGGGCGGTTATACTGGGCCCATGTTGACAACAGCTTTGAATGGTCCCACGTGACCATTGTATCCACTGTAGCTTGGGTCGAATACGTCGTCATACTCTTCCACGATCGATCGGAATGCCGCTCGTTCGTCGGGGGAGAGCGCGTGATCAGGATCGATGGTGACCGCTGTTGAGTGTTTGATGGCAGTAGCATTCGAGCTGCGTGTGCGTATGCTTACGGCTACGCTGGTGCATTGACTGTCTGGTATGGATGTTGTCTTGTCGGGTACGAACACTTCTCTGATTTGGCAAAAGTGTTCGTTTCTTTTCAGTGTGCGAGTGGAGTTCGTGAGATTTGGTATGCGCAATACACCTTCTACGCTGGTGATTAGTGAAGGTTGTGGCCACACATCGTTCTCGTGTACTCCTTTGTTGCCGGTGGTATCGTGACGTGGTTCCAGAGCGAATGTGGCGTCTGCGATATACGCGTCTGAAGGCAGGTCGACTTCCACGAAGTCGCCTGGCCACACAGTGATGTTGGTTGGTGGTGCTCGCAGTATGTGGGCACGGCGGACTGCATGCCTGTTGAGGGCCCTCTGTGTTGTACCATATGTGTACGTGGTGCCATCTGCGAGGGTGATGGTTCGTTTGGCGGGACGGATGGTAATGTCGTTGACTTCCATAAATGGTGTCCCGGCCAGCATCTCGACATCCAGATTCTGTACCACTAGTCCACAGAACTGGAATGATTTATTTTTGCGGGCGAGTGATATGGTAATTTCGCCAACTATGGTTAGAGGCGATGATCCGTCAGCTTGGTGAGCCGATTGGGAAGAGTTCTTGATAGTACACCCCAATCTCACTGCCGTGTCATGACGGATCATATTGCCCGTTGCACCGCTATCGATCGTCACTCGAACGGCGTGATGGTCGTGGAACGCGTCGAGGTAAGGCGATTGTCGTACATCGATACGTTGCACGGTAGTGGTGTTTACGGGGCGTTCGTCATAAACTTCGTAGGTATCGTCGTCGCCTTCATCGACTCCGTCGATGATATCACTGACTTGTCGTACCTTAGCCATGTAGCGGCAATCTTGTTCCGGAAGGTACGAGCACTCGCTGAGGAAGTGGTGTACATCACTGCGGCCTACTTGTTGGCAAAGAGGGCAAGTCTTCACGCTCGTGGGACACCTAGGGTTGTTAGATGGTGCCGGTTGTCGTCTTGAGAACGCTGGTCTTTGTCCGCGTAGGTTAGGCCTAGTCTCGGTGCGCATAACCTTTGCGGTGTCAGCAGACGCAATCTCGTCTAGTAGTGATTCGAGTGCCTGTGATATTTCTGGCTTGATCGATGCTAGTGTTCTTGACCTCAGCTCTATGCCATATCGTTGCTTTATGAGCTTAGGCAGTGCGGGGTTGATAAGTCGTAACCAGGTCAGTACTACCATGTTCTCTAGGGAAGGAGACATTTCTTCGTCAACGTGTATGACGTCACCGTGGTGCAGAATGACACTTCCCTCTTGTAGCATGTTGTCTTCAACGAAGGCCACTAGGCGCTGATACAAGTCTTCGGGGCGTTCGTCAGCTTGTAGGTGGATATCAGCAAAGTCCAGGAAATGGGCCCCTGTAGACTGGAACCCATAGTGCAGTCGGATAGTTTGCCAGATACCGGATAAACTGGTTGAGTTTTTGGCGATCGTGTTGCGCGATATGACTGGGCAATAGTTCGCTATTTGGCCTAACATTAGATCGAGCATGTAGGCTTGCTGAATAGCTGTATGATCATTCTCATCGGTGAAGCCGCGGTTTGGATGTGCTGCACATCGCTTCTCCCATTTAGCGTCAGTGGCGATAAACTGGGCGAAGTTTGGGTCGAGTGAGAGGGTGTAGACGAGGTTCTGGCGCCAGTTCTCAAATGTGTTGACCGTTTCCGTTTTTGTGAGGCACCACTGTCTCGGTGCGCGTTGCATGTTGTTAGCCATGTTGTTACCACACCTGCTAGTGATACAGAGCCGTTTCGGCTAGCTGTTTGCGCCGTGAGGTCGGCGGACTGTCAATGTGTATCTGCTTTTATTGCGCCCGTTTTGGTGAGCGGGTTCGTTGTGATTGCTGCCACCACACCATTAGGTGATCAAATGCACACTTCGAGTCACACAAACAAACACTAGTACGTATGCGTAACTAGAACAGTGTTTTAATAAGAGAACACAAAACTGCAACTCACAACAGGAAGTATCCAAACATGCGAGGCCGTGACCCGGAAACTAGGGGTCACGACAATATTACCATTGAACAACAATCATGGAATAGTAACTAATAGCCATTGGCGTTGCTTTTGTGTTTATTTTCAATTAATCAAATCTGACCAATGTTGCATTGTACAATTTTTATTTTTCAAACAAAAAAGCATAATGAAGACAGACCACACTTTGCTGTTTGTAGAAATACAAATTTTTGCACAGGTAACATCCACATTTCCGTGCCTGTATATAAAGCAATATTTCATAAAGATCAAAACTGTTTACAGTAAATGGTGTTTGAACAAATATTTGTGGAATATACAAGAAGTATGTAAGTTAACTAACACTATCAACACATAAGTTGTTGCAAAGCTCTGTGAAATTCATCATATAAAAGTAGTCTAGAAATTTTTCATATTTTTTTCTGGAATTGCAGTCATGTGACAACTATCAGCGTGGTCACATGACACAGGAGAATAGTGTAGTGTGTTAATGGCGAAGGGTCCCAAGCATATCTTGTTATTCTGAAAGGTATTTAGAATTTCTTTTAAAAAAATACTTTGTTTGCAGATTTTCGCACTTTAGATAATTTGCAGCCGTCAGCTACAAACGATGTTCAAACTGAGGCAGCTCAACAGTTGATTCTTCGAGTTGTCAAAGACAGAGCTTCAAGATTTGTAGTGAATGTGGATCCCTCAATCGGCCCAAAGAACAGGGACACATTCCGGGTGCGTGGATACTGATATAAAGAAAGAAACCTAACTTTTTTGATGATTTTCACCTATTGATTTGCAGTACTATTTCTTGTGTGATGCCCCCTTACTTAGTAAGTGTAATGGATGCAGTGAATACTGTATTGTACTAATGTTTTTCTTACATTGTGAAATATTACTTTTTACATAGGGAACAATATTAATTGTTTCTTTGTATCTTCACACTAATTTACTTGCAAATAATATGGTGGAAATGATTTTAAGTACTTTTATAATTGGATGCAGTGAGTGCTTTTTGTAAACTTCTGTTTTTCAGACTTTGTGGATATATTATTTTACCTATGGAACAACATTATTTGCTTCTTCGTATTTTCACACCAATTTACTTGCTAATAATACATTGGACATTTTGCAAGGTCTTAACATATTTCATATAATGTTCTTCTGACTACATAATTATGAAGAAATAATAGCATATCAAATAAAAAGGAAGTGTAACTTTTTGTGTTTCCAGCTCGTCACTGATTCGGGTCGACTGAACATCACCGGGACAACGGGCGTTGCCGTGGCAATGGGGTTCTACTACTACCTGGCCCAGTACTGCAGCTGTCACGTCTCCTGGGGGGGCAACCAGGTGAACTTTCCCAGTGAACTGCCGGTCATTGCAGCGCCCGGGGTTGTGGTCACTTCTAACGACAAGTGAGTTGACCATAGACAGTTCGGTTCATTGTTTCTGAGATATCACTCACTGACTGGCTGTGTCTGGTATGCCGTAAAACTACAACATTGTAGTGATGATGCTAAGTGATGATGCCATCTGGCTTGGGAATCACCTACCTTCCTCCAAATCCACAGAGAGCAAATATGTCCTATCTGCTCACACAAGCATTGACACAACAGGAGGCCTTAGCAGCTAGCAGGGTTGGTTAGCAAATTACATATTGGAAAAACAGACATATGTCCTATTGGCATGGCTCAAATGTCGGTGAAAAGCCTTCTTAAAGATTACCTAATACACTGGAATGAGAGAAAGACACCTGACCCGCAGAGACATCAGTGAAAGACAAGATCTTTGGCCCTCTGGAAGATCTGCGGTGTACAGCGACCTACATATGAGAAACTGTAGTTACAGTCTGAGTGAACACTGAAGAAGTAGTCAGCAGGGGCATGAAGACATACAGGGCAGTGCAACAGAATCCTGTTGTTGTTTATTACTTCATGGTCACAGGTGACAACTGACAAGTTGATGTTGGCTTCTCTGGTATGTTCTCGTAATTATCTCAATGACTAACCACATAATATCATTATTTCTGACTGGAAAATATGGTCATTTGTTAAATGGCAAGGTAAAATGTTTAACTTGAAAGAAGTTAAAGAAGAAACAAAATATAAATAAAATATAACTTGCCTTTTATTAATGTTTATGCCCAAAGTATTTGAAAGTATTTGAACATTGCAAATACTTTAGAAAAGTATTTAAATACAAATGCAAATACTTTCATTTTATTAGTGCCAAAACAATTACAAATACTTCAAAAAGTATTTAAATACTTTGAATTACAAATGTGTTTGAACCCATATCTGATAGGAAATAACTATAACAGAACCTATGCCTGTTTGTTTCAGACTGCGATACTTTGCGAACGTGTGTACGATGAGCTACTCATTCGCCTGGTGGAGCTGGTCGCAGTGGGAGTCGTTCATCGACTGGCTCGCCATGAGTGGCTTCAACATGCCGCTCGCCTTCAGTGGACAGGAGGCCATCTGGCAACGGGTCAGTCTCTTTGAGAGTCACATGGATATATCATGTCTTAAAGCAGTACAAAATTCATTCTATTCCACAGGAAACCATCTGGCAAAGGGCCGGTCTCTTGAGAGCCAAGGGAATGCATCCTGTGAATGAGTCAATATTAGGTAGTAATTGTGAATTTGTATTTCCAGGTATATTTGAAAATGGGATTCACACAGGCAGATATGGACAAGCATTTTGCTGGTCCTGCTTTTCTGGCTTGGTAAGGCATTTGTGTCTATATAAAATAATGATTGTTCACAGCCTTTTCGATTTTCCCACCATCTCAATGTGTCATCTCAACCTATCCACCATTCCTTCCTACACTCCACTGTTCACCCCATCCTCCCGACATCTTACGACAGTTCCTCAATCTTAGCTTTGTTATTTCTTCTTCTCCGTCTGCAGTCCTGTTCTGTTTTCCATTCTCACTTTTGTAATTTCTTCTTGTTCTTTCTCTCTATGTTTCCTGTTCGTCATACGCTACTCTCAACTACCTTCATTGTCAGAAGTTCCTTCAGTACGATCGCTTCTCTTAATTCCCCCACGTTCTTTTGAATAACCCATCACATTATTACGATATAAAATTTGGTTAGTTATAGTCACTATCATAAATTTTATAGCATGGTAAAAGCGTTCATTTGACTTATTATTTCCACCATGTAGGCAACGAATGGGCAACATGCGTGGCTGGGGCGGTCCGCTGCCACAAAGCTGGCATCTCCAACAGGTGGCACTACAGCATAAGATTCTCAATCGGATGCGATCTCTGGGAATGCTCCCAGTTTTGCCTGCTTTTGCTGGTCATGTCCCGGAGGCTTTCCCCCAGCTCTTTCCAAAGAACAATGTCACCCACATGGGTGATTGGGGGCGTTTTAACAGCACCTATTGCTGGTAAGTTTCACTGGGACTTCTCATTCAAATAACAGTATTTCAAAATGGCTGACATAGGTGATGTTCTTTGTCTTCTGTTTTTTTTCCAGCTCTTTCAGTTCCACTAAATGACTAATTAGTTTGTCACATGCGTTATAAATATACTGATTTATTGTCTGAAATTAAATATTACTAATATGATAGTATTATTATATAAAGTTGGGAACCAACATTTTTCTGATGTGGCAGACACCTACAGGCCTACAGTATTGCATGTAAAATGGTTGATAATATTTCAAGATGGCTGACCCAGCTGCATTCTGGTCCTTCCAGTACTCTGCTGTTGGATGCCCAGGATGAACTGTTCACTGTCATAGGGAAAGCCTTTCTCGATGAGGTATGTCATCACGTATTTCAGTGTTTAGTTGACTATGTTTTGAGCATGTGTTTAACCATCCATTTGAGTAATTTCCACCAGAGCCTCATGCTATTTTGACTAGATTGTTATTTCCCTAACAAAGAAGATACAAAATTGTAAAATATGTTACCCATGGCTGTATAATTTTGTTTGGAATTGCCCATCTCAAACTAATTGCTGGGTACCGTATTTGACCACATTATTGTCCACTCCAAAAAATATTGTGTTTAACCACCTTCTGTATTGGGTATCTTGTACATCTTGTATGTATAGATTACATGTTTGTGTGTATGTGCAGGAGTGACAGGACTAGTGTGCATGTACATATCACAGTATATGTGTATGTTTTCAGTACATAAAGGAATATGGCACAGACCATTTATACAATGCCGACAGTTTCAATGAAATGACACCAAAATCAAGGTAAGCTTCGTTAGACTGTTTATTTGTAATGGTAAGAGACAAATTTTGAATTTGAATTTTTTAAATAAAATAACCATGTAGTAAAATGTTTCAGCATGTAGTGTGCTTTTTTGTATATGTGATAATAAAAATATTTTCCATCTACACATGTATCATAAGACAGAATAAAAATGTCATGGGTTTATGACCAGTCATCATCAAAAATATGATATTATGTTAAATAAAAACATACAGTTTTAATATGACATTTATTTGGTCTGTTTACAGTGATCCGAAATATATCGCTGCATTTGGGGAAGGCACATACAAGCCAATGATCGCTGCCGACCCACAAGCCCTCTGGTGAGAACAGCATGAACCATCAGTTATCACTTAATGTTATTGCATTAAAAACTGTATCACATATTGAATTATCCCAAATTCTTGCAGGAATTATTAGAATACACTAAGTACCTGTAATTATAGATTTTGTCACCCAAACTGGTAGCCATCTTGTAGCAAATACGATGCTGCCATATAATGATGGTTTTGTTTATGTATGGAAAATACATCTGATGTAAACTGAAACATCATTAAACTGAAAAAATGTGTCGCAAATATGCTTTGGCTATTGGCAAGACACATCATGGCTTATATTCTGTGAATGTGCATGTATGTTCTGTTCTTTAATTTGTCAACTTTGATGTCACTGAAGCAATATCTTGCTGCTTTAGCCAATGTTGTATTGATTTAGTACAAAAACATGGCATGTGTTATTCATCAATAATATTTGTGTGTCAAGTTATTAGGAATACTAATCTGTGTTGTTACCATGGTTACCATGTCTGCACGTCCCGAGGGACTCTCTTGAACAGTAAAAGTATTGGTTGTCTGGCCTGCAAACAAATAGATAACATGATGTGTTTGTTTCACTTTCAGGGTGATGCAGGGCTGGTTGTTTCAGGAAACATATTTCTGGAAGCCGACTCAGGCAAAAGCCTTGTTGACATCAGTGCCACTGGTGAGTTGCCATGGTAACCACGATTTTAGGAGACATAAACATCAAGTTGTGTGTCTCATATATATGTCGATTTTGTTATTAAACATTACTAACACTAACACTTACACACAGGTGATTAATTTATATTTGTTGTCTGTGAGAATGGGTACTTTTATATGCACTCTGTCACATCACTTATCACATTATTACACACAACACAAATACTGCTATAAATTCTGCATCAAGATTAATTAATTAAACTGTATAGCAAGACACAATTTAATGGTGAAACAGTCACCTCATCACCACAGTTGTGTAGTTTTCACCATGGTTTCATATTCTGCTATTATGTTCCAGGGACATATGATTGTGTTGGATTTGTTCTCGGAGGTTTACCCGGTCTACAACCGGTTTGAGTCTTACTTTGGCCAACCCTTCATCTGGTGTATGTTACATAACTATGGGGGCGTGGACGACATGTACGGGACAGTAGATAGGGTGAATAAGGTTAGTGACATACCAGTTTCTACTTCCGTAGGTTTTGATTGAAAGCCTGTCTCTGTCTAGGTCAGTCAGCTGAATATGGCGATTTGTGTTTTCTGTGCTAGTTTCTATTCTGTTCCTTAGTTGAAAGTTGCATAACTTTCGTTATATATTCACATATATGTATAATACATTACATGTGTACAGCACAATGCCACATTATATTTATATGTTTGTAAAATAGTTACATTTGTGTATATCATTGCAGTTGTATATATGTGTAAACTTGTTTATAGTTATACTAGTTATCTCCTGTTTATAGTTATACTATACAAGTTATCATCTTTCATCATATATCTGTACAATATGGCAACATAATAATATATACAAAACAAACAAGTTTAACTATGATACAAGTGAGAATGTACACTGTACAATGTTTGAAGGGGTTGAACAGGGAGTCATTGACTTGTATATAAACAGATAGATACAGTTGAGATACAGTGTGGTAATTTGTGTAAATACGTGCACAACTGCGCAAGACAGTAAAAGAAGCTGACATGGCTGACTTTCTACAATTGTCTTTCAGGGTCCATTTAGTGGACGTACATTTCCCAACAGTACCATGGTGGGGATAGGATTAACGATGGAAGGCATCAACCAGAATAACGTCATCTATGAGTTCATGAATGAGAACTTATGGAGAAAAGAACCGAGAGATGTCAACAAATGGTGAGAAGTGTTGTAGCCAAAGCCTGGGCTTGCACTGCTTTGACCAGTATTAAAGCAGTGTTGTTGTCCTCCTCTCTTTCCCGATATGTCTGGGTGAGGTTCGCTTCAGTACTGGTCCACCATTTCTGTTTTCTTTCCCCTCACAGTTCTTGCAATGCTGTCTCCATTCCCCTCTATCTTTTCCTCTCGTTCTCCACTCCTCTCCCAAACCCTCCAAGTCTCTATGTACACAGTCCTCCCATCGCAGTCTCGGTCTTCCTCACCTCCTTTTCCCATCCACTTTCCTAACCATTCATCTCCAATTCACTCCAAATGTCCAGCTCATTTCAGTTGATTCCTCAACAACGTTTTCTTAAAATTGCTTTTATACCAACCTCCACCATCAGTTTATTCTTCGGTTATTGATTTTCTTCAATCCCGCTAGTCTTCTAACCCAGTTATTTTTGTAAATAGGTACCTTCTGTTGTTTTCTGTGTGTGTCATCAATTGAAATAATTAAAACCGATTAAAACAGCCATAATAATGTAACAAATAATTTGTAAACTATTATTGTTCATGGATCTAAAACAAGGATTTTCTCAGCATGATATGTTAATCATGATGACAGAGTTTTGAATAAAAGATTACTTGGTTGACTAGTTGGTCCATCATTTAGTCACAAGTTTGCATTCTAAACATGTCGTGTGACAGACATTGAAAATGTGTAGTGTAAGGAAGTTATGACATAAAAACACAACTAAAGGACCTTTATAAGATGGAAATTTACAGCATTTGTTTAATGCTAAGTCTGGTCCTATTGCAGGTTTTCCCGCTATGCCTTCAGGAGATATGGTGTCTACGAAGCAAGCATAGTGGAAGCATGGCCATTATTAGCAGTAAGTGACTCAAAGATGTAGTTCTCTGTCAACTGAGTAACTCTAAACATCATCTCATACAGAAATAAATTATCATATTTTGTGAATTATATATAACTACCCAGTATAGGTAAAAACATGATTAAACTTGCAATACCAGGCATCAGTTTAAAATGTGTAAGCCGTTAATGAAATGTGTTTTACTTGCAAAATTTGTCAACATTTTCATTTCCAAGTACTGATGAATATACGACACCAGAACTCCAACTTTGTAACGATTAGGAACAGTTCATTTGAAGGTGTGAATTCTGTGTTTTATAGCGCAGCATTTACAACTGCACTGGAGGTTTCTCTGATCACGGCAAACACACCATCATTGTTCAAAGGCCGAAATATAACCGTCCAATTACACAAGATGTGAGTTTTATTTACGTTTTTTCACCTGCTTCTAATGCTTGAATTGCAAAATCTGTGTTTTCTAGAGCACTATTTACAACTGCACTGGTGGCTTCAAAGATCACGGCAAACATACCATCATTGTTCAAAGGCCGAAATATCACCATCCAATCACCTCTGATGTGAGTTTTCTTTATGTTATCTTCCATATAAGTCTGCTTACTTTGGGGCAGAATCTCCTCCCAAGTGCCACTGACCCCTTTTTCTACGTCCGTTCACTTTCTTGGACCATTGACCTCTGATCTACCAATTGGCAAGGCATTTTGACAAAACACAAAGCTAGATTTGTTCTTCTCCTCTTGTTTCACTGTATGTCTGGGGTGAGGCTCACCTCAATACTCATCCTCAAATTCTGTTTCCTTTCCTTCCCCTTCACTGATCTTGCACTGTTGTCTCCACCAACCATCTCCATTCCCCTCTATCTTTCACTGCTGTCTCCACCAACTGTCTCCATTCCGATATATCGTTTGCTCTCATTCTCCACTCCTCCCAATTCCTCCAAATCTCTCTTTACACAGTCCTCCCATTGCAGTCTAGGTCTTCATCGCCTCCTTTTCCTTTGACTCTTCAGGCATCTGCTTTCTTTGCCACTTTATCCAACTCCTCAACAGCTTCTTCATTTTCTACCAACCTGATACTCAACTCCCCCATTTTTCGCTTATAGTAATTATTTATTTTTCTAGATTATTGTAACATAAGAGAGGTGGAATGTCATACCTCTTCATTCTTGCAGTTCTTCTCACCCAGTTGTTTTTGCAAACCTGTTCCCTCTCCTATTGTTTTTTGTCATACAGGTATGCAGTGTAATACTATTTCACTTGCTTTATGCTGCATGATCGAATGTTAGCTAATCTGTTTATACTGAATGAACTGTGTACTTAGAAGTGAAAGGGAAATGTCACAACACTTCTGTACATCCAATACAGCAAGAAGCTCCCCAGGTATCACCACCTGTGGTGCATATCATAGGTGGACGGATTCCATCACATGATGCCAAATATGACAACCAGTGCATCCATTCTTGCCATAATACTACAGTGACTGGGTCTACATGAGTTCATCTACTAATAGCAGAAATGACCATCTTACTGTAAAATCTCAACTTTCATGGAACTAAAAAAGTAGACGTGTTATTTTTATTCTGATTGGTAGAAAATCTGGTGCCTGAGATGCAAGGCATCTAGAAGGTTAATGTATAGGTAAGCTTAATGTTAAAAAAATGTCATACATACATACACTACCTAGGTTAAAAGTAGATGGGATTGACATTACATTATGTTATGTGTGCTGTGTTGGTGTGATACATAAAATAACATGGAATATGGATGCCATAATAATGAACGCCATAATTTCACCCATCTCTGTAGTCTATTTTATTTGTGTCACTCAGATTCTTTGCACCAACCTCTCCACATACAAAGAGAATAGACCTTTTGTCATTAGTGACTCCCTGTAGCATGAAAACTGAGGACATTAATCCAGAAAATGTAGTCTTACATGGAATACTTACATGACATAACTAGGTCCCAGAGAATATCCACCATCCACACTGGTATAGCAGAAGTATTATCGTTTTTATTTATGAAACATTTCAGATTTGGTACGAGGTGGAAGATTTGTTCAAGGCATGGGACCTTTTTGTCTCTGGTGCCAGCCCATCCATGTCAGATAGCGCACTCTATAGGTAAATAGTGACACTATATTTATTTGAAACAAACATTACTGTGCCATTTGTTTGACAATGATCTCGTGATACAGACTGGAAAGCCCCAGCATGAAGTTTGTTAGTTAGACAGAGTACCCATGAATATGAAACCTTTAGCTTGGTCAGTGGTTTTCAGGAAAAATATTGTGTTATATATTTATTATTCTAAAGCTGTTATACCAAAGTATGGTAAATTATTATTTTGAGAACTGGTATGATTAATAATTGGATCCTCGCTAAACCAAAGGCCACCCTGTCTAATTAAAATTATGGTTTTTGCTGAGGATGGCTACCTTGTTAAATCTTGTTATATATTTGCTATAACAATTATTTCCTGTTATAATATTACATTGTGTGCAAAGATTTTTGTATGAATTCTGAGACAAAAACTTATGTTTCTATCATGCATGATACTATGTAAATGTCTATTATGGGTCTACAAATTCACCACTTAGTTTATGCAGTTACTTGAAAATCCCATGAATTGAAGGAAACAGACGTGAAGCATTGGTGTATCTTGTTGTGGTGTTTGATAGATATGATCTGGTCGATATAACAAGGCAGGCCCTGCAGGTGATTTCCTTCAAGTATTACACAGATCTTCTCAAACACTACAAAGCCCAGGATCTTAACAGCACAATGTAAGTATGTGTACATTTACAGTTGTAGTTTTTAATTTAATAAACTTCTTAATGAATTTCTGAAAATGTCAAGTATGTATTGCAATGGCTGAAATATATTAAATGTTTTAGACTAAGAAATATTAATTTTGTATTTTAAAAATTATACGTAAAGTTTGTTAACAAAATATTAATCCATAATAACAATGCAATTACAGCATTTCTCGATGTCCTAACATCCCATCTATTTCCGACCTTAATCAATCACTGATTTTTACAATACAGGAATGCAGTACTCTTGTCACCATACTGTAAGTTGCATATTGTTCCTCATGACAGATCGAGTGGTCTGAGACTGCTGGGCCTGCTGGCTGACCTGGATACTCTACTGGCTGCAGATGAGCACTTCCTGCTTGGTCGCTGGCTCGAGGATGCCAAGACACTCGGAACAAACAACGCAGAGAAACAACTGTACGAATACAACGCACGCAACCAAATCACTCTGTGGGGACCCACCGATGGAAATGTAAGATATTGCTCTCATATCTGTAGTCTGGGGTCAAGCAATGTGTGTTACTATAATCATGGTTCTTAATGAACTGTGTTTGACTATATTTGGAAGCCATCTTGGAATTGCAGCCATTTTGAAAAAAATGATCAATTTGAATTTAAAACGATACCTATTTAACAAGTCTACAGCTGGATAGTAGCATACCTCTGCTACTATAGTGCAAAGTTACTTACAAAAAGATAATGTATGTAAAACGTATCCATTTATATGATTATATGCCTGTATATCGAATGAACAGTATAAACGTATATCAAAATCGATGACGAGACACATATTTATAAAATAATTTGGTCCATGTTTCAGATTCTGGACTATGCCAACAAGCAATGGTCTGGACTCATCAAAAGGTTTGTAGTGGAACAGAACACTCAACTTATTGCATAGGATGAGAAACCTTTGTTGTTGAATGGTTGACTGCATATCCAGACCAACTCTTGGGAGTGAAGTGTGAATGGAATTTAATTATTGTTTGGTACAATGCAAAACAGGTCTACATATATGCAAAACTGAAATAAAAGCACATTCTTTGCTACTGATGGATAACATCCATTTTGATGGTTTGAAGATAGGCTTATATATATATATATTATATATATACACACCTGTATATATATATTATATATATATATGAGTATAAATATATATGAAGAAGGCAACCAAACATTCCATTTAATTTCTTGGATTTTGGTTAAAAATTTATTTTCTTTATTTTGTGAACCGCCAAGTTCTCAAAAGAACTAAAGAATATCTAGATTATAGAAAGTACTGATGAAAGGGAGGGATTAATTCAAGGAGATGATATTGTAGCCAAGATTCATTTTGTTGCAGTTACTACCAGCCTAGATGGGCACTGTTTGTGGAGAAACTGGTCTGGTCAATAATACATGTAAGTTTTGTTTTCTCAGCTTCTGGTTATACTTTAAATGGTAGGTATTTTGACTAGCTCAGTGGGAAGAATTAATTTATTGTTTTTAAATGCAGCCATGGATAATGAAATATAAGTGCAATCAAGTAATTTGATTAATACAAAAATGTTTCTTTAAATAATATTCAATGTGGTCATCACAAAATCTGTTTTGGGAGTAGCATGTTAAAGCTAGCAAATGGTTTGTGAATTGTTTAGTTGTCAATGCTTATACAGTGGTTCCTCTCTACAATAGACACTGGACAAGGACATGGACAAGGAGGAATGTTGTCATCTAATTTACTTAACATTAACATTTTTCATTTGTTAACATAATATGTTGAACAATATTTGAATATATATTTTACGCATGCCTGAAATAAAAGTATTAATTTTGCAGAAAGTTCCTTTTGATGAAGCTCAGTTTAACAAGGATGTGTTCAGTCAAGTGGAACAGCCTTTCACGTATGACCGCACACTGTGGCCCACTCAACCAACTGGTCAGTAGAAAATGTAGCAATTTCAAATTGCTATAAAGAATTGTTATATGTCTGTTGTTTAACAGTGATACAATTAGTGTTCTATAGTTACCTGTATAAATATAACTTTTAAAAATAAGGATTGTGTTACCTTTTTATTTAAGTGTAATGTCAATTAAAATACAGTGACATGCTATTTTTTCCAACAAAGAGTTGGTAGAATACACTAAAATCCAAATAAACAAATAATATATATAATTATTAATTGGTTCAAATAAAATAGGAACACAACAGACCATTAAGTATCATTAAAGTTGTGCCTGTTGTTCTTGCAGGAGATGCTGTGAAGCTGGCTGGACAGATCCACAAGTACTACCGTCCAACCTCTATCCAGTGTGCTGACTTCTTCAGACGTCTTCAGCGTCCACAGACTGCGCCACCGACACAGACTGGCCGCTCATACGAATACAACAACTCAGTCCGGCGGGAAATAATGTATGATCCCCATGTAGAGCTTAGTGTTGTTGGTGATGTGTCAGATGGTCGGTCGATCTTGTAGAAGAACAGTTTGGTCAGAGGCAGATTATATGGGTATACTGTGTTCACTCGAGCGAAACACATATGTGAAATTATCCTAAACAATGCTACAATGCTGAATGCCAGTGTTTGACTGGCATTGTATAAGTATTGTCTGTCATTTATTATGCAATTTAACATCCTCACTTTATCTTCATCCGTCATGTAATTTAGTTCTCATCACCACAGATTAACACACCTAATCCAGTCTCAAACTGTGGATGCACTCTTGATTTGGTAAAACCATAGTCACCAGTGTTGAGGAATATTGTTGGGTAGTTTAATGATTAAGGTTTTATGTTGTGATTATTGTAGGTGTAATGTTTATTACAGTTGATGGGAAATGCTGCTGATACTAGGTGTTTTTCTGCCATTTATTACTAATTGGCCATATCAGTGAAATGTGTTATGTCCCGGAGCGTATTGTCCCTGTAGAGCACACTTGGTATATTCTGTGATGAAATAGTTGTTCCAGAAACAAATGGGTCATTGATTTGAATTTTGAGTAATTTCAAGAGGAGATTATGTTATTTTTAAACAAAGTCAAAAGTAACCTTTAAGAACCTTGTTAAGTATATATTATTATTAAAAGGTAGAAGGTAATTTAATTACAATATTTTTATACAAATTTATCTGACTGTTGCATTTGTTTTTGTTAAAATGTGTATTAATAAAAGTATATTTTAATGCCTACGTATTGAGATTTTAGATAAAATAGAAGTCTTTTTTGTTATTATATAATTAATGAATGGGTAACTTTTTTAATAAAAAGTACATAATGATGGAGTCAGGCCTCTGTCTCTAATTAGCAAAGATATAATTGTGACTACATTTCTCTCACAAGTAAACCTGACTTGCTGATAGGGAAATATATCAATGTACTCAGTGTTGGTGAACTAACCCTTGGGTTACTTTCAACAGTCAATGGTAAATGTGGATGGAAGATGCTCCTTGGGTACCCAAGGTATTATTGCAATAACCCCCACCCAAGTGTGTGAGGGTGTCACCAGTTACAAGAAGTAAGATGTTGACAATTGGTTTGTTTTTGTGGTATTGGCAACTATTTTGGTAATTAGTTATTACAGTATTGGTGACTAGTTTGATAGTTTGTTGAGTTATTGGTTGAAGCACATACAAACATTTAGGTGTGTTGTGGATATCTGCACACACCAATTTTACCACCAATATGATGTTTGCATATTGCCCACAGTTCGGACAGTTTCTCTCTCCACATATGCACATTTTCATTATTTCTTTAAAGGTGTTTTGAAGGTATAAAGTGATACAGCTTCTCGTAGGCTGCACGGTACTTAATTTTTATAACATATTTTGCGACCTTCATTGCTGTCTTTATAAAGCATGGTGAATTATGCTGAGAAGTATAATGCTTTTAGAATCGGCTACGTGTAGCTGTAACGATGCAAGTAATTTCAAGTTTCATTCGTTATTTGATTGCATTAGAATGCAGACTTGTGATCCTTTGGAAAGCTGCAGGGCAAAACTACAAAATATGACACCAGGCGATGTACAACATCATATGCAAACTATTGTCTTGCAAGAAAAAAGGATGACTACAACGCAACTACTATATGTGTAGATATGCATATTCGCATATATCAATTTGTGATACTGAAAAATACCTCCTGCAATTTACTGTATAATAATATTGTATCTAGTTTTATATATATGCAGAAGCATTACAATGTGTCAACGTGATTTGCTGTAGTTGGAAACAATTACGATTCAGTACATTCATTCAGTTAGGTGAATACTGCAAATCATTCCATACATATACTTAAAGTAACAGGAGGCTTGAACCAAAGCTAAACGTGAAATCGGTTACGTATCGCAGTTTGTCTTCAAAATTGAATTCTTCTGATTTAGTAAGAAGTGACACGATGTCCTCGGCCAGCACGCAGAATTAAGGCGCTGCTGTTTGCTTTTTGTCACCCGGAATCACCAAGGCTGGTAATTAGTTGCGTTGAATGTGGGAAACACGAGAACACGCCAAACATCGAAGGGCTTTGCAGTTATCTTCGTCAGCTGCACAATACCGTCGAGAGTTTTTTGGTATAAATTGAATGTTTTATCTCCAATCTGAACGTTTCACGAGGGCAACATTCAAATTGCGGACAGTGTCTCGGGTTTATTTAAAAACCATCATCATATATGTTCTAGTATGAAGAATATTATACCAGTAATGAGAAACAGACATTCTCGGACTAGAGGATGTGTATTGTAATGTATAAATCGTCTAAACTATTATCACATAAAACGTTTGTGACCTTGTCCAACTGCCATATGTTGTCCGTGACACATTCCAAAACTGCAATCTTGCCATGATGTAATTATGAAAGCTTGTCATTTCTGTGTATGTCAATGTTAGTAGCGTAGTTAGTGTTGCACAAATAACACAATCATTGAACATGTCATCGTGTGTGTTGATTCCGGATTCTGTCACATTCTTACAGAGAAGATTGTAACGCTATATCTCAGAATCCTTGATTCTGTTCTATGGCGCTCTGTTGTCGTCTGATAATTACCGACATCGTCACATGACATTAGAGAGAGTAGCGCACACTGACGCTGATGAATCAATGCCCTGAGAGTTATGTTGAACAGAAGTAAGGATTGTGAGATGTAACTTTACAACCGTATTAACCGCTGAATAGTGTAATATTTTCATGAGCTGATCTTGACCCATGTTTCGGATTTTGATCCACATTTTACACACACACATTTCCATACGATGGACCGCACCGATGATGTGGCACAGCACTCGGTCTTCTGATAATCAACTCAATGGTATAGGTATATTTTCTATTGACTCCTGACATTCAAAATCGCCATTTTTAGAGTTGGCGGTCGTCAAAGCGAACTTCAACGTCATTTAAAGACGAAATTCGTATGCCAATGTTTAGGTTTGAGGTCAACAATCTATTATTATATATAATAATTAATAAAATATATATAATAATATTATATGACCATCACGGATATTTATTTAATTATCCCCCATTAGCCCTTCAAAGCATATTATCCTTCTTCCTGGGAGTGGATAGGGTTCCAGACGAACTAAGTTGTCCAGCGTCTGGCGAAACTAAGCTGATTAATACGGATAGTAGATATATAACCCCTTTTCCCAGAAACCAATATATAAAAGATTAAAAACTAAATAGTCTAATGGGTCTGAGAATTATTGCACAAGGGCTGAGACTCGGGCTTGCTCGGTAGGCTCCAATAAAGGAGAATCGGTGAGCCTGGGTTGTAGACTGTTCCACTGGCGCAGTGCTGTTATTGGGAAGACGCTGTTAAACAGGACAGGATAGGTGATGCGATCCTAGAACAGTCCCTGGGTACCTCTTGTTCTGCCGTCCCCTTTGGTGTAGAACAGAGTCGTGTTGTTGATTTTGTTAAACATTTTGAGGCGGTTGTGCAGTCTTCTGTCGGCGAAAGGCTCCCACTGAAGTGTGTTCGGCGTGCTCGTAATACAGCCCGAGGCCCGATCAATATATTTGTCGAAGACGTAAGACGTTGCATTTTCTCTCCAGCGCCTTAATATCTTTTAGACATATTTCAGACTGTGGGGGCGTAGGGGATGGTTGGAACCAATGACCATAAGGGAATTTTAGCCACCCCCTGTAACTTTGTTAATACAGACATTTAATTTTCGAGTACTATAGAAGTAGGTCGTGCTACTTAATACATCACGACTATCTTCTTTCTGTAATCGAGCAAGTGTATATGCGGGCATGTTAACGGTTTCCTCTAAGACGGCTTGAACCTAGAGCGGTATTTAACTTTCGGGGATTAATCTACGACCCCAGGTCAGGGACGGACCCAGACAGGGTAGTAGAAGGCCCAAAAACCTCCACCCGCGGCCGACGTAAATTCGTATTCGGAAGTCTGAACCGGACGTTCAGCACGACTCCGCTGTCGCGCTGTCGGGTCATCAGCTCTGGGCGTCGTCTGCTGCGTCAGTGCGGAGGGTAGGTTTGTCCCACCCATGATTAGTTTCAAACGAAAACGGATGAATGACCTCTTGAAGAATGGGGTGCTAGCAGCAAGTTTAGTCGTCAACAATGAGAGTGGATGGATGGACTCAGAGCAGTTCGTAGTGTGGCTCCGTCACGTCCATGCGAACGTGAAATCCACCAAAGAGAAACCCGTTCTACTGATTCTCGACGGACACGCATCGCACACACAAATTCGAAGCCATCGAATTTGCACGTGACCATAGAATCCATATGCTTTCGCTCCCACTTCACACGACACACAGTATGCATCCGCTGGACAGAACCTTCTGCAAGCCGGTATGTCCAACTACAACCAGGCCGCAAACAAATAGATGAGGAACCATCCAGGTCGTGCGTTCACCTTGTATCCGGTCGGTGAATTGTTCTGCGAAGCTTACGTGAAATCTGCGACGCTGACCAACGCTGTCAATGGATTCTCAGCATATGGCCATGCAACAGGGATGTATTCACAGACAATGATCTTCCCTTCCATCTACTAGTGAGATGCCGCCATCCCTTCCATCTACCAGCGAAACGCCGCCATCCCTTCGATCTACCGGCGAAACGCCGCCAACCATACCATCCACCCGCGAGATACCGCCATCCATTTCATCAATCACTTGCGTTCCAACGACATACGATGCTTCTTCGACTTGCGACGCACCCTCAGTATAAGGTGGCTTCTCCATGCAGTGTAACGGCATGGCGAATGACGGAGACGCGAGCATGGGATCACCACCTCGTCCTTCAATGCGATAGAAGATAATACGAACCTACCCAGATGGTAGATGTGTCTAAAGCCTTGGAACAGAAGCTCCATGAAGGGGGAGGGATCACTTCGGTTTGTTGAACAATCCTATTCATTGAATCCTTCAGCAAAGTCAGGCAAATTCCCTTCGAGCTAAAATCATTAGCTAATATGTGCTCAAGTTATGCTGAATTTGAGGACTTCAACACGGAAGAATTGGTGAGTACGGACTTGCCTCGAAGGCTTTGTTATGGGTCAATGCAAGAGAGGATTGATTCGATGGCTCATCCAATGAAATGGTCGGGGAATTGGAAATTATTGCCACAACAAAACATTGAGGCGACCGATTCGCATCATGACAAGCAACGGTACTGTGAAGAACGGAGACGCCTTTGTTAATTCCGAACCACTGACGGTGTGGTTTACGAAGCTTGCCGAAGATTTGGGTCATTACGACTGTTTAATTCCCACATATATCAATGCAATCTTCGTATTGTCAGTCACCCCCGTGTTGTCTTCCCATTACCTGAACCAATCAGCAAATAAAAGAGTCGTCGGTCGAACAAATCCGAGCTGATCACATCGAGCCAATACAAGGCGAAGTTGCAAAAAGAAAAAGACGGACATCAAGCGTAAGACCAACGCAAGCGGTATGAAGAAACGGCCTAAGTCACAGTCCACAGGCGTCGAGAGGCCAAGGAAAGTACGATCGCCAGAGATGGAACACTACCCCTGTCAAGTGGAAGTTGGTTCTGCTTTATTTGCGCAGACGACATCCAAGAGGACATGATACGGTGTTGCGATTGTGCAGACGATACCAGTGGCTCACAGTACGTGTGCGATGGGTGTCAAATGATTCAGATTAGTTATCACCGAGACACTTGTAAGTGTCCCGCTTGTTCGACCGATCTTCGATTACACGCTTTTCAAGATGTTCGATTATCAGCTTTCTAGATGTTTGAAAACCCGCTGTTGTAGATGTTCGATTTCACGCTGTTCTGGATGTTCGATTACATGCTGTTCTAGATGTTCGATTATACGCTTTCTAGAAGTTTGATAACCCGCTGTTCTAGATGTTCGGTAACTCGCTGTTCTACATGTTCGATTACATGCTGTTCTGGCTAGTCGATTACACGCTGTTCTGGATGTTCGATTAACTGCTGTTCTAGTTGTTCGATTACACGTTGTTCTGGATGTTCGATTACATGCTGTTATGGATGTTCGATTATACGCTGTTCTGGATGTTCGATTACACGCTGTTCTGGATGTTCGATTATACGCTGTTCTGGATGTTCGATTACACGCTGTTCTGGATGTTCGGTTACATGCTGTTCTGGATGTTCGATTACACGCAGTTCTGGATGTTCGGTTACATGCTGTTCTGGATGTTCGATTACACGCAGTTCTTATTCTTACATACTGTTATGTAGGTAGGTTGTCGTAGGTAAGCACAATTTAACTGGATAAAGATTCGACAGTTATCTTTTCAATATCGGAGTGGTTCAATATACCCAACGAATATATCCATTGTAATTACTGGGCGTCTTTATTGGACCACCAGTCCAATATACAGTAATGTGTGGTCCAAAGTAGCTCAACAGTCATTTATATTGGACCGATACGCTATAATCAAAATGTTAAATTTTCTTCCAAATGCGCGGTCGAAAAGTTGTCATGTTGTACTTAACGTGCCTATTGTTGACGAGTTTTAAACAAAATAGTTAAATGCACAACACAAGTACTCTCCTTTAATAACGCGAGCCATGTTCTTAGGGGGTTCAATATACCCAACCTTCCCCTGTTATTACCAATCAGTGTCGACATCTATTAGGCAACTAAATATAGACTGTACCAGGGATATATTGAAAACCTATATCAAAAGATTACGATTGTACCTATACATCAAATAAAATCGGTTGCATTGTGCCAGAAATCTGGCTTGCTTCATAAGTATTTTCGGTATGCCCTCTATACGTTTGCCATCACGTCACATCACGTCACATCACAATTTTTACATTTGAAGCAAATCCGTCTTATTAAAGAGTACGACCGCGCAGTGCTGGATTTATGGCAGGGCGACTGGGGCAGGGGCTTCCACAAAATATTTTATGGGGTCTCCACAAACTGTTTTGGGGCACTGTCTCCATTGCATTGGGATAAAATAAACGCAGGTGATGAAACACCTATAATTGTATATTTACGTGGATGCATGACAGGTGAGCCCGTGGGTGACTATGCAGTATTATACCTGCCAACTCTCAGGGAATTTCCGGGAATCTCCTTGATTTTTGGTGTCTCCGTATCTATCAGACTACTGGCTAATCTCTCGGACTTACGCTTAAAATCTCCAACAGCACACCCCCTCCCCCTCCCGTCTTCGAGGCAAAGCGATACCACACGAGACGTGCTGAATCATGCTGAACCACCTAAGTTCCGGCAAGAAATTTCCAACAGCATTCTCCCCGTCTTCCATGTCAAGATCCGAGACAGCGCGACACGGGAAGCGTGCTGAACCGCTGACGAATCTCCGCGAACTCAAATAAGTTGGCGTGTTTACTTGGCATTCTTACATGTACTTCACCTCATCTCTTCTCTCCTCTGAGGTTTCCCCGCCTCTTGTCCAATTTCTCCTGTCTCTGGCCACCCACTTGTCTTGCCGTTTTCCATCTCAGTTTTGTGTCTCATTTTCAAAACGACCTCGTTAGGTTGTCTTTCAGCGACAACCCGTCCGTTTCCCTTGAATGGTGTCCACGTTAGTCCATCCAGTTTAATTTTCTTTTCTTGACTTCTATACTGTTGTTCTTTTCTTCTTTAACCATGTCTTAATCTAATCAGTATATCTTTATTTAATATCCAATCCTGTGCTATGTGTCGAATCTTGGGCAAGTTCGTTCATCTACGTTGCTCCAAATCATTCAGCTGTATGAATGAGTACCAGACTATAGAGTGGTGGACATATGCGAATGAATAGTTTTCGCGCATTAAATGTAGCGTGGCCGAGATTGTTTTCAACTAAAAAGGTACATCAGGAAGTAATGCGTAAAGCTCTTTGAGCAGTCCTAAGGACTGGATACTGCATTATACAGGATCTTACATTTATTAAGCCACGCCGTAGTTACTGCGCGAAAGTTACACATTCACACAATCCCACCACTTTACACAATTAATTGTTCAATAATTTAGCCGAGTAACATTAAATTAGTAAACAATATTTTATTATATAATAACATATGATAACATATACAAACGAAAGTACAAAATAAATATAAACGGAAGACAAAAGCTCTGGTGGTTCAAGGTGGATTCGAACCGATGACCTTCAGAATATCTGCGTAAATGAGTTCTTTGGACGTAATGTTTTACAAATACTGTTTATTAATAAATATAATATAAAGATTGAATTAACGATGAAAGAAAACAATGGTGGCCGGGTGTTATTTCCATACCCGGGACATACTAAGTGCCTGCCGCGTCAAGTCGCCCGAGGATCGATTCCAGTACGCACCACATGTGCCCACCCAGCCACGCTCGTGAATCACGTTTGTTTTGTCGTTTTATATGTCCAAAAGAAAAAAACTACTATGACGTCATTAAAGAGTTGTATGTTGTTCTTTGAGAATTATTTGTTAATACATATTTGTTCGGGCAGAAATGACCATACAAACCCACCCCATACAAAACACACTTATATATAAAATATAAAATAAACACTCCTGTGATGACATCAAAGCAATACGTTACGTTAACGTCACGTCATTAACGTTCGTGACAGGCAGAGATACGTATTACGAAGGATATACACGTTCTTCTTGTTCGACACACGTGCTATAATGATTTAACTGTGTGGTGCATCCGAGTGTCGAGTCTACTTGACAGCGCGGATGTCAAGGCAGTTGTTAACCAGTCATCTTATCACAATAGTTCTCATGCTGTCCTACCTACTATACCATTGACTTTATACCACACCACAGTACACCATGCTTTAATTTAAAACACAATTTAAAAAATGTGCACCAAATATTAAATTAACTTCAGAATATATGTCGGCAGATATAGCAGAGAGAGAGAGAGGGAGCGGGAGAGAGAGAGAGAGAGAGAGAGAGAGAGAGAGAGAGAGAGAGAGAGAGAGAGAGAGAGAGAGAGAGAGAGAGAGAGAGAGAGAGAGAGAGAGAGATAGAGAGAGAGAGAGACAGAGAGAGAGAGAGAAACAGAGAGAGAGAGACAGAGAGAGAGAGAGAGACAGAGGGAGACAGAGAGAGAGAGACAGAGAGAGAGAGAGAGAGGGAGAGAGAGAGAGAGAGAGAGAGAGAGAGAGAGAGAGAGAGAGAGAGAGAGAGAGACTCAAAACGTCAGATTCTATATTCATTATTATTGTGCTAGGTAGGAGAGGCGTACTTGTGTCAGGGTTGTGCGAAGCGTATTCTTGATGTGTTTCTGTTTTGAAAGCGAAAGATCACTACTCAAGTTGGTGACCAGCAACACTAGATAGATATTTCGACATTAAGAAATGCACAGTTAAATCGCTTATCAAGTATCGACTTATACATGAAGTGTTACTTTTAAGCACGTAGCTCACATACGTTTGTCACCCAGTAGTTTGTCAGTTGTCATATCACTACGCAGAGACACCATAAGCTTTGCATCACCTACATTTATTCCGCCCCAAAGCCACATGGCCATATGGTTCAATAAACGTTTTGTGAAGGCCCTTGGACAACTGCCCGGTCTACATTGTCCTAAATATGGCACTGCTAGTCGATCTCTACTGTTTTAGGTCATGGGCCAGATATGCCCCTCGTGCACCACCCCCCACAACTCTACCAACCAATGTTTTCTTGAAGTTTTGGGGTCCCTTGAAGATGATTTCAAGTGGTAATAGTGAACAAATTGGGTCTCACTACCCATTTCCAACCTATCTTGGATGGTACCCTGAAATATTGTATTTGTCGTCAAATTCGCGGGGTATTTAATCACACACACCACAATCGTCAGTACTTACGGATTTTGAGATTGACCAATCCTTTTGTTTTGATGCGCCTCTGAGCGTGGTTTCCAAGGATTTAGGCGCAATAGAAGTCATCTTATTATTATTATAGTCATATGTGTCTCAATATGTATTTATAATATGTCATATTGAAGGGTTTCATCTGCTGATCATCATAGTTGCATTCAATAGATATTTACTATTATGGCATGTGCCGTAATTAGCATAGAATAACTATACCCTATTCTCACTCGTGATTGCTTAGATGACATCATTATTGTTGTTAAATATATCAATTTCCCTTGATCCCATGGCCTCTCTAAGTTCAAACTAATAACGAATAACACTCTGCAGCATCATAGCTTTCATTTGATACCAGAATTGTCTTTCTGTCATTACAAATGGATTAGATGTGATGTTTCAAAGATAACCGTAGTGTCGCGGATCAAGAGGCGTAACACAGGGCATTTTTAATGATTACATACTGTACTCTATCAGCAATGGATTGTTTAAAATGTAGAGAAGAAGTGACTATAATATTATTGTTTTATAAGACATTTACGTTCTTTTGTAGTTTGTAGGTACACGTTTGCAGCTGGAATTCTAGCACAGAATGCGTTAGTGGTAGTGTCAATACTAATGAATTAAGCAAGGCATACACTGGGACAGATTACACCCACAATATATTGACGCATATAGAGAATGCACGAACGTTGAATTGAGCAAACTGAATGTTCCACCGGGTATTAGATGCACTGATCCCAATTGTCATAACTGTAATCATCATGATGATCTCGATGACTCTTACAATTCTATCATGATTACATTGAAGAGGTTTGGTCACACACTTCGGTCAAATCGCAAAGGTGCTTATAAGTATAATGCTGTACCAGGTTGGAAAGAGCGAGTGAAAGAGCGCAGCCCGTGATGCTTACTGTATATGGAAAGAGATTGGTAAACCTTGACAAGGTGACACTTTAATGTTATGAAATTATCCAGAATGAAATTCAAGCAGGCGATCAGAAAATGTAAAAGGGAGAAAGAAACTATCAATGCTGATAACAATGCAGAACAGTTATGTCAAAAAGACCACCGTAAATTCTGGAAAGAACTTAAGCACTGTATGAACCGTAAAGTAAAACTTCCGACAAACATTGATAATATACACCGTGCTGTAAACATTGGGTCAATGTAGAAGCATCATTAGGAACATTATGACTTCAGGCTTATTCGTATCAATGAGCTGTGTGCCAAGGATAACCGTGTTATTCCTTCACGTAATATTGACATGGCCAATCTACCACCATGCATGCGCAGTCTCACCCAGCATATCAGAAGAGTCAACTATCAAGTTGGCATATAGAAGGGAGCACATATTCCTGAGTTGGACGTCCCAAAGGTGAGCAAAAACCATGGCTGGAACATCAGTAATGGAAGTATTGAGCCAATCTAGTATGAAGGAGATGTCCTGCCACGTGAACTGGCTGATATAGCTCTGGTAGACCCCGACCATACTGATAGTGATGACGAGTCTGACATGGACATGTCTGATGGGGTGGAACAATATGCTGACGGTGACAGTGATTATGACTGAGCATCAAAATGTGACTAATTCGTTATGTATAGCCATCAATGTTTGGCACGTGTCCGTACACCAACCTAGACACCGTATGTTATTGCATACAATTAAGATGTGAATAACTTTGTGACATCTAACTACATTTTGTGTTATCAATGTCTAGCATCTAAATGAATGCCATACATAAGTAATTCGCTTTAAACTGAATTATAATATTGTGAGATACTGGCTTTCGATTTGTCTGTACTGTTGACATTTGTCACATCTTAATGCTCGAGTTTTGGATACCATATTAAGCTAATATACATGTACATTATATGACATATATAGTGCTTTGTTTTATGCATCTGAAATTATTCTGGCGTAACTGTATACCTAAAAACACACACATAACCTAGACAGTTTTGACTTGTATGCCAGTCATGATTATCCATGGTTAACTTTGCGTTACACCTCGTGATCTGCGACACTACGGTTATCTTTGAAGATTCATATCTAATCCATGTGTAATGACAGAATAAGTGTGAATAGGGTATAGTTATTCTATGCTAATTAAGGCACATGCCATAATATTAAAAATCGATTGAATGCAATTATAATGATCAGCAGATAAAAACCTTCAATTTGACACATTATCAGTACATATTGAGACACATATAACTATACAATGATGATTGAGTTGTGGGTGATTAAATACCAAGCGACATTGACAATAAATACGATATTTCAGGGTACCATCCAAGATAGGTTGGGAATGGGTAGTTGTGATATATGCAATGGGCCGAATAGGCAACATTGGTACGATACTGTATGTATTGGTATATGGGCCGAACAGGAGTTCCGGTTCCGGGGGCCCGGTTGGTTGGCTAATAAATTCGTTCAATGCCTTCTGTCACACGCTTCGTAATATGACACTAGACAGTCACATACACAACAGTAGTGAGACCCAACTTTTTCACTGTTACCACTTGAAATCATCTTCAAGGTACCCCAAAGCTTCAAAAAAACATGGGTTGGTAGAGTTGTGGGGGATGCACGAGGGGCATATCTGGCCCATGGCCTATTTCTTTTCTCGCTGTTTCTATTTCGTCATAAACGTAACGCAGCGTTTAATGTTAGTATTGCTGTTATTCGATTCGTTGGTCTTTTAAACACCGGCATTCGAATCCACTCTCCGCTACACGTTTTTGCTCTATGTAGGCTAAATATTGCTTTGTTTGGAGATGTTCAGATAAACACATTATTACAGTCTTTGGTATAAATACACACAAGTGGATCTATGTAACAGCTAGTCTAGTCGTGAGAATGTCTGTACATGATTTGGAAACTCATAGGCGGATCCAGGAGGACCTGGGGGCCCGTTTCCTCATAGACCCTTGGCATTTGGCAGCGCTATACCTGCGCAAGAGTGGCGTGCCTCTCTAGACCCTTGAAAAGTGTCTGCGTTTCGATGCGTCTCATCAACAGGGGTGCAATTTGAGGTTTTTGGTGAGCTTCGAAATTGTGAACAAAAAATGTTCAACAACACCCCCCCCCCCCCGTCCCGTCTTATGTGAATTTGGTCGGACGCCAGTGGTGGAGGTTTATTGGCGAGTCTTAGGGGTGCAATTGCGGGTTTAGTGCCCGCATAAATACCTTCTCTGGATCCGAACCTGAAACTCCCAGTGTTTTATCTTAACGTTGAACGTCCTGAAGCAGCTCAGATCATCTATCTCACAATAACCTCGTGTTCCTAAAACTAAGTTAAGGGCTTAACATTGGCAATCGTGCTTTCTCTTGCTACATTGGAATGAACTCGGCATCACCTTATGAAACTCTACGACATTTAAATATAAATCAAGATTTATTTATTTGAAACAAAGTATTCTCACAATAAATTGCCGGCGATGCCTCCCTGTTAGCTTTTAATGATTACTCTTTTGTGTCCCTATTCATTTTATCTTCTTCTCCCTTCAAAAGTACATCTAGCCTTGGCATACTGCATACTGAGAATACACACACACGCACGCCTGCACGCACGCACGCAAGCAAGCACGCACGCACACACGCACACATCAAATACATGGCGTTTCAAATGTATGTTACAATCAAAAGGCATAACGTAGTCGTCTTGTACGTGTGCATCTGGCACAAGAAAGCAGGACAAAAAAGGAAATTTCGGACAGCACTGGATATGTTTGGCAACCCACATTAAAACTGGCTTGGCATCCCCATTTTTGATCGCGACCCAGGGGTTGTGGAACGGTGTGTTATGTTACTTACATGCACCAAAAACTATTCGAAGCGTCAATATGGTGAACATATTTACACAGCCGCGTACACATATATCCTGAACTTGGGTTGGCCTATACACAGTGCATAGCCATAGGTACTCTGATCATAATTGTCTGACTCAAAGTCCGCTGTAGTTGAGTGTATAAACGTGTAGGCGGATACGTTTGCATTGCAGCGGGGCGTTAACATTCGGCAACTGTGAGCTTTCAAACGTTCATATATACTTGCTTCGCACGTACTTGTTAGATCAAAACGCGGATTAACTATTGACCCTACTTACTTTACCATTGGAAGGCGTATTGCGTGGTAAGTGGATTGTAATGTTTCTAGATAATTATGGACTATTATAGAAATATGGGTGCGCATTACGATTAGAGTCATACGTGTACTGTCATCTAGCGAGTAAGAATATAAATATACGATTAACGCGAATGAGTAACCTGTTGATATGTTCTACACTTCAGCAGCGTGACAACCAACAGTTGTGTTGACAGCGTTAGTTAGCCAAGGGAAGGACACGCCATCTTCTAGCAACTTTTATTTTAACGACGTGGTTATTCTTCCGGCTGCCGTAACGCAGATTCAGGTGGCTATTCTTCCGAGAGTTCCGGTGCGCATGCGCGTATACCGTTTACTAATCTGTCACATACTACGGCAGCCGTAACCGCAATTTGCAACGCTAACATTCCGAGAGTGCCGTAATCGCAAGTGCTTGAGTTAAAGTTCCGAGAGTGTTGGCTAAGACTAAGTTTGGTGTCGTGTGTACTGTACCTGTTACGGCAGCCGCAACCACTTTTTTTCCAATTTTAGTTAGTATCTAGAGTTAAACCTAAGAAGTTAATTTCTTCCACTCTCTCAATATTTATATTTTCAATTTTGCGAAATAGGCTCTGTGTAGATTTGCATGGCAGATGGAAGGTCTTATATTTAGATTTTACTTTTATTTAGTGACAACTTATTAATATTCTGAGTTCTTCATTTATTACAATTATTTTGAGTTCTTCATTTATTAGAGATTCTATATTTCTGTTTTGTGCTTTATCACTAAAAGTTTCAATGGTGCTAAATAAATTGGCTTGCTTGTGAAAAGTCAATTATATCTATAGTAAATTAACAGTGGTCCAAGGATGGACCCTTGACTTGTGGTACACCTTCTTTTATAGGTAAAGTATCAGATGTAGTATCTTCAAATTCGGTATATTGTTTCCAGTTGCTTAATTAGCTTTCGAATAAGAGTCTTGCCATAAACTTGTTTAATAATATCGAATGGTAAGGTCAAGAAAAATACTAATTGGTAACTGCTTGTTGTCCATTTGAGTAATTATTCTATCTACTAGTTCGAGTGGTGCATATTCTGTCAAATGGTTAGGTCTAAATCCGTACTGATTATCAAAAATAGCTTAGAATCAATCAAATAAGTGGATAACTGATTATGGATAATGTTCTCTAGTCAGAAACTTTCATTTTTCATATCCAAGATGTACAATTTACCTGGTAGAGAACTAGAGGCTTTCGTCAACATATCACGTCGACTTCATCAGTACCGATGATGCTGAATGACGTTCTCTAGTACTTTAGAAATAGTTGGAAGGAGAGAAATTGGCCTGTAATTTTTTATTAGAGTTGGGCCATCCTCTTTGAAAACTACTTTTGCGATTTAAATTTTATCAGGAAAATGCCAGTATTAATGACTTGGTTAATTACTATGGTTAGCGATTTAATTATTGCCGGTTCAATAATTTTTAGCAGTATTGGTGAAATTCCATAAAATCCACTGCTGTTTTTAGTTGGGAGATCATTTATTGTTTTCCTTACTGTTTCTTCATCCACATTCTTAAATTTAAGAACTTTTGTATCTATTTTTTGTTTCTCGTTTATTTAATGTCTTCTATAATAGTTTTAGCTGTGCTTACCCTCGTCATTGTAATTATTATTTGGATCGTTGTTATTTAAGAAATGCAGGTTTATTTAGTTGCTAAAGCAAGGGCGTTCATTAGCAGCAAGATTTCCAACTTTGTTTGCTGCCTAACATGCACTGAACAAAGTATAGTAGTCCCCCTTTTATAAGACCCCGCTCACCGATGGCCACCCGGATTACGCGGCGATATTTTCATTGCATTAGCGTTGTCTAATACAAACCACCCCTCACTAGCGGCCACCCAGCTAACAGCCGGGGTTACAGGAAGAATCTACCTCTCGGCAGCTGAAACTGCTATTATTTTTTTAATTACAAGACGATGTCGATGTTTATAACAAATTAAGTAGGCCTACCATACACTCATCGTGCCGAATTGGCATCCGTAATTGTGTTACAAATTACATTATCTATGACAAATCAACTGTTATTTTCCATACAAATGATGTTTACTGTCCACATTCATCGGTGCTTCCTCCTCACCAGAGGCCACTTTAGATTTGCTGAAGGGTTGGCCTTTTAAGAGGGGGACTACTGTACTGAAGCGTAGGCAATCACTTTTTGTCAACGCACTACTAGTATACGATAATAACTATTCTGTCAACAGTGTATTCACATAATTTATTATCATGAAATAAATCACACAGTATTTACACAGCACAAAACACATGCAAACGTGTAGGCGTACTTATAATACTATTTAAACTTAACAACACCAGTGATTCTTGAAAAGCATACTGGACATAATTAAATGCCGAACACAATACTTATAGCATTAATTTATGTAATAAACGGATATAAATTAGGTATCACAATAAATTATGCCTAAAATAATATGCAGGCTTTGAAATGCAAACAAACGCATTGCATGTTACAACCGTGTCGATTGCATAAATCGGCATGCAAAATAATTATCAGTGCAAACACTCCTGCTGTTCCAAAATACAATTACATTTAAACTGCATTACAAGTTAATAATTATATACACATACTCACTGGGTAAACTACGTAAGTACATTGCATTATATCAAGGGAACCAATGTTACACATTAATATCCAATTGCAAGGAACTGCCAAATGATCATTGGAATATGAGTTAACCCATTATAATTTACACCTATCAACCTATTATATAATATCAATATGCAATGTACACAAAATAATATGAAAAACATTAACATACATAGCAATTATCAGCATTTAACAATCTTTGCAACCCTTGCAAAACCAAATACCACACCGCTTCCTCCTGAAGTCCTGCGGCAATGATCTGCACTGCCTGCCAAGCCTTTGTATCAAAGTACTTTTGAATGGCCGCGGGGCACACATGGCTGTCAAGGCAAGCAGCTGTCTGCACATTCCTGCTAATGTCAGCATCTCTCAGCAGCCGGTCACCATGGAGTGCCGCCACAGCCGTGTCTCTCTTTGTAAACCAGCACAGCATGGCTGTAAAAAGGATGCAAATATTAGCATTATGTATGCAGTCATAGAACGCAGATGTATAATAGGCACAATCAGGGTTCATACAGAATGAACAAAGTCAAATTAAAGAACATTCGAGAACAGTTTTGATTAGAAGATTCTCACAGAAGATTAAAACTCTAATTAAATTGCTTTTCACAATGTCAATGATGCTTAGCGTGTCATGATTTCACCAAGATTCTCATTAGGCTAAGTGTGCACATAATTTCTCAATAAGTGTGAGATATTGCCTGCACAAGTCAGTCTTAGCAAGTGCACGATGTGATATTTATTTTCAAAATGTTGGCTCTGCCTTACCCTAGCCTTTAATGATAATTTAACTTGCCTAAATTATTAGCAGTGTCTGCCTACAAGGTCCTCCTTCGGGGAGTAAAATATTATTTATATATAAACAAGATTATGCAGGACCATACCGAGCTCCCTTTCCATTGGCAACTTCGTGAGGAACTTCACTGGTCCGGCACTCCTCTTGCGCTTCCTAGGCAAGCCGACTACGGTCAATTCTGCTCCCTTCGGGCGACCCCTTCTCCTCATTGAAGGTGGCATTGCCAGATTACTCAGATCAGACAAAACTGAAATAAAAACAGCAGTAATATCACTTACCAATATCAAACAGTGATATAATTTACCTATGTGGAACACTGCAACCTGTAGTAGTAGTAAAAGCTTTATTTAATGATGATGACTGTGTACAAAAAACATCATCAATCAATTTAACAATTCTAGATATAAATATTGAAGTCAATAATAATAGTAAATAAATTAGTTAAAAGAATTTACCATTTAAAAGGAACCAGTCATTCACGCATATAAATAGAACTGTGCAAATAATTGTATATATCCTTCTTTAGACATTTAAAAAAAGACTGTTTTGAAGGTCTCCACACTATTAGCATTTTGCATAGATTCAAGTTTTGTATACAAGTATGTATAGATAGAAATCTTGCTTAGTTTTTTGGATGTCATGATTGACAACCCTATACACGATCAAATTTTGTTCCATGTTAGTTGCAGTAATTACACTCGACCAGATGTTCGCCGCGTCCAGTGTGCACAGTCTGGTGACATGCTGCCCTCTGGACTGCTGGAGTGGCGGTTGTCGCTGACATCGGCACAGCAGAGGCTGTAAACAAACCAATTAGAAACTGGACATGACAACTATAAAACGGTATGAAAACTATAAACTGGAGTGGTGGTTGTCGCTGACATCGGCACAGCAGAGGCTGTCAACAAACCATAATCTGAAACTGGACATCAAATACAGGAAACTATCGAATAGTAGTTTTTTTATATTAGTAATTAGTTGCAGTACTTACACTCGACCAAATGTTCGCCGAGTCCAGTGTGCACAGTCTGCTGATATGCTGCCCTCTGGACTGCTGGAGTGGCGGTTGTCGCTGGCGTCGCTGACATCGGCACAGCAGAGGCTGTAAACAAACCATAATTAGAAACTGGACATGAAAACTATAAAATGGTATGAAAACTATAAACTGGAGTGGCGGTTGTCGCTGACATCAGCACAGCAGAGGCTGTCAACAAACCATAATCTGAAACTGGACATCAAATACAGGAAACTATCGAATAGTAGTTTTTTCATATTAGTTGCAGTACTTATATGTTATATATATACCATATTAAACATAAATATTTTTGGCATCATTATAAAACAAATAGCAAGGGAAACAATTGTCTCATTCCTATTATCGTAATAATTATTTGTTATTAATAAAAGCGTTCATATCAGCATCACTAAAATATTGGTATACATCATGTGACGTTTCTACTTTTAATAATCGTGATGATGAGTAATGGACCGGAAAATAGTTGCAAATATAATTTTGCAATTTAAAAAACTTGAAGATTAAATCAAATTATGTCTTTGATCACAAGTCACTCAGATGCACATGCAACGAAATAGCAGGAACATTGTGTTGTTGTCATAAAAATAAGACATTTTACGTTTTTTCCGAAGCTTCGATTACCCTTCACAACCACTCGGACAAGTTACAATGTTGGCGGACAAGTAGATTTCAAAACTTACTTGTCCGGCGGACAAGTAAATATTCTGGCTTATTTCTATCGCTGTGAAAGCAGCGTCAACTCAACTACCGACTGAGTAGCTGCCGTCACACTGGCCACACTTTATTTAAACTTGGCAAATATTGTATATATGCATCTGAGTACACACTTGAACAATATTGTTAGATTTGGACATCTCACTTTGAACAATCAATATGTGTATAGTAACTTCTAACAACTTTGACTTTGTTGGTGAAATTATAAAAAAAAACTAATCATGTTTTACACCTCAGTATCAGTGTATTTTTGACGGTAACACAAAATCCGGGCCAGTAACTTTCATAGGCGGGCCACTAACTTTTCAAATCTACTGGCCCCCTGGGCTGCGGCTCTTGTGCCTTTGTTTTCGGACTTGTGTACTTTCCCGCCGAAAAGACAACTGTACTGGACAGAGTAGTACTTCAAATGTGGATTGGCCGTTGCGGCAATGTTCGGCATACGGTGCTTGGAACCGTCAATGGTCCTCGAATCACGCATATAGAGTTGTACAAAACTGTCATCTTGCACTCGTTTGAGTTTATCGGATAATTGGGAAAAGGAACAAATTTGTCACCGACGTTAACACCCACGAACGCTTTCCTGACTGCCATTTTGTGAAGACGCTGCGTCGAACCTGCGCATGCGCGGCTATGCTATGCTGGAGTAGGCTTACTGCGCATGCGCACCGGAACTCACGGAAGAATAGCCACCTGAATCTGGGTTACGGCAGCCGGAAGAATAACCACGTCGTTATTTTAAACGGTGTGTCTCTGAAATATTGGAAGGTAGGATTTGTTAAAATGATTAATAAAACATATTGCATATAGTTAATATAAATGTATACATTGTTATACATATTTCACTATTTGGTAAATATGGTTTACTTGTTTGACCATATATATATATGTATACTCTTTAATACATATAATAAGATCGATGGTCAATTGAAAATGTACTAACGAAACCAATTTAGAATATATCAGCTTTGTATGTCTGTGGTTTAATGCAACTAAACCACAGACATACTAATTGTCAATTTGTGGATTACGACCTTTGTTGCAGAAACTGCTTAGAACTATTACATGGAACATTTTAAGGTAGAGCACGATTGCCATCCAGAACACACAACCCATATGGCAAATAGACAACGAATCCTTTGGCTTATCAGCCGAGAGTCTAACATTTCATAATACACATTTCAGTTCAAAGCCATTTTCGACTGTTGCGCTTTTTGGATATGTATGTACGCCCCCCAAGTGGGCTGTGAAGAGGAGGAGAAGGAAACCTTCTGGAGACAGATGGATCAAGAGCTCAGGTCAATACCAGAGGGAGAAAGGGTGATTGTAGGCGGAGACCTAAACGGTCACGTGGGAATGAGTAGAGATGAGATTGAGAGGATACACGGTGGCTGGGGAGTGGGAGAGATGAACGAGGAAGGCGAAAGGGTAGTAGGCTTTGCGATGGCATTTGATTTGGCGATAGGGAATACTTTCTTTGAGAAGAGAGCGAGCCAGTTGGTGACCTACAGGAGTGGAGGAAGAGAAAGTCAAATAGACTTCCTAATGTGTAGAAGATCCCATCTGAAAGAAGCTAAGAACTGCAAGGTCATAAACGGGGAAAGTGTGGCGGCACAACACAAAGTACTGGTGATGGACTGGGAGATTAAGTGTAGTAAGAAAAGAAGACCAGAGCAAGTGACACCGAAGATCAAGTGGTGGAGATTGAAAGAAGAGGACCTAAAGATGCTGTTTAGGGAGAAAGTGTTGGAGGAAAGGAGATTGTTGGAAAACGTGCAGGAATGGTGGGAGGAGAACAGCAAGGTGATATTGAGAGCGGGAAAGGAGATGCTGGGCATGTCAACAGGAAAGAGACCCCCTGGGGACAAGGAGACATGGTGGTGGAATGATGAGGTGAAGGATGCGATAAGAGCTAAGAAAGAGGCTAAGAAGAAGTGGGAAACGTCAGGAAAGCATGAAGACTGAGACAGCTATCGGCAGGCAAACAAAGAGGCAAAGAAAGAAGTAGCAAGATCAAAGACACAGGCAATGGACGAGGTGTACGGGGAGCTGGGAACACCGGAGGGAGAAAGAAAGATATATAGAATAGCAAAGGCTCGCGACAAATCTACCAAAGATTTCACACAGATAAGACAGATAAAGGATGGACAAGGAGTGGTTCTATGGGAACAGGATAAGATCAAGGATCGGTGGAAAGGATATTTCGATAATCTGCTAAACGTAGAGAACCCGAGGGCAGCCTTTGACGATGGAGTGCCAAATGAAGGCTTAACACCAGGAATTATCAGGGAGGAAGTAGAGGTGGCACTGAAAAGAATGAAAACTGGGAAGGCGATGGGACCAGACGGAATTCCAGTGGAGGTCTAGAAGAGTTTGGGAGAAGAGGGGGTCGATATGCTGTGGGATCTGATGCAGAAGATATACGTACAAGAGAAAATGTCAGAGGAATGGAGAGGCAGTGTCATCATTCCTATCTTCAATGAGAAGGGAGACATCCAGGATTGTGGCAATTACAGAGGCATCAAGTTGATGTCGCACACCATGAAGGTTTGGGAAAGGGTAATTGACAGAAGGCTGAGGGAAGAGACAAGCATAGGTGAGGAGCAGTTCGGTTTTATGCCGGGCAGAGGAACAACGGACGCCATATTTGCAGCAAGGCAGTTGATGGAGAAACACCGGGAGATGCAGAAGGAACTGCACATGGTCTTCATTGATTTAGAGAAGGAATACGATAGAGTGCCACGACAGGAGGTTTGGAGGTGTATGCGGGAGCAGGGTGTGCTTGAAAAGTATGTACGTCTTGTAAAAGACACATATGAAGACGCAAGGACGCAAGTCAAGAGCAGTGTAGGACTGACAGGCAAGACCAACATTAGAGTGGGGCTGCACCAGGGGTCCTCACTGAGTCCTTACCTGTTTGACTTGATTATGGATGTGTTGGGCCGGGGCATCAAAGAACAGCCCCCCTGGTGTATGCTGTTTGCAGATGACATCGTGCTGTGCAGTACCAGAAGAGAGGAGGTGGAACGGAAGCTCGAGGAATGGAGACGTGCAATGGAAGAGCGAGGACTAAAGATTAGTAGAAAGAAGACGGAATACCTGAGCTGCAACGAAAACAATGACCTAGAGATCCGGTTATAGGGCGAGATAGTGTAGAGAGTGAAGACATTCAAATATCTAGGATCGACATTGGCGGATGATGGAGAATTGGATGCGGAAGTCACTCATAGAGTGCAGAGCGGGTGGAAGAACTGGAAGAGAGTATCTGGAGTGCTGTGTGACAGAAGAATGAACGTGAAGATCAAGGGAAAAGTGTACAGGACAGTGGTAAGGCCAGCACTGATGTACGGGTCGGAGACATGGGCGACAAAGAAGACACAGGAAAAGAAGTTGGATGTCGCAGAAATGCGAATGCTACGATGGATGTGCGGAGTCACAAAGCTTGACAAGATAATAAACGAAAGAATCAGAGGGACAACGAAAGTGGGGGAAATTTCGAAGAAAGTCCAAGAAAGTAGGTTGAGATGGTATGGACACGTGATGAGAAGAGAGGAGGATTATGTAGGAAGGAGAGCGATGGGAATGGAAGTGCAAGGGAAGAGGAGGAGAGGAAGGCCGAAGAGGAGGTGGCTAGACAGTGTGAGGGTAGATCTCAGGGAGAAGGGACTGTTGGGGGAGGAAGTGTACGACCGAACGACATGGAGGCGAATGTCATCATACATCGACCCCACATAAAAGTGAGACAAAGATGAAGAGGAAGAAGAAGAAGAAGCGCTTTTTGGATATATCGACCTACTGAACCTCCCAAAAAGGACTACGTAGCCCCCATAAAACAAACTGTCAGTTAATATTAATTTTAAATTGTAAGCCTACATGTGAAATACACACACGCTCACGAACACCCACACGCACACACATTTCTTTCTTACAGCGCAATTTATACACACACAAATACCATATATACCATGGAAATATACCAGTATAAAAAAAGTAGTTACTCTTGACCTTGTATTATCGTACATCCTTCAACAGCGATGATGGCAGATTACCTTTACTTTTATTGGAGATGTAAGTTTTGGACAGTAGATACGAGATGGCGCCGTCGATATGTGTGATCGGAGGCGGCGTGATTGGGATCACGTCAGCCGTGAACATCGCTGAGAGTCTGCCTGCCGCCAACGTCACCGTCCTCGCTGACACCTTTACCCCGAACACCACGAGCGACGTCGCCGCCGGGTTTTGCTTCCCACACAGGCTTGCCGACACGTCTGAACATCTGGTCAGGTATGGATGGTATTGACATTGTATAAAACCTTTGTTGGACTGAATGGAGGAGCTAGTGCTTTTTTGGTTTGGCGTTTTTAAGCTATAAGAATGAAAGGAAGAATATGATAATTATATGTTTAGTCTTAGATTAATATTTACCTTTCAGGAATACAGTTTCAGTGGGATACCACTTGTAACAATTGTAAAGTAGACCGCACAGAGCGCGCACATTATGTACTGCAGACTTTCGCTGTAAAGACTGGTGTAATCAACATCTATAATAAATCCCCGTTGTGACATGCACTCATTTACATACCCACGGATATAAAGGATATTGGATGTAAGGAACAGTGCAACACGTAACGAAGCTATTGTGGAAAAAAAATACACAGGGAAACCACTTTTATGGAATATGATATGAAGAGCTTTAACAAAACTGAGGAGCAGGAACGCAGTCCTACCACCAGCAGGTAGTTGGTTCACTAACAGATTGTTCCACTGGATATACCATGGAAATGTACCAGTGTAGTGCAAAGAACGACTAAGGTTACTATCTTTATCACCTAAATATGTTATGTTATTAACCAGTTTTCTGCCGATATTTGTAAAGAAGGTGTTAAATGCGTTAGCTATATCTAGAGTGTTTGTAGTTTCTATATTATATCAGACGAATTAATGTAATTTATTATATTTTGAGTGGCTTTATCGTTTATTGTGTTAATTTTAATCCACCTTAGGGTTGGTGGATTTACTAACGAAATGTCTGAGAGAATAAAGCAAGGGAGATGATCGGATATCTTATTTATTAATATACCAGATATAGTTATGGATATATAACTGACTTTTACCAAATATATTGTCAATTGTTGTGACGTTTGAGCGTAATAATCTTGTGGGAAGTGTAATTTGTGGGAATAAACTGTGAGATTTCAACAGATCGAAGAATTTACTGCAAATTGGTATTTCATTTATCTTGAGGAGATTAAGATTGAAGTCTCCGGCAATGCTAATGTTTGATTGTTCTATTAACAAGATAAGTGTGGCGAATTCATTAATACATTGCCTGGCATGTTCTCTTAACATACTCGGAGGTATGTATATGTTGCCAATAGTAATTGATTTTGATAAACCACTTCCAGTTACATTAATAAGTAGTCCCTCCCAGTGTCCGTATGTATTTATGTTTAGTTTGACTATATGTTGTCAATATATGTGATTAAGCCACCATTGTTACTGCTAGTCTTTCCTTGAGCAATACACACGTACCTAGATAGATAGATACGTACATAGATAGATACATTTTTTTATTTCAGATCAATTATGTACATAATAATACAGTGTATACATTATTATAAGTATACATGATGATTGATCTATGGAGACCTGTACTAAGCCCTACAAAGTCGCTGACGTGCAGGCCACCATGACGAACATATAATACATGTGTCTGTATAAATGTAACTTACTGATGTTATAAAAAAAAATAGTAACTAAATTAATTGAAGTACAAGACGAGTAGTAAACAAGTAATACCATCATTTACAAACATTGATATCAATAATTATCAATACTGTCTCTAAACCCACTGACGTCATTATTGTCAGTTAATGTTAACTGAAACAAAACTAGTCTAACCTACATTTACAAACATAATCTAACACATACTAGAGTATAACTAATAACAATATTTTTATATTATAAAATGTATACTGTAGATATGGTCCATTTGGCTTGCATATGTAGCAATTCTGAATGTTACATTGTGATATATATTTGCTAATTATACATTTTGTTGCATAGTTTATAAAGCCTTGGTATGAATTACTTTTAATTTTTTAAGTACAATTTTTGGAAGAAAGTTTTCTTGAATTATTTTTTGAATTTCATGTCTGATGCAAAGGCGGCAAAACTTTGAATTTGTATGTTTACTTGAATATCATAAGTATTGTTGTTCGGAAGGTTGTTTTCCGTGGTATTAAAACGTTGAGGTGCCCATCTGGTCCTTCTTAATCTTATTATTGTATTTTTCTGTGTTTGAAACATGTTTTGGAAGTATCCTGGGAGGTTTACGTTTTCATATTTAAAAAAAGTTTGAGACATGATAGTTTATAGATGTTCTCTACCTTTAGTAATTCAAGATTCTTAAACAGATGTGCAGTGTGGGAATTATATTTGCTGTTTGATATTGCTCTGACTGCCTTTTTTTGCAACTTACTTATTCGTGGTCCTACATTAAGACCCCATGCTGTTATTCCATAATTTAGGTGTGATGAAATTAGTTAATTGTAGATTATTTTCAAGATGTACACTTGAACACAGTGTCTTAATCTAGATATAATTCCACATATCGTTGACAATTTGTTGGCTATGTAATTGAGATGAGAAGACCATGTTAGATTCGAGTCTACCTCGAGTTTTTGTATTAGGTAATCGGTTATGTTGGTTATCCAACATTCTTGTAGGCAAATTACATTAAATTTAGAATTTATGTCCAGTAGTAAGCTGACGAATGAAACTAGTTCATCAAATTTAGAATTTATAGATTGAATATTTAAGTAGAGTATTAAAAATTGTCCATTTTATATCATCAGCAAGTATCCTAAAATGATCTATGTCGTAATACGATGAATGTTTTATGACTTGCAGTTGATTGTAATCAATATATAATGTATTAATTAAATTGTGTGAAAGAAAAATGCTATCAAACTGTTTTGTCATTAATTGGTAGATTAAGACGTATGAAAAACAAATATGTACAAGTGCAAGGTCCAATGTGTAACGATGGTATTTGCACCAAAGAGGCAATAAGTAATGTATTGGTGATCGCTAACCGAATAATATAATTTTGAGTAGTTGTATCATTGTGTTTGTTTTGTTAGACAATGTTCAACAAATAAAGCAAAATAATATGACGATAGACATGTATCAGTACAGTACACATAGTCAACAAGAAGAAACAGAAACAAATAAAACGTAAATGGCTTTGCTGGGTAAAAAAAAGCTACCATGCCATAGCTCACAACAACGAAGTGAGATATAATAGTTTAAACCACTGTACAGTAATTCACTAGATGAGAGATTAAAAAATAAGCAAAGGAGTTACCTGCGAAATATATATAAGCATGACATAGTTATATCAATTATAGCATTCCTCATAACAAAGTGGAACCGTATTCGAGGCCATGTTTTTTTATATAATTATATGTCCTAGAACAACAATGTGTGCTAGACTTACTTAAACACCGCATTAAAATTAATAAATGAAAGGTATCGTCTAAAACCAAAAGTACAGGCTTGCCATCCATTATTAAACCACATAGGAAAAGACATGTACCATTAGCGAGCAGTTAATGAACTATTTAAACACTAGGTGTACAATGTTAAAATTAGATTACATTACAAAATATTTATGTCGAAACGACATTAGACAATGTGTTAGTTTGTTCATTTTGATAATTTTGATATAAATGAATATACATATTACATGATTGTGACTTATAAAATAATTACAATTGTTCATAACATACTAAAAGCATATCAAGTTAATTAGTAGGTACCCTAAAAATCAGTTACTAAATATTACAAGAAACATTGTATTTGCAAGAAAATAAAAAAGATGAATGAAAGTTTAAGTCGAGCCAATGAGTAGAATCAGAAATGACGGCAGCATACCACGTAACTGCATGCGGTAGACACAAGTAGTTTGGTAAAGTCTACAGTTATGTCAGAATGTCTTTTGAACTTGTGATTTCGCGGATCAGATGTCTACATTCGTTGGATGTATTCTTACCCCGTTAGTCCTACGAATTAACACTGATACGCGAATTAATGGAACGACTGTGTTGTTTGAGAGCAAAGTCCCGCCTGCGTCAGTGCAATATGATATTCAGGTGTCATGGCTTACAGGCGATGGTTCGGGAGAACACTTGATTACATGTTGTCCGTCTACAAGTCCCCGGTGGCGTCAGAAGCGGGAGTCTCCATGCTGACGGGGTATTTGATGACTTCCACGATCGACGCTTTGGTAAGTAAGAGTTGACCCAAATGGCAGAGATGGACCAAATTCAAATCAACGACTTCGGTATGTTTATTATTAATTTATTGCAAACTTTACATGCGCACGGACGCACACGCGCGCGCACAGAGAGAGAGGGAGAGGGAGAGAGCGTGTGTGTGTCTTGTACAAAATGTGGGACATCAAGTGTGTATAAGTGTGTGCGTGTCAGCGTGTGTGCGTGTGTGCGTGTGTGCGTGTGTGTGTGCCTGTACGTGCGTGTGTAGTGCGCGTGTGAATATAAATATTCTACTACACAGTTTATGTACACATCCTGATTACGAACTGATTTATGTCCAGGATGTGCCGGGAGTCGAGAAAACATTAGGGCTGCGTCAGATGTCCACGGAAGAGTTTCCGATGTGTGGAACGGCCAACACAAGCGGAATAGAGTTCACGACATTGCTGGCAGAGGGAGGCAGATTTCTTCCGTGGCTCATGGACACGTGCGTACAACGCCTGCGAACATTTGTGCGATCGTATCTAGAATGATGTATCGATTTGTGCCTTAAAAGAATAATGCTCCCGGGATATTACATGACAATGAAAGTACAATATAGTTTACTGGGTGGCATACTTTAAATGTCTGCGTGACATCTTTGTAGTCGTAATCTATGACGGTGTTTTACACGAAATACTAATCATGGTACACGTTTCTCAATATTCAATAAACGTACGTATAAGTTGGACTACTTAAACTGTAGAGTGATGGCAATCTATTGTTTTTCAGTTTCAAAGCAAAAGGAGGACAAATAGTTCGTCGTAAGATTCTAGCACTGTCAGAGGTAAAACACGTTTATTATCATAACTTAAGTTGCACTAAGAACTTAACATAGAATGAAGTAGCGACAGTAATTTGATCCTTCATGTTTTGAGAATTTGAAAATTGAATTCAGTGCCACCTTTTCTAATCTGGCGTAGGCCAACCGGAACATGCATTGAACCACTAAGCCAAAATAGCAGTCGATATCACAAAAATGCATAAACTAACTAGCAAGGAGACTTGTAAGCGGAAGGGAACTAGTATGGATTTCTGCTATGACCTAGCTTATGTTAAATTGTTACTAATTTGGCAGTTTGTATTTTTCCAGCTATATGAAGAGTTTGATATATTGGTTAACTGCACGGGCATCGGGGCAAACCAGCTGGTGAGCGACGACTCGATGCAGCCAGTGAGGGGCCAGGTTATTAAGGTGAGCGAGAAACGTCCACAGAGACGTGATCGTTATATTACTGCTGGTATCAGATAGACAGTAGAGAAAAAGGTATTAATTTTAAACCATGACAAGATGGTATAGGTATTACCATAATGCAGACATGTTACAACACGCAGCACTTATTAACAATAATGTATTGGTGTTATTCGTACAATGCTTCGAAAAGTCAAAGCAAATTGTTGTTTTTGTGTTCATAGGTCGAAGCTCCGTGGATAAAACATTTCTATATTGATGATGAATTCTACGTCATCCCGGGGTATGTAGCATGCCCATGTGATACATTCGCACGCAAACTGTCACTATCGTGAATTGACTTCGAAGGGTTTATTTGATCCATTGTGCATGCGAACGTGTGTGCGCGCATGCGTGTGGTGCATCTGCAATCGATTAACAAATCAATGCCCTACAATAATAATGATGAAACAAATGTTCATTATTTTTTTGATCAACAACCACCCATACACACACCAACCGCCCGACCCCCCCCCCACACACACACAAACGAATCTCATATCTTCAACAACTAGATCTTAATACTAGTCAATATTTTCTGTCAGCATAAATCACGTGACGCTAGGCGGGACAGAGCAGGAGGGAGACTGGAACCTCTCTGCTGCCGAATCAGATAGGGATAGGATTTGGGAAGGATGTGTCCGTCTTGTTCCCAGTCTCGAGGTACGTTCTGTTATCGAAACAACTCGACAATGATACTCGTGTATGTCTACTAACACCACGACGTCTCTAGTATATTGCCAGTGCGTGCTAACTATATACACACAGTACTCATATGGTGTATGCAATCAGTACTACTCTCGCTAGTCTTTGATACAATTATAACCAAGAGCCCCTATATGCAGGGTCAACACAAATGTAACGAGGAGCAGTTACACGGTGGTGCAATGTAGAGCTGGCCAATTCACAAGTCTTAGAGAGCGACTTTTGATGTTAGTTTTACGTCTATTCAGTTTATGATCGTAGTGTCCGCTCGCCTTGTCGTAGGCCTACATAAGAACCTTCTCGTGTGGTTTCCCGCACATTTTTATAGGGTGCTCCTTTCAGACCTGGGGCGGAAGTACTCGGTACTCGTGTACATTTTTGAAGTATTCGTACTCATAAAACTTATGGGTCATGTACTCGTACTCGTACTCATACTCATTGTACTCAGATTTTACGAGTACATTACGAGTACATCTGAGTACTTTCTCAATATATACTGGGAACTAAATAAGAACAGAGTTCCATTTGTTCAGTCACTTTACTAAAGAGAAAGCGTGAAATGACAGTAACTAAACAAGTATTGAACAGGTTGAAATGCGAGTGTGTAATGGTTCCGTTTCTAGTAGCGCATGCGCACTGGTATAAGGGACCGGTTATTATGCGGGAGCAAGGGACCGGTTATAATGTTCTCTAGGAACAATTAATTTATTTGCAGTTATAAAATCAAACTTTCCTGAAATATTGAAATGCTCAACTATTTTTTTAAATACTTTGTTATTTCACATAGAATGCCACCTTGCCATCCCTACACATAGTACATCCTCATTCTCTGATAGCCATGAGTCCATGACTATGATACCCTAACATGGCAACAGGCAGCATCTTTCCCCAGTCAGAAACACCCTGTTAAGCAAACAATAATTGTAGGCCATCAGTTCAGGCCATAAAACAGTTTAATCAAGCCACCAGGATGTCCATAAAGAGTCAACTACTAGTAGCAGTTAACCCACCTGTTAGAAAGGGAATGCATTTAATGTAGTCTGGAGACCATGCCACTTGGCACTGGCCGACAGTGCTAACTGCTAAGAACAAGAACTGCCAGTCTTCCTCTGTAGAAGTAAGGTGGCTCAAGTCAGAAGTCACCCTACACTAATATAATCCGGTGCCAACTTAGTGTGACACCAGTGAAGCCATGTGGCATGATAGTCTAGGTCAGAGAGAACACGCACTGAGGGAGCAGAGATAAGAGAAATGCTAAACAAAGACATGTAGCCAGTGGGATGCCAGGTAACAAATCCTCCTGTTGATTGCTTTGTTTTACATGCTTAACCTGGAGACAACCAGCAAAGTTCAAATGATTGGCTGGGGGTATCCACTGGTCAGTCTCTTTTACCCACTCATTTGTGATCATTAAAGACAGATATCAACTTGATTGGCTAAGTTTTTTTCTCAAATGTCAATCGTACTTTATGATTAGTTTACGTGTGCCTAGTTGGTCGGTGATGAAATAAAGAGGTTTTTTACAATTTTCCTCATAAAAAATTGATCAACTGCCATTGTATATTCACTTGTGCTGAGTTATATAAATTAGATTAATTTTAATAATTTTACAATACGTTATTATTTAATATTTATATTTACAAAAATGTACTTGTACTCGTACTCGTGAGAATGTACTCGTACTCAGCTTTTAGCAATGTACTCGTCCATCGTCAAAGTACTCGTACTCGTACTCATAAAAATGTACTCGGCCCCAGGTCTGGCTCCTTTGCAACTTGTTACAGAAGGTTTTGGTTCACCCTGTACGTTAATTGCGGCTCATTTATGGGCACACGTTTCGGTATGTACATTCACAACTTACAATAGGCAATATCATATAAATGTATCTACAGCGAGCGAGGGTGATCACGGACAAGGTTGGTCTACGGCCCTGTAGACACTCCGTACGTCTGGAACGTGAGGACATGGCTCAGCTAGGCCCAACAACACCGCAGGTATTCAAAGTATTTTTATTTGTGCGTAGCATTCATTTAATAGATTCCATAGAAAGTACATTCACACGCATACACTGATACAAAAAATACATATTAGAGTGAAGGCATACACCTGTGTTTTACCATATACACACATACATGCTACTAACTTAGTGTACACACACGCGCAAATACTGGCATTCTGAAACATAAAACTAATATTTTAGTTCATTCACGCAGAAACGCTGAATGTTTCGCTATATGCAGAATACATTATGGAGCTTTCACACGCATGCACCGATATTTTGGGACATAATTATTACTAATGTAGAGTGCATTCCCAGCAACAAAAATGATTTCGTTAGTAACTTCATGGCACGATTGTCAGCCTTCACAACAAAGACGTTATATTACACTTCGATTAAATGTACACAGAAGCCAACATTAATGTGATGCGGCTTGCAGATTTCTACTGGACAACGTTGTTAAAGTTTGCTTTGGCAATGATTTCAGATTGTTCATAACTACGGTCACGGTGGGGCTGGCATCACTCTCTCGTGGGGCTGTGCACTGGACACTGTCCAGCTGGTCAAGGATTGTGTCAACAACATCTCGTGCCAGAAACGAACATAACTGATACAATTTTCAGATAAACTCTCACAGTATTGGCTGGGATGTTATGGATGATGTCACCAAAACAGGAAAAGACATACCTGCACTCTTGTTTTGTACTTTAACTATAATTCCTGTCAGAAGCTGCATCCATCATACTTAAATATGTGAGGCTACCTCCAACAACTCGTCTTGTTGAAGGTTTTGTTACATTTAACAAAATTAAGGTATACTATTATGGTTTACTTATTAACAACAACCACGCACTAAACAAATGCACTGCTCCATTACCCAATAACACGAACACTTTGGTTATTGGCACAGTGACATGTTGATTAGGCCAGCACAGAAATAAACTATCAACCCAGTGGTGGCCCATAAGCACGGTCCCATGTTCTCAGCTACGTCAACCCAAGATTATTATGTGGATTATCATCTTTCAAACCTTCAAAGGGAAACCACATTTACCACAGTTGATTGACAATGGTTCCACTGTACCAACAATCCTTGAGTTGTATTTGGTGCAGAGCATGATCATTTAGGTTATGGATGCAGATGGAAATATGGAAAAGAAATATAAAACTGGAGCATTCTAGCACATTTTACAAGCATTTGTACTAATGATGATTTAGTAGTTAATGTTTAGCATTATTCAAGACATAAGGTCTTAAGATTAATTGCACCCCCTTGAGAGTATTATTAATAAAATGATTGTCTTAAAACTCTTACGGTTTGCGTCAAACTGTACAATAAGAAATGTGCATTAATGTTCAACACTTACCATGGTAAAATATTTTAATTATCTGTCGTTTTCCTACAAAATCGGCCGAACATCTGACACATCATCAATAACTCTGAGCTCTACATGGTGACCATACATTATTTCCTGCTGGTCTGCGTTGTCGTATTCATATGAGTGGCCTGTCTGTGTCTCTCGTGCAGTCTGAGGACGCTGAAGACGTCTGAAGAAGTCAGCATACTCGACAGTGGCTGGACGGTAGGACTTGTGGATCTGTTTAGCCAGCTCCACAGCATCTCCTGCAAGAAACATAGGCACAACTTTAATGATAATGAATTGTCTGTTGTGTTATTATTTCAAATAGTTCAATTAATAATTGTGTACTACTTGGGCATTTAGTTTTTAATGTACTTAACCAACAAATTTATTGAAACATTTGGTTGGAAAAATTAGCATGTCACTGTATTTTAACATTGTACAGATTTGAAGCCAGCTTAAAAATATATTTTTTTAAACTTATATAAACAATACAACATTAATGCATCACTGCTAAACAAAGAATACAAATGACAGATAGTCTGTCAACATGGTGTGGAAGGAGCACAACAGAACTGCTACAAACAACCATGCGGTTTGGAGGGCCTGATCGCCAGCTCCTGTGAGTGACATGACATTTAGAAGAAGTTATAAACAGAAGAAATATAATTCTTTATAACAATTGGAATTAGCTACAACATTTGCTACTGACCAGTTGGTTGAGTGGGCCACAGTGTCCGATCATATGTGAAAGGCTGTTCCACTTGACTGAACACATCCTTGTTAAACTGTGCTTCATCAAAAGGAGTTTTCTACAAAATGTAAGTCCTATTTCAGATACATCAAAATTCAAAATAAAAGAATAACAAGTGAAGACGTTAAGTATACAACACAATTTTCAGTGAACTTATCAATTTTTAAGGACTGCAACAAAGTTCTAGTTCTGTCCCTTTTATTGTAACCCAAATATGCACATGCAAATACTATACACAACAAAAGCTGTATGATTCGAATCTGGTCAAACTGGTTGTCAACATATCAAAGTCTGACTGTTTATGATATGTAATGCATCCAGATTGTTGCACCTGTGTTGTACTATTACACATAGTCTAAGATAACATGGAAGTGTTAATTAGTATAAAAGACGTTTATTCTATTAAAATATGTATGCAGGTGCCTAAATAAATTATATGATTAATTATATTTCTAATATATTTCTATGCCGTCCACATACAAAGAAAACATAACTTACATCTTTCAGTGACTGGACCAGCCGCTCTACAAACAAAGCCCATCTAGGCTGGTAGTAACTGCAACAAACAAACATGATTATCTAATTTTAAAATGTCAAACGTAATAAAACAAAACTACAAATAAATAAGGTATAAACTGGTCATGTGTAATGCCTAGGGGTTGTATAATAAATTAATAAAAATTACAATAAAATTGTAAAGCAGGCTGGCTGGTAGCAGTCCAGCTGAATTCCTATAAATAAAAGCATTCTTTGTTGCTTGGAAGACTTCAACATGGCCCCCAAATTGAAGAAAAAACAGTTTTTGTTTAGAGAAATAAAACAAATTAACATGGTATTTACTTTCACATCATCAAACAAGATGTTTGTAGAAAGCTTGTCATTCATATGTCAGCACATGTAATGTTTTATAAATGGTAATATTGTAATCCTGCATCCACCAATGAGGCAAGTGTTTTAACGCAATCTTATAAATACCTTTTGACCATTCCTGACCACTGCTTGTTGGCATAGTCCAGGACCTGTAAAACAGTTTAGATAAACAAAAAATGCACTCTACAGATCAGTTTACAGGTAGACTATAATACTTATGAGCCAGGCCTGGGGTAATAGTAATAGTAATTATTACAAATATTGAAGTAATAGTAATAGGTTGAGCAAACACTCAATGCAATAATAATAGTAAGCAATGTAATAGTAATCGACCTATTAATTTTATATTGCTATTGAACATTTAAACCGAATTTCAACTACATAACAATTCTATTTCTTCAGGTTTTATGGTTGCTCCCCCGGTCAACTTCAGCTTGGCCCTGGTGAAGTTTTACCAGAGAGTTTTAAGAGACAATTATTAGAGCATTTACATAGCAAGAGACACTGGTCCAGTGTGACTGCTGCATTGACTAAAGGGATTAAACTCGGCTTTCACTGCTTTGAAGCCAATTCTGCCAAGTGCCAAGTTGCTAACTATTCTTTTCAAGTAACCCTAAACTACAGTGGGTGTGAAAAACATCCTGATGTATTTGTACTTGAGCCAATAATTAAATGTCCACCAAGCACCAAGCAGCAGTAGAGCAATGTGGTTTAATTAGACTGTAATATAATCCACCAAGTTATGTGGCATTGACTATTGCTTTTGTTTTTCATTCCAGTACGGTATTTAAATATAAAATGGAAATATATGTTCTATCCTTAGTCAATGTAGTTAATAGATTGTACTAAATATGGTATATATGATATAGATATATTTTGTTGTAAATATTTATGAATTGTTTATACTTTATAATACTCCCCTAATGATGATGATGAAGAAAGTACTTGACTTTCTCAAATAATATTTCAAATACTTTGGGCATGGATATCAATAAATGGCAAATTAGATTTTGTATTCACCTGTCTTGTTTAACTTACTGAGACTGTGAGTCAAACAATTGTACTTATTGTATTTATGCCTACAGTGCATTATACCATAAAATGTAATAGCTTCAAATGTAATAGTAATAGAAGAATTCGGCATTTAATAGTAATAGGAAGGAAACAAAATAATAGTAAAGCAATGTAATTGACCCCAGGCCTGTTATGAGTTCATAGTACATTTTATGTTGCCATTGCCAAAACTGTATTAATTAAAACAGATCAGTACACTGTACTGTCTAAATTAATTTGACTAATCAATAAACTTGTCTCGATCACCACTTAAAGTAGTGTAAATAAAATTAGTCTTGTGGTACGTCACATATAACACCAAAAAAGGTTACTGTTATTGAAATTGTCTACTTAATAAAAGCGTTATTATAAAACAATGTATGAATTATGTTACTACTACAGAAGTCTACCAGTGGTATGTGACAACAGGGGATGTCCTGGTCAAGCAAATTTTAGAAATGATCAATAACATTTAAAAATAAAAGTAGACACATGTTGTACATGTAAAACTTCTTAATTTAATTGCAATAATAACTATTTACAAGGCTTTTCATGGGAATAAATATTATGTCAATCAATGGCATTACAACTATAGTCATGACATACATTTGCTCTGGGTCCCCACAGGGTGATTTGGTTGCGAGCGTTGTATTCGTACAGTTGTTTCTCTGCGTTGTTTGTTCCGAGTGCCTTGGCATCCTCGAGCCAGCATCCAAGCAGGAAGTGCTCATCTGCAGCCAGCAGAGTCTCTAAGTCAGCCAGCAGACTCAGCAGTCTCCGACCACTCGATCTGTGAATCACAAAGCTTCTATGTAAAAAAACTTGGCTTGTCATGTCTAGTGATTCAACTGGGTGAGAACTTGATTACTAACAGTGGTGAATTTAGGTGACTCAGTATGTGTGTGAGCGTGTGAGCATATGTGCGTGTGTGCATGCATACCTATGACAGGGCACACCTGCAAGTGTGCATGTATGCATGTCGAATGAGCTATGATCACAACTACCAATATTATTTAGAACTTGAGACCAAGTGCGAGTGTGCAAGCCCACTTACCACAGAATACATGAAGTATATGATTTGAACGATCCATATAAGTGTGTTCTGCTACACCTACATTGTATTGTGGAGGTCCTGGGCTTTGTAGTGTGTGAGGAGATCAGAGTAGTACTTGTTTGCAATGATCTCCAGTGACTGTCGGGTTAAATCAACCAGATCATATCTACGAAACATCAATAAAACAACATGTTATTTCTGCAACTTTTATGTGCAAGTATTATGCATGATTCTGAACCTCAATAATTGTATATTTCAGGAGTAGAATCTCAATCACACAAAATTAATGAGCCGTTGAATTACTTTTCTAGGATTCAAAATGATTTCACAAAGTAGTACCATTGTATACAGTTTGGTTGGCATTTTTCTTTTTCTACAATTTACTTGTCATCAGAAAGTTCCATAAAAGTACAATGTATTTTCTCTTTTTTAACATTAATTTATATATTGTTATTAATACTAGAATAAATATGTTGAAAGCTACCCAACAAATTATGTTTAATAAATCCGAAACAGAATTCGCAATTTGAACATTTTTTCAAATAATTGAAACAACACTAAAATACTAAACATCTGTTATTGCCTGTAAATGCCACTCAGTGCATCAATACACATCCAACCTTTGAAGTTTATGGTTCCCACACACCAAACAATAAGTCGAGTGAAATACAACTGATTCCGTGAACTTCCTGCTAATAACTGGCTGAATACAGGTATGACAACAGACAACGTCTCTACAAAGTATGATCAACATCAACGATATTGCAAAAATGGTGCTTGGTAACATCAACACCTACCCGTAATCACACTGTTGTTAATCTTACCTGTACAGAGCACTGGCTGAAAGGGATGGCTTAGCACTCGTGACAAACAGATCCCACGCACCGAACAAATCTTCCACGTTGTACCACACCTGAAATGTTCCATATACATATCAGAAATCAATCAAAGAAGAGCCAAACACCTAGAACATGATGAAAAGGCAGTAGATACTCATGTATTGTGATTTTAACTGAGGAAAAGACTAACTACTCATGTATTATAATCTGATTTGATGAAAAGACCGTAGCTACTTCTTGTGTATTGTGGTTCAAGCACATGAAATTGATATCTGGAAATGTACGTCCCTACAGTACGCCTGTAATGGTCAATTATTGTTAAAGGTTGTACATGGGATGCAGCAGTTTAGTGTCGGCCTGTCAACTTGAGGTCTGAGGTTCAACTCCACCAACCACCATTTCAAGACTTAGCAATTTTATTCACCCCACTTGCCCGTCTGTTGGAAGAAACATAAAAAGCTGTTCAGCTTTCCACCTGGTGTCAATGCCAAGGGAAGCAAAATATCTTACACAATGCACACTGCAAGAGTAAGCATCTTGAGTATATTGTCTATGTGAATAAAAGCACTATATACGACCCCTCATTATTAAACATGACTGGGACGACGCACAAAATTTCAGATATTATTACATCAAGATGTACAGGGAACACATCACCTCTTCACAAAGCATTTTGGGGGATTTTCAGAACATTAAATATGTAACTTACCCTTGGGATGATTGCATGTTGGTATCGTGGTTTTTCAATAATGATGGTGTCTTGGCCATGCCACTGGCAAGACGTGGTGCAGTTATAAATACTGTGCTACAACGAATGAAAACAAGAGTTCCTACACATGACAAAATATTTCTTTTATAGTGGAAGTTTCCCTTATTAAAGAATAATATTATTTATTTGATTATTTATTTGATATTTTTTATGACTGACAAGATTTTTTTAACATCCTTAAAGATATTTTTTCTGTTAATTTTTATCATCAAATGATGTTAAACAGCAAGATATAAAATACATCCAATATAGCATGTTATGTTTAATGAACCATTTGTTGTTGTTGAAATGTAAGTGTTTCGGGAGGAAACCGTTTGTTTACCACAATAAAATGTAAAGAGAATGTCTGTTTTATATGGGTGTCTGTTGTATCATCTGTTTTTGACTGACAAGAGTTTCTAAACTTCCTTAATATCAAATGGAGGACTATTCCATGCAGCCCTGACAGAGTTCGATGGGGCAGGAGTGAATACTTACTGCCAACAAGACCCATGCTTGAGCCACACTATCTTCATAGACACCATATCTCCTGAAAGCATAGCTGGAAAACCTGCAAACAAACAAGACTCACTTTTACAGGAACCATGTAAATTCCCTACTAGTGTTAGATCAGCTAGAAATGCAACATTTCATTGTCATTTGAAGAGTTGTCTTTTAACCAAGCTTACCATCCATAGTTCTCTAGCATTTTCATCTATCAGTTAACAATGTGTATATTTAATAGTGATTTAACATAGCCCAACACTTTAGTTTGAAGCACCTCTGAGCTTGGGTTTCTGAGTACTTTAGTGATAGAAGTTGTTGTACTGTATTCATTTTTATTTGCAGAATCATCATCCTTTCACACTACCTACTTTCATGTGGCAAAATTAGAAGGTATATCCATTTTTAACTTACTAAGTTTATATTTTTAACTTATATATATATATATTGTTAACTTAGTAAAACAACGGATTTATAGTTGTTTTGTGTATTTATACATAAATATGCATTTCTAGAGTATTTATATTTATTAGTATTTGCAATACATCAATCATGGCACAGTCAACATCATGGCACAGTCAACATCATCACAGTCAACATCATCACAGTCAACATCATCACAGTCAACATCATCACAGTCAACATCATCACAGTCAACATCATCACAGTCAACATCATCACAGTCAACATCATCACAGTCAACATCATCATAGTCAACATCATCACAGTCAACATCATCACAGTCAACATTACATATGATGACAAAACCATGAATAGTGATATAAATATTTGGTAAATCAATGTTGTAGTCACATAAATGTTGCTTTTTAGACATTTCTCACTGTCATAAAACTAGTGATCTAGCTGTCATCGCAAAACAAATTTTGTTTTCTCTGTCACAACGTCAACATTCCTCACCATTTGTTGACATCTCTCGGTTCTTTCCTCCATAAGTTTTCATTCATGAATTCATAGATGACATAATTTTGGTTGATGCCTTCCATTGTTAACCCTATCCCCACCATGGTACTGTTGGGAAACACACGTCCAACAAATGGACCCTGGAACACATCGGTCGTTTAAAACATTGAGCAAACATTGGTCCTGTACATTGCATCACTATCAAGGACATTCTTTGTCTCTTGCAATCATAGCAAATTGACATTGGAACAGATTTATGCAATAGTTTCCCATGTTACTAAAAGAAAGCATTAAGAATTGTACCAATTATAATAGTCGTAACGATGCATCTGTTATAGTAAAGTGAAACATTTAAATATATAAAAACATAATTACATTTAAACTAATGTAAACTAATGGTATAAATCAAATTTTTATTAAACATAATATTACTATGTATTTTATCCAATTACTTTGTAGTGCAATTTAATATACTATTTAAAAAAGTAAGTTCTTATTGTTAAATTAAATGTTTTAAGACCTTTTCCCATGAACTTTGCATAAAACAACCCATAGCAGTATTTACAAGATTAACATGTCACCAAGGTTACAGTGCTGTAAACTGCTTGTTAGGTCATGTGATCTTTACTTTCAATCAGATGAGGAATGTGTACTCGGGATTGTGGAGGTTTCCTTGCTAAGGTGATCGTAAAGGTTCAACTGTACCTTGTTGATGCTGTCGACCATGCCATACCAGTCAACCACGCCCCCGTAGTCATGTAGCATACACCAGATGAAGGGTTGGCCAAAGTACGACTCCAGGCTGTTGTAGGTCGGCTTTACTTCAGAGGATAAATCCAGGACAATCATGCGGCCCTACAGGATCGAACAACACCACAATCATATGGCCTTACAATTATTTTCACTAAGTATTCTTTTTCCATTATTAAACCAACCATGCCTGTTACCATGACAACTACTCACCAGTGGCACTGACGTCAACAAAGCCTTTGCTTGAGTCGGCTTCCAAAAAGCTCTGTCCTGAAACAACCAGCTCTGCATCACCCTGAAACAAAACAAATATTTTATGTTCTCAATACATCAAGAAGGGATGACAGAAACAGTCACTATCTACATGGGCAATAAATGGTTTCTTACATAAATTACAATCAGTGTTCTCAGATCAATTTCCTTTTATCATATTCCAATTTAATAAATTACCTTCATAGATGCTTTCTCCTGTATATCATGCAAGCATCATCAGTACATGTGACGTACAAATCGGATGACGTCACTACACACTTGATAGTTCATACCGGGGTAATTGCCCTTGTCTCAATTGATCCGGGTTTCCATTTTGCATATCCAAGTGACTTCTTTCAAGTCTCACTTCCTTCTGTTTGTTTGTGATGTTATCTGACCAAGATGTCTCATGTACTGATAAAGCTTGTATGATATAAAGATGAAAGCCTCTATGAACGTAACTGACTATGTTTCGATATGTTACAATGAAATTGATCTAATAAAATGAACAATCCTGAAGAATGTTCATTAATATAATCAATGTTTTTTATATATATATATATTCTCTCACCAGATGGCATCTTGATCAGCAGCCAACATAGATGCGAAGGTGGCTTTCCCAAAAGCAGCGATGTATTTTGGGTCACTGAAAATCAAACCAAATAAACATCACCACATTACAAACATATGCTGATGAAAATTATTCGTTCATGATGACCAGCTGAAGTTGACCACACCTTCACAAATGACCTATTGTAATGATCAATGTCAATTATTCGTTCATGATGACCAGCTGAAGCTAATCGCACCTTCACAAATGACCTACTGTAATGATCAATGTCAATTCTTGGGGAAATAAATGGAAGAATTCTATCCCAGAGTACATGATCTATGATCTTCATTCGACATGATATTCATAAAAAATATTTGAGTTATGTTCACCTGAAACTGGACTGACCAGTATATGTTGGCTGCCACACCAAACGATGGGCTTTTTTGCAATACATAATAGTTATAATAACACATTCAAAACACAAATTTTTAAGTATTCCCAAGCAGTGTTGCACAACATAATAGTTCTAGTAACACTTGCCTGGAGGCTGGGGGCATCTCATTGAAATTGTCCGCATTGTACAAATGGTCTGTGCCAAACTCTTTCCTATACTGCAACCAATTAAGAGAAAAATCTTAACTGGTAGGAATATTAATGCAAAGAGTAATACAAACACACAAACATTTTACGATAATAATTATTGAAAATTCTGTGAAAATATCATACAGGAAGATTACTTTGTAGGACTAATATTGTAATATGTGACGAGATCTAAGCCTGCTGCATCAATTGTGTTTGTGTCTGTGTGTGTGTGTGTGTGTCTGTGCACGCGTAACTATGCTGTGTGTGCATGTGTAGTGTGCATACATGTGCCCACAACCAAAGAACAATTTGTGGAAATACCTCAAGAAGAAAGGCTTTCCCTATGACAGCAAACAGTGGGTCTTCAGCACTCAACAGAAGTGTGCTAGAAAGAAGAACGTAACAGAAGACGTCAACAACATCAACTGTCTTGAAATATGAGCATGCAATACGTATCAATAAAAGATCTATATGAAAAAAAAAAAATTTCCCCATACATACAAAAAAAAATTCACAAATGAAACAGTAATCAGGTAATTTGACATGTTGATGTTTTACAAATTGGAAATATTAGCACGGTTTAAGCATTTTTTATTACATTAAAATGTAGATTGTTTCCTAGTATGGCTTCAAAAAGAACAAAGATATTGATGTTTTGTTCAATGAATTCTACTCATTTGTACAAACAGTGAGCTACGCAATACCACTGAATGGCAGGGTCAGACTGTAGTGAAATAAACATATCGCAATCGTCACATCTGTCACCTACCAGCAATAGGTGGCGTTGAAGTGTCCCCAATTATACATGTGGGTGACATTGTGGTTTGGGAACAACCGGGGGAATGCCCTTGGGACGTGACCAGCAAAAGCAGGCAAAACTGGAATCATTCCGAGCGATCTCATCCGATCGAGAATCTTATGCTGTAGCGCCACCTGTTGGAGATGCCAATTTTGCGGCAGCGGACCGCCCCAGCCATACATGTTGCCCATTCGTTGCCTACAAAGTGACACCAATTTTACTGACAGTTTTTGTACATTATCAACTTCAAGAAAATATTTATTAATAATAATAGTAGTAATGACTTCATTTTAACGCCATCAAATCCAGAGCAAAAGCCCTGTTCATGAGTATATGGATATTACCATTGTGTAGATTAACCCATTAGGCTTTGAAAGGCCAAAAGCGGCCAGCTGCCTGTTTTCTTGAGTGGCTGCAAACGGCCAGAAACTTTGTCTAACTTTGATAACGCTTGGAGGCAGTGTCATCGTCTATGTACTTATGTAACTTGGAGGCAGTGTCATCGTCTATGTACTTATGTAACTTGGAGGCAGTGTCATCGTCTATGTACTTATGTAACTTGGAGGCAGTGTCATCGTCTATGTACTTATGTAACTTGGAGGCAGTGTCATCGTCTATGTACTTATGTAACTTGGAGGCAGTGTCATCGTCTATGTACTTATGTAACTTGGAGGCAGTGTCATCGTCTATGTACTTATGTAACTTGGAGGCAGTGTCATCGTCTATGTACTTATGTAACTTGGAGGCAGTGTCATCGTCTATGTACTTATGTAACTTGGAGGCAGTGTCATCGTCTATGTACTTATGTAACTTGTATCTCTGGATTCTTTTGAGTATCTGCTGTCTACTAGGGGCATTTTTGATATGGCTGTGTTGAAAGTTTTTGAATGAGCGCTGTTTGAAAATATCAACTGACAAGAGTTTGTAGATTTGTATTGCATTCTATACTAACTCACCCAGACACATCGCATCACGTAACACACGTTTAGTTTAAAAGTTGATTAGTATATTCATTACCATCTTGTTTGGAACTCAATTATCTTTATGATAAGTACAACGTGCAATGTTGGGAAACAAAGAACAAACTTGTTAAATGAACGAACACTATAAAATAAAAATAAAATTATTTCCAAGTTACTGGCAAGTTATCCCACAAATCACAGATGAATACAAATGTCTTACCAAGCCAGAAAAGCAGGACCTGCGAAGTGCTTGTCAAGATCTGTCTGTGTGAATCCCATTTTTAAATATACCTAAAAATACAAATTCAGTTACTATAATTCCATAATTTGTCATAATAAAACACATGGTCAATAATCAGTTGACAAAGCTGGAAAATCTTAGCCTGTCTACTACAACTACCGGTAAAGATAATTTACATGTAATAAATTCTGAGCAAGTATAATATTATATTTATGAATTAATGTTTCTTGTCAATGTTTATTTTGCTTAGAAAATAGCAAATATGGTAGAAGTCCTGCTGCATATATTTTGATAACATTTATAAAAAAATCTTGTAAAGATGATAATAGTTTCTTGTGAGGTAGTGTGATATGGATTATTTGTTTTATTGTTTTAAACTGAAGTTGACCAGACAGACAGACAAGCAGACAGACAAGCAGGCAGACAGACAGACAGAGAACCATACTGTTTTATAATATAGAAGACATATACGTTTGCTTGGCTCTCAAGGAGACCAACCTGTTGCCAGATGGCTTATTGTGGGATAAGACTGATTAGTTTATTGCTATAAGACATGATACAACTGAGTGACTGTTGCGGTGACTGACCCGTTGCCAGATGGCCTCCTGTGGAATAGAATGAATAGTTTACTGCTTTGAGACATGATATATCCATGTGACTCTTAAAGAGACTGACCCGTTGCCAGATGGCCTCCTGTCCACTGAAGGCGAGCGGCATGTTGAAACCACTCATGGCGAGCCAGTCGATGAACGACTCCCACTGCGACCAGCTCCACCAGGCGAATGAGTAGCTCATCGTACACACGTTCGCAAAGTATCGCAGTCTAAAACAAACATGTATTGATTCAGTTATAGTACACATCTCCCGAGACAAATCAAATCACACATTAACCAAACAAGTGGTTGATTTTATTTAAGTAATTTTAATCCCAACAAAATTTTGTTTATATTTTCACACACCTTATTCTAATTAAACCATTAAAATTTCATTTTTGAGATTATATGCAATGATAAATAAAAAATCAATAATAATGTTATCAAAAAGAACACATTAATTCTCATGGAGTGTATGTTTTAAACTGCACCAATTAATCCCCACTTATAAGTGGATCAACAGTTGGACTGTTTTTAATTGTAATTCTACACAAAAATCACCCCAGATCTGATATAAAGTAATATAACATTAACTTACACGAATTCATGAGTTCATCAAACAAAACAGACTTAATCAAAATAACTTATTAATAATTTTGCAAATATCTCAAATTTCAATCCACATGTATCACTGGTAATGTGATATCAAAAATGAAAGGACCACAGTACTAGCGGATTTATAAAACTGTGCAGTCTAACAAAATTAGTTGCATATTACACTCAAAGTATGCACATTGACCCAAAAAATATAAACCACACACAGCAAGAAAGGATGAACCAAGTACGTTATCCATGTTCAACTCACTTGTCATTAGAAGTGACCACAACCCCGGGCACTGCAATGACCGGCAGTTCACTGGGAAAGTTCACCTGGTTGCCCCCCCAGGAGATGTGACAGCCGCAGTACTGGGCCAGGTAGTAGTAGAACCCCATCACCACGGCAACGCCCGTTGTCCCGGTGATGTTCAGTCGGCCCGAATCTGTGACAAGCTGGAAACATAAACAACATAACTTAGCATCACTGTTAATTTTCACATAACATTATAAAAACACCCATGAAAATTTCCAACACATTCAACACACTAAAATGGCAGTCATAAAATAAAGCAGTGTTTCTTAACCTTTTAGCGTTGTGACCCAAATGTTGGTCGCGGACATGATTGGTGACCCAAGCCTTCTAAACAATTAAATAATTACACATAAATAAATGGTAATTAACAACGCTAATTAAACTTGCTCGCTGAACACAGAGGAATCGCCATGTCAGCGTTGTCCATTAGTTTATTGAGATAGAAATAGGACACTTCTTGCAAATCGATAGTAAAGATGGCGGATGCAGTTGGGAATAGGGTATGATTTCAATAAGGATATTACGGTAATGTATTTCATACTGGTGATAACAAGGCGGCAAACAATCCCATAGATAGGCAGTAAAACGTGCATGGACATGCCGGTTAAAGTTCTTGTATGTGAAACTTTACTTTTAAAGCTTCAACATAAGGTGAATCTAAAACAGCACTTGTTTTCTCTCAACGCATGCATGGCGCATTTTGCTGGCATAAAACAATCTGACTTGCGAAATGAATTCTTTAGGCCAAATATCACCTGAATTTTTAATGTTGTGTGATATTATGTCACAAGACATTTCAAAAGAATATAAAATCTGGCAGAAACATTGGTTATTTGTCTCGCATGCATCTGGTACAGGCAAGTGGGACAATGAAGGACAATTTGGTGAGTCACTGGTGACTCTTGGCGACCCATTCAAAAAGGCTTCGCAACCCTATTTTAACATAAACAGTAAACATACTGTACCTGTTAACTAACTGTTTGTTTAAAAATTATGATTAGTTGTTCTACTCTTTGTAGTTTTATTTATTAATATAACTAGTTATTATTATTATTGATTAATTATTGTATACTATATTGCTGTTATGTTACATTTATTTTAAAATAATAATAATAATTAGTTGTTACTATTTTAATGTACTTATTTGTTTATTTAGTAATTCTAGACCATGGTATTAATGTTTAATATGTTTATAAATGCTACTAACAACTTTGGATCTGAAACAATATTCAATTAAAAATTATTATTATTTTTTTAGAATTGTTCCCAGTATCCACGTACCCTGAATGTGTCCCTGTTCTTTGGGCCAATTGAGGGATCAACATTCACTACAAATCTTGATGCTCTGTCCTTGACCACACGAAGAATCAACTGTTGAGCTGCCTCAGTTTGAACAACATTTGTAGCTGACGGCTGCAGATGATCTAAAGTCCGAAAATCTGCAAAATAATGTCTGTTAATTAACGTAGGCGGGCAGATCCAGGGCAGGGGGGCTGGGAGCTGGTATTCCACTAGACCTTTGGAATTTGGCAAAGCTATATGCCTGGGCTAGAGTGACATGTCTCCAAGACCTTTTAAATGTGCCTCCAAATATGTAATGTTTCATCTGATGATTTCACCAAAAAAATTATACCAATGAGTCATAATAGCGACTAGAGAGGTAAAATGTTTCGCAAAAATGAGAAAAGAACCGTGATGATTATCTGAAAATAAATACAATGCCATAAAGCACACTTAAAGCATAATTTGTGCAATACATTTTACATACCTTTTGCATTAGCAACAAGACAGCAAGCCAGCACAATCAGAATCTAAAAGAAAACAAACACGTAATCTTACACAGTGCGAAATAGTACAGTTATGTGACATACTGAATACAGGCAGTGTAAATGTTCCCTAGTATCGTGTAAGCAACTATAATTCCGGAGCGTGCCCGTAGCCAGAGCCTTCGCCTGCTATGCTTCCGTGTACTGGCAGAGCAGCAGTCACCGTCACGACACTACTACTAGCCAGGCGTCAGTGACTCAGTCACAACCCAAAATATAAGTCTATCACAACGTCAAGTTAATGTGCCAATATAGTTGTAGACTTTCTCAATCTCATTGCATAAACACATTTATTGATACATAAAAACTAACTGATTTATGTGACATAAACTTACACACAACCCCATAACTGTCTTTCCCCGCCACGCTTGGGCGACTCTCTTGAGTCGATATTTGACTTCGTACTCACCAGGTGGAGAGCTGTGTTCTATTCATTGTCGGTAGGTGGCGAGGCAAATGATTTGCTTTATAGTCAGGTACCTTAGCGACAATTTTTTGGGGATGTGGGGACAGACCGGATAAAAGCACAACACTTTTCCCCAGCTTCCTTATAGGTTGGTAGCTTTAACGTTTTGATTGGAGTCAGCAATCATTTTGGGTGGGTCCATCATTTAATTAGGCGAAACATAACGTATAAGGAAAAAGAGCTAATAATATCGCTGTACAAAACAATAGTTAGGCCTCATTTAGAATATTGTATTCAAGCGTGGAGGCCATATCGCAGGAAGGACATAGATATGCTAGAAAGAGTGCAGAGGAGAGCAACTAAAATGATACCAAAACTGAGGGATCTTAGTTACGAAATACGCCTAAAAAAATGCGGTTTAACAACACTAGAGACCAGGAGATTGAGAGGAGATCAGATAGAAGTGTTTAAAATATTGAATGGTTATGAAAATATTGATAGAAATATATTTTTTTCAGTTAAGAAAGATAGAAGGACTAGAGGACATGAAGTTACATTAGCAAAGGAGCAGAGTAGATTAGATATAAGAAAGTTTTCATTTTCACAAAGGACTGTAAATGAATGGAACAGATTATCTGCTGATTGTGTGGGTGCTAGTAGCGTGAATATGTTTAAAAATAAAATCGACACATACCTCAGACGGGCGGGATACACATAGATAAAAGGGTCGGACTCTCGATAAGCCAAAGGGCTTCCTTGTCCACCTGCCATCTAGAGTTAATTCTCTGGGTGGTAATCTTGTTAAATCTTTTTCACCCCATCAAACAAATTAAATCCGCTGTTTTACTACATTTCTCCATAGGATATGGATACAATCAGGCCCTGATTCAGGGTAACGTCACCAAACTTTTTTCTCTGCTTCGTTTTGTTAAGTATCTTTAACTTGTTGATCGGAGTCACGACATTGTTTGGGTGGGTCCATTATTTTTCACCCCATAGTAGCCCAAATATGCCGTTTAACCACATGTCTCCATTGGTCCCGAAAGGTCCTGTTTTTGTTTTAAAGGTAAAATGGAAACTTTTTCATAAAATGGCAAGTCTAAAATTTACATTCCATTGTCAAAAACCCAAACTTTGCTATAAACGGACAAACTATTCTGGACAAGATCCCCAAATAGGGTACTGTCACGGTTCGAATGAAAATTTCCTGTCAAGTAGAAAATTAAGATAAATTGGCCTAGCTATATACCGGATGGTATATCCGAGAAAAAAAAATTTGCGACATTGCCCCATAGAAATTCAATAAAAACGCCGTGCTCCTATGACGAGCACTAAATTTATACCACTCACATTTGTTTAGTTAAAATAGATGTCCTATCTGAGTTTTACTGACCGATTTTGTAGTGTGTCCGTTATAATCCGCGTGACACGAAAAGTCATTATTTGCCCGGTGTAGTAAGTTGAAAAAACGACCCCTCGAAAACACTACGGTAGTGTTTTGAGCGTACTTTCAAAATACTGTCCGTAGTGTTTGAGCGTACCCTCAAAACACTACTGTTAAGTTAAAAACACTACCCATATATATTTTTTTTCCCGAATTGTTCAATTCTTATGTGTTTGAGGCCATCCATAAAGTACATATATCTTGCTGGGAGGCCGTGGGGTATCAGGGCAAGCGATACGAAGCTTTACATGAGGTAGAGTATGTCTTGGTAATAAGGTTTACGTCAAGATTAAAAGAAAGCATTGCCACTAGACTGATGTTATTAATAAACGTCGTCGTGTCAGCGATAAGTTCACGGAGTGCAGGAGTGCGAGTAGCTCGGTATTGTATTTTAGATTGCCTTATCAGCGATAAGTTCACGGAGTGCAGGAGTGTGAGTAACTCGGTATTGTATTTTAGATTGCCTTATCAGCGATAAGTTCACGGAGTGCAGGAGTGCGAGTAGCTCGGTATTGTATTTTAGATTGCCTTATCAGCGATAAGTTCACGGAGTGCAGGAGTGCGAGTAACTCGGTATTGTATTTTAGATTGCCTTATCAGCGATAAGTTCACGGAGTGCAGGAGTGCGAGTAACTCGGTATTGTATTTTAGATTGCCTTATCAGCGATAAGTTCACGGAGTGCAGGAGTGCGAGTAGCTCGGTATTGTATTTTAGATTGCCTTATCAGCGATAAGTTCACGGAGTGCAGGAGTGCGAGTAGCTCGGTATTGTATTTTAGATTGCCTTATCAGCGATAAGTTCACGGAGTGCAGGAGTGCGAGTAACTCGGTATTGTATTTTAGATTGCCTTATCAGCGATAAGTTCACGGAGTGCAGGAGTGCGAGTAACTCGGTATTGTATTTTAGATTGCCTTATCAGCGATAAGTTCACGGAGTGCAGGAGTGCGAGTAGCTCGGTATTGTATTTTAGATTGCCTTATCGTCGGCGGGGGGACGTCTGGGGAAACGTCCAGAGATGTGCATATTCAAAATATTGTGTGGGGGGTGGATGAAGGTAATAGCTGGGGAAATGGACTTGAAATTCATGTAGCGCTTTGTTCCCCCAAAGAGAATACACAACAACTTAGTAGGCTTAACCATATAATGATGGTAGTGTAATATTACTGGCTGGCTTAGTAACCAGATATATTGACATATTAATTCATAAGTACAGGCGTACAGAACGATCGTCGGTGTAATGGTTGGGAGCTTAAACAAACCATAAACATAGTTGATTCCAAACATAACTAATTATAATAATAACCTTAACATTAATTAATAATGAAATTTCACACTAGCTATTTGTTCCCGTCATCTGATTGGTTCAATTGGATTTGGCAATTACCCTAATCCCCAGTCATAACTAATAATAATAATCTTAACCCTAATGAATAATGATATTTCACACTAACAATTTAATCCCGTCGTTTGATGACTGGTTTCAACGATTTCCATAACCCCAACCATACGTAATGATAATAACGTTAACCTAATTAATAAGGATATTTCCCACTACTGATTTCATCGTCTGATTGGTTATAATGATTATTTGATATAATTTATTATATATATATATATATGATTGGTTATAATGATTATTTGATATAATTTATTATATATATAATATATATATATGTATACATATATATATATATACATATTTATACATATATGTATATATTCCTAATTCACCAAAGCTTACTCTTCACTTCATTTTCCCATAACCCGTAAGGATCGTTGGGGCACCACTGACGACTTTTTAACCAGCTCTCTCCACGTTCCCCTGTTCTCCACTGCCCTCTGGGAGTTGGCAAACTCCAGTCCTGTCCACTCTTTGATGTTGTCTTCCCACCTCTTTTTTATGTCTACCTGTCTACCTCTTCTTCTCCCCCTCTCTCGGTACCTTGCAGATTGTCTTTGCAAGGCCAGATGATCGTGACACGTGGCCGTACCACTTCAGTTTGCGCTTCTAGACCGTTGTAAGGAGGTCTTAGTATGGTCCGATGGTTTGTTTGATCTTGTTGCGAACGTCTTTAGTAACATGGTTTTTGTATGATATGCGCAAGATCTTCGGAAAGCACCACATCTTCATGGCTTGTATTCTCTTATGTAGGTCTGCCGAGAGGGTCCATGTATCACAAGCATATAGAAAGATGGACATGACAAGGGAGCACATCAGCCTTATTTTCGAACTGACAGTGATGTTACTCTCATTCCAAATGGGTTTCAACTTTGTAAGTCCTGCTGTTGTCTGTGCAATCCTAGCAAGTATCTCAGGTTTCGAAGTCTCTGTCCGTTAACTTTTACCTCTGTGTTGATGCCTTGTGTGTTGTTTGTTATCAGTTTGGTCTTTTCGGCGCTGATCTCCATGCCGTAGGCACTCCACCAAGTTGACTAGTTCTTGTTCTTCTCCTGCTGGGCCGTCGATGTCATCAGCGAAGTGAAGGGTGGTGATTGTCCTGCCTCCAATGCTGATAGTACCTTGACGGTTTTCTAAGGCATCATTCATAATCCTTTCCAGAAATATGTTGAAGAGGGTGGGTGATAGTAGGCATCCTTGTCGAAGTCCCACTGTTGTTCGAAACCAGCCTCCAATTCTGCCATTGAAGATGACAGCACTGGTGGTCTTGTCATACAGGTGTTCAATAGTTCCGACAAGATTGGAGCCAATGTTGAAGCCAACTTCCTCATGGTCGCCCATAGGGCCGCTTGCCATACCTTATCAGCAGTGCCGGATTAACAACGTAGCAGATGTAGCAAATGCTACGGGCCCCGCGCTTTCAGGGGCCCCGCGGATCGACTCATACTTTTTGTATAGCACATTACGGTTATTAGACCTACTGACTGCACTTAGAGGCTAGAATGCTATTATATGGTGCAAAACAAAATGAAACAAAGTAGGCTGCTGCGAATCCCTGCTATTACTCCATGCAGGGACACAGTGGCGGTCAACACGTTCAGAACCTCATCGACTTTCTTGCCGACCATAACATCAACCTGAGTGACTGTTGAGGACAATCATATGACAACGCCAGCAACACGTTTAGCAAGTACAATGGAAAGCATGCGCATGTTCAAAAGTTGAATCCATTGGCAGAATACGTGCCATGTGCCGGATACACATGTGCGAACACGCATCCATATTCTTCGATTACGTACAGCGTTTATACATATTTTTCTCAGCATCGACGTACCGTTGGTCTCTTCTATCGGCTGCATTGTCTGAGAACAGACTACCCTGTGTAAAGCGCATGTCTGACACACGATGTTCTGCCCGCACTGAAAGCACTGTACAACGGCTATAGTGAGATAAACAACGTCATCGACAACATTGCTGCAGATGAAGATCCGAACGCTGAATGTCGACAGGAAGCACGTGGTCTTGTAGCAACGATGGACCGACTGGAGAATGGCATACTACCTGTACTGTGGCATCAGGTGTTAGAGTGACTCCAGATGTGCAGCGCTAGTCTCCAGTCAGCTGACCAAGACTTAAACACGGCATGCGCTATATACAAGTCACTGATCGTCAGTGCGAGGGTGCGCAAACTCAATCGTAAATATGATGAGTTCGGGTCGTCATCTGAAGAGATGAGAACTGAAACGGCTGCAGACAAGTTTCGAATCGGCAAGTTCCTGATGATCATCGACAGCTTAATCGCTGCACTGGAAAAACATTGGCAAGCGTACGAGGGAATCAACAAAAAGTGTTGCTTCTTGCGAAATTTAGAGTCGTTGTCCGAGGAAGAACTGTCTAAATCGGCGTTGGCACTCGTTGACTCGTATCCAAATGATTTGGAGGCCAGTTTGGCAAACGAACTTCTGCAGTTCGTGGCACTGCTCAACACTGAGTTCGGCAAGCAGGCTCTACCATTGGACCGTGCAGGAGTGATGCTCAGTCAGATGATGACAGCGAGGTGATGATCAGCGGCGAGGCAGTGGAGCTGCGCATGTATCAACTCATCAGGGACAATAACATGCACTCATGGTTTCCCAACGTTGAAATCATGCTGCGCATGTATTTATGTATGATGGTGACAAACTGCACGGGCGAGCGTTCGTTTTCGAAGTTGCGGCGCATAAAGAACGCGCAACGAACAACGATGGGACAGAAACGTTTGAATATGCTGACGTTGATGAGCATCGAGAGCGAGTTGCTGCGCCTGGCTGACACTACTTGTATCATAAATTACGTCGCTCATCTTAAATCTCGAAAGCGCGATGTGTAACCTAAAGTATGAACCACAATAGTCTGGTGGCCTGGTGACGTTTTAGTTTAATGGGGTAAGACCACATTAAGGATTCGTCCGCCATTACCCTCCGAGAGAGTTCCCAATAGAAATGGCATTATGCAGGTTGTGTGAATTTCTGAGAGTACTTGTATAGTGTTGATTGAGTAGAAATTATGTTTTTCTGCAGCGTGGTACCAGAGCTGTCAAATTATGACAGTTGTCAAATTGTGCTTTTCTGCGTATAGACACAGGTGTCATTTGGCTATATGATGTCATTAGGGCAAATCACTGTCTGGTTCTAGCAGAAATGAAGGGGTGTCAGGTTTGAAAGTGGTTTATGGAAAATTGAGGTATGAGAATTTTACGAATTTTGCACAGCATGTGTATGAATAGAGGATAAATATGGTGTAGAAATTTAAAGAAAACTGTTGGGTAAAATTTACAGGAAATGAAGGAAACGTTATAATGGCCGCCTATGGTGAAATCTAATGTGGTCCACCCCTAATGGCGTTTACTATAATTATTAGTATTGTTGACAGGTTACTGTTGTTACTACAATACATGCGACTGATTCTCCGCACAATAAGTTTCGTTTATTTTGGTCACTATGTAAGCCTATGGTAGTACAGGGGGAGTTTCGTTTATTTTTGTCACAATGTAAGCTTATGGTAATATAGGGGGCGGCATGTGTAATGTGCTACCGTTTTGCTACGGGCCCCGCAGCTGCTTAATCCGGCACTGTCTATCAAAGGCCTTCTTAAAGTCTATGCAGACATGGTACAGGTTTTGCTGGTGTTGAGAGTGTTTCTAGCAAAGGATTCTAAGGTTGAAGATCTATTCACTGGTGCTCCGTCCTGTTCGAAAACATCTTTTCCGCTTGGGGTTTGAGTCTGTTGAGTAGGATTTTCAGCATGACTTTGCTCGGGTGGCTGATGAGGGTGATTGTTCTATAATTTTGGCACAGCTGTTGGTTGCCTTTCTTGGGAAGCGTGATGATCAGTGACTGGGTCCATGGGGTGGGCCATTCTCCTGTCTGCCAGATCTTGTTGCAGATACTTGTGAGGATGGTGATCAAGGCTTCGCCCCCCAGCTTAAACCAGTTCTGCTGGTATGCTATCAATTCCAGCTGACTTTCCTGTTTTTCAAAAATTTCACTGCAGCCTTCACTTCCTCACGAATAATGGGGTAGTCGTCCTCTTCGGTGGTCTGTGGGCAATTTAGTATCGCTGGGTCTCCGTTGGTCTTGTAGTTGTACAGGTCTGAATATAATTCTGTCCATCGGTTGATAATCTGTTGTTCTTCTGTAAGGCATTTCCCTGATTTGTCTTGGATGGTGGTGGTTATCCCTTTCTTCACTGATGTCAGGTCTTTCACAACTTGGTAGGCCTTCTTGCTGGTGTTCTTGCTCAGTAATACTAATGTTAACCCATACGAATAATGACATTTCACATTCACTAGTTATTCCCATTGTCTGAATGATTCCAACGATTACCCTAACTCGAATCATAACTAGCCCTAACCATGCATGATCAATAATAATAGTAACCTTAACCCTAATGAATAATGACATTTCACATAAACTATTTATTGCCGTCGTCTGATTTGTTTTAGCGACTATGTTATATGTAACTCTATCCCACCAAGATTGACTCCAACCATTACAAATTATAATAATAACCTGAATAATAGCAATTTATTCCAGTCGTCTGCCTATCTTACTAACTATTTATTCTCGTCGTCTGATTAGTTCCAACGATTATGCTATAACTAACCTTAACCCCAACCACAACTAAATCAAACGAAAAATTATTATAATTATGGTATTAAACATAATTAATATTTTATGTAATTTTACACTAACTATTTATTTATATTGTCTAATTGGCTGCAACGATTACGAACTCGACCCTAGTGTATAGGATGATTCCCAAAGGTGACTTATGTAATAACTGGCTGGTAAGATATACTGACGATAGTGTTTTGAAAAGGGGTAGTGTTTTGAGCGTACGTAGGGTAGTGTTTTGAACTTAACAATAGTATTTTGAAAGTGCGCTCAAAACACTACCGTAGTGTATTCGACGGGGTAGTGTTTTGAGCGTTCTACACCGGCCAGTATAACGTTGTAACAATACACCTACTATTCGCACACGTTTCGCCTTTTATCGCGAATACGGGATCATATATCACACAGAGGCGTTAAAAAGAGTATCCATTTTCACGACGATCCGCATATTGCCTACTCGCGAGCCTTTTGACAACCTCAATCATTTTATTTACGGAGAAAAACGACTAACGTCATAACAAAATAGACACCACTGTGACCTGCGGTAACGCAGCGTCACGTACTCTGGCTCCGGCCACCCCTACCGTCGCTACACTTGGTAGCATCCGGGCCAAACGCCAGCCAGCCGTCTCTTCGTGAGCGTACAACGGCGGTTTTGGGCGATCTGCTTCTATCGCGCCTGGTGGAGTTTAGCTCTCGTTGCCGCCTCTGTTCATCGCGCTGATGGCAGCAGACATGACGGGGTCCGACACCGCATCCCCCTCAAAGCCAGCCACCATCATCCTGCAGGATGAACCACAGAAGAGCAACGAGAAGGAAGGGTCTGATCGCGACCCGGCGCACATGAACGACCACATGAGGGTACGTGTAGTGCTCTTGTCTCTGTCGGGACGCTGTTAAAGTTGCATTCTGAGATCATTAATCTGGCAGATATAAATTTCCAGTTAATCATCATAGCCTCTACACTATATGACATTACTCAACACCATATCAACTGTTTTCACAGAATATGCAAGTTTAAGATAAAATGACGCAACATATGAAACACTATCTGCGTAACATACGTTTATTATTCCGCTGGCCTGACATGGGGACCGGTAATCAAAGTTAGTCATAACAGTTGATGTTAATTTGGACATATCAATTGGGGGGAGGTTGGTCCTATCAGTTGGTGAGAGGTTCGTCCTATCACTTGGTTGGCGGTTGGTCATATCAATTGGTGAGATGTTGGTCATATCATTTGGTGGGAGGTTGGTCCTATCAGTTGGTGTGATGTTGGTCATATACTTTGGTTGGAGGTTGGTCCTATCACTTGGTTGGAGGTTGGTCCTAACAGTTGATGTGAGGTTGGCCCTATCAGTTCGTTGGAGGTTGGTCCTATCACTTGGTCGGAGGTTGTTCCTATCAGTCGGTGGGAGGTTTGTCCTATCAGTTGGTGGGAGGTTGGACGTATCAGTTGGTGGGAGGTTGGTCCTATCAGTTGGTAAGAGGTTGGTCTTATCAGTTAGTGAGAGGTTGGTCCTAACAATTGATGTGAGGTTGGTCCTGTAAGTCGGTGGGAGGTTGGTCCTATCAGTTGGTGAGAGATTGGTCATAGCAGTTGATATAGGTTGGTCCTAACAGTTGGTGGGAGGTTGGTCCTATCAGTTGGTCGGAGGTTGGCCCTATCATTTGGTGTGAGATTGGTCCTAACAATTGATGTGAGGTTGGTCCTATCAGTTGGTGGGAGGTTGGTCGTACCAGTTGGTGGGAGGTTGGTCGTATCAGTCGGTGGGAGGTTGGTCCTATCAGTTGGTCGGAGGGTGGTCGTATCAGATGGTCGGAGGCTGGTCCTATCAGTTGGTGTGAGGTTGGTCCCATCAGTTGGTGAGAGGCTGGTCGTATCAATTGGAGGGATGTTGGGCATATCAATTGGTGGGAGGTTGGTCCTATCAGTGGGATGTTGGTCATATCAATTGGTGGGAGGTTGGTCCTATCAGTTGGTGTGATGTTGGTCATATCATTTGGTAGGAGGTTGGTCCTATCACTTGGTTGGAGGTTTGTCTTAACAGTTGGTGGGATGTTGGTCCTATCAGTTGGTGGGAGGTTGGTCCTAACAGTTGATGTGAGGTTGGTCCTAACAGTTGATGTGAGGTTGGCCCTATCAGTTCGTCGGAGGTTGGTCCTATCAGTTGGTGGGAGTTTGGTCCTATCATTTGGTCGGAGGTTGGTCTGAACAGTTGGTGGGAGGCTGGTCCTAAAAGTCTCAGTTGGAGATGAACAATTTGTTACCTCCGATCAAAACGTTAAATATTATTGTTTATTGAAGCAACACAAAATATTTGGCGCTTTTATCCGGTCTGCACCACATCACTGGAAAATAAAGTAATATGGCATATATTATATATATATATATATGTGTGTATGTGTGTGTGTGTGTGTGTGTGTGTGTGTGTGTGTGTGTGTGTGTGTGTGTGTGTGTGTGTGTGTGTGTGTGTGTGTGTGTGTGTGTGTGTGTGTGTGTGTGTGTGTGTGTGTGTGTGTGTGTGTGTATTCAAAGGAGGGCGAAAACTTATGGACCCACCCAAAAAGTTGCTGACTCCGATCAAAACGTTCAATCTTATTGTTCAAGGATAAAAAAAATTGGTGCTTTTATCCGGTCTCTCTCCATTAAGTTGCTAAAGTACCTGACTATTAGCAGATACTTTATTTTAGCAGTGCACCTATTATTCCCCACGACTAGGCTTGAATTGGAAAGTTATTTATACGTGTTGTCCTAACAGCTATTTGTATGTGTTGTCCCAACAGTTGGTGGGAAGTTGATCATCTCAGTTGGTGGGAGGCTGGTCCTAAAAATTAGTGGCCTCGTTGGGACGTTGGCCATGTAGGAGAAAAGAAGTCGAGGCCTCTAATTGCCGCCCCCCCCCCCCCCTCTCTCTCTAAGTAGGTTTCATCTTTCCTGTAGTGCAAAGAATGTATTTCCTGTCTTGACAACTGTTTACATGTAGGTAAAAATGCTGCACTCGGTGACACAAAGAATGTAGTCCGAGGGCCAATCACTCTGTTGACATGACACAATATAGCATTAGGTCGATTTGTGGGAGTAAATGTATTGAGGCTGTTGCATTATAAACTAAAATGGAGAATAAATATTCAGTTAAAGCACATGCATACTCATTACATACTCATTACATACTAATTACATACTCATTACATACTCATTACATACCCATTACATACGACGACCTGTTGGGACAATACTTATAAATGTCAAACGAAATTCCCTAGTGTTGATGTTTTCAAAGTGCAATACAATGTTGGCATATAGTGTATGAATATAATCCACATATTATATCTAACAAGGACTGATTCTATCCATGGTGCAATCTTGAAGTATTTGGAACATCAGACACTCAGTCGCAATTGTCCAGGATCGAACCCACTTACTTCCATTTCGAGACTTCAGCAATTTCGTTCTATCCACTTTGCATCAGTTTACTCAGTTGTACAGATGGGTAGCTGGCTATACAGAATAGTTAATGAATGGTATTCGCGCAAAACTTGCAGCGTGGCTGAAGGCTTCCCACATACCTCGAGATGACGTAGGAGTGAACAGGTCAGCCAGGAGGTGACGTGTGAAGCACTTTGGGTTGTCATAATGATTGGATACTGCTCTATTTGTATATTGGGTATCGGTAGCTAACGGTTCGTAGGATACCCAGAATGCAAACTGACAATGAGCACTAAAGACGGACAGGACAGATTATAAACGAGTTATGGGACCTAAAGGTTTCTCTCTGGCAGACAAACTCGGTCAGCGAACATCCATTAATCGATATCTCGACACAGCGCATCGAGACAGGAGCCTACTGGGAAAAATATTTATTTTTAGGGCTCAACTTACCTAGCTTTTATATGTACAAAGTATGGTTGTTTTATACCAGGGGCCGGCAATTTTTTTGAATGGAAGGCCAAACAGATGACTTGGATTAATTCAGCGTGCCACACATGTATTATTGAATATTGATTATCGTTAGCTTAATCCTCGTAAGAACTGGTAGAGTATGTTAGACCTATAAGCAATCTTGTTTAAAACTAATCAATGTAATTTAACAACAAATTATTACCAGTTACAGATAAGACGTTATTATCATCTAATATCAACGTCTAGATGTGAACAACTATTGCCTATTAAAAAGCACCCATTATCCATGGTCAGTATTCTTGGTACAGAAATGCCATCATCATGACTAGTTTTACATTTGGTGCAGTCGCTGCGCCACGAAGCAAATTTGCAATGAGCTTAGCCTATTTGATCAGATCAGGAAATTGTTCCGTCGCCAAATGCATGTAGTAACACTATACAAACGTCAACTCTGTGGCAGCAGCTTTGAGTGTCATTGAGCCGCACTATAGTTTGTTGAACTCTAATCGCACAATTTCCGGCGCATAGTCGAGTTCCACGTGGAACGGGTTGGAAAATATGGCAACTCCTTACTGCGAGTCCTAAGATCGGAAAGACACTCAGCTGTGCGTTTTGTGATTATGTCTCCTACAGTAGCAACGTGATCTCGGAAGTGGACACGAACTGAAAAATCTAACTGATGAGAGGTTCTCGCAAATCCATTTGGGGTCTGAAAATTCTGTTACTTCTAAACCCTTCTACTCCTTGAGCACCTTACAACCCAATGTCTCACCTCATAGGGCTTACATGCGGCGCAGCACATCGACTCAGCTAGCGCTCTTCGCAATAGAGGAGGTTGTGCAGTATTTCTCAGCCAGAATGTATTGGAACTACCAATAGTTTAGGCCACGAGCATGAACGTAGTTCACAGTCTTCACGATGACGTTCATTGTGTTCTGCATTTTCATTTACTTGGCAATCCAGCTTTCTTGAGGGATGGTGCAGCTGTTCTTCCTACCATGGACATTGCAACTACTGCTGTCATCTCGCGGCCCGCATTGTGAACGCATTAGTCCGCGGGCCGTATTTGGCCCGCTGGCCGCAGTTTGCCGACCCCTGTTTTATACGTTACGTAGGTTGAATTCCCAAATATATCTTAACGATAATATCGTTTACTACTGATTGTTTTCTGTTTGTTTATAATTATTATATATTACTTTAACAGCTTCAATTAAATCGCTCATAATTATTGTTTCCGAGTGAAATATTATAATGTAGTCTACTAGGTTAGTCAGTTTTGGCAAGATGATATATTAAAAGTACGTTTCTTCTACTCGTGTCGTAACCTCTGACCTCACGACTGGTAGTAGACGAATAACTTGCGTGAAAAAGTAAATAATGCAACGGTACCATTTAGAAAAAAAACATAGATCGCTCTCTAGTTGCCGGAAAGTGAAAATAGCACAAACAACCTGCATACACACTCGCGGAATTTCACACGGGTGCAATTTGAGAAAGGTGTACCGGGCATCGCACCCCGGGACATATAAGGAGAGGGGAATGGGGAGCGGACCATACGATGTCACAGAGACGTCGGCAAGTTCACACCCGAGAGAAGGCTGACATACTGCGTTAACTGTTATCAGCAGCCTTCATTTTATTGCATACAGTGACAGTCAGCAGCCCACCGTCTTACCATGCAGTTTCCAAGAAATCATATGTTTTAATGACGACACGCGCTGTAGGAATAAAAAGTTGTCGACACATTTGATGAAAACTTGTGACCTGTGGCGATTCTATGATGATAATGGCGGCGGGTGGGCTTTATGTTTATTACCACCTTGTTGTTTTAGCATTAACACCGCGTTTTTTATCAAGCCGTACCCAGTGTCCAATGGCGAATTTACGGGAGCACTGGGCCATGCCCCCTTTGGGGATTGTTCTCTGTTTTCCTGTTTAACTTGCTGCGCAACATTTTAGCATGGGGAATGAATTGGTGACTACGCTACGGTGGTTAACCTTTATGGCACCGTACACATACTGTTTCACTGCTGTTTCCGCGACGCTGGGTGTTAATCGCGCTGTCCCTCTCTCCTCAATGCACCATCTCACCAATTAAGTATAAATAATAATACAACGACAGGTTTTATTGTACTATCAACGAGCCGTCAACTGGTTGATGCACTTCCTATGAAACACTATCCAGTTGCGGGACAATCACATTAATTTTACAGCTAAGTCGATGTGGCTGTACCGACAAGCATTTGGTATCGGACTGTCGCTATCCATTAGGTCCCGTCGCGGACTGCGCTGCAGCTTTAATATCGGCACAGCGCCAGCGAACTTGGGCCGCGATGTTATCGCCAGCAAGGAGTTGCCACTGGAATGTCCGACAAATGTTGCGGAATTAAACACTGTCGGCTGGGCGATTTCTCTACTGGCCGAAACACCTTTTGTTGTGTCATCCAGCGCCGAATTTAGGATTGTGTAGGCCCCTGGGCAATGGATGGTCGGTCACTCTAGCATAATCTCCTCCCTACGTAGAACAATATGGAAAAGTTTCACAGCATTTTCTATTTGACGCCAAAGCCATGACCCAGAACAGCTTTCTGGAGGCCCCCATAACATTATTTTCTGGTGGCCCCTGAGAAACTGCCACGTCTCTCCTGCCCCAAGTCCGGCACTGGTGTCGTCCAGGTTGCTGTTGTGATGTTGAACTAGTACACTACTAAAGCTAAAGGAGCCGGTGTGAGAGTCGTTAGATATGTGAAACTGGGCCAACTTGGGAACTGTTCGTGAATGTTCAAGCGAGCATTGCGTATAGTTTCGACATACCCTGGTATTATAGAGCAGTTCGGTACGACTCTCATAGCCAAGATGTAGCAGTATCGGTCTGACCACAACACCAAGAGGCGCGGTGTCTTCATGCTAATTACTCCCTCTATATACATTGTCACAATGTATGTATGTACGCACGCATGTATAATCAATGCTCATTACTTTTTACACACCCATTCACTCACCCACTCAGTCATCCCTCATGTCACTCACTCATTTATTCACTCATCTACCCACCCATACACTCACCCACTCACCCACTCACCCACTCACCCACTCACCCACTCATTAACTCAAGTACGCACACCCACATACTCATTCGCGAATTCACACTTGCACGTACGCAAGAAGGCAACCACCACACACACGCGCGCGCATGCACACACGCACTCACGCACACGCACCCACTCAAAACCCTCACCCAATTAATTGCTAACCTAATAATTCATCCAATCACTCACGCACTCCATCACTCTTTCAGTCACTAGCTCACCCATTCATTCACTCAGTTACTTATGCTCTCAGGCATGCATGCACGCACGCAAGCACACACACTCTCTCTCTCTCTCTCTCTCTCTCTCTCTCTCTCACCCTCTCTACCGGTCGCTGTGATTGTGTTTGGTCGCTTGGTTTAGATTGCAGAAGACGTCCCCACGCCGATATGTATTGGTCAAGTGAGTACCACAGTTTGGAGTTAATGCCACTCTTCAGCACAATTGGCTTTATTATCATCGTCAAATCTTAGTTTGGGACAACCTCAGATCCTTGTATACGCACGTATGCACGCAAGCCCGCACGCGCGCACTCGCGCACGCACGCTCGCACCTAGCATATGCGTACACACGCACACGCGTGTTTATGCATCCACTCAAAACAATCATTCGGTCATTAACTCACCTACCAACCCATTCAATCCCTCACTCACTCATTCACTCACTCACTCACTTACTCACTCTCTCACTCACTCATTAACTCACTCACTCACTCAATCAATCAATCAATCACTCATTCAATCACTAACACAGTCATTCACTCACTAAATTACTCACGCACTCATGCACGCACGCACGCACGCACACACACACACACACACACACATAATTAAGCTTGCATGTATATATTTTTACTATTTAGCATTTTTTATCCTGCCATGCATGCTGAATTTATAGTATTGACATGTAGTAGCTTAGAACATCGGTTTCACAAAGATATTTGGACATCGACGTCCTGAACAGGATAATGAACCTTGACAAATTGTAGCCAACACCTACAAATATGGAAAGTTGTCCACACGCAAGCTGATCACACGAATAACATCTCTGAGACGCACGGAGCAATCAGCATGCAGTTTTGTATGTCCTCGTTGTTGACGATGCGTGAACACAGCGCTAACGAAAATCCGCATTATTAAATTACCCTACGTCGTTAGTCTCGACTGCATTTCTACGTTTGTTGTTACGCCGAGTGACGGTCAAGAACTCATTACTCATTCTACGGTGTTCTCTGTGTCCCGGGACGTTCATCTGAGTCGCGTCGCTGCACCACTATGATGCACCCCGACCGTTCGTTCAATCATCGAAGCCGTCGATCGGCTAAAGTGCACGGTTTATGGACGCGCGGTGTCCGCACGGCAAAATGACCATCGTTGGGCCTATCGTACCCAGCGCTCCCTTCGTTATTGTGCAGTATGCCATGTTACTGCAGGATTAATGGGAAGAAGCTTAACGTAATATCAATGTAGATGTTGTTCGTATACGGCAGGTCTCTTGATGTGTGGGTGGCCGTGGTGGTATGGATGTGTGTGTGTGTGTGTGTGTGTGTGTGTGTGTGTGTGTGTGTGTGTGTGTGTGTGTGTGTGTGTGTGTGTGTGTGTGTGTGTGTGTGTGTGTGTGTTACACCTACACACACGCACATACGCACATACGCACACGCAAACACACGCAAACACGCACACACACAAGCACGCACGCACACACAAACACAAAGGCAGCAAAACGTTGTAATATTTGATACAGTCCAATGCTTCAATATCACTGGTGCGGTTACATATCTCATTTGTCTATCAAAGATCAACAATGGATTTTCTTAACAGATTCGGTTTCACGACATTATAGCTGAACCAGATACGGAGGCACAGAGTCCTGAAAAAATTTGGGAGCTTAGTGACCAGGTAAGACTTCGATTTTCCGAGTTCTAAAAACATTGTCTAAAATACATAAAACTCGACGCAAAGACCTTCGTCTTTGGATGGATCAGAATATAAAGTTCTGTAAACAATAATTATTATTGCCGTCATTGCATGTCGTTATTCACAACCGAAGCCAATATGTCCCCTTCTTCGTTTTGTTTTCCGCCTAGCTTAAACACGCTAATGGTACAGGCGGTTTGGCGGAACTAAATTATGTGCTATTAGACAGACTACAAATATAAACTTATAAAAAATTACACGTGTGTGAGTAAACAGAAAGCCAAGAACAATAATTTTTTGTTTGACATATTTACCTTTCAAAAAACGTGTTTTTTCTATTTGTATATAATATATTTATGGTCTTTAAAATCTAGGATAATGCAATGTTTGAATGTTGTTCTTAAAATGTAGTCCAGACGACAATGTTTTCAGGGAGAAAATGTCGAAGTCGAAGAGTAGGAGCCTACAGGGAAAATATATAAGTGGTCATTGCATCTGGATTAAGGGGTACGGATCGACTAAGGAACGTTGTTGTTAGTGTCTTATCGATGTCAATACTATGTGATATGTACAACACTTATAGAAGTGTCTTATTGATGTCATTACTATGTGATATGTACAACACTTATAGAAGTGTCTTATCGATGTCATTACTATGTGATATGTACAACACTTATAGAAGTGTGTTGGTGTGTCTTTGAGTTGTTTGCGACAACGAAGCACTGGACCTACCGAGTCCTCAGTCTGGTGCTAGCCGTGCCGTGCGCCGTGTGCTGGGGCTGTCAGTTCGCAACGCTCGCCTTCTGCCACGTCTGGTGCTGTGTGCCTTGTCTCAAGGTAGGTATGCAATGTTCTAAAGCATTGTCCCATCTATGTGTGCTTAATTTTAAAAATGTCCAAGTTCGAGAGTTGAGTATGATGAGAGGCGTGCCTCGTCTCAAAGTTTTGTCTTAATGTAGGTATGTCGAGTTTGCCGATTTTCACGGTGTGGGTGGATTGGAAGGAAGAGATGTGTAGGCTAGGTTATCTTGTCCCAAAGCTGCGTTGAGATATAGGTGTAGAACTTGCGTAATGTATGTGTAGGTTTACAAAACATATCACATGTGCAAGTACACACACACACACACACACACACACACACACACACACACACACACACACACACACACACACACACACACACACACACACACACACACACACTCTCTCTCTCTCTCTCTCCTCTCTCTCTCTCTCTCTTCTCTCTCTCTCTCTCTCTCTCTCTCTCTGTCTCTCTCTCTCTCTCTCTCTCTCTCTCTCTCTCTCTCTCTCTCTCTCTCTCTCTCTCTCTCTCTCTCTCTCACACACACACACACACACACACACACGCACACACACACACACGCACACACGCACGCACGCACGCACACACACGAACATACATACGTGTGTGTGGGTGTATGTTTTTTTTTATAATCCTGTGTGGTTACGTCGTAGGTATGCGATATCAAGTTGCTGTGTGCGCGGCGCCTGTGCCAAGGACTGACTGGGGCGTGCCTCGCGCCCATAGCGGAGAACGCCGGCAAGTTCTTCGGCAACGTCCGAGCGAAGATCTCCACGGAGAGAGTGTGACCAGTGACCACGGACACGACTTGAGTCTACGACCACGGCCGGTGTGTGGGTCACGGACGCGAAGCAGCAGCCTCATCGTGAATCCGATCACGATTACGCCGCGAGCCTCCGATCACGGTGTGGGTTGATTGTTTTGGGTGGCCAAGACGCTTGCCTGCGGCTACGATGTATGTTGTTGCCGTGTACACGGAATGTGCCTGCGGTCTCGATGTAAACGTGCAGCCAACCTGATGGTCTTCTAATTTGTGCCGAGATAAACTATCAAGTTTGTTTCGTGGGATATTCATGGATGTCCCTTGACAAGACGTTGACATTTTTTTTTTTAATAACCTTGCCATCCAAAGAAAAAACCCGGATACATGACAAGTATACACACATACACACGAAATCTTTGGATTGTCAGGAGTCCAACATAGTTGCATTTATGTGGTATCCAACTTTGTGGGATATTTGTTAATGTTGTTTTAAACATTATTCATACTGTTAGCATTTAAATAATCAGTAGTTAACATGTTCCATCCATGCGCCATTTGTTCCATACACGCACCATGCATTTCACAGTGTTCTTGGTCATACACACTCGTTAACGCGTGCGCGTATAACGTACAAATGCAATGTGACCTAAAAGTGCACATCGAATGAAGCCGCTATTTATAACAATTTGGCCGAAATACGGGAGTGCAATGATCTGGCGACCAGTTGTGACGGCTCTTTTTCTAGACAGCTCTCTCCGCCCGCAAGGATGGGCCTTGCAGCTGTTTCACCGTTTGAAGAATATCCAGTATACGGGTCAACAACAACAGCAGCAATGGCGATTTTTAAATATATTATATTTTACGCATGTTATTAATATTCTGCATTTGTACCAATAACATTAGACTATATAAAACTAGATTTAAGCGGATCCATTCAAGAATATGTGACATTAATTATTATGTGTAAATAAAATCATTACAACAAATTGGGATGTAGGCTCAACTTATTTGTAAGTAGGTCATGTGTCTACTTAATTTGGTCATGTGAGTAGCACATGACCAAATTTGGTATACTATTTTAGGTTTACCTTTCCACATGGTTTGCTTTTGCGAATATTGAAACGCAGATCGAAGTGCTAAAAAGAACCAGATCAAATTCCTAGACAAAAGGTGTCCGACTGTGGAAACAGTACTTAATGGTCTAACGTGTTCGCTATCCAATGATTGACTGCGTGAACTGTTGTGTGTAGTCAAAGCTGCTCAGTTGTAGTCGATGGAACATAAATATTCTTTGCAATACGAATTCCCACGTGTAGGTTGTACGTCCAACGAGACATACCATTATTTACCATGCCATATTACACGTCCGACGATGTTTGTGCAAGCAGCGTCCGTTTGGCCATAGGGAATGATCTTCGGGTCACGTGTACATCATTATCGATAATATGATAATATACAAAATGTCATGGTACCGAGCATTATAATGTATACTGCTCCTAACAAGTGTAGGCGCCATGCGTGAATTTGGGATCTGGTTTTGCTAGTAATCTTTCCAGTGTGTTTGTTTGGAAAATATGATATTGATATCGACCCATGTATTTGCCATTTGCAGGTTCGGTACGCTAAGTAGTTTCTGAACTTTAGTGTACTGAAATTAATATACTAGCAACATACTGTAGGGCCATCCAGCTTACACTAACTTAATCGTTTTTAGTCTGTTCTGTTCTGCAGTAAATTTTTATTTTTTTCAATCGCATATTATTGGCATATCTAGAAATGAGCTGCTGCTTTTTTATCTAACATCTGCTATAGAATGGAGTAGTCTATGGCTCTGCCTAATATCGTAACGAACGCCGGGTTGAAATGCAGCTTGAAACCACCGTGGCAATACTTACTGTACGCGTGATCACCGATAACACACGAAACAACCATATCTGACCTTCAATTTTTATGCGAATCTCTAAAATATAAATAATACGATGATCAAATATATTTTTGTGACATTGATGATGACAATTGAGAGATTTATGTTGTTTCTGCTGATATTAGATTGCCAGTTATTGGTGCGATGCTACGTATACAGGCCGAGGCACGAACCTGTCGACTCACTGACGGCTGACTGTTGAGTTCGTTGTGGTGAAATGGCCAGCGGTCTTGTTGTGGGACTCGTTCGCATCTTGACGCTTCTGTTGAGTCATTTTAAGGACTGTTTACATCTAACTGTATGTTGACGCCCATCTTCCACCTCATAAGATATATCCATCGGCAGATCTGAACCACAAGTGATGTTATTCGCCGTAGGCGTAGCATGGATCCCGTCCTTTGCACACAAAATGTTCAATTTTTTGCCGACAATTTCGGTCTTTGGGGAAGATGTGCACCAAATTTTCAGTCAAACCCTGACCTGCCGCTGTTTCCCACAACACATATCTTCATAAAATATTCATGTTAATGATAAAAACAGCTGAAATATAATTATAATGAAATAGCATTTAGCCGCGTAGACCATGTGACCGTGTAGGCGGTTCCACGAGTGACGTGACGTATCTGCGCTTTCGGACATTTCCGGAAAATAGACATTTCCAGGTTTGCACTGTGACCGGTCACTGTTTAGGACAAATTTTATCAATGTTTTGGCAAACATGTGGCTTCGGATTTGTGATAACATTGAATAACACACATGTACAAGTATAGTTACATAGTTCTCTGTGAAAAAACATTTAAATAAGATATAATTTTATGGCCTTTAACGATTGAAAACAGTTACCCCACCTGGCGGGCAAAGCAGAGAACATTTTCTATATGCACTGCCTGGTTCAGCACAATGCACACATTAGTACTAGTATACACCTACGACACGATCAACGTGCGTGCGTGCGTGCGTGCGCGTGTGTGTCGGTATGTGTGTGTATGCGTGTGTGTTTGTCTGTCTGTGTTTGTGTGCGTCTGTGTGTGTGTGCGCGCGCGTGCATGTCTGTCTGTGTCCGTATGTGTCTCTGTATATATATGTGTACGTATATGTATGTGTGCATGTATGCGTCAACTTCAGCGTCCTCTTCTGTCCCGTGAAGCTGTGTAGGGACTCTTTCTGGGTAATGGCAGCCAGATCAGCTGCGACCAGGGTTAGGTAAGGTAAGTCGACCACACCGTGCACTGCAAACATGTATGCATGCAGCCTGCTGCCTTAAGAACTGAAAGAAAGTTAGCAAAAGCAATTAGAAGAATATGTAACTGCATATGTAGAGACGTCTGTAGACGCGTCTATCTACAGCGACAAAACCCCTTTGCGCGATACTTCTTCACGTGTCAGCTGACGTCACATGTCCGTTGACGTCGGGTTCTGTTCCATTTGTCTTTGGCCGAGTCACAAACGACGAACCAGTTAGTGGAACACAGCGGAAGTCGGGAGCAACGTAATGTGGCACTGTGTAAGCTGCCAGCCATTGGTGATAGACCATCAGATGACAAATCCGGCTGCCCGACCTACTGGTTGGATGATACGCCTATCTGTCTGCCTAGGCCCGTAGTTCACTTTGTAAAATGGTCATGCTACAATATCATTTTAGCCTAAAAGCTGCTGGATAGTGTTCAAGCATTACAAGGAATGCCAAGAAAGCCTGATTTGTGCAGATGATAAAGGGAGAACCGTAATGTATTACGTGATCATCACTGAATGTATGGGAGCCTGGCTGAGGGGTCAGTCCCCAATGCCATGTGTGAAAAGGGCAGTCACTAGAGGAATGTGTGTCAAAGGACCATTGCATCCAATTAGCCATGCAGAAGGACTTCACACTATCCCGGGGTCTCCTGTTATGAAAACGCATGGGGTAACAAATACACAAGAAGCCAGTTTTACACCAAACGTAAAATTATGAGTGCTAATTGTAGTCACTCACAGGTTACAGATGCAGACAAAATAGTGGTGAATGAACGGGGTGACAATGATTGAACAATTATGAGCACATAAATTGAGCCATATAAAATAATTCATTATTTCTCATCATAACTCTGTTAAAAAGTGAACGAAACGTGCGGCTTTTTATTTTTAGTATGCTGATTAAGGTAACTACCGACTGTCAAAGAGGCTATTCTCAACAACTTAAGATGCGTAGCAAGTGTATTTCTTACCTTACCTATCCTCTTCGGGCCTTGTGGCCCATAAGGCTGCTGTGCGACTCCGCCACCTCGCCCTGTCAACGGCTATGTGTCTGGCTTTGCTCCAAGTTGCCCAGCCCAGTTGCTTCCGTTCTTTTTCCACTGTGGTTCTCCACGTTGTTTTTGGTCGACCAACATTTCTTGTTCCTTCCGGCGTCCATGTCAGTGCTGTCAGGCAGTGGTTTTGGTCCTTCTTTCTCAGTACATGCCCGATCCAATTCCACCTTCTTCTCTGTACTTCTGTGCTGATCTTCTCTTCTGCTGTTATGTTCTCAATGTCTTTGTTCGAAATTATTACTGGCCATCTAATTTTTAAAATTCTTCTGAGAAAGTTGAAATGGAAAATGTCAAGTTTTTTGTTGTCGCTTTTGTTTACTTTCCATGTTTCACATCCATACAGTAACACTGGTTTGACCAGAGTATTGTATAATCTGAGTTTAGTTTTTAATGTGTACACATTTGAGTTCCGTATCTGCTTGAGTTTCATGAATGATGTCCTTGCTTTTCGTATTCTGTTGTTAATATCGTCATCCCCTCCTCCTTGCTTGCTGACGTTTGCGCCCAGGTATGTATATTTCTCTACTTCATTCAGTTGTTGATCATCAATCTGTATTCTGTTGTTGCATTTGCTGCTGATCCTCAGTACTTCAGTTTTCTTTTTATTGATTTTTAGGCCAGTTTTTGATGCGAATGCATTCATTTTTGTTGCCTTTGCTTGCATGTGTCTGTAACTTGATGACATAAGCGCAATGTCATCTGCGAAGTCCAAGTCTTCAAGTTTTGACATGAATCTCCATCTTATCCCTGTGTTGTTTTTTTCAGTTGTTTTCGTCATTATCCAGTCGATTACCATCAAGAAAAGAAATCCGGACATTACGTCTCCTTGCTTAACTCCAGTTTTTACCTTGAACCACTCAGATTGTTCACCTTCATCTAACACTGCACATTCACTGTCCTCGTACAAAATCTGGACCATTCTGATTATCTTGTATGGGATTCCATAGCTCGCCATGATTTCCCAAAGGCTCTCTTGGTGTACAGAGTCAAATGCCTTTTCGAAGTCTACAAAAGTTACATATAGCGTTGCTTGCCATTCCACTACCTGTTCTATTATGTTTCGAAGGATGAATATCTGCTCAACTGTGCTTCGTCCTCTTCTGAAACCTGCTTGTTCATCTCTCAACTTGTTGTCAACTCCATCTCTTATTCTGTCTATTATCACTCTTCCGAACACTTTACTGGGGACAGATGTTAGAGTAATACCTCTCCAGTTTCCGCACTCTGTAAGGTTACCTTTCTTTGGTATTTTAACAATCAGTCCTTGTTTCCACGTCTTTGGTACTTTTTCTTGTTCCCAAATTGTTTTGAATAAGCTTAGAAGCCAATTCTCTGTTGTCGTCATGTCTGCTTTCAACAATTCTGCTGTAATGTCATCTTTACCTGCAGCTTTCCCATTCTTTAGCTTCCTCAGTGCTGATCTCTGTTTTTGTTATAGAGTCTATGCTGATTTCATCTATGATTGAGTCTAATTCAGTATCTATAACGGGGTCATCGGGCATAGGTCTATTAAGGACTTCTTCAAAATGCTCCTTCCATCTTGTCCGCTTGGCTGGTCCTTCAGTTATTAGGTTTCCAGATTTGTCTTTTACTGCATTCGCTGTTTTGTGTTTGTCGTTACTAAGTGTCTTTGTGATGTTGTAGACTTCTTTCATCCTTCCATTCCCGGCTGCTTTCTCTGCTTCTGCAGCCAGGTTGTCTACCCACTTTCTTTTATCTTGTCTCATGTTTTTCTTTACGTCTTTGTCTTTTTGTTGATACTTATTCTTGTAGCTCTGCTTTATCCTTTCTGACTTTGCTTGTTCCATGTTGTTCTTTAGTCGTTTCCTGTCTTCTACCAGTTCCCATGACCCTTTGCTGATCCATGGTTTTTGTCCTCTCTTTTTGTAACCCAGTACTTCTTTGGCTGTTTCTTTGTAGGCCACCTCGAATTCTTGCCATTTTCTCTCAACAATGTCATTATCTGTCTCGTCGTAGTCCTGTAGTACATCATATCTGTTCCGTAGCTTCAATGAGAATTGCATTTTTATGGTTGGTTGTTGCAGCTTGATTGTGTCGAATTTATTTCTGTTCTCACTGGTCTTTTGCTTCCTCTTTAGCTTCAGCCTGATCTTCGAGCGCACTAACTGATGGTCATTCGCAATGTCTGCCCCCCCCCCCATCACTCTGGTGTCCATAACTGATGTTCTGTGCTGCCTGCTCACTAGCACATGGTCAATTTGGTTTTTGGTTCGCCCTCCTGGAGATGTCCATGTCTGCTTATGGATGCATCGGTGTGGAAATGTGGTTCCTGTTACCACAAGGTTGTTTAATCCACAGAAGTCAATTAGTCTTTCTCCATTTTCGTTTTTATCACCAATTCCATGGCTTCCCATTATGTCTTCGTAGCCCTCATTTTCTTCTCCAACTTTGGCATTTAGGTCCCCCATTACTATGAGCATGTCATGTTTATGTACACTGCCCACGACTGACTGCAACTGTTCATAGAACTGGTCTTTCTCTTCGTCACTTGTTTCATTTGTTGGTGCATATGTTTGTATGATTGATAGTTTAACATATCTTGAAAAGAATCTAGCATAAATAATTCTATCACTGATAGGTTTCCACTCTAGTAATGCTTGCTCTGCTTTCTTTCTCATCATTATTGCCACTCCATGTCTGTGTAGGTTGTCTTCTCTCCCAGAGAAAATAATACTCTCTCCAGTGTTTAACTTGACTTTCCCGTGTCCTGTCCATCTGCATTCGCTAATGCCCATGACATCGATTCTGTATTTATCCATTTCTTTTGCAAGTTGTGCTGATTTACCTATTGAATATAACGTTCTCACATTCCAACATCCTATATTTACAGTTTCCTTTGGTCTGGTCAGCGACGCTATCGACTGCCGAACGTCCGATTGGCTTTTATCCGGAAGTATCATACTTTCCATGTATCTGATGTCCTCAGGTATATGAAGCGTCGCCTCTTCATAACCGTTTCCAGCATGTGCTGGCGAAGTCACACGTTTAGTTTCCGTAACAATTATTGAACTGGGGGGTTGTTGGCCCTCCGCAGTAGGTTTAATTTTGGGGTTTTCCTTCCCCTAGTCAGAGCCTCGTTTGCCCACAACCGCAAGGTAGTGGTTTCCCAGGGGGAACCACAAGGAGGTGAGGTTGACCTGGGTGTCCTACGGGTTACCGGCAGGTTACTATTTTCACTTTTCACCCCCACAGAGGGCTAGCCGACCCCAACGTCACTGGCTGTGGCGCTGGGCGCTTGAACACCCCTTTCCCCCCTGACGTCGGGTTCTGTTCCATTTGTCTTTGGCCGAGTCACAAACGACGAACCAGTTAGTGGAACACAGCGGAAGTCGGGAGCAACGTAATGTGGCACTGTGTAAGCTGCCAGCCATTGGTGATAGACCATCAGATGACAAATCCGGCTGCCCGACCTATTGGTTGGATGATACGCCTATCTGTCTGCCTAGGCCCGTAGTTCACTTTGTAAAATGGTCATGCTACAATATCATTTTAGCCTAAAAGCTGCTGGATAGTGTTCAAGCATTACAAGGAATGCCAAGAAAGCCTGATTTGTGCAGATGATAAAGGGAGAACCGTAATGTATTACGTGATCATCACTGAATGTATGGGAGCCTGGCTGATGGGTCAGTCCCCAATGCCATGTGTGAAAAGGGCAGTTACTAGAGGAATGTGAGTCAAAGGACCATTGCATCCAATTAGCCATGCAGAAGGACTTCACACTATCCCAGGGATTCCGGTTATGAAAACGCGTGGGGTAACAAATACACAAGAAGCCAGTTTTACACCAAACGTAAAATTATGAGTGCTAATTGTAGTCACTCACAGGTTACAGATGCAGACAAAATAGTGGTGAATGAACGGGGTGACAATGATTTAACAATTATGAGCACATAAATTAAGCCATATAAAATAATTCATTATTTCTCATCATAACTCTGTTAAAAAGTGAACGAAACGTGCGGCTTTTTATTTTTAGTATGCTGATTAAGGTAGCTACCTACTGTCAAAGAGGCTATTCTCAACAACTTAAGATGCGTAGCAAGTGTATTTCTTACAAGTTGCAAATCCGGTAGACAACCTCATCATTAACAAATGCGCGTGCTGATGAGAAATCGTGTAATTGTGTGGCTGTATGGTTGCCGAAATACTGTGGTTGCTAGTTGCATGTTTGTAGATCTCAGAAAGGGAAGCCTTATCACTTATGAGAAGGCAGGAATGCGTGAATGGCCTTTATTATCAATTAGTATGTCCATTTTGTGTTCCGTATAATTGTAAAATACAGTTTGTGTTTCCTTGACTCAGTATGGTGTATAGGATATGGTACTTGACTGTTTGACACCTAGAATTTAATTCAAATTCCACAAGAGGACAATCATTTCTCTAATCTTCTATTTACCGGGCGTGTTTTATAAAGGTTTGTTAATTTACTAACTTCATTATGTTGTGACAAATTATGGAAATTTTGCACATCAGATCAGATAAATATAATGTATTAATTGAGTGAAAACCAGATTGTAAATGTCACACTTTAACTGTTTATTCTGAAAAATAACTTGGATACACCTACACTCCACGGGGCCTCGTTTATTATATTAATATGATCATATTCAAAACAAATGCACACTGTGAAGGGTTTCAAGTAAATAATTCAGTTATATTAACAACAAACTATCACTGCGTGTTGCTTTTATGAATACAATTGGATGTAAATTAGGCTTAATCAGGCAACAAAATGGGACCACATATGAGTACCACTTTGTTTCAAAACGTACCCCTATAACGACCTCGTTATGGGCCTGCTGGGGATGCTAATGTAGTGTTTGTATATAAGATGAAAGAATATAAGACGAAACCACATGGTCCACCATTCTCACACCCACTTTATTGTTCTTCCAGTTAGAAATGTAACATTCTGCATTATGAGCCCCCACGTGAACTTGTGGCGCCTCTTGGAGTCTGAATTGGTAAATAAAATGTGAACCTCCATTGTGAAAAGCTGGCTATGGGCCTGCAGCCATTATCCTTAGTGCCAAATTCTGTAGAACTATACACAAATCTACAGAAAATATATAGAATGCTATACAATTTCTGTACAATTCAAAAACAACTTATGTGACATTAAAAGTTATATGTAATTCTATATAGAACACTATAGAATTCTTGATTATCTATGGTCACTTTCATTTCTATAGAATGATCTACAATATTCTATAGAATTCTGTATATTTCCTTAAGATGAGCATATTACGTTTTATAGAATTCTACCAAATTTCTATAAAATCCAATAATAAAAATATTCTACAAAAATTATATCTTCCACAAAAATCCTACACATTTTATTTTCTACAGAATATATTCTATACAATTTTGTGGTAAGGGTAGGCGTGTGATAAACCAGTGTGCCATCCACAGGCCAGGGGACAGCCACGTTCACCAGGTCGTCGTCTCAGCAACTTCAGTGAAGTCCGAATCAAGGATTCCGACGAGTTCGTGCAGTTCGCGCATGACGCAGCTTGGTCGCACCGCCACGTTGGTGGCCTGTGCTCGGCGTGAAGCGTCGCCCTTCCGGTCCAGCAGGAAGGCGTGCATGCCGACGTTACGGGCGGCCCAGTAGTCCTCCACCACATTGTCGCCTGCGTGACCAGCATTGCCCGGATCAACCTGTCAACAGGTAATACAGTCGGGTTGACACGTAAAGGTAAGTACTTATATATTTGTATCAGGTCCATAGGACTACTCAAAGCGCTTTACACTTTACTCCCTGGTAGACCTGTTCAATCGAACACCATCTGAATATATCTGGGAAGCATTCAGTCACTCTGCAATTAATGCGCAAAAACTACCCGAACACAAACATCCACCACTGTCTATAGCCAGGTACTCATTCATACAGCTGAGTAAGCAACGTAGAGTGAACGAACTTGCCCAAGGTTCGACACGGCAGCACAGGATTCGAACCCTGGTTCTCTCGATTGAGAATCGGACGCTCTTGCCACTGCGCTCTACTTCTAGTAGTGAAGTGAATATATCAAACCGTAATCTAGAACATTTTATCTCTTGATTCTGTAAATATTGGCTGGTAGTGTTAATAAGTTTAAAAACGAAATTGACAAATCTCAGAACTTACACAGAAGAGCGCGATACACATAGACACGTAGAATTGCTAGACTCTCGATAAGCCAAATATGACCTTGTTCACTCGCCATCTACTTTTTTATAGATGGCAATCTTTTTTAAATAAAAATCATTGTCTTGTTAAATCTCACTCTGATCCTTGAAGAAGTCTGCATACAACAAAAACAGCATAGTCTTCAGTGGAGAATTAATAGTATTGTGTCTAACCTTGGCTAAGGTGAGCGCCGCGAGGAAGATGGCCGGGTCTGGTTTCTCACTGCGTGTGTTGACCGTCGTCACGACGAAGTCGAAGTACTGCAGGAGCCGGTGGGAGCGCAGGATACGCTCGAGTCGATCGTCGAAGTTGGACACGACGCCGAGCTTCAGGCCGCGGTCACGCAGCACCTGTCGGGGGCAACAGCAATCTCGCATCACTGGTGGCTGGCGACATCAACAACGACTGATATTTAGTTTATTAGTTTATCCAATCCTCGTTACCTGAGAAAAAACATTAAAATACATATTTGTTTATGATACCCGACAACATATGTGTCGAAACCTTAAGGGATGTCCACCCACAAAAAAAAACAATTGCACTGATTCAAAGGTCTGGCCCGTCCAGTACTAGAATATGCCTCGGTTGTTTGGGCCCCTCGGCAGATGAAGCTCACGTCTGATATCGAGACGTTTTCATTGATATACATTATTGCCATACATACGAAATACCAGTAATATGCGTTTATTGGTCTGTTTGTGGCATTTTGATAACGCATAATTTGAGCCATCAAGTTGGCTCAAATGGGTTAGAATTTCAAGAGGTGTCAGTTCGTCTCAGAGTCAAAGACCAGGCGGGAGAGAGTCTACTTGGGCGTACATGTTTGCCTCAAGGGGGGCGTGCAAATCGAGGTTTGTGGCAGATATATCCAAAAATCGCGCGGGCCAACTGGGCCTGTGACTTGTGGCAGCTGTGGGACCGACAGAAGATTCACGGGCCACGGGCCCGTAGTTATATCAAACGATGCTACAGATTACAAACATGTTAAAAATGATTGTTTTATTTCCTAAGGAATCCCAACCGATACAGTAGTGAGGGGATATGGCAGGGTTTCAAACTACCATATGTTCAAAGTACCACTATTTCTGGGGGCAGTGGCCAACTTCAACCTCATAGCACTTTTATTTTGATAGTCCACGCCCCATCCATTTTGAGGCAAACCTCCCACCATTCTACCTTAAGGACGTCGACGGCGTACGGCACGGTCTCCCAGTTCTTGCCGTGACTGAACTCCTCGTGCAACTTGTCGGCGATCCTCTCGAGCGCCGCAGCACTGCCGACGTAGCCGGCGCGACGGAAAACACGATGCACGAAGTCGGCCCACCACTGCTCCGTCGTGTGTCCGTGCGCGAGGCCATAGATCGGGTGCTCGGACTTCTTCTCGGCCCATACGCTCCTGTACACGCGGTCCAACTTATCTGACTGTACGTTCACGTCAAACGTTCTCGCAACGTTCGCGTACTCGCGGCCGGGCGAAGTGCGCAGCCGTAGTAGGGTGTTGGTCACGTCGAACGTGAGCAGCTTGAGGCGCGGCATCTAGCGGCAAAAAGAACAGGTATTAGAACTACACTTAATACATGATGTGCATATCTTCAATACTGGGCAAAACTGCTTTACACTTTCCGCATAACTTTTGCTTTATACAATTTATAAACGAATGCACGAGTTCACATATTATAACTCTAGGGACAAAAGTCATGCTGATAAGGAAGTTACGAACGTGAGAACAGTAGGAAATTATATTTTGACTCTTCTCCAAGGGGTAATTCACTAATTGATACAGTTTAAAATTGCATAAGGTTTCCTCCAAAACATACCATCCTTTCTACAAAAAACGTCCTCCAGTTTCCTCCAAATTTCATCACCATAACGTATTTTTGTAGGCCCCCTACTAAGTAAATACTGCTTAATGGAAACCATGTAACTTATGTTATCCGAGAGCAAAATGCAGAGCAAAATGCAGTTAAAAACAATTTATATCGTTTCTTGGTATTGTTAAGTGAACAAATGTCTAAGGCTCTCAGCTTTACTAGGAAACATCTTTTGGGCGTTTTCTTGCAATTTAATTTTGTGATGATAATGTTTTGAATCTATGGCACATTGTGGAAGACGTCCACATTGTATAATTTTTAGTTTTTTTAAAGTATTCCAGGCAATTACAATTAACTGAAGGGAACATTAAGACGGCCACATATTACATCACACAATGAAGTGATTGCACGCAATATAGGTATAAGTAATATAGGTATAACTATTGTTATTAACGTGACGTGCCTAAAATGTAATCAACCTTCCGTCGTTGGGGCCATCTCCAAATTACTCACACAAGAACGGTGGTAACAGTAATTGTCTAAACTGTATGTGCCTGTGGGAAGGATGCGATGTGAGAGTAGACGGGGAATGTGCTGGAGGGTAGACTTGATGCCTACGATGTGTATAAAGGGTACGGGCATCGTTTTTCGATGATGTTTGGCGTATGGAGTTTGTCGATTATCTCTTAGACATAGTAATATGGGAAACGAGAGTAAAGTGGCCCCCTGCTAAAATTGGAATAGTAATGTTTAAAGACTTGCAAAGGAAGAAAAAGAGGGACACAACCCAATATTGGACATGCCAATTAGGTGAGTCATAAAATTAATTTTTGGCACTTAAAAAATTGGGATGTCTTACAAACTCCATATCTTCGTAAATAGAACTGAAAAAAAATTGGGTATATATGAAAATATACATTACAGTATATTAATTTTGATGTGATCGCATGTGTTGAAACTAAAAAATGGCTTTATGTCACTACTCTTTCAAACAATGTTTTGGGATTATTAAATGCAATTTCATGGGATATTATTTATCATAGTATTAAAAAGATTATATTAAAAACATTAGGAATTGACAGCCTATGTGTAATTTGAGATTGACAATTATTTCAATGTGAAAGTGTGTAATTAGACTAAAACACACTTAACACTTGATTAGACATCTTTGGACAGTAGGAATGGTAAAGGTTGGGTGTAAGAAGGCTATTTTGGACTGTGGGTACATCGGGCATGTGCATGACATGAGTGTGAAGCACTTACATGCCAAATTCATGCTGATGACTGCATGGGTGACTAGGTAAATCTTTGTGAGAGGCCCACTTTGGCCTACATTTAAAAACCACTATCAATCAAAACATGTCTGATTTAGAATACTTATTAAGGTAAGATCATTCCTTTTATTAATTCAAAAATTTCAAATATAGGTCAGTCCGCACCTATGGGGCCACTGTATCCTCCTTTCCCCTAAACAAAGCCCCAGTAAACAAATTGTATGCTCTGTTATTATGAGTCAATTGTTATTACACGGTATTGTTAAGATTGTAACTGTTCTCACAGCACCATAATCCCAAATGCCTAAGTAGAACATTAAATTGATTAATGTTAACTGTTCGATTACCAGTATTGATATTAAAAAACATATGCGAACCAAAACTGAATTAGTAAAGTGGTAACTGGACTCTTGGGTCGCTTTGAACACGAAGATATGCCTAACTTTGAGTGATGACCAAACCAAATTATAAATACGCACAACTGCGAAAAAAAATTAGTATAATGGATTCCATAAAAATCCTGAGAACAGTTATAATTAAAAATTTCTACAGATTATTGTTCAATATGGACATATTAAATTAAAAAGGGTTGTCTTATTTTGCTAGTAATCTCAGCCGATACAGTAGTGGGGGGTGTGGCTGGAGTTTCAAACCACCACTTGTTCATACTACCAGGTGGTGGCAGATACCTACCTTCACCTCCTAACTTCCCATCCTCAAACATTTTTATTTTGAAAGTACATCTCTCACCCCTTTTGAGGCAAACCTTCCACTATTCACCAATCTTTACGACCCAATATCCCGCTTCCAAATTTCTAACCCCCCCCCCTCACACTCAGGGTTCAAACTCGGGAGTATAGCGCCTAGACTGGGCCTGGGCTAGGCTACAAGATCGCGGGAGTAGCCGTAGCTAGTGGCAATAGCGTATAATTATAGCCATAGCAGGCTATGCCTAGGCATAGGCTTTAAGTTCAAAGACTGTCACTGTGTCTGTGACTGTGTCTATGAAATTCAAAGACAATGGGATGCTCTTCGCTATTAAGCAGGGTCGTTGCACAGAGCGACACCCCTCTGGAAGTCCTGTGCTAGAGGTATCGGTGCCAATAGGAAGTACGTAGTATGATAGTTATACCCTATTATCGCTCAATTCGAATACATGATTTTGTTGAAATACCGCTGCAGGTTAGCGTTAGCAACACACAATACAGTAGTAATTAATATACGACCACCACTACATTGTATAGAATATATAGGCAAACATAATTACGTAATCTGAAATATATTCTGACAATTACTCAACTGGACATCTCGACGTTTACGGTTATGCTACGACTGAGTTTGAGATCTCGAATAACAGACAGTAGCCTGAGTAGGCCCCTACCTACGGCTATCCGTGGTCCTATCCGTGCCGCTCCTAAATTCGTGGTATTGTTTTAGTAATATTAATGTAGTAATAATAACATCAGAATTGTAATAATATAACTGATAATTGTTTAACATAACTAATGTAATAATTATATAATAATATATACGTGTGTACGTGAGTGCGCGTGTGCGTGCGTGTGTGTGTGCGTGTCTGTGCGTGCGTGTGTGTGTGTAACATCTCCAACTGCAGTTTCCCTTGAGGCGTGATACCTCCAACTGCACCCATTTGAAGGCTCACAAAAAAACGTCAAACTCTTCTGTTCAAGCGGAACTCATAATGACAGCCTGTACATCATTTAAGTGGAACTGTAATATCGCCGCGAGTTGAGCGCCCATCGCATCCCCAGCCTGTACGGACCTTTATACATTTTATACACGCACATAGACACACGCACACGAACATGCGTACGCGCGCACAAGCACGCACACACACATACACGGACACACACACACATACACGGACACACACACACACACACACACACACACACACGGACACTCACACGCGGAACCGGACGGGTTTGGGGAGCTGAGCCTCCCAATATATTTGGTGGTGGGTCTGGAACGTACGAGGAATAGCCCATCCAACATTTATGGAATGAGTCATTTGGGGGTGCAATTGGATGTTTTTGGAGAGCGAGAAGGTGGGTTTTGGGGGAGCCTAGAAGGGGTGCAACTGGAGTTTTTTTGAGAGCATGCATGAAAATAGATATTATATAGATAGAGCCTGAAGGTGGATTTTGGGAGCGTCAAGGGGTGTGCTATCGGAGGTTTTTGGGAACCTCTGTGTGTGGTGTATTGTTAGTCTCAAGGGGACCGTGCAGTTGACGGTTCTTGGGGATCGCGAGCTTTGAACGTCACCGCGAAAAATATTCAATAACAATTACCACCAATAATTTGGTTTTAAAATTAATAACACATAAGTAATTATTGTTACAGAAACGTAATCATTACAGGTGTGATTCATACAGCATTCCAACATACTACACTTGACATTGTATATTTAGCCTATAGCATTATTCCTGGAACCCTCAGTAAATTATCTTATGTCTACTGGTACAATGGCAGGCAGCAAGTGTCCATGATCCGAACCAGCCGATCTCTAACAACAACTGGTATGACATTACTTGCTAAAGTTTGCTGCAATACAGTCAATTTTCATTATAAATACGTAGGGCCAAGAGGGCCAAGCATTAAAGTATTACTACAATTGTAAAACAAATTGTCTCTTTGGTAAATTCTCATCACATGTATACCATTTAATTACAAATTAATGAATGAATGAATGAATGAATGAATGTTCATTTAGTGTCACCAACAACACTATTACCATAACAACATTCTGGTAATAGGTCATCAGTACGCAGGGACGTAGCTAGCCGTGCGCACGTGCTTCCACGCCAATTTGTCAAACAAAAAATTCCATTTAAGACAGTCTCCAGAAACACGTCTCTACATATTGTATTAACAAGTGACTGAGTGTCTGTTTGGGTATACATTGCTATTAAGTGCACCAACTACAGCCAAACAAACACCATCAATGTGGCTCTTCTGACCACACCACTACTATAAAAGTTGCATACCATTGTGGTCGTAATCAAAGGCATGTCTGGGGGGCTGGGGACACGTGTCCTCCTCGACCTTTGGAATTTGGCGTGCCCGCAGACCAATTTGTATTAGCCCCCGTGACCGTGCCCTTAGATCCTTTTGAATGTCCCACCGTGACTGACGTTACGGCGACGCAGCAACGACAAATTTTCAACAGCACCCTCCCCATCTCCCCGTCTTCCGATGTCACCAGTCGAAATGCCCCCCAGACTACTCTCTGGTAATCACTCGTTAAGATATATGCCTATAGACATCTTGCCATAGCGTTTCTCATTAACGGACAATGATTGTTCCCTTTTGACTGCGATTCGTGTAGTTGTTGTTTCTGGTGCACATGAAATGGTATCTGCCCTTCTTGAATCTGAGCAAAACACCCTCGTAAGATGGAGAAACATTGTCCAGTTTTGTATTCAACGGCAAAGAATCTTCACCACTTTTGGAGCAATCGGATTTCTTCAAGCATCTGGAATTAACCAAACAGTAGAAAGGTTAATAACTATAAAAACAGTCAAACAAAAACAACAGTAATTTATAATAATCTTAATTGAAGTATAATGTGTCATCATCATCATCATAAGATAAATCCCAATAAATTCGGTGGGAAAATAATCTACAGTACTTGTCATTATTATTTTTACATAAATGACTATCAATTTGTAAGTAAATATTTAGTACCAATTATATTAATCAAACACGAGACCACAATTTACATTCATGAAGTAGAACAACCTAATATTGCACTTACACAAAATAACCAGAAGACGCCATATTGAGAGCCAGATCACGTGACGTCAAATGCGTTTTGCCGTGGTAAATCCACACCACTTCCATGTTGGACCACATCGTTGTGTTTTCAAATGGCATAGGGAAGTTCTCATTGAGACCAGTAATCTGTACGAGATTGTTTCTGTCGGTACCTAAAAATAATTAAGCAACATTTATTACGTTAATGCAATTTTTGTATGTTCGTTTTATATCAATATTTATAATTTTTTGTCGTTTTCATTGACTATAGAAGAAGGCATTTTGAACATTTTCAACCATAATAATAGTGTTACACAGCTGACAAAGTTACACAACGTTGAAAGGAAATTTAGCAAGTATCAAGGAATCAAATTCAACTTTGAACACGAACTAAAAACAGATATCAAACTTTTACATAGGATCAAAATTTAATATAAAACAATATGTTGTTAAATACGCTCAACAGTCAACAACGATGGCATATGCCACTAACAGTTTGCTTCCTTATTGCGTTAATCTTCTCCTAGTGTAACCTAGCTGAGTTGCGGAGTCATGAGAAACATCTTTGAAGTGTTCTTGGACTGACCTGCCTTGCCCTCTCCGTCTGCTCCAGTCTGGCCGTCTCCTTCCGTCCCTCCGTTGTTGTGAGTGTTGGAACCTTCAACAGAAACATGTCAACCTGTCATAGTATATAACTTGACTCCAAGAAAACAGTTTAACTATTTGTATATCTGCCAACTCTCCCGGAATTTCCGGGAGTATCCTTGATTTTGGGTGTATATCTCCCGGTCTCCAGGCAGATCTCCCTGACTTCCGCTTAAAATCTCCAACAGCATTCCCACCCCCTCCCCCACCGTCTTCCAATATCGTCATCCGAGACAGCGCGACACCACGGGAGACGTGCTGAACCGCTGAAGTTCGGGCGAAAAATCTCTAGCAGTACCCACCCTTCTTCCGATGTCAATATCCGAGACAGCGCGACGTGATAGCGCGACACGAGAAGTGTGCTGAACCGCCCATAAATTTCCCGGAATTCAAAAACAAGTTGGCAGGTATATATTAGTTCTGGTGCAGTTGTTTGACTTGTTAGAATAGGACAGTTCTCTGCAGTGGAAAAATTGAAGTATGTCAACAATACATGTAACGGTCAAGTATACAATGTGTTCCTACAAGTTATGCAATTTAAAAATAAGTGCACAGTATGTTTATTTTAAAGGTGTGCGACCATAGATTGTATCACGATAACTACTACTATGCATGAATACTGAAAACAAATGGTACCTCAATATATATAGATGCATGCGATGGCAGGTTTAACCTAATTGAAATGTTCACATAATGTGCTTGTTTTAAGTACATCATATTTTATATACACAAATTACATTATTAATTACGCCAATATATGCACCATATGTACAGCGTACATACATACTATTGCATATCAGAAATAAACAGACACTACCAGACACTCTGTATTATATACAGAAATTACATAATAGAGAGTGTCTGGTTGTGCCTGTCTATTTTTGATATGCAATAGTATATGTACGCTGTAAATATGGTGTACACATTTGCGTAATTAATTAATACGGTTTTACATGTTTTCTGCTTTTGGATTTCTATTTTTTTTAGTTAGCTAGTTGTGTTCTAGATTACCAGTTATCAACACTGTGGTATTTTTTTGTACTACTGCTAATATATCGCGCACGTGCTGATTATTAATTACACAAATGAGCTAAGTCAAAAAAGCAGATTGACAACTCGTCAAGTCAACGAGAAAATTGCGAACTCACCCGTCCACTGAATATGCACAAGGTCCTCTGGGGTAACGTGGAGAGGGTTGGGGAAGAAATCATATTCGACAGCAGGGAACGCTTGCACGATATTCCCTCTCTTTCCTCGAACATTCAGATTGTAAATTCTGCAGTTGAATCACTGAATCAGTACAATGATTGTCTAGAAATTATGTCAAAAATAAAAATATTTCGAAGAATTGTGATGATAAGAATAATACCAGTGAAGTACTTATTCGCCGAAGAAGTATATCCAGGGTTAACTTATTCTTTCTTTTAAATGTGTTATATATCATCTTACATCTAAGGAAGTTCATTTTTCAAAATGCATATTGTAAAATATAGTTAAATAGTGACAAATGGAATAGAAGGTCAGCAAACAACCGACCTCGCTTTTTCTCCAACTGCTGGTCGAGGCCTGATGATAAACACATGAGTTCTATCCTGGAAAACATGTCCAAAGTGTGCAGTGTCAATGGCCAACTTAAGGGTCGAGCCTCCAGCTGCAACGTCGATGTAGGGGTCATCTTTCACCGGTGACCTACGTAATATATAACGCTGGTATATTGTCACGACAGATATAGCACTATGTAGTAATGAATTCGTGCAACAACACAGTATATTGATGTTGTGTATGAGCAAGTCGGAATAACATATTAGGATCTTGAAGGCAGCAGCCCTGAAAACATGTTTGACCATTTGTATTTCTGGCTACCTATCAACGATATTTTGTCAATGTATGATTATGTAAATGTTGTCTATGTTATACAGTAACACGTATGTTGCATTGCAGTGCGCTATACACCAACAGAGTGCCCGATTTCGTTTCTCACTATTGGGATCATTGTAACGCCTGATGTTCCCAGTAATTTGCGACTGCCAAGGAGTGTCCGACCGTAAGAATATCATGAATGTCTATACAGAAAAGCTAAAAACACAAAACATGACGATTTTTTGAACTGCCAGCAAATATTTTTTCTACATAATATTCTTAATAAATGTTGATAAAAACATACTTCTCGTTGTTGTTTCTGTAGTCTGTGTGATACGGATCGTAGTCGCCACTGGTAACATTGTACCTTCAAGAGACAGAATCACACATAAACATATGCTAATGATTTTTGTTAAATATTTACATTGTTATAATTACAGTACAACCAATAAGACATTAGAACATTTAAAGTAAGAATCAACGTTTGCATATCTTCTTATTCGCTATTCGATACAATTGACTGCTTGCTGAGATTTCGAATAAAACATTCTACAACTGTTGCACTTTGTAAAATGGTCATGCTACAATATCATTTTGTTTATATGTGGAAAACGAAAATACAGTGTAGCATTTAAGAAGTAAATGTTTCCTTACCGTACCCTTAAGACGCATGCCTGTGGCTTTCCAGAGGGAAAGTAGGGCAACACCCAAGTGATATTATTTGCAGCACCAAACCTTCCATTACCTAGATGATTAGACCTAAACATAAATCCAGAGCGAAGTTTTTATCATGTTGACTTCTATAAACAAAAGCGTTATTCTTTCTCTTACAATTATTTGCACGTATTATTTTCATTATTTAATTTAAATCTTACAAATATATTTTACACTGACTTATTTGCATGTGTGTGCGTGCGTGCGTGTCAGTATATGTATGTGTGTGTGTTTGTGTGTGTGGGTGCGCGTGCGAGCATTGGTACGAGCATGGTGCGGTGGTGTATGATTGTGTTTGTTCGTGCGTGGGAGCGTGTGTGTGTGTGTGTGTGTGTATGCGCGCGTGTGCGTGTGTGTGAGTTTGCGTGCGGGCGTGTAGTACGTTTGTTTGTTTACTGTTACTTCTCATAACAATAGCCAGATCATTAAAAAGTGGTATGACGCGTTGTGTTCTTTAACTATAATTTTCCTAATTTGTCGTTACCTTGACCATGGTGCACTCTGACACGTTGGCTCGTCAAGGCGAACTAAGCATTGCTTGGTCGTGCCGTCGAGGGAATCATAAGGTACAGCCCACATGTACTGGATGCCATCTCTGCTGGCAGACTCACACGCCGCCTGGCTCGAATATGCTACAAAGCACACAGATTGTGTCGTCCAAACCAGACGCGTGGTAACTACAAAGAGGTAGTACCTGTGCCTAGGTATTGGTGTGCAGTTGTTTCAAGATAGATTATGCTAAAATAATGCTGATGGTTGAAACTGCGTGTTGCGTTGGAAAGTAATCATTATGATGTGAGGTGAAATAAAACGTAACATTCACTCGCTCATGCGCGAACACACAAGCAGCACAACTTCCCGTGATTTTTTTAATTTGTCTTGTGATAAAATTTATATTGCACCAACACTGCAGTTAGACGTGAATGGTGAATTCGTAAAGATCGATTACGACATTCCCAAGAGGGATGAGAGTATAGTGTGAGAAAGTTGATGCAATGGAAGTGAGCTCGACCATAAAAGACAAGCAGTACCAGGTGCTTCCTCAAGGTAGTTGTGGAGTAGTGCCCAGATACCGTCGTGTTTCTCGCAGTCAGATTTGTTGTTCCACGGAGAGTAGTGTTTCCTCGTCTTCCGTGAGGCATCCCAGATTTCCACGCACTCATGGTAAGGTTGCACGTTGAAACTGTTCTTCTGGTAGTGTCTGTAACGCAATACCCAGTGTGTAATGTGTGGCGTCAGTATGACAGGACATTATGAATAGTGTATGTGATGCCTCAAATTTTGTAATGTTTTCAACTGATCTAATACTCAGAGGGAGCATATTCCAAAGAGTTGGTGCAACAATAAAAAAGCCCTAGTTCCAATGTTGTAGGTCAGAACTAGATGATCGAAGCTGGATAGGTTTTCTTACAGGAGTAAGCAGTGAATGCAAATAAGATGATTGCTTACTGGACAGTGCCTGGTATGTAATGGTACAGATCTTAAATATTATACGATACCGTACAGGAAGCCAATGCAAAGACTTCAAAAGTGGCACAGAGCGAGAAAAACGAGGAGATCTTGTAACTATTCTTGCAGAAAATTTTGGACACGCTGAAATTTTGTGATATCCTTGCTAGTGATATTATTAAGGAGGGAATTGCAATAGTCAAGTATGCTGCTAACAAGCGCTGTTGCAATAGTTTAGCAAGAGAAAATGACATAATATCAATATTAAGCCCAAATTAGTAGGATAATGAAGTATAAGTTATACATGTACTATAATGGTCATTGTTGCCTGCAGTTAAGAAGTCGTCAGTGGTGCCCCAACGATCCTTACGGGTTATGGGAAAAGTGAAGAGTGAAGTGAAGCCTGTACGCCGGGGATCATTCGGGTCTTATGATTGTATGTAGGTCTCTATGGATCAATCAATCTTTATTCTTAGTATTATTAGTATAACTGTACCATTTATACAGGATTCTCTCGTAATCTCTCTCCCACCCCACTCTCTGCCACAACTGAACGGAGACAGAATACCTACTCACCCACACTGGGCGTCATTCTCTGCGAGCACGGCAATGTCTCGCCACGGCGACGGATGCCAGTACGGGAAGTAGTCGCGTTCTTCCGGGCACTCGTAGCCATACCGGTCACCGCCCGGATTCTGTCTCGTCTGAGTGGCACCGCTGTAGCCAAAGACCTTGTTAACCGCCAGGGTTTGATCAGCGGTGAACAGTCCTAGAAATACATCGAAGATACACGATGCACCAACATTAACTATCTTATTTATACGATGATAGACAAATACAATGTAAAACACAACCTTTTATTTTGTAATTCGTGAGGAATTGACATGTTTAATTACTCTAGAAATAATCAGTATTTTGGTGTCATATACTTGTTAATGTATTTATATTGTCGGTTGAGTGAAACAGCATGCCACACATTATTTGCAAGATGATGACACTATCAAAGTTGTCAGTACTGGCTAATTAATTTATTGATAAAATAACAGAATTAAGACACGCATTTCGCAACTTTCAGAATAATTATAGTACAAGATCAAACCACTAACCTACCTATTTTATAACGGAACATTTGTTGTATCTCAAGATGACAACACTAAAATCAAAGATTCCATAATTGGCAGATTTTATGTCTCACAATTTGATGACACCACCAACATAGACAAGTCTACCACAACTGGCTGATTAATTTTGCTATAAGATTTAACAAGATTGCCACCCAGAGCAAAATACCCATATGACACGTAGACAAGAAAGCCCTTGGCTTCCAAAGAGTGCACATAACACACAATCCACCTACTTGTTAATAGTGTGAATAATTGTTGGTTGGTCAATGAGTTGTCTGGGGGTGTTCTTAATCTTTGATCTATTAATTACATAATTTATGTTATAATGTGGAAACCAGGAAAAAATCCTATTTCTAAGATGGAAATTGAATGAACAAATGTTATGCTTCAATATAACGATAAGGAAACACTTTCTTAACAGGCTAATGACAACAGTGCATAATAATATTCAGGCAATCATACACGTCCATGTGGCCAAATATGATTAAATATATATTACAGGTATATCAGTGTGACATGTGGGCGTAGATGGTATAATAGTTACCCTCGTTCCTCCGCCTGGTGACACAGTTGTCGTACCACTGCCACGACTCGTGTAGAGCAGAGTCTGTGCTTACTGACAGGGTCCGTCTCGTCGTCATCTGGGCTTCCGTCTCCTCGTGACGCCTCGGTGGCTGGTACCTGGCGGTTCTAACGGTCTCTCCATTTCTCAGTGCGTTCTCATTTGTTCCTGTAGAATAAACATTTGAATATGTGCGTGTGTGTGTGCGCGCGCGCGTGTGTGCGTGCGTGTGTGTTTCTGCGTGTGTGTGTGGGTGTGCGCGCTTACATATGTGTAAGTACGTGCGTGTGTGTGTGCATACATATAATGTAGGTATATGCTATGATGTATATATACATGTATACAGGATATTAATGTTGGTGTAGATTAAATGGCCAGTGGGTGGATCAACTTTATGGATTTATTCATTGTACATTATGTTAAATTATGATAATTATAGTTGCAAGATGATCTGCATAAAGAACCACATGAAATGGTCTGATATAAGATTGGTTTTATTGTATATTTTCCAGCATTTAATGATGAAGATCACGTGTACCAGGTACCCAAAGGTATCGAAACATGAATTACTTGGTATGTTCCACATATTCACACTAATATTAATGGCCTTTCTGATTGACTAAAACTACTCACCTTTGTCTGATTCGACAGTTTCCTTACACATGTATTGAAACACAATGTTGCAGTTTTGCTTTTTGTTGCCACTCCCACAGCCATGCTGATTGGTCCACTCCAAGGTCAAATGTGACCTCCCTTGACCTTCGTCCAACACCTTGTACTTTGGACCACTCTGGAAGTATTTCTGAACAGAAAAGAGCATTCTAATTGGTATCAGTGAATCACATTTTAAAATTACTCTGTAATATAGTAATAGTGGACATGGGCAGGGCCCATCGTTAGATCACGAGACAACGGATGGCCATCGCGTATCACCACCTGGAGAATTAATGAAAACGGAAACGATCTAGAGGAAGACCGGCGAGACGGTGGTGAGAAGAAGTAGACGAGTACTGTGAGGACTCCATCTGGCAGAGTATAGCGGAAGACGGGCACATCTGGAAACGACATGCTGATCGAGGTCGTCGCCCAACCACTGGACACTAAAACCTGGTCAACCTGGGGTGAACTGTAAGAATATTGTCAAATGTATGTAGAGTATATCTGGTGACTGCTTAACTATTTTATGGCCATGAAAATGTGTGGTTAACAGATAGGGGAAAATGTAGGAAAGACCTACCTTCTGGGGTGTAACTTGATATTACAACTGATTTTATAAACATTTTAAGTGATTCATGAAATGAGCCAATAATGATCCCACCTTACCATATCAACATTTTTTGCACAACGTGTATTATTGAAATAACTATCTTATTATAATACAGCTACTGTCAACAAACAAACATTTAAATATGAAAGTTTAATAACACGATGAGAATGGAGTGGCTAATTTCTTACTGACCATTCTGTACTGAGTCTCTTCGCTGTCACCAGACGTTTTTTCAGTAGTGACACCAACATTGTATCCACCTCTGTCATTGTTCTGGCAAGAGAACATTATGTCAATGACATGATTTAAACACTCCTACAAATGTGCAGAGGGTGAACGTTGTTACAGTTGCAAATACCAGTTTCGTACCACCTGATCGGATTTGTATAGCATCAACTGATCTGATCTCCAGTATAAATCAAACTGTTTCCGGTAACAAGTGTGATACTGTTTTAATAAAATATTTTTTTATCAATTTTTTTAATTAATTAATGCCAATCCTGAAATACCTTTTGTTTAGACATGTAAAACCAATTATGGCACAGACATATATACATTTTCGAGAATCTAACAAATAGTATTAATAGAATAAACAAATTAACGAATTAATAAATACGCATGTTTTAATTCAGACAACTTAACATTGGTGTCATAGCAGTCAGTAGATTTATAAATTAAAAGAAAATTATTACCTAACACATATTGTGTATATATCTAGTTTTTCTTGTATTTCATGTATACATGCCTATGAACCCTTTTCTCTGATTTAAATATGTAGTATTACTATTGTTAAATTAATCACAACACACCATAATAGAACAAAAGTGGATTTATTTATCCAAAATGTACAGGCATTCAATAATAATATTCATTTGTTTTAAATAAAGTTACGGTGTACAGAGAGGATCATGGAGACTCCTACTAAGACTTGTTGAAAGTCGCTACCGCAGTAGCCACCTGTCGTGTTATCTTTAGTTCAATTTCTGTTAAAAGAAAATAATATATAATATATGTTATACAAAACTTAAAAGTTAAAATGTAGTAATATCCATCGTCACTGAAAAAATGGGTTGTTGTGTTTTAGTATGCTGCTGGGGTGTATGATCATAGTGTGTGGTGAAGTGAGTAAGTGAGAACATATCGTATAGTGTTTGGGCATAGATGACACCATCGCAGTTGATTGCGTGCAGGCATAACAGTCAATGTTTGTGCACGTGTTTTTTGTAATTTTGAATGATGTAATACTTTGCATAATTTACGAAACCCTGTAAACTGTGTGTATAAAGTTTGTCTATCACACTTTGGGATATATGGTTGATTGTATGTGGTAAACTGTATTTAAGACATTGTTTTGCAAATGTATGGTTTATACCGTTAATAATGTGTAATTTGTGTTGGTTGCGTGTATTGTGACCAAGATCGAATCATGGTGTCAGTTGCTATATGCCAATGTTGTAGATATGTAGGCAATTTATTATGTATAAATTTTAATAAAATTGCTATTCACTTTTATAAGTTTAATTTTTTAAATAACGGGTCAGTATGTGCATAAAAGTGACTCAAAGTTATTATCTGTATGGCCCTTTTCAGAAGTTGATTAATTATGTGAGAGTAATTCTTTGACAATACCTGTGAATTAAATAGTCGCTTGGCGTTGCTTCTTGCCGCAGTCTTCTCGTTCAGACGATTGTTGGACCCTCGAGGGTTGTGCAAATATATATTTCCAGTTGCCATGGCAACCAGAAGCAGCAGTCCAAGAACATACTCCATACTTTCTGAGACAGCTAAATCTGGTTCAATAAAAAATAATTGATCAAGCATAACGTTATAATTACATAATAAACTAATTTACACCCACCCGTGGAGCAGCAAACATTGGGCAGCAATTATCACCAGTATTTTAAACTTCAATTCGTTCCCGTTACTATCTTAAGTTCGGCTGTCGCCAATTATGACATATTGAAAACGGCAGATAATACTTTTGCGATAAATTGAACCTAACTCCACATTGGCGCCCCGCGGAGAATGTCTAATCACTCAATTTGTCGATTGAGACAAGTAAATAACTCTAAATAACTACCTTTTATCAAATACATCGCCAATTGGTAGACCCGTGGAGGATGGTCCAAAAACGCATATTATTATCAGTTAACCTCGACACTTGGGAGGAGATGCACTTATAGTGCCTTCAAGTTATCGTATTAATATTATATAGATCAATATTACTGCTTTTTTGTTCGTTATAAGTTAATTTTAAGAGTAACAAGTTTAAAATAAACCATAGCATCGTATAGATGTCTACCTGATTAGATGCCAAGAGTAACATAAGTACAGTACATTGAGTCATTGACTCCTTCGACATTAGCTGACCGTGTGATTCATAACGTATCTCATTAGAGAGAATAGGTTAACCGAGCTAATTTTAAACCAACTCTAAAAAGTATACACTTATGTATGTTGAACCCCAGACTGCTGGTAACTACTGCAGGAGTAATCCATTGTAATAGGACTAACACCCTTAAAACTGTTCCAACCGGGCGTGCAGTGCACGTTGGCTCCAGTCGGTAAACAGAGAGAACGATCCGAGCGCTAATACGCGAATACACTTCCTCAAGCGGTGTTACTGACTCACAACAATTGGTACGTACCGGCTACCAAGACGAGGTGCCTACCTAGGAAGACCACTGCTAGCAGACGTCCGAACAGCTCTACCAATGCAGCACTTCTAAACGGGCCAAGTCTTCGTCACAAAACGTACAAGGCATTTGACAACTTCTGACGAATACGTTTATGACTAACTCAGGTCCACGTATCGCCCGGTGCACCTCAGCACACGCCGCATAGAAACTAACCACCGTCACGTGCGGCAGGGTCATGTTAACACGACCCGGCCAAGGTTCAGTTGTTTTGCGACCGCATTGATCCTGTGGTCTACAAACGGGCCCTTTCTGTGTGGTGATCAGTGTTGACAGTACAGTAATTAGTAGCGGGTGGGGTTTCAACGTTCACGGTTTTGGTGTATTATGCCAACGAGAAAATACAGATTCACTATTTGCAACATCAGGAAGAGTTATTGTAGGTGTTGTGCCAACCAAAATGTATTACCCAGCGTAAATTCCAAACAGCCTCATTCGGGAGTTAAATGGGAGTTTTCGGTGCAGTGCGAATTGCAGTGGGAGCATGTAAACGTCAACGAAAATATGTGAACTGCCACAACGAAATGAGTATTAAGTTTAAGAATTGTAAAATAGAGTTTTGTACCGTTTTTGATTCCACAGACGCGTTTTAAAATGATATCTTTTTTATGTAAATATCTCCAGTAGTTTGTTTTTATTTATTGCTGAAATTGAACCAAACGTTACAAAAACGACGTTTTGAGAAATGAGGTCACTTTGACTCACATTGTCTATTGTTCTTTTAATACGAGTCGGTTCATCAATGCAGGTATTTTATAAATTGTGGATTACTTTTCGAGAAAAAAACTGGACATTGAAAGATGAGATTACAAGGTTTGCATTTCTGCCCAAACCACAACATTGATGGGACATGACATAGACAGCTATTTTTGGCTCGCGTGCGGAATAGGCCTGTGCGACTCGGTACCCGGTTCGCTGTGGTTACACACTAGATGTTACTATGCAATGTTACACTATCTGCTTACGCCCACAGAGCATCACACCGAGGACATAAATGATCAACGTCACAGCATTTTAAACTCGTTTACCGTGGCGCCCTCTGGGGAGTTGATCACTACCCAATTCCCTCAGGTAGGATAGCAGGCCTATGGAGATGCATAGCATATCGGAAACATGCAAGTAAACAACGCTAAATAACTCCCGTGGTGCTTTGTGAGATACATCGCCAGTCGGTGGATCAGAGGTCAGGAAGGAAGGGAATGAAGCAAATGGAATCCGGCGCCTGGTGAAGATATCGTTACCATGCTTCAAAGCTGGCGTATTTATATATAGACACCTACATGCTAGTGACACTGTTCTGCTTGCGCCGCTTTTTGGAATATGACTGATTTCATCACGCGGTCCCAATTCGCTGGTAGTTACAATCTTTTTAACATTTGTTGCACGTGTCAGTAATGACATATCTGCGTGTAATTCTGTGCACATTGTTTTGTCGAAACCCTGATTTTTGTACTCTTTTGGCAATTTGATATGGGCGTATCACACGTTTGTTGGGTGTTTATTATTCGTTTATGAGCAGACGTGTGATCACGCTGAAAGGAATGTTTAACTTTGATGAGTGAAGAACATTGCATAATTAATACTACAGGATAATTAGATGCTAGCTGCAATCGTCACACTGCTGAAAACACAATAAATACAGCATTTGTTATGCAACTTTTCTTCTACACTATACATGTATAAATGTTGTTTAATTTTGGGAAATGTAAATGCCTCCACACAGGACATGGGAACGAAGATGTAAAATATACAATGGGGGGTATTGTACTAAGTACTACTGTAAAAGAAAAGAACTTATGGTTAGGACTTATTAGTGTGCATATGAAGGTTTCAGAGCAGTGCGGAATTGCAGCTTCAAAGGGAAATCAAATCCTTGGATTAATTATGTGAAATATAGCATACAAGGACAAAGAACTGATAATACCGCTGTACAAAACAATAGATAGGCTTCATTTATAATATTGTATACATGCGGACAAGCAAGGACATAAATATGCTAAAATGATACCAAAACTGAGAGATCTTAGTTAAGAAAAACGCCTAAAAGAATGTGGTTTAACAATACTAGAGACCAGGAGATTGAGAGGAGAGTAGATAGAAGTGTTTAAAATATTGAATGGTTATGAAAATAATGATAGGAATATTTTTTTCTCAGTTAAGAAAGATAGAAAGACTAGAAGACAGTTACATTGGTAAAGGAGCAGTGTAGATTAGATATAAGAAAGTTCTAATTTTCACAAAGGACTGTAAATGAATGGAACAGATCGTCTGCTGATTGTGCGAGTGCTAGTAGTGTGAATATTAAAAAAACCTGATACATACCTCAGAAGGGCGTGATACATGTAGATAAAAGGGTTGGACTCTCAATAAGCCAAAGGGCTTCCTTGTCCACCTCCCATCTAGAGTTAATTCTCTGGGTGGCAATCTTGTTAAATATTAAAGGAAGAAACAATACAAAATCTTAGTAATGTAATTTTAATATTATCAAAAAATTACAATAATTATACAAGCTATGACTGTCATGCAGATAGTGACAAGACACCGCAAGACACAATCGTTCTAGGATAGTTTTATGTTGTATAACACATCATAACACGACGGAAACAATACAAACATTTATACTTTGATCTGATTTAATGAGAAAACGATATGTGAATCAGAAATAGAAGATATGTTATCACTGAATGTAAATAAAATACACAAACAACACATGTACATATATAACACTCAATATATTGAAACAGAAACACGAATGCCAGATATATACATAAATGATATATATATATATATATATAAATTATATATATAGCATATATGTAAATATTAACCAGACAGTACACTTGAATCAACATATCTACATAAAAAGTTTCCTAAACGACTTAAGGTGGAGTAATCAAATGCTCAACTACGCCTCTCATATTCTGGTCGACTGCCTTCTCAGATCTAATTGAACCATTTCCGGTTTAGTTACAGAGAAGAATCACAATACGTTTGACCTGTACCAAGTTCCCCAACTAATGAGTTTGAGGCGATTACGTATTTTGATGTCAAGTGCAACATTAAAGTACTATTCAAATCTAATCCCGTCGCCATGATGTATATTGAAGGCTAACGTCTCACGACAAGAAAATAAGGAGGAGCATGTAAGATATGAACGGCAAAACAGAGAGAGAGTTCATCAACTAGCTATAGAATCAGTATGGATAGTATCACCAGAAGCCTTTAGAAAGTTAATTGATGTATCCAGTACTTCGCGGTTTGCCTAGTCTCATTCAAAATGATTTTGAGCGTGACCTCCGTCAAGCCTTACCTTTGCCACCAATGCCAATAACAGTTGTATACGTGAATTACATCACTATTGCTGGATGATATCTCATAAATCAAACATTCCCGCATATAGTTTTCAAATTTAAAACTTTGTCTTATGTTTTTGTCATAAGAAAATATTTCTGTGATCAGAATTTCAACAAAATACATGACGGAATGCACAAGCACCCCATGGCGTGATAGAGCTTTTGCTAGGCAACAGGTACTGTGATGGATAGGTCAATTTGCGTAGTCCTTGTGCTAGTCAAACATGTGACAAGGCAGTAACATCGGGAGCTGCATGAAAACGAAATAAAAAGTAGTTAATTTGTATCGCCCTAGTACGAGACGAGCCAGCATTGCGCCACGGTGAGTACGAGCAGGAGATGGGAGGCCCGGTTGAAGCAGGCTGTCGTGTAGATGCAGGGGACGTTGACGTTGCGTAGTTGCGGACACTTGCCCTCCTCTGCCAGATTCGACGTGCTCGCGCTCGTGTGAGCGCACGTGCCGTTGATGATGCGGTAGGCGCCCGAGTTGACAATGCTGCAGCAGAATACGCCGCACAGTCAACACATAAGATAGGTGGAACCGTGGAAGGTAGCCGTTTGAAACAATCACAAACTTAACAATGATATCGAAGTCTGAGTTCTTACTAAAACGAACGAACGATCAAACGCACGCACGCACGCACGCAAGCACGCATGCACAGACAGTCACTCAAACCAATCTGCTATTCCTTCGTCTCTTCTGCTTCCACCAGCACTAGGGCCTACCAGTGACTACCGCGCGTCATCGCTAACATCATACTCTTCATCATCATCTTTTCATCGTTGTTATTATCGTCATCAGTATAATCATCAACGTCGTCGTCACTGCCAAAAAAACATTGTCATTATCCATCATTACTTCAGATATCGTCTTCTTCGTCGTCGTTATAATTACGAACACCGACTAGCCTCTGTGCAATCTTGCAGTTGAAGTTGTAGAAGAACGAGTTCTTGTATTGTTTCCAGTTCTCGATGACCATGAGGAAGAGGTTGGTGCGTGGCAATGCCGTCACGTAGTAGAAGCCGGACATGCACGGGCCGGACACGTTGCCCGTGATCATGCCGCTCGCGCCTGCAACACGGGGCAGCGGCGCGTGACATGCAGCGGCGCGTGACATAGTTAATCATATTCAAATAAGTAGATTGTCAATATAATGATTACAGCACACAATTAATATAATAGTACTTCATATGATTAAGATCACAGTTTACTGTTTAATCAACAACAACTATATTTTTATTATGCGATTATACATATCGTGCGTGCGTGCGTGTGTGTGTATGTGTGTGCGTGGATCTGTGTGTGCCTGCGTGCGTGCGTGAGTTGAAATTTGGAAGTGTTAGTTTGACACAACCGTTATTAATAACATACACAGCATAATATAGCATTCAAATATTCTGCATAAAAAATAGGAATTAGTACATTTTGTTATAACAAATTAAATAAGCATCACGGACACCTTGTTAAATTAACTAAACTCGAACTAAACAAGGAAATTCATCTGGTTAGATATGTTCTGATACGATAAGAACAATTGCCACTGTGTAACGAATTGTTCTGCCTCCTCAATATGATTACAAGCATATCATGGAATACTATATACCTAGAGCGGTTTCGTTGACCACATAGCCTACGACATCAGTGATGCACCCAAACTCGTTGTTGAACTTTGGAATGGGTCCCTTGTTCTTATAGTAATTGTCCAGTTCCTCCGGGTTTGCAGGGATGCCCTCGAGGGTTACCTGTCATTCAGAAAGCCATTGTTGATATGTCCGGCGATCTTATGATCAAAGCAACAATACCCCCTCGGCACTATGACCATGTTACGTATGTAATTACGCATATGCCGTAAACTAATCTTGCTATTTGAAAAACAAGTATGTGAGGTTGTCTGTTCCGTTTCTCGGAATCATGTAAGTATTGGCAGGAAGTTCGCCGAATTTGCTGTTTTGAATGCATTCAAAAATGTTACTTCGAGTCTTTCAGTCCTTTCATATGTTTAACAGAGACCAAAATACTCATTTCGCCTGCCCCACAATAGCACATGCTAAAAAGTCAATATTCTGTTGGGTATTTAATCAGAAATTTCAAAGTGCTCGTTCTCACACAGAACAATGAATTGCGTTCTAATTAACCTTCCAATTATAATCACCGCTGCAATATGTTTATTCAACATTAACGTGTTGTAACATTATGGAGATGTTCGTGTTTCATTTAACACATTGTCGTATGTGCAACATTTTCTGCCTGTTTGTTTCTAAACCATAAGACTTCGGAGCCGCTTTGTGTCTTACAGTCCCAGTAGATTTCCGTTATAAATGTGATATTGGCGCAATATGCAAACAACATAGTGACAAGACTCATTCACAATTCCTACATATGGGACGCCTACAACCGCACTTAAGTAACATGTTGATACATAAGACAGCCTTGGAAATGGTCCGAAAACACTCTAGGGAGGTTATTTAACAGAATCACGCGCATTTACATCAACGAAATTCATTGTTTTTCCGCATTATTCTTTGCATCTGCCAATAACATATTTTTTGACATTCGTATTAAAAAATCAAGCAAGTTCGGTGCATAACTCGACGAAACGTTTGTCTCCAAATCCATCTGCAACGTTTTGTGTTCGTCTCGTTACGTAGAATGACGCGACAGTTCGTCAGAGACTACGTACTGCGATGACGTAGCGAACGGTACCACGTGATTCTCAAGCAGACGGCGTCTCACGGGACCATATGAACGTCCACTTCGAACTAGACAACAACGCGGAGTTCAGACTGAGTGACTGACGGGGCTCATAATAAACAGACGCCGCTTTATTGTAAGAACCCGAAAGAAGAACTTGAAGCCACCGTAGAACGGCCGCAAAAAAGCGTTCGGCGAGTCTTGGTTACGAACGTACTATCAGAAACGGAATAATAAATTACGCGAATCGGTCGACAACATCGATGGGTACGCACCTGCCATAGCCAAATTAAGTAAACTTGTGCGCTCGGCAGCTTGCTGCGCCATCAACGCTGTAGTCCGTATGTGTAGACTTCTCGTTCTTCCGTAGTCGTCACACATTTTTAATCCTTGCACTCAAATTTACTTAACCTTCCAATATATGTAATTACATATAAGCTACATTGTTGGTGATAACGCCAACATTTCCCGCATGACACATTTTATCTGAATATTTAATTGTTCTGTCATTTGTGCACGGAATTTCTAACTTGGAATAGTAGGCCTATTAGGCCGTATTAATGATGTGACTACAGTTAATATGTTGACGTCATGCACAACTCACTATAAAATTCATGTCCAAATTAATAACGATGCAGCATGTTTCCTTATTAATAATTACGGCATATTTATTTAAATAAAAAATGTATGCCCGCTGCATCGTGGTTTTGTTAACTGCTACTCATCGTTGCAATGCACCACGGCGAGACCATAACCATAACACACAACGTTCCCTTAATCCCTTTCACTACTTGAGATGACATCACATGATATCTGACCATACCTAACGATGGTTTCTCTGATGTACTCTGTCAGAAATGCAAGACATACCCGAAGACAGTGCAATAGAATTGGAACAAGAGCTACGTGATAAGATCGATAGTGACATAAAGGGAGATGGTTATGAGGAGAGGAAAGCCTCCTGTCACTCGACGTATACGCCGCAACGAACTGTCCCACAGAAGAGAGTGCCTTACGGGACCAAAAGGAGATACACGTATGGCAAGAGAGTGAGTCCATTTTATTGTCTCGTTACACAAACACCAAGGTTAACATTTCACCACCAAAATATGTAGTTTAGAGGGTAGAAATGACGGTTTTGGTCTTAATGGGAGTAAATTTTGTATTTTTGATGATATATGCAGAAAGCTGTGTATTTGAGCAAAATTGATTTAATCTCGTTCTGTGAGTGTAATTGGAAAACATTAAAAAAATGTGTTCACAATTGCATAAAACAATATGCATACATGTGTTAAGTTACCACGGCAACTGGTCATGATGCCTCCAACATTAAACAATGTTTTAAGGGCAAATTGGCCTTAACTATAATAGAGCTTCCAAAATCTATAGTGTCTAAACCTGGTGAAATTCGAGGTATATGTGTTTGTTCAGTGTTTGTGTGTTTATATTATATGTGTGCATGTGCAAGTGTATAACTTACCAGTGTATAACTGTCTTAACCTGGTTTCAGACCGACTCTGTGTCCTCAATGAATCGGATATTAAAAGTGAGTATTCTGGTGCAAGACAGTCTGTTGGAAATAAGTATTTTGTGGTGTGGTGTGGTGTGTGGTGCATGTGCGTGCGTGCGCACATGCGCGCGCATGTGCGCGCGCATGTGTGTGTGTGTGTTGTATGGTGTGTGTGTGGGTGCTGTATGGTGTGTGTGGTGTGTGTGTGTGTGTGTGTGTGTGTGTGTGTGTGTTATGGTGTGTGTGTGGTGTGTGTGTGTGAGTGTGTGTGCGTGTGTGTGTGCGAGTGTGTGTGTGCATGTGGAGTGTGGTATGTGGTGTGGGGTGCATGTGTGCGTGTGTGTGTGTGTGTGTGTGTGTGTGTGGTGTGTGTGTACATACATTCATGTGTGCATGTGTGCTGGCATGCGTGCATGCATGTGTGTACACAGTACATTAGTTACTTACTGAACACATTCCATACCATCACTTTGTCACTATGTCTAACTCCTGGTGCATGTCAATGGACAGTGCAAAGTGACATAACACATGCATAAGTATATGCAGTTTCTAGAAATATGTTACTGAGCTACAGTATATCTACTGATATTGTGCTTCTTTTTTTAAAGAAACCAAATCTAGATAACAGACAACAAATAAATGTTGCACCTGTTTTTTCTTGAACAGCCACTTTCTGACAGACGATCCAGTTCAATCCGGAGCATTCACGTAAGCTACGGTCATAACACTGCAGTAATCATTCATTTAGATACATAAAACTAGTGTACTATGGAAACCATTGGGATGAGAAAATAATATAATTTGTACATGAATAAGTGTTCAGTAACAGAAGGTGTATCGGCTGAAATACATTTGTGCTAAGCAACCCCATGTAAATGCTTAATTTTCCCCTTCAATCGTTCAGCTGATTTTAACAGAATTTATACTCCTTTTCTTTCTTTAACGGACTGCATATAACAAAAACTAATTTATGCACTACATATTTGAATATGATTCGCAATGGTCTAAATGTGTTGTGGAAGGTGCATTAACTGTTATAGAGTGTTTGTTTATCACGTTGTCATGGCAACATCTCAGTGAAATATTCCTTCTTTGTTAGGGTGGGTCCTACCACCTGGAGCGAAAGATGACTGAACTTGAGAAGTCTCGTGGGCAACTGTTCGAGAAGAAATATCGGGTAACTGTTACCACATCTATTGTCTTACTGCCAATCATATTACTGTTTTATAGATAGAGATAACTGTGTGAGATATTTTACTTTCCCTAGCATTGCCACCAAGTAGGAGGGACCAACGGTTTTTAGCATCTCTTCCATAAAAAAACATGTAATATGGGGTAGTAAACAAAACTGCCCAAAATACCCTAAACACTACACCACTACAACATACATTGTATGATACATGTATTCAAGATTTAACAAGAATGCCATCCAAAGTAACATGCTCCAGGTGGCAAGTGGCCAAGAATGCTACCTCGTATTTGCATGCATGCTTTTGTGCATGCATGCATGTGTGTGCGTCTGGTGTGTGTGCTATGTGCATGTGACACTGACTGTGTTATTTATATTGTGAAAGTGAACACTAATAATTTTATAGTGTGTCTACATTTGTGCAAAATTGTAACATTTTCTCTCACTGATAATATGATAATACATATATACTAAACAAACAAACAGTTAATCTGATATTTTACACGGTAATTCTCTATTTCCAACAGCTCTGGTAATAAGTTACCTCTCAAGAACCCTTTTGCATTCTTTCCTAAGATTCTGACCAATTCTCTTGGTCTGTCTACTAACAAATGTCGCTATGAGAGTGTCACATAAGTGAGTCAGTTGAAATATTCAGTAATAATTCAAAGGTTTATCAAGAGAATTTTTTTCAAAAAAATCACATTCAAACAGTGCAATTCAAGAGATTATTTTTTATAGATAAAAATAAGATAGATTAATCAACTCTATTTACAGTTTTATAAGTTATATACCTACAATACAATACCCACAATGGCTGTTAGATATAGAGAAATTGGACCTTGAAGATCTTGAAATATCCTGAATTGGCAATATGTCATCTTGATAGGTCATATCATGAGCATGATAAAGATATCCTGAATAAACAGTTCTATTTTGCCATACCACATGACTGTTCTGTGCTAATAATGAATAATTTAAACAAGCTTGCAAATGTCAAATGTTGTGAGTTATTTGTGATGTGACTCACTCTATGATCGTACTGTGTTTGTCGGACTGCACAGGAGACCGACATTGAGAGAAAACTGAGAGAAGAATTAAAACATGGCCAGGCAGCAGAGAAAAGACTGTCACTGAATAATGTAAGTATTAACATGACCATTTTGCTGTGTAGTCCTAAGGACTGGATACAGTGTTATATAAAACATATCTTTACAATCTGTGTACTAATACAGCTGCACACACCAATAACTGCACTGTGTCGGCAATCCCACTGAGTTAATTATGGACTGGTTATTAGTTCAAATATTATGACAAGCACTTTCTAAAATGCTGGAACTTGGTTCCATATCCTATCGTAATTGTGTGTTTTTAGTTCCGGATGGAGGAGAAAATTGCTAATCTGCAGATGCAGGTTGTACAGAGAGAACAGGAATTACAAGAGAGGAAGTTCAAGGTCAAATGTCTTCTTGTTTCCTTTGTCATCCCTTCCTTTGTTTTGTGAATTTACTTTTTTAAACATAACTTCATGTTTTCTGCACAGCTCTAAGTTCACAGCAACATTGCTTAATGTATTGATGTTCCTAAACGGGTTGCCATTTTATTAGTCTACATATATCAAGTGTATGCTTGAACCTATTACCCAAGGCAAATTACCAGATATGATGACCAAAGTGAATTACTTCAATCATTTAAACAAATGGAATCAGTGTCTGTGCATGTATATGTGCAGGAGTCTGTGTTTGTGCATGTGTGCATGCAGGAGTCCGAGATGGAAGCACTTATCAGGGAGGAATCAAAGCGGGCAAACACGGCACAGAAGAAACTCAACTCATTGAATGTGAGTCAAATCTTTTCAGATTTTAGATTAATAATTGTGTAGCATATGTCGCTAACCCAAGTATAATTAATTTTTATAATGCATATTATGCTGTGGTAAGCTGCCAATTGGTTTGACAGGTGAAGAAGCATACTGTGCTGGGGTAAGCCCCCAAATGGTTTGACTGATGAAGAAGGATGTTATGTTGGGGTAAGCCCTCAATTAGTTTAACTGAAGAAACATATTGTGCTGGGGTAAGCCTTCAATTAGTTTGAGTGGGGAAAAAGCATGTTATGTCGGGGTAAACCCCCAGTTAGTATGACTAATGAAGAAACATGTTATGCTGGGGAAAGCGGCCGTAAGCCCCAATTAGTTTGACTGGTGAAGAAGCTTATTATGCTCGGGTAAGCCCTCAATTAGTTTGACTGATGACAATTCAGATAATGCTGGGGTAAGCCCTCAATTAGTTTGACTGATGAAAAAGCAAATTATGCTTTGGTTAGCCCCCAATTAATCTTGAGGTTTACTGCTTTAGTGCCAAAACCTACCATCAATTAATTTACTCACTTTTTATCCAAATATATAGCGAAACGAACATCTCACGTAGAAAATGCATCAACATTAAGTAAATATACCCTAAAATTGACAAATGTTCCTGCTATGAGCAGAAAACCCCTTCACACTCCTCCTCAAAACCCCAGAGCAAGGCTTGTGGCGCCAGATCTTCATTTACTGCCAACACATCGTGAAAAGCGGTCGATCTACGGCTTTTTGTGCAATATTACTTGGCTCCTCTGTGCATGCTGTGGACATGTGACATTGCCTTGTAGCTGCTGGGTGACTACAGGAAGCTGCAGTCAGAGATGGACTGGCTGCTGCAGTCTCTCCATGATATGGAGAGAGAACTCAAGATGACGAAGGAAAAGGTTGGCGAGTTTGGGACAGTCTCATAAGGTTGCAAACTAAAAAAACGTTATATGCATTTAGCGTTGATTCAACCCCACCACCCCCCACCAATATACGTAGTATGCGACTTGCGAATTGTATGACCCAAGTCTGCTATTAATGTCAATTTGCATTAATTTTTATTTTCTCTGCAATATGTGGTGAGAACCCAGCAACACCCCATGTAATGCTTACTGTATTTTGGGACTTTGCAACCAGTGCGATCACCCATCATCATCCAGTTCACTTAAAGCCAGATTCACACGAGGTGACATCATTGCCACAATCAGGCTGTGTCATCAGAATGAGTCATGGCCATTCCATCAAATTCACGTCACATCAATGCTGCTTCAAATAGGCCTAGTTCTATTTTAAGTGTTTTAACTGTGGGTGAGAAATGAACAGTTTATATATGTAGACCATGTTTTAATCTGGTCACATGTGATGGCATTGGCTTGTTGCTGCTACACTATCGCCTTGTGTACACCCAACCTTATAGATGACCTGGCAGAAGTGTTTTCAAGATAGCATTCTGACAGTAATTTCATAATATTGCATCTAGGCCCAAGTTACGTCTATGCAGACACACATCAGCATTTATAGTACAGTTACTTAGCACTCATAGACATAAGATTTAACAAGAGCAAGATTTAACAGAGAATTAACTCTAGGTGGCAGGTGGACAAGGAAGACCTTTGGCTTATCGAGAGTACAACCCTTTTATCTATGTATATCCCGCCCTTATGAGGTGTGTCGATTTTATTTTTAAACATATTCACGTTACTAGCACCCACAAAATCAGCAGACAATCTGTTCCATTCATTTACAGTCCTTTGTGAAAATTAGAACTTCTTATATCTAATCTACACTGTTCCTTTGGTAATGTAACTTCATATCCTCTAGTCCTTTTATCTTTCTTAACCGAAAAAAATATTTCTATTAATATTTTCATAACCATTTATTATTTTAAACACTTCTGTATGATCTCCTCCCAATCTCCTGGTCTCTAGTGTTGTTAAACCACATTCTTTTAGGCGAATTTCATAACTAAGATCCCTCAGTTTTGGTATCATATTAGTTGCTCTCTTCTGTACTCTTTCTAGCATATCTATGTCCTTCTTGCGATATGGCCTTCACGCTTGTATACAATATTCTAAATGAGGCCTCACTATTGTTTTGTACAGCAGTATTATTAGTTCTTTTTCCTTATACGCTATATTTCGCCTAATTAATCCAAGGATTTGATTTCCCTTTGAAGCTGCAATTCCGCACTGCTCTGAAACTGTCATATCAGCACTAATGGTTAACCCTAAGTCCTTTTCTTTTACAGTAGTACTTAATACAGTACCCCCCATTGTATATTCTACCTCTTCGTTCCCATGTCCTGTGTGGAGGCATTTACATTTCCCAAAATTGAACAGCATTTGCCACTTTTCAGACCATTTGCTCAACCTGTCAAGATCATCTTGTAAACGCTGTCTATCTCCATCACTTTTAATCCTTCTAAACACTTTTGTATTATCCACAAATTTCAACACCTTGCTTGATATTTCATCATCCAAATCATTGATATATATTAAGAATAATATAGGTCCTAGTACTGATCCCTGTGGTACCCCATTCAATACCGATTTCCAGTTTGAAGCCTCCCCTTCAACTACTACACATTGTCTTCTGTCAATCAGCCATTTTTCTATCCAGTTTATTATACCATTTCCTATGCCATGGGCTTTTAGTTTAAGCAGTAATCTTTGATGTTGTATTTTGTAGAAAGCTTTTTGAAAATCTAAGTAGACGATATCTACTGGTGATCCCTCATCTACCCACTTAGTGATGTCTTCCAAAAAACATAACATATTTGTTAAGCATGACCTCGCTTTTAAAAACCCATGTTGAGATGGGTTTATCAAGTTATGTTTAAGAAGAAAATCCACCATGTGATCTTTAATTAGTCTTTCTAATAATTTGCAAATCACTGATGTTAAACTCACTGGTCTATAGGTCTCTGACTTGTTTCTGGAACCTTTTTTAAATAACGGTATAATGTTTGCCTCTTTCCATTCTAAAGGAACCACTCCCTCTTCTAATGACAAATTGAAAACTGTTGCAAGCGGTACGCTAATTTGTTCTACAATTTTCAATAGTAGTTTGGGCGGAATCCCATCCACTCCAGGTGACTTATTATCCTTCATAGCCCTTATTTTCTTAGCTACCATTTCTGGGGTTACAATTAACTGTCCTAAATAGTTTGAATCTGCCCCCTTGAACTTAGCCTCTGGTACTGGCAGTGAACTAATATCTTCTCTGGTAAACACTGAACTAAAGTACTCATTCAGGTCTTCTGCCATTAAGAATCCCTCTGATATTATATTTCCAGCACTATCTTCTAGAGGACCGACCTTATCCTGAACTTTCTGTTTGCTTCGAACATACGCATAAAAACTCTTGCTGTCATGTTTTATATTACCAGCTAATTGTTGTTCATAGCTTCTCTTTGAATTTCTAATTTCAGCTGTAGCTTGGTTAAGTGCTTCTTTATAAATGTTGTAGTCTTCATCATTTCCAGTACATCTATATGACTTCCACATCATTTGTTTATACTTAATTTTTCGAATGACGTCTTTTGATAAGTGTTTCTTTTTGGACCGTTTCCATTGTTTTTTTAAGGGTACAAATTTATCGACTATGCACTTAATTTCACTCTTTAATATATTCCAGCATTCTGTTGCCGTCTTATTTTTCAGTGTGTTATTCCAGTCTATCTTTGCTAAATATTTCCTCATGTCCTTATACCTTCCTTTGTGGAAATTTCTCCTATACTGCTTTTTACTATTCCTTTCTGATTTTCCTTTGATGGTAAAATGTATCTGGTTGTGATGACTACTCCCCAGTGACTCACATATCTTGACATTGTCAACTAATTCATTCTGTGAGGACAAAACTATGTCTAACACATCCTCACCCCTGGTTGGTTCTAGCACATGTTGAGAAAGGAAAGTATCTTGAACTAAAACTAAAAACTTGTGGTCCTCACTCCCATACTCTGTAGAGATTTCCATTTTATATGCCCGTGGTTAAAATCCCCCATAATAATAGTCCCGTTTGCTTACTTCCCTTATAGCGTTTTGTATTTTTTCATTCTCTTCTATGCTTATGTTTGGACTTCGATAAACTATCAACGTTGAGTTTCCTGTAACTATGTTAAACCAAACAGCTTCTTCGCAAATTGCTTCTCTAATTTTATTTCATAAGCCTGCATAGATTCTTTAATATATAAAATAACTCCACCTCCCTTTCTTCCTATTCTATCTTTCCTAAACATTACATATCCTGTCAGTCCCAATTCGGCATCTGATATATCGGTGGTGGTCCAGGATTCGGTTATACCTATTATGCGAGGGTCAATATCTTCTACCATAATGTTTAGTTCATTTCTTTTGTTTACTATAGTCCTTGCATTTAAACAAACACATTTATATCCAGCTTCAGAAGAGTTTTCCAGACTGTCCTTTGCTGATTTATTTGTGCTGTCTTTATCTATGGCTCCAGTTTCAGGCTTCTCTGTGAGTCCCCCCTGCGAATCTAGTTTAAATAGATGCAAACTGTCCCACTGTCAACAGATCGCAGCAGGTTCTCTGAGAAAACTGCTGCCCCCTTTCCACTAAGATGGAGGCCATCTCTCATGTACATATCTTCCCTCCCAAAAAAGTATCCCCATAAATATGTGAATCCCACCCCCTCTTCTTCACACATCTGTTCAACTAGTGCGTTGATCGCCATCCTCTTGCAGTTTCTATATGTTGCCCCCAGTCACTTCTTTCATGTCACAGCTTGTTTGTGGACTAATGGGGCTTGTTTGTAAATTAATTGGGCAGAGAAATGCTTTATTATAATAGCATTATTGCAATAATTATTTTTAAGTATCAGCTTGAGAAAAACTGCTTGTGATGGTCACTGGATATAATTTTGTTGTCACATTAATACTGTGTTCATTAACAGGAAATAACAAATGAAAGTGACAACAGAGACACTTTACGACAAGCTGAAGCCATGGAGAAGAAACTAATAACAACAAATGTATGTCATACGTTTAAAATAATTAACATTGCATATTACGTGTAGTTAAAGTTGTGTGCACATCATCAGTTGCATTCTGGAATAAAATGCCAACAGATGCAGTGTTGCATATGTACACATGGATATATTTATGTAAATATGCATGTATACTTTTTGGCAAGACAATTATAAGTTGCTGTGACAAAAAATGCCTAATAGCAATTTTAATGCCTAACAGACATAAAAAAACATGAGATGACTGCAGCGGTTTATACGCTGGGGTTGCTGGACTTTCATACATTTAGAAGGACCCTCAAATTTGTTAGGTTACACCAGGGGTCGGCAACATACGGCCAGCGGGTCAACTGAGGCACTCGAAGCTATTTCATGCGGCCCACGGACTAAACATGAGACAGCACACAATGCGGCCCGTAGGATAACAATGTATACGATATCCTGGTGCACTCTCCACGGGACAAAGAACAACAGGAGTTGTTTCACTGATTGGAAAGGTTCGACATGATGCAGGTGCCACTGCGAATCTCTTCAGACCCACTGCATCATCTATCCTACAAGAAAGCTTGACTTGACATAGTGTTCTTGCTGGTTCACCAGCGTAGAGGTCACATTATTTAACCATGCGAGGCAGTCAACAGCCACTCACTCGGTCTCATCAGACGTAAGTCCCAGGCCGTCTAGATCCTGCTTGACGCAATCAAGAAAAAAAGCTTGTGTAGCAAATCAATGAAAATGCAAAAGGTACTGAACGCAGTCGTGAAGATGGTGAACTACGTTCGATTTCGAGGCCTAATCCTCAGGCAGTTCAAGCGCCCTCTGGTGTGAATTCACAAGAATCAAGATTTCCTATATACTGTCCACTACTGCGAAGTGTGATGGCTGGGTTGCGTGCATGAGCTGATATATGGAATTATCTTGTTCGTGGAGCAGGCATTTTCAGGCATATGGCCTGCCGGACATCTCTGATCCCCAGGTGCCTCTACAAGTTTTCATTTCTTGTCGAAATTGTGGAGCCTCTCAATCTGTTGCATTATTAATTTAAAGGATGAGAAAACTGAACCAAATAACTCTTCTAGTTCCTTTCTTCCAGTTCATTTCCGCTTTCGAGATCAAGTTACGATTGTGGGAGACACAAGTATTGCATGTATCAACACTCCTAAAAATGAACCAGAAAGGCAGGAAAAGTATGGATCATTCATTGAGCTACTGAGATGGTGGGAGTTTGCTGAGCATTTTACATATCTCGGAGCTCGTATTTGCTCTTATTTTACAGCCCATTATAGTCAACGATGCGCTGGAAGCTGTGCAGGTGAAGTTCGATCACCAACATGTAATGTGGCTCTGTGGCACTCAAAGTGAAATTCAGTGAGGTGTGTCTTGCAAACAAACGTACATGGCGACGGAACAGTTTCTTAAACTGATTACACATGCCAAGCTCACTTGGATGTGGTCAAATTGTCATTTGCATGATGACAACGCGGACCTTGAATAAATATATACAATACAAAAAAAAAAAGGTTGCTCCTTCACATTTTAGTAGGCTGCACTCATTGAATCACTCACAGCTGACCACGCTGTCCACAAAATACAATGTGAAAATAATTATTTTTGTAGATTGTTACACTGTCTCTGTACATACAGTCCTTTTGGTAATGTCATTTGACCAATGCTGCACATTAACACAGTTTTCAAAAATGTTCAACAGAACATTTTTGAAAATTAGCCATTGATGTTTCATAATAATAACAACTCCAAAAGGTGTAAGTTCAGCTGCGACGCATATGTGCTAAAATCCTATGAAGATTGGACTAGTGATAATCAATTTTAAGAAATAAATGTGCAGCCTGCTGATCTAGCCCAAGTCACTTATTTGGTCCTCCATTCAAAAAGGTTGCCGGCCCCTGGGTTATAAGCTCAGGTGGCCTTTGACATTTCAACCTTTTGTCCAACACTGATTGCAAGTCTCATTCTCTGCCTCTCCCAATCCCTTCAAATCTCACTTTATACTATACAGATTTAATATTTCAATATTCAACAGAACCATCTGGAGCTGGAGATTAAACAATACGCAGAAAAAGTCAACAAGTTACAGAAGACACTGGCTGATGTTGAAGACACAAACCAGAAAGCTCGACTGAAGGTGAGACACTTGACAATAGATGGATAACTCATATTGTAATCACTGTATTTGAACACTAAAAATAATTAAATTATCAGCTGTCCAAATATATACAATACAAAAAAAAATATTTTTAGGGTGTCGAAAACATACAGTGTCTGTATGCACACTTTGGTTGCTCCTTCACATTTTAGTAGGCCGCACTCATTGAATCACTCACAGCTGACCACGCTGTCCACAAAATACAATGTGAAAATAATTATTTTTGTAGATTGTTACACTGTCTCTGTACATACAGTCCTTTTGGTAATGTCATTTGACCAATGCTGCACATTAACACAAAGTTTTGTAATCAATGTTGGGGTGAAGTACTTGTACATAAGTATATTTAAGTACCTGTCCTTGGATTTGTGAAATGACAAGTACTCATACTTTATCAATTGTACTTGCTAAATTATTTAGTATATTTAAAGTTTTAGGAATTGTATTGATAAGCTTACATTTTGAAGTACTTGTACGTGATCTTATTTATTTGTGTATGAAATTGTATTTGATCAAATGCCCTTGAATTCAACGTTGATTACAAGAGGGGTGATAAATAGTAATGTGCCAGCATGGAAATACAGTATGCAAACAATGTATTGGTGACCTTTTAGTTTATTACAGTCAAAATAACTTTGTCTCTTTAGTTCTGGGGAATATTAGTGTAAAATGTATAAAATATCTGCACACTTCGCTGATTTGAAGTAATGTGCCAGCATGGAAATACAGTATGCAAACAATGTATTGGTGACCTTTTAGTTTATTACAGTCAAAATAACTTTGTCTCTTTAGTTCTGGGGAATATTAGTGTAAAATGTATAAAATATCTGTACACTTCGCTGATTTGAAATAATTTTATTCTATGAACGTATGCACAGGCACACTAGCAGCATAAACAGGACTGTGTAAATGTCACCCTATTTCTGACCAATTTGAGTCAACAAATTTGGAGACAATATTTTAACCTCACTTATATTTTCTATTTTGCATGCTAGGTAGTAATACATTACTATTTGTCGCAAACATATTGTCATACAAATTAAATAATCAGAATATGTTTCATCGATAACAAAACTACTTTGGCAAACAATGAACCCTTCCCAACATGAAATATTTTTTGTTTATTAATACCACAATTTTGTTTTCTGAGTGTAAAGACTAATTTTCTAGTTAGAGTTTTAACCTTTTGATGTTATTTACAGACATGATCTGTTTGCTGTTCCAATGTGTTTATGACATATCAAATTGCCACTTCAGGAAATTGCCCTGGAAGCAGCATACCAGGAGGAAATGAAACGTCATAAAGACACAGAACGCAAACTCAGTGGAATGAACGTATGTACGAGATGGACCAATAGAGTCTATTCGCTTTCATTAGATTTCATATAAATGCCATGCGTGGATAGACTGCCAGTCATCAGGAAGTTGGCAAATTATTTATACATGTGATGTGAAGGGTGTGATATTTTCGTTCTTGTTTATAAATCTAAAGTGGTTTTCTTCTGTGATGCTTGACAATGTTTTTAGACACAATAGATTATGCAACCACCCATGGCTGGCTCATGTAAGCGTAATGTATAAATGAACAGTCAACCTAACAAATTCCCGTGGCAGAACCCAAACAATCATGCAAATCCATGCTCGGTATAACTACAAAGCTGTGACAATGACTTTGTATAACTACATGACAGTGAAAATGACTAGGGACAATGACTTTGTAGAACTGCATGGTAGTGAGAATGACTAGGGACAATGACTTTGTATAACTACGTGGCGTGAGAATGACTAGAGTGACAATGACTTTGTAGAACTACATGACAGTGAGAATGACTAGAGAGACAATGACTTTGTAGAACTACATGACAGTGAGAATGACTAGAGTGACAATGACTTTGTAGAACTACATGACAGTGAGAATGACTAGAGAGACAATGACTTTGTAGAACTACATGACAGTGAGAATGACTAGAGAGACAATGACTTTGTAGAACTGCATGGTAGTGAGAATGACTAGGGACAATGACTTTGTATAACTACGTGGCGTGAGAATGACTAGTGACAATGACTTTGTAGAACTACATGACAGTGAGAATGACTAGAGAGACAATGACTTTGTAGAACTACATGACAGTGAGAATGACTAGAGTGACAATGACTTTGTAGAACTACATGACAGTGAGAATGACTAGAGAGACAATGACTTTGTAGAACTACATGACAGTGAGAATGACTAGAGAGACAATGACTTTGTAGAACTACATGGCAGTGAGAATGACTAGAGAGACAATGACTTTGTAGAACTACATGACAGTGAGAATGACTAGAGAGACAATGACTTTGTAGAACTACATGGCAGTGAGAATGACTAGAGAGACAATGACTTTGTAGAACTACATGACAGTGAGAATGACTAGAGAGACAATGACTTTGTAGAACTGCATGGTAGTGAGAATGACTAGGGACAATGACTTTGTATAACTACGTGGCGTGAGAATGACTAGTGACAATGACTTTGTAGAACTACATGACAGTGAGAATGACTAGAGAGACAATGACTTTGTAGAACTACATGACAGTGAGAATGACTAGAGTGACAATGACTTTGTAGAACTACATGACAGTGAGAATGACTAGAGAGACAATGACTTTGTAGAACTACATGACAGTGAGAATGACTAGAGTGACAATGACTTTGTAGAACTACATGACAGTGAGAATGACTAGAGAGACAATGACTTTGTAGAACTACATGATAGTGAAAATGACTAGGGACAATGACTTTGTAGAACTACAATGCAGTGAGAATGACTAGAGAGACAATGACTTTGTAGAACTACAATGCAGTGAGAATGACTAGAGAGACAATGACTTTGTAGAACTACATGGCAGTGAGAATGACTAGAGAGACAATGACTTTGTAGAACTACATGATAGTGAAAATTACTAGGGACAATGACTTTGTAGAACTACAATGCAGTGAGAATGACTAGAGAGACAATGACTTTGTAGAACTACAATGCAGTGAGAATGACTAGAGAGACAATGACTTTGTAGAACTACATGGCAGTGAGAATGACTAGAGAGACAATGACTTTGTAGAACTACCTGGCAGTGAGAATGACTAGAGAGACATTGACTTTGTAGCACTACATGACATTGAAAATGATTAGAGACAATGACTTTGTAGAACTACATGGCGTGAGAATGACTAGAGAGACAATGACTTTGTAGAACTACATGGCAGTGAGAATGACTAGAGAGACAATGACTTTGTAGAACTACATGGCAGTGAGAATGACTAGAGAGACAATGACTTTGTAGAACTACATGGCAGTGAGAATGACTAGAGACAATGACTTTGTAGAACTACATGGCGTGAAAATGACTAGAGAGACAATGACTTTGTAGAACTACATGACAGTGAGAATGACTAGAGAGACAATGACTTTGTAGAACTACCTGGCAGTGAGAATGACTATAGGGACACTACATGGTAGTGAGAATGACTACAGTGAGAATGACTAGAGAGACAATGACTTTGTAGAACTACCTGGCAGTGAGAATGACTAGGGACAATGACTTTGTAGAACTACATGGTAGTGAGAATGACTAGAGAGACAATGACTTTGTAGAGCTACATGGCAGTGAGAATGACTAGAGAGACAATGACTTTGTAGAACTACCTGGCAGTGAGAATGACTATAGGGACAATGACTTTGTAGAACTACATGGTAGTGAGAATGACTAGAGAGACAATGACTTTGTAGAGCTACATGGCAGTGAGAATGACTAGAGAGACAATGACTTTGTAGAACTACATGACAGTGAGAATGACTAGAGAGACAATGACTTTGTAGAACTACATGGCAGTGAGGGTGGAACAGCTGGAGGAGAAGATTGAGAAACTACAACATCAGATGAAGCAGCAAGACAGAGACGCCTTTCAAATGAAGGCCAGGGTACTTATCAAAGTCATTATAATCGGCATTGTTGCTTAATAATTTACTAATAATATATCGTTGTTGAAATGGTTGTGAGGTCAATGGAAGACCATTTGCACTGCAAAAAGCTCATAACAAAGCCAGTTGTCTATATACAAAGTGACACAAAAATGTATCACAATATAAAGCTACAATAAGTTAATTTGCTAAATATAATATCTCTCAACAATTAGTGCAAAGATATATTATTCTGAAAACCGTTGCTATATTATTTATACATCTAGTGCTGTCCATACACTGCACTGTACTTTTCAATTACTAATACTCATGTTGTTCTAGATTGAAGTTTCGTAAGTCACAACCAACAAGCCTATTGAGGACAATGTTCTGGATTCCTATACAATCATTGGTTAAAGACAGCAACTGGTAAAAAGTATAAATCCATGTTTCGTTAGGTAGATATCCCAGGGCTGATGTAAAGGGACACACTCAATGTAAAACTGCCCATCTGGTCATGAGAATGGTGACATTATTGATTCCAAACACTGCACAAATCAGTAGTTTAAAAGCTAAACCACATATGAGGGTGACACAAGGTGAACTCCAACAATATAACTTAGATATGTGGTTGAAACGGAAACTTCAATGGACATGTTACTTAGCATGACTTTAATTTCCAGTCAGTTGTCCAAAGTAAAAGTGCTGCCACCTGGTGGATCTGACAGAGACATGTTGCAGGAATCCGAACTGATGACAAAATTGAAGAATGAGACGAAACACGCCGAGTTCATGGAGCACAAGTTAACTGGCACCACGGTGGGTCAAGTCGGGGGGTTGGGGTGGGGTGGGGTGGTGAAGGCATATGATGAGAGATATGTACAAAGAACTTTCCAATATATCACAAATGTAATATTAATGATCTTTACTGCATAGAAAATCATACATAAAGGGCATGCCAAAGACAGTACACATATAACAACCCATTGGGCAAAATGGGCACATTATTTTATTGTAAAATAGTCAAATAGTGGTTGAAAATTTATGATTTTGACCACAGTGATTAATTGTTGACCATTGTTGTAATGTTTTGTTTTTATCTACTGACATCTGAATAGTGCACTGGTTAATATCATTGCTGGAAGGGGGGGACTGATGGCTAATAGTGTCTCTCCCAAAATGCGAAGGCAATGTGGGGAGAACAAAATTGCCAAAGTTTCGAAACGGTGGTTGGGAATAGGATTAGAACCCTGATTCCCTTGACTAACAGTCCGACACTGTTTGACCACCGTTGCCCAAAATTTTACTTTACTAAAACATCTCTGGAGTGGGCAGGGATGAATGGAGGTGTGGTGACTGAAACAATATTCTAGAAATTATTATTATTTGTATATGTGATGTTTTGTATTCATGAATTTTTGTCACAAAATTGGATAATGAATTATGTGATTGTCAATGTCTGGGATTTACTTATATGAAAATGCATGTGTGATTAAGCCAATTACACTTCTATGTGCTGTGACATATTTATTGCCATATGACTATAATACTATGACGCTTTATTTCTTAAAATGCCCATAATGTGTCCGCCGAATTTCTCTGAAAAGACATCAATTATCTTGTCTTAAGAGACGTAGGTGTTACAGACAGTGGCGAAGGCAGGCCACCATAAACTGGAGGAGAAAGTGGAGCATCTTCAGAAGGTGCTGGCTGAGAAACATGATACCATTGCAACCCTGCATCAGAGGGTAAATTCCTGTAGTTGGTAATTTCATGTGCTACTGTAAATTCTGCAAATTACATCTGCAATTTATCTCTATGACAAATAGGTTTCTGTCCAATTAATATCATATGTGGTAATACGTGAGATTAAGAACATACTTGATAGTTGTCTAGAGGTGAAAGGTAAAAATGTTTGGATTATTAAATTAACAGTGTTACTTGACTTGGCACACACTTAAATTATAATATAAGGTAATATAAGACATAATGGCTGTACGGCCATCTCCGATTTTGCTCTGGATAGTACTGTAAACCATTTTGAAAAATGGACATCAAAACTTTTGGTGTTTGAAATATTGTCAAACACATTTTTAACTGCATGGCTGCCAATCTCGGATAGATCTATAGCAACATATTTGTTTTCATATATAATGTAGAAATTATGTTTGCATTTTGAAAAAGCTATACAATCAGGGATATGCAGATATTTGAGAATTACAACAGTTTTGCTGTTCAGAGGCCTATTCAGAGGCATTTATTTCTAAATGAATGAATTAATCAGTGAATGGACGAATGAACGAAGAACGAATGAACAAAACGAACGAATGTATGTAATGAATGATTTTTGATTTTCTTGAGAAAAAAATGTGAGATGTTAACAAACCAAGATTGTTATTGATGTTATAGGAGGGCGACTTAGACATTTGGCAGGTTGTTATTGATGTTGTACGAGGCCAACTTGAGGCAGGTTGTTATTGATGTTGTAGGGGACTGACTTGAGGCAGGTTGTTATTGATGTTGTAGGAGGCCGACTTGAGGACATTTGGCAGGTTGTTATTGATATTGTAGAAGGCCAACTTTAGGACATTTGGCAGGTTGTTATTGATGTTGTAGGAGGCCACCTTGAGGCAGGTTGTTATTGATGTTGTAGGAGGCCGACTTGAGGACATTTGGCAGGTTGTTATTGATATTGTAGAAGGCCAACTTTAGGACATTTGGCAGGTTGTTATTGATGTTGTAGGAGGCCACCTTGAGGCAGGTTGTTATTGATGTTGTAGGAGGCCGACTTGAGGACATCTGACAAACTTGAGGACATTTGACAGACATTTATTGATGTTGTAGGAAGCCGAGTTCTTATTGATGTTGTAGGAGGCCGAGTTGGAGAAGCGGATGAAGGAGGAGACGAAGCGGGCGCACGCAGCTGAACACAGACTGACAGACGCTCGGGTGCGCAACAACACAACCACACACTGGGGCAGCTGCACTTGGCAGCACTAACATGAGAACAACTAAATACTTATACAAGCAAACATCCCCATCATCCAGATAGCACAGCATATACAGACATTTCCCAAAGTCTTCAGACATGACAATTAATTGTCATGACAAAGTTTATCAGTTAATTTATGTATAGGATCCCCCACTGTGTACCCCAATCAGTGGACCTTGGAACAATCACAGAAAACATTTGTTACACTGTGAACAGTTGGACATTAGAGTAACATTATGTCAGTTTAACGTCTAGCTGCCACAAGCCCTAAAACCTGTAATTTATAAAATAAATAAAAGCATTATTTTCTTCCCAGTGGTCATACATTAACTCCAAAGTTTGGCCCTTGATATGTATACACCAGCTGGGAGGAAATTGTTAATACATTAACTCCAAAGTTTGGCCCTTGATATGTACACCAGCTGGGAGGAAATTGTTAATACATATGCTCGATTATAATTAACAAAGGCATTTTTCCATTTAGGTTAATTCATTTTCCCATTAAATTAACTTCTTCAATTAAATATATTTAACAGTTCACTTTTTGTGTTAGTACCAAACAAGGATATACACACATGGCAATATAATTCTGATAGATTTTATTTAATCTCCTGTAGTCGCTTGCTACACTCCAAATGTAACATCCGCATGCCCCTTTTATTTACCGATGTCTTTACACATGATGTCAGTTTATCTACAAACCTCTGGCAAAGGTTTCTTTTATTAAGTTCTACTGGGTAATTTGTTTCATAGCATATGTTCTTGACAAGTAAAAAGGCAGGGAAACAGCGAGAATAGATTGAGCTCTATGCAAAATTTGCTAAATAAAACATTGCACTCGTTGACCTGCAGGAGAATATGCGTGAAGAGTTTGAAGCACTCGAACAGAAACTGACCAAGTTGCAGCAGACATACAACGAAAAGGACGATGAACTGCAGAGTGCGAAACACAAGGTCAGTACAACTGCGTTATATTGCTCTACATATGTGCAGCATTTTCAAGATCAATTTGGGTATTGTAAAAAATGTCTTGACATAAGAGTATAGGTTGAACATGATAAATACTCATTCTTACCAAGGACAATAACTGACAGGAACCAATTATCTGAAGATTGTGTTAATTCTAGCATTTTGAATATAATTAAACATCGAATTGACAGATATCTGTTAGGGGGCCCTAGGGGGATTTGTATGGCTTATCGATCCTGAGACTGACCAACCATTTTGTATTGATCTGCCTCTGAACTTGGTTTCCGAAGATTTAGGTGCAAAAGAAGTAACCTAATTATTATGATATGTACGTGGAGAATTTGGAGAAATGGCATCTACAGCTTACAACTTTGCATGGCAATCTTGTTTAATCTTGTTAAGTCTTATTAAATATTTTGCCACTGACGATGTGTTGTCCCTCCTGCTGTTGTACAGATCATGGAGATGGACAGTTTAATCAGAGAAAACAAGACTCGAGCCAGCATGGCTGACAGGAAACGCAATACTTCACTTGCGGAGGTTAGTTATAGAGTCAGTGAAGTATATATGCAAAGTGTATGTGAAATAGATGTGACATATATGTGAAGTATAAGCAAAGTATATGTGAACTTTATGAAGTATATGTGAATATGTGTGGTAAATCTGGGAAGTACATGTAAAGTATATCATGATATGTGAAGTATATCAAAGTATATGTAAAGTACATGTGAAGTACACATAGAGTATATATGCAAAGTATATGTTTATGAAGTACATGTGAAGTATATGCAAAGTATGTGAAGTAGATGCAAAGTATATGCAATCAAACATTTTACCCTATAGTATGACTTCCCAGATGTTCATGGGTGTTTGCAGAAATTCACCAGTGGATTTTGTTAATCAAAAAGTATTTATTTGAAATAAACTTTTCTAGCGATCTGTGGCCCCAAGTTGATAAAAAACATTACCCAGAGTATAAAGGACATCAACTGTTTCTTATCTTCCTCTCTTTCAGATCGAGATAAGCCACACTACTGAACGCAGAAAAGGGAGAATGGCGACTATTGCAAGAATACAGGGTGGAGGAACGGTGAGTACTATTTATGGGCAACTTACCATAGCTAGACATTACAAATATAGCAAGTACAGTGATATTATAAATCAAGATACATCATTGAATAACATTTTAAAAGAATTATTTATTATGGCTACTATAATGATTGTTTACAAAAATGTTTACCAAGTGTCAACAACATGTTACTAAAGACTGTCTAGAACAGATTTATCCATCGTGACCTGTTGCCTGGCAACAAGGTACATGAAGCCATCAATATGGATGTGCTACTCTCAGACATTCTGTCATATAGTCTGTTCAAATTTTCACTCCAAATTTTTTCTTTGCAAGAAATAACAGAGCAAAATTGTATGTGCGAAAACTATGTGCTTGTAACATAGACAAAGAGTGACGTATTGGAGCTGTAATTTGTAAATGTTTGTTTGCTATATGTTGGGAATAACAACAGCTTGTTTATTTGACGTTATGCAGGCCGCAGACAAATATGACCGGAGGGTAAGTCTGCTTCAGCGACATTTCATAAATACATCACAAGATAGCAAATGGCCTAGTGGGTATACCAGCAAACCAATACCTTATTCCTGTAAATATAGTCACTAGAAAACAACATTCTTTATCTTAACTTATCCCTCACTCCAGATGAAACTACCACTAGTATTCTTTTTTCCCCAGTACCATTCGACTTTGGAATTCCCTCCCTCAATATATTGTTAATCAAAACAGCCTGGATGCTTTTAAAAGCAACATCCAGACTTTGCACTAACCCATGTTTTAGACATTAACAAGTTCTTCTGCACGTATTTCTGTTTATTTACACAATAATTGTGTTCTTATATACTGCACTCTAAAAACAAAAACACTTTTCCTGTTCGCCTGCCATGCCACGCACCACCTGTATCCTCAGCATGTTGAAGAAGAAGAAGGAGGATTTGGAGGAGGGGAGGGGGAGGAGGAGAAGAAGAATATGGCCACCTAATGCAAAAAACATACATATTCCAAACTGCATTTCCACTCTAAATCCTCGATGGTCCTTCTGTGCATCCCTCTTCATCATTATCTTATTCATTCTGGCTTGTTGCGCTTCTGAGTTTAGAATTTTCATTATTACTACCCAGGACAAATAGGCAAGAATTATAATTGTTTTAATTATTTTATAAACAGAATCATAGGTCATGGCATAGAACATTTAAACTTTTTAGCTGCCTTTTTATAATATGCTGATATGAACATTTGTAAATTGATTATTATACATACCTTAATGTAGGACGTTTTAATATTAGTACCGGTATATATTTTTTGTGGACAACATATTAGATATCATTATAATTTGTTAATGTCACATTAGTACATACTACACAGCTAGAGGCTATCATTTGTTGGTAAGTGTAAAAGTAATGGAACTACATTTCTCTGTGGCAGGATACCATCAGTGAAGGAGGAGTTAGAATGAATGAAAGTTTCGGCTTGGTGAGTTACCTTATACTCACCTTTAATGAACAGTTTAACTGTTTATTAATAAACCTTGACATTATGTGTTGTCTTGCGACAAACACTGATATATATATAAAGAACATCTGCTACATTGGTGATAGGCTTCTTATCGTCATTGTAATTAAAATACATATATATACATAAATAAACATATTTCAAATACATTGCTAACTTTACTACCACATACAGAGAAACCAACGTACGGATTAAATGGAATTCGCTTCCTGGTAAATCAGCAGAAAATATCGTTACATTTCGCTGTCACCTGAAAACCTATCTTTTTAGTATCGCCTATCCTCCCTAGCTTCATAGCACATCCATCCATTTGTTGACGACTTTCACCTAACACACGATAAGATTGATAAGAGGACAATTGTGCCACCTAGTGGACAGAGGGGCAGGCCCAGGGAGCCTCGTGTGGACTGTGTAGGCTATGTACTGTTCACTGTTTGTTTTCTTTTATGTATTTCATTGAACTACTGCTATGACAGCACTGGTGGTGTCTGGTTGTACATAGCTACAGTGTAGCCCTTTGACCTTAGTAGCAATACATGTCTATGTAATATACCAGTTTATGAATATTTAGTGTGTGTTGAAAATAGAGATTATTACATGTTGATCCATTTCACTAGTTCGATGGGCTTGCCAAGAAGATAAGAGCTGGATTAACAAGGATAGACGGAAGTAAGCAGATGAAGGTTAGTGTGGAATTTCTGTTTAGCATCATTGAAGGATACAATCTGATTTTACTCACCTGCTTTTCTAGCTACCAGGGCATTTACAGTATGAATTTGTATTTTAATAATGTTAAATCATATTTTTTTACTTAATTATGATTACTTGCAAAAATGGCCATCCCTGTTAGGACAACCTGGTAGGTCACATGATCCATGGTAGCAGTACTGACCAAATGTAAGGAAACATACAACACCGTTACATAAACACCATAACTAGCCCGCATAGATATGTCATTGTTTCAGTACGTGTCAAACCTATCACCAGAAACAACTGCGTCATGCACATGCTGCAGACAATTTTGCATGTTCAAAATGTCCTAGTCGTGATAATGTATAATTGCCAAATAATATTCGTATTGCTATTTTATTGGCATATGGGTAGACACATTGTGTCAGGGTCTACTTCATGTTGCCAAGCAACCTAGTCGATGTCATGTGCCAGGGGGCGCTACATACACACTGGCAACATCGAACTGTTTATGTAATTTTGGACTTGTAATTGTAGATTTCACCTGTAGCATTGCAAATAATTAGATATAGTAATTACAAAAGGTAATTTGTAGATATTAGTTACGTACATTTGCTATGCACGTTATCCGCTATAATTAATATCTGCCCACATAGTGAAATGTTGTATGCCATATATATGATGGCAGAACAAACTCCCACAGGGTTTATTCCCCGAAGTATTTATCATGCGCATGCGGTTTGTACACTTGCTGTAAGTTACATTTTAAGTTGCAAACCACTGATTTATTCTAATACCCATTAGGAACCGACGACATATTATGAAAAAATAAAGAGGTTACATTTCATTCGTGAGTCATACAGGCATGTGAGAGGAGGCAAGTTATTTCCGAGGAACATTTGCGCGCGGCACGGCAAACTGGGGAAGAAAGGGGGGTCTGGATTGGAACTCATAATTTTTTTTTAAGACATTGTTTGTGATGCAATCTTGTGTACACACTGTTTTTGTTTAATCCTGTAACTTCCATTTCATATAAAATCACAAACATAGTGCATAGAAACACTACATTTGGGATTTTATTAATCGAAATTGTAAACATACAGTTCCCTGCACATAACTGTAAAAGCACATACTTTTCATATCACACAAAAAACCAGACACAGTGTATACTACATCGTCAAAACTACAACATTACACAAGTGGTCAACGTAAACAAAATATGCAAAAATGCTTTAAATAACCAATGTTTATTAAAATGATAATTCTAATGTATAGTACACTGAAATTCACACACAAATGTCCACATCAACTAGTGTTCATTGAAACCATAAACTTGTAAACTTTACAAGTGTTCATTGTGGACATGTGTCACTTGCTACACAGTAAAGCTGTATCATACAATAACAATGAAGGCAATACTCAACACAGTGGTACTAGTTCACAGGACTACTTTATTTTGGCAACTGCCTGTTTACTACAGTACATCAGCCCTTAGGGCAGAATCCAGTGCCCCTCAATGACACATCATTAATCTGACCAATGCCATGGCATGCAACCTGCGTAATGTCTACTAGGGTTGTAGTCTCTTAAGGATATTGTCTTTTAGTAACCAGTCCAATGTGTGACAAACACACTACACAGGCAGGTGAGAGGAGGCAAGTCACTTCCGAGGAACATTGCGGCAAACTGGGGAAGAAAGGGGGGTCTGGATTGGAACTCAGAATTTTTTTAAAGACATCATTGTTTGTGATGCAATCTAGTGTACTTTCACATTGCTTTTGTCTAATCTATATAAAATTACAAACATAGTGCATAGAAACACTACATTTGGGATTTTATTAATCAACAGTGTAAGCATACAGTTCCCTGCACATAACTATAAAAGCACATCATTTTCATATCACACAAAAAACCAGACGCAGTGTATACTACATTGTCAAAACTACAACATTACACAAGTGGTCAATGTGAAAAAATACACAAAAATGCTTTAAATAACCAAGGTTTATTAAAATTATAATTCTAATGTACAGTACACTGAAATTCGTACACAAATGTCCACATCTACTAGTGTTCATTGAAACCATAAACTTGTAAACTTTACAAGTGTTCATTGTGGACATGTGACTTCACTTCTTTTCTTGCCTGTGCTTGATCCTGGCACTCACAGCTTTCTTTCTCTTCTCTGCCTGAGCAAGGACTGGGGAGTGGAGGTGAACAGATTTCAGTCTCTTTGGCACTTTGCCTCTTGGGCTTGGCTCTTGGGAAACTTGTTCAGCTGCTTTTTTCTTGCTTCTTCAAATTCAACTCGTCCCCTCTCTGTACAACATCCTTCATGGTGCACGCCATATCCCCTAAAAGTGTTCATATTAACAACGTCAGGTAAATTTAATTCAAATTGTTATTTAATTAATAATAACCTAAACCACTTTATGTTGACACATTATCGCCCATCCAAGAAAACTTACTAAGTTTTGGCATATATTTATTTTTATCCAAAATAATCTATAAACCCATCTAGGATACCTTAAAGTTATCGCCAAAACTTATACTCCGCTTACTATTCGCGTTTACATATCGTTAATGGTGCTGTATTATGCCATGACCCGTAACGCCAGCGACGTGAGTATAATGCAAATCCCATAGCATAGGCCATTACAATGCCTCGCGTGGCAGGCTAAACGGTCTAATATTTATTGAAATTACGATCTTAAAACCACTCGACTGCTACGTTAATTCCAATAATTCTGTAAATGACTCATACAAGAATGTTTGAAATAAGAGCGGACAACTTACCGTAGACCGTAGCTCATGCTTCGTTCGACTGAACCCAACTGTGAATTTCGAAAACAACTTACAGCCGCAACTGATTTGCTGCCAAAACTCATGCACGGATTGTAAGCTGGCCCGTGATTAGCAGTTTCTGACCATTCAGAATGTGGCTTGCTTTTGAAAAAGGACGACGATCACGAAATTTATAATTGTTATTGTCGATGTTTGCCAAGTTACAACCCCCCCTATATTAAAAACAGTTTTTCGGACTTGGACGAATCACAGAAACGGCCAAATCGAGTTCATGAACCGTGGAAATCCGCGTAAGAATCTCATGCCTGGTCATAGATTATTCCCTGAAAGTTTGGCACCCATGCAAGGTGTCTAGGAGGAAAACATTGAGATACATACATATACACTAGCTCAGTCATAGATTTGTATATATATATATATAAATGATTATTTAAAGTTTATTATTAAAAGTACCTCATTTAGTGTATTTTGTATGTTAGTTTATCAAGTATACACCTTGATATTGACGTTTTATATTCGATGAAATGGCATAACAAATCTAAACTTAATCTGGTGCTATGAAATTAAATTAAATACCGTTATTACTAGAAAACAAACTGAAGCAGCGATCAGTGCTAGTGTGATGTGTGTTCACCAGGTGGAGGACCTGATCGCCCACCTGCAGGATGAGACGAAGCGGGCCGATGCAGCTGAGGCACAGCTGCACAATGCTTATGTACGTATACTCACTCAATCTCTATAAGTTAATAAGGGAGTGGGGAAAGTGAGGAAAGGGGAGAGAGAGGAAGAGTGGGAGCAGGAAGAGAGGGAGAGGGAAGAGAGGTTGAGGGGTGAGATGGGGTGCACAGAGAGGGAGCAAGGACAGAAGGAGAGAGAGAAGAAAGGGGTGAGAAACAGCTAGGAGAGAGAGAGCGAGAGCGAGAGACAGACAGACAGACTGACAGACAGAAATGGATAGAGAAAGAAGGGGAGAGAGATGAGACCAGAGAAGTGTTGTGAAAAAAAAGCATTATGTGCTAAACTTAATGAGAAGACCATGCTAGACTGGTCATTCTGGAGAAACTACACCAGTCCAAAATAATTGCCATAATACCTGAACTGCCTCTAATGACATGTCCACCCACATCCCCGGGTTCAATACAGCTGGCAATAACAACAGTCAGAATCTGTTTCTGACACTGAAGAGTGTATGCCTTGCATAAGTACATAAGTAACAACATATCATCTCTTGTCCTATGCTATGAAACAATCACAGGCGTAACATGCACCCTGACTAATACTACTGCCATGATTCATGGCCAGGGATGTGCAATGTTCTATCAACCAGGAGCTGTCTGTTTGCAGGTGAGAATTGGGAGGCTGGAGTCGCAGTCACGGAGTGCCCGCACCTCTATCAAAGAGCTCAAAATCTACCCAAGTCCTCCAACCAAAAATGCTGGGGACGTTGGTGTGTAGTGGTGCAGCAAATCATACGCAGTGTTACAGTACAATTTAAGGAACACTGGTGTGCAGTGGTGATGCAGAAAATACTGCCTGCAGTGTAACAGAACAATCTAGACACATTGTATGTAGTTGTGTGGCATAAAATCACATACAGTGTTACAGGACAATCTAGGCACACTGGTGAGTAATGGCTTTGTGGCTACAGGACAATCTAGACACATCAGTGTGTAGTACCATCACAGTAAACCACACATGCTGCACGCCACGATATTCTAGATACTTCACTGTATGGTCGCATTGCAGCAAATTGAACACGTTGGCATACCGGATACCAACTGTCACATTTAACGACATGTAACAAGACCTGACTGACCTAATAAAAACTATTCAATATCAGCATCGAGTCACACAATGAGTGCGTGCATGTGTTTGTATCCATGTACACATGTACAAGTGAGAGTTGGCGAGTGTTTCTAACTAGTTTTACCCACCTCTGTGCTAAGAGATGATCGCATAAGTTCAAAGTCCCCAAATACACACAAATACCCATTATATAGGTGTACAGATGGTTTGGTTGTCCCCATGTATATTGGCGAATATAAATTGCTACCATCTAGTGAGTGAAACAGGTTTATACAAAATGGAGCTAATAGTCATATTTAGTAGTAAAAATTGCAAGTCTCATACCAGCTATTGGTGGGGTTTGTGAGGGGGGGTTGAACCAATACTAAAAGTATAATGTTTTTTTGGACATTGCAAACTTATGAGACCAGCCCTAAAATATATCGAGATGTATCAATGGATTGTTTTCTCACAACTATAACATATACGTGACGTGGCACAGCAAAAGGGGTTTTAAGTTGCAAAATAGTAAAATGGAGTTTCATACCTTTTGGACTGCCTGGATCACGATACCTCATTTGTGGAAATATCATAAGTAGTTTTGAAACTGTTTGCTAAAATTGGAGCAAACTTTAAAATGCCACATTTTCAGAAACAAGGTCATTTTGACTTGTATTGCCCACTGCTTTTTAATCAGTGGTTTCCTAAATGCCCATATTTTGTTAGTTTTGAATTATTTGTCGAAGAAAATAAAGTGGAAATTGCGAGATGCCATTATAAGATATGCTTTTGTAAAAATCACAAAACGGGACATGACCTAGAAGCTATTTTTTGCTCATGTACAGAATACGCCTGTGTGACCTAACACCAGGTTCACTGTGGCAGGTCACATATCAAGAGGTCCTGACGACCCGTGGGAACACAGAATGACCAGACCCCTTACCTACCTTGGGGGCATAGGGTGAGATGCTACAAACACCCTGGAAGTCAATGGCCTCTGTGCGTCGGAAGAAGCCGTGTTTGTAGATGAGATCCTTCATGACCTCGCCCTCCTTGCGGCCAATGCTCATACTCTTATACTTGCTCTCGTCCAGGTTGTCAGCCGTGATAAAGTCTGGGTCGGTGATCAACTTGGCGCTGTTGTCAAACAGGTAGCACCTGAAGGGCAGGCAACAATTATGGTCATTTTGATGCATACATGTGAGAAGTTTGTGTCGAGGAGTGGGAAACTTAGAATTTTACTGCACAACATATATAACACACAAGAAACAAAAAATACATAAGATACATAAAATACACAAGTAAAATGTACACAAGATACAAAATATACACTAGAAACAAAAAGACAAAACGTACACAAGACATACAAGAAAAGATACAAAGGACACAGAAGATATGCCAGATACACAAGATATATAAAATACAAGATATAAATGACACACGGTATACAACAGATACGCAAGATACACATGACAAACAAGATGTAAAAGAAACATAAGATGCAAAATACAAAAGGCACAAATAACACAAAATATACACGAGATACAAAAGACACCAAGAACATGACAAATGCACAACATACAAGAGATGCATTTCCTAATGGGGATCACAATAAAAGTTCCCGATAATGCTCCCCACCACTGATAAGTAATGAATGCTCCCTAACTGACCGTGTCTCACAGTCAGGCTCTCCGTCTGGACATGAATACTTCTGACCGCAGGACTTGGTAAGGTCGCTGGCCTGCATGTGAGAGGTGGTGATTTCGTGGAAGCGGCTGTAGAGTATGTCAAGACTAGTGACCGCCTCGACACGCTCCGTCGCACAGCGTGGGTGGTCCGAGTTGGCGCCTGGAGCCCGACTCACGTAACAACTACCTGAGAAATGATAATATTTTCATTTGTATAGCACTGCATATAAACCTGTTTAGAGTCAATTAAAATACATTTGTGAAATGTAGTTACTATAATAAAATGTTAATAAAAGAATAATGAAATAATACAGAATATAATTATTATACATTTGTAAAGAATTAGCTTATGTAAAATGAAGAATAAACTAAATACTGATTAAATGCGGTATTAAAAACAAAGAAATTAGTCACTGCTTTAAAATCAATGAAGTAATAAATAAATAAATAAAATGCAAGAAAAGATCAACCATGTCAGTGATGATAATATCATGTAATATTTACTACAAAAGGTTCTATAAATAATCTTCAAATGCTGTCTTAATTAAAAAGATAAGTCTTAAGTTGGAGACTAAACCATTCGAGTGGGTCAGCGATACGGATATATATATCTACATTCACAACAATTCCAATTATTCATAGGACGATTCTCATCACTAGATCCACTTGGTTCCTCGATGATCAGACACACCTCTTCAGATTCTTAACACTAACAACTCATAGTTTCCGGTTCCAGTAGATAGGTGCTTCATAATCATGTGGTATTGCCTTAATAGACCAAAATTTATCTACGTGATCCTCAAATTACTTTACTGTTCTAGCTTGTATTACTGGTTTAGGTAGGCTATTCCACAGTTCAACCACTCTAAGTTCAACAGGGGGGTTTAGTGGCTGAGCCCCCAATAACTGTGGCGGGGGGCTTAGCCCCCAATATTTAGGTAATTTTGTAGTGTAACTGTTTTTGGTGGGGGGGGGCTGGAGAATGGCTTACTGCCCCAATTTCAATGGAAGGTGGTGCACGTTTTGTTTGAAATGAAGGTTTTTGGACTGAGTTCTTTTATGTGGGAGGCCCAAGGGTGGGTGCAATTCGAAATATATATAGGTAAGGACATTTTTTTAACATTGAAGAACAGCACCCCCCATCTTCTGGTGTGATGAGCCAAGCTGTCAGCTAGCAGAGAAACTAGTCTTGTCAACGCAGTGGCAACACATCTTCCGACAGCACCCACCTCTTGTTACGTCATTATGAACTGAAACAGGGCGAAGTTGAGTGGAGTGCTGCAGAATATTCTGCGCAGCTCCCCAATATTAATTTATTTTGTTCCGACACCTATGTATTGTTATTATTACTTTCAACTGTACACTGACCAATGATGCAGTCTTCGTCTGTGTCGCAGCGACAGCCTCCAGGCCATGCTCCGGAGGCTGAGATGTTGAGACATTCCTCCGTGGTGCGTGAGGTGATGCCTTCAAACAACGCCTGTGAGATGGTGATGATCTTCCCAACCCCAGCTGCATCCATGTAAGCTGTCGAGATCGATGTCTTCGAGGGGTTAGATGTCGCGCGCTTGTACCATGACCGTCTGGAAGTTAAACAAAATGGATCTAATGAAACTGTATATTTAACGAGACCAAAAACTGACGTCACAATCAAAGTTACGGGCATGAACTCCATAAAGCTTTGTTTACCAACCACGTTACACAAGTGCATTTGCATTACATCACAAGGGTCACATGACATCTGCTAAATATTTCCCGCATGCAGTTATTGCTTAAACAATTTTACCTTGTTTTGTCGCAACAAAAAACATTTGGCCAAAATTTCAACAAAATATCAGACTGAATCATATGAGTGTCAACCATTTTGTAAGCTTGATGAACCTTGCTGCTATGAAATTGGTCACATGATGGATCTATTAATAGATCAGCTCTTTAATCCAACCTTCTTCAGGATTAAATGAGAACTTGCTGACATGTTTTAAGCCATATGCTTATAAGATAAACTATTAATTTATAAATTGTCATGTCCATTGTTTGGTGTGTGGGCTGATTTATTGGTACTTGGTGAGGTTGTACGTGTGGGTTGACTTACTTGGTTGGGTCATACGTGTGGGTTGACTTACTTGGTGGGGTCATACGTGTGGGTTGACTTACTTGGTGGGGTCATACGTGTGGGTTGACTTACTTGGTAGGGGTCATGCGTGTGGATTGATTTACTTGGTGGAGGTTGTACGTATGGGTTGACTTATTTGGTGGGGTCATTGACTTACTTGGTGGGGTCATACATGTGGGCTTACTTACTTGGTGGGGTCATTAACTTACCTGGTGGGGTCATATGTGTGGGGTGACTTGCTTGGTGGGGTCGTACGTGCGGGTTGACGTATTTGGTGGGGTCATACATGTGGGTTGACTTACTTGGTGGGGTCGTTGACTTACTTGGTGGGGTCATATGTTCGGGTTGACCTGTGGGCGGGGTAGGTCCTGAAGAGGCCACTTCGCATGCCCACATACGTCCATTTGACGTCATCGACGCCTTCAAATGTCCGACTGCGCCAGAGCTTCTCTACAGCCTGGGTGATCAAGGCATCTGCCCTGTAACCACCCGTCCAACCAACTCAGACCTGGACAACTCAACTGTAGCTGAAAGGCTTGGTTCAACGAACTACACTGAGACATGAGTCTATTAAAATCTACTTTTAATATAAAACACTAATCAGAATGTACTTACTTGCACATTTTTTCCTAGTAAATATTTACAGCACCATTTGTAGCAGATACAGTGAATACTGGCTATATGGAGTGCTGATATAAGGAACATCTGCAAAGGAACTACCGTGAAATCCCCATCTTGACCTGCACCAGACTGACATATATCGATTGTTCATAATGCTTCGCATGTTTTCTGCGATAGTTCCAAAACCCGTCAATCAGATGTACAATGGGCATTTTAATAATAGTTTTAAGATCATGATCAGAACACAGACCTGATGCCCTTCTGGTACTTCCCTCCTCCCTCGCACCCAACGTCCTGCCCCATCCCATTGATATACAGGTGTGCATCGACAGTCTTCCGAGCAAGATCATCATCGTAGAAGTATGCGTTTGGATCGCAGTGGCACTTTGGTGCGAGAAAGATGCTGGAGTGAAGATAGGACACACGCAGGCCCGGGTACTTCTTCTCTGTCGCACCTACTTTTAGGTATTCAAAGGTACCAGGCAACTGTTTGCGAGCCAGGGTCGAGTTGTACTCAATCAGCAGGTTGAAGTAACTCTTGTCATAGCGACTTCTGTCGCTTGGTTCCTGGGCTCGGCGGAACACCTAACAGAAGAACAAATTCATTTAAGCAGCTTACTAAATAGAATATCTTCATTTAAATAGCTTACCAAACAGGACATAGCTGTATGTAATCATTTCTTGGCTCTCTTCAGGTTTCTGTAATTACTGTATAACTTTATTTGTTATAATGATGGTACCAATGTAACTTAAAAGCTGAAAGTTCAACTTTGTTTCAAGTGACCTAACTACCTCACTGGAGTTATGCAAAAGTTAAGAACAGGATAATTTGTTTACATTTTATAATGTATCTAATTAATATCTACTTACTTTTTAACGATTATTTTATATATATTTTTTTATCATATGGACATTTTAATTATACATGTATCTATTCATTTAAATATTTTAATTTATTTATATATCTATTTATTCCACTTCTACAAAGGATCTGTGATGGTACATTTTGTGCGGAATGGCACAAGCGAAACAGACACGAACTACATCACGTCTGCCACGCGAAAGTGCACATAATAATAATAATAAATAATCTAATTAATATACATGTGTGTGTGCGACTATAACAGCCAATTTTTTTATGATAATATTTTATTATTTAGTAATGTAAACATCATAGATTATGTAATTCACTGGATAGTTGAGTGCCACTGATCACCTTATCAGTGTCGGAGAAACTGAATGCAAACGAGTACTCAGAGTCATGGAGAGCAGCGTAGTAATATGTCGCAGCAATGTACTTGTCCTGCAAAACAAACAAAATGAAGATACTCACAATTAGGGAAGATGGCATAGGCCCCTACAGCATACATACTCTAATATGTGAGATTGTTTGTAACAACTAAATTCCATTTATGTTAAAAACTTTACAAGAAAACTTGACAAACACAGCATGCACTTACTGTTTACAGAATGCAATTGTGCTATGCATAACTAGTCCACTCAAGAAATTATACTGTAAAGTAAAAGGTAAGATCTTATATAGCGCAGTATCAAGTCCTTCGGACTGCTCAAAGCATACTTTACTCCCTGGCAGACCTGTTCAATCGAACACCACCTCAACTTCTCTGGGGAGCATTCAGCCATGCTGCAATTAATGCTCGAAGACTATTCATACACAAATAACAAATATCCACCAGGCCAGATACTTATTCATACAGCTTAGTGAACTTGCCCAAGGTTCTCTCAACTGAGCCCAACGTTCTAATCACTGTATAAATACACCGTTCCCCATTTAGTCTTTCACATGCACAATCGACCCTACAAGGAGCAGTTTTATTAACTCATAAATCAACATGTCAACGCAATTACTCTTACCTTTCCGAGTCCCTTGCGAGCCTTCTCTATCCTCAGATGTCCCGTCTTTCCTGCCTTCATTTCCCGCACCACTTCGGAAAACTCTGCTGGCTTCCCTCCCTTCTGTTCCAGTTGCTCAATCGGGATAAAGATGGGATCATCCACGAGCTGAAAGACGCTTCAGATTAAAAGGGAAACCACTGCAGCAAGACGTAATGGGTGCATATGTGACATTTAATTTCTTCCAATAAGTTGTGTCCAGGACTGATATTGTTAATAACAAATATAACTTCCAGCTAAAAATAGCATCTAGCTTACAGTTGTATTGAAGGTAAATTGGTCAAAAGTAATATTTTATAAATATATCTACATTCTTAAGCAGCATATCAATTTCTTTAAAGGCAGATTATAAGAAAATGTAGACATCAACTGCTATGCTGGCACTGTTGTCACTACTGTCAGATGCATAATACTGTGGAATGCACATTTTCCTCTTGGTATTACATGGACATGGGTGAGTAGTTGCCTCTTAATAAAGACTGCCAACAATTACTAGTTCATAATACTGACAGCAGTAATAATTATATTCATTTATGTACTGTGAAATTAATATAAAAAAAACACTTGCTGATATCAATGACAAGGGGTGTCATTACTCATGCGTTTTGCACTAAGTCAACCCCCTTGCTACAGGTAAAATGTGGGTCAATGATGACATATACAAAATGGTTTCACACAGCACATCTTACATTGGTACTAGGCTTGAGGCGGGGGTGGAAGATGGTTTCTCCCTGCTTGTTGATGAGAAAGGAGTAGACTGTGCCCCACTGGTGGTGACTCAGAAAGTTCTCCGTCTCTTCCAGAGTTGCATCTATCCCGGCCACTCCTATTGTCCTGTTGTGTATGGACGGAGAAAACAGTGTGTGTGGGGGACTGTCAGGCGGGACAGACTGCTAGCAGGCTGTCTCTGTAGCCTGCCAACATATTTCACATTGCTAACTTCTGTAGACAGTTGGATGGGTGGTTTTTAATGGAAAATTGGATAGATGGATGGATGGATGGATGGATCATGAAAAATTAATTGATCAGCAGAATTGTGGATATCATCAACTGAAAATTTAGTTCACATAAAATGCTGCGTCTCTGGTGAAGTAAACTATTGCTTTAGAAATTATGGGGTATAAATTGCAATACAATTATTTCAAGAAAATTATTTCAAAACCAATTAAAGTAAAATAGTGATGTTGAATTAGGAGCACTGTAATCTTGAACATAAAAATGCTTCTTTAACTGGTTTATTCCATCATGAAAACAGTTCTTTCATGTCCAAATATGTGAATAGTTTAATAAATAATATACGAGGTTGGTCAAACAAATTGGGTCTGGTCATTACATCTTGTTATTTGCCAAAGCCAAATCATAGGGCCAACATTTACCCACTGAATTTGTTGGTAACATGGTTTTTGAGAGTGCAAAGAAAGTTTACAACATGAACACAGAAACATGTGCATAATCGTATCTTGCATTCTCTTTAAGGCTACAATTTAGAAAATCACTTGAATTGCTTCCTGGGCAGGAGTTAAGTTAAGAGTGTGATGGTTTAACCAAACCTACATACAAAAGTTGTATGAATGAGCTATATTCTAGAGTATCATTGTGGATACTAGGTAGATTTGGTTGTTCGCAAAATTAATTTCAAATGAGACGGGTGAAAAAAAAACCTGAAGAATTACACACTTTTAAAGGTGTACCAATGCCTGAGTACCTACCTGCCATCAACCTTGCTGATACAGGCCACCACGTAGGTGACCATGAGACCCAGCCCCCAAGCGTCCAGGTAGGGAGATGTCCACAAGCCCTCTGTGTTCTTGGCATTACTTGACAGGAAATCAAAGTAGTTGCTCATCTCAGAGATAAGGTTCTCGCCGCTGGTGAGTTTCTTCATGCTGCCACGGTGGTTGCAGGCGAGTCGCCCGGGGAACATCTCGCCATCGTCTATGGTCAGATAACTGAAGATGCGCGCCTGTACATAGGGGTAGAGTAAAATATGTGCCTGCACACAGGGGGAGGGGTGGTAGAGTAACACGGCGGTGGGGTGGTAGAGTAACACAGGGGGCAGGGTGGTAGAGTAACAAAGGGGGTGGGGTGGTAGAGTGACAGAGGGGGTGGGTGGTAGAGTAACACGGGGAGCAGGGTGGTAGAGTAAAACAGCAGGTGGGGTGGAAGAGTAACAAAGGGGGTGTGGTGCTAGAGTAACACAGGGGGCGGGTGGTAAAGTAACACAAGGGGCAGGGTGGTAAAAGAACTTGTGGGGCTGTCTATTTATCTCGCCATTTGTCAGTCTCTCTGTCAGACTGTCTACATAATCATGTCTGTCTGGTCGGTGTGTCTGCCCACCTGCCCGCTGATCCATACTCTGCTATAAATGATGTGCATATATTTAAAAGTGGATACAACAGTCAACTTGTGTCAAAATCTACATTAAAAAACAGTTACAATATGAAGTACATAAAATATATCAATAATAATTTCAAAATAAAAAAAAAAACGTAAGTTATTATGCTGATTAAAAACCTTTGGTTTTTAAAACATTACAGAGGATTTGTTTTTGTGGAATCCACCCGACAAATATCATAAAAATCCTGTGAAAAACTATTAATATAGATCATTGATACCTGTGAGTTCATGAGTTCATTCCTACTGTGTGCTACGTCCCACGCCTTCGACCAGTTGTATTTACAGATGGGTCCAGGAACGTAGCCGCTCCGGGTGTAGTAGCCTAGTAATCAATTCATGTTGTTATTGACAAACCACATATTCAAGGGGATTATGATTATAGCATACTGTCAGACTTTTGGATAATGCCATTACGTGATTGTAGAATGAATCTGCTCATTTATATATATATGTGATCTGCTCGTTATTATCGAAAATACATGGTCAGTGAATTAATTAATTTTAGTTTAATATGCAGTAATCTGAACCTGAACATTTTAGGTGTTACATTTTGTATAACAATAGTAATAGTATATCTTTATTTTAATAAATAAATATATATATTAAAATAAAGATATTATAGTTAACAGTATTAAAATATACAAATATATATTTATAATATACATATATATACATTATGGGTTATAATGTAAGTCAAAATAGACATATAGACATACAGTATGTGCAATTGCTTGTGATTGCAAATAATAGGTACTATTTATTACGACAGAGCACAAAACTAAGTTACAACAACTATGCAGAAACAAGTGTCAACTGGAGTACAAACTGTACACTTAACTGCATCACATTGTCGTTTACATCTGCACATGTCTACCGCAGACATATTTACCTGGTGTTGTATGCCAATTAAAGCTACACACAGGTACAGTGTATAGGTAGACCTACGGTGCATACACTTATCCAACATAAAGAAAAAGGATGGAAAAAATCCTACTAAAACACAACTTGTACAAATAAATCTATGCAGTTAACTACACCAACTGCTAAACAAACATCTCAATACAAATACATAACATAGCTGTCTACAACGAACCTAGAAACAAAACCGCAAGAGTCCTAGATCTACCCGGGTACACAACATGACAACCAACTAGAAGGTCCTTGGACCAAGGGAGACGTATGACAGACCTGGTCCACATCTCACTTCCTCTCCGTCAGTGTCCTTGCCGTCAGTCACGAACACGATCACTGACTGACATCCTGTCTTCGCCTTGCCATTGAGCAGGTCAAAGGCCACATCAATACCCCTCCTGGCCCACCATAACAGCAACAGTTCACCCTGCTTTGACCACACATCCACAACTGCTACAGGGCATTAATATTACTACCCTGGTACTACAAGAAATAAACTAGTTTCTGGTGGGTAATTAAATTGCTGACAAATTACTGACCCAGTGGAGAAGCTGACTCACTCAGAACATTCAAGATGTGTGCGATCAGCTTGTTTGCGTTACAAGCTATGTAAGTTTTGCTTTCGTGATTTCAACCATTCTTGTCTTCAATCCTGTCATTCGACACAGCATTTTGATGTCTTTAAAATTGTGTAGCTACAATCCAACATTGTTGAAATCCTTGTCCAGCATCGTTGACAACTGGCTGACTTAAACAAGATATATCTGTTAAAAATAAAGTTTCAATAAAGAAAAGGTAAGTACAGCGCATTGTCCAATCCTTAGGACTGCTCAGAACATTTCACAATTCACTGTCTGACCTGTTCAATCGAACACCACTTTGACTTTTCTGGGAAGCACTCAGGCATGTTGCAATTACTGCATGAAGACTATCCGTGTATAAATATCCACCACTGTCTGTAGCCAGATACTCATTCAAACAGCTGACTGAACTAGAGCAATGGGGAGTGAATAAATCTGCCCAAGGTTCATGGATTCTAACCTGGAATGTCTCGATTGAGAGTGTGATGCTCTCACTGCGCCCCACACATCACAGTAGCATGTATGCACTGATAGAGCAAAGTATTACAACTACTTTCCCCGTAACATTTTCTACAATATATTTGGAATTTGTCATTCATATTTTCTCTTTCCAAAAGATCTTGGCCAGAGTCTTCCTTTTGTTATCTAGTTGCACTTCCATGTAATGTATGTTTTTCCAACCGACTCAATGTTAAATATAGGTACATTTAACACATGTGATATATCTGTATTGTCATTATTAATAGCATTAAATCTCCACTTTTTATTCTAAAGTGAAATGACACATCTACTGAGGATGGATGCAGAACTAAATGTGCCACTGCTCTGTGATACTGAGATGAACTGACTGCACCTAATGTAAGATGAGAGTTAACCACTCACTCTAGTTCACTGGTTCCACCTGGCACTAGTTTGAATGTCTTCTCTATCAAGTCCTTCCTGTGGGCCACTGTCGCTGGCACCATCCGCTCCTGCTGACAACTGAGCACCTTCGTCGAGAAATAGTGCCACCTGACGAAAAATAAAGGTAAGTTCTTACATAGCGCAGTATCCAGTTGTCAGGACTGTTCAAAGCACTTTACACTTTACTCCCTGGCAGACCTATTCAATCGAACACAATCTCGTCTTCTCTGGGAAGCATTCAGCCATGTTGCAATTAATGTGCGAAGACTATTCACGCCAAAAAGAATGCGGTTACGCCTAAAAAAATGCGGCTTAACAACACTAGACCAGGAGATTGAGAGGAGATCAGATAGAAGTGTTTAAAATAATGAATGGTTATGAAAATATTGATAGAAATATTTTGTTTTCAGTTAAGAAAGATAGGACTAGAGGACATGAAGTTACATTAGCAAAGGAGCAGTGTAGATTAAATATAAGAAAGTTCTCATTTTCACAAAGGACTGTAAATGAATGGAACAGATTATCTGCTGATTGTGTGGGTGCTAGTAGCGTGAATATGTTTAAAAATAAAATCGACACATACCTCAGAAGGGCGGGATACACATAAATAAAAGGGTCGGACTCTCGATAAGCCAAAGGGCTTCCTTGTTCACCTGCCACCTAGAGTTAATTCACTGGGTGGCAATCTTGTTAAATCTTGTTAAATCTATTCGTGCACAATTATCCACAACTATCTACATCCTGGTACTCATTCAAACAGTTTGAGTGAACTGGAGAAACGTGGAGAGAGTGAACTTGCCCAAAGTTCAACGTGGGAGCACAGGATTCGAACCCGGGTTCTCTCAACTGAGAGCCCGATGCTCTGTCGACTGTGCATGGTGTCCTTAATCTATAACATGTTTGCTGTAAATGAGTACAGTAATGACTGTATGATTTGGATACTTAAATAACTAAGTTATCAGCTGTCCGAAAACATACAATACACATTAATAATTTTTATGTCCGATTATATAGAAAAAAATTATATTTACTGAAGTGTCCGAACATATAAAGTTCTCAAAAATAATTATACTTGTAGATTTTTAGGCAGTCATTATTGTACATTTGTACCTTGTTTTATGGTAATACAGCCACCTTACAATTATGATCATCCAACGACAGTCACAAATTATTTCATTAACAGAAAAGTATATTGTATTAGTCCCGCTGATACAATTACAGTGTACATTGCTACTGAAATCATGCTGGCCTAGTCCCGTGAGGCGGTCTCAATGGGGAGCTTCCATTGTTGATGAAATAGTGTGAAGACTTGTGTTTATGACTGTTTGTGTAACAGTACAGAATTTGTATTGTTTTACAACAAAGAAAATCTGCTTTAGGCATACAGAATGTGTACCTAATCCCATTGTAACTGTCTTTTATATATTTGTATTCAATCTGTGAGAATGTGTTCTTGCAATCATATATGGTATTAATTTATTGGCAGATTTTAAAATAAATAAATTTTTTCATTGCATTTAAGAAATTTGGCCTGCTAGTTAGGTCACTTTACTAATCAAGTGACTAGCCCAATCCTGAGGGCGACCGTAACAGATAGGTTCCACTGCCTACATGTCTGTATGTATCAAGTGACTAGCCCAGTCCTGAGGGTGACAGTAATAGAGAGGTTCCACTGCCTACATGTCTGTATGTATCAAGTGACTAGCCCAGTCCTGAGGGTGACAGTAATAGAGAGGTTCCACTGCCTACATGTCTGTATGTATCAAGTGACTAGCCCAGTTCTGAGGGTGACGGTAATAGAGAGGTTCCACTGCCTACATGTCTGTATGTATCAAGTGACTAGCCCAGTCCTGAGGCTGACAGTAATAGAGAGGTTCCACTGTCTACATGTCTGTATGTATCAAGTGACTAGCCCAGTCCTGGGGGTGACCGTAATAGAGAGGTTCCACTGTCTACATGTCTGTATGTATCAAGTGATTAGTCCAGTCCAGAGGGTGACTGTAATAAAGAGGTTTCACTGTCTACATGTCTGTATGTATCAAGTGACTAGCCCAGTCCAGAGGGTGACTGTAATAAAGAGGTTTCACTGTCTACATGTCTGTATGTATCAAGTGACTAGCCCAGTCCAGAGGGTGACTGTAATAAAGAGGTTTCACTGTCTACATGTCTGTATGTATCAAGTGACTAGCCCAGTCCAGAGGGTGACTGTAATAAAGAGGTTTCACTGTCTACATGTCTGTATGTATCAAGTGACTAGCCCAGTCCAGAGGGTGACTGTAATGTCAAAGTGACTAGCCCACAGAGTATCTAGCCCAGTCCAGAGGGTGACTAGGTTTCACTGTCTGTCATGTCTGTACTGTATCAACATGTCTGTATGTATCAAGTGAGTCCAGAGGGTGACTGTAATAAAGAGGTTTCACTGTCTACATGTCTGTATGTATCAAGTGACTAGCCCAGTCCAGAGGGTGACTGTAATAAAGAGGTTTCACTGTCTACATGTCTGTATGTATCAAGTGACTAGCCCAGTCCAGAGGGTGACTGTAATAAAGAGGTTTCACTGTCTACATGTCTGTATGTATCAAGTGACTAGCCCAGTCCAGAGGGTGACTGTAATAAAGAGGTTTCACTGTCTACATGTCTGTATGTATCAAGTGACTAGCCCAGTCCAGAGGGTGACTGTAATAAAGAGGTTTCACTGTCTACATGTCTGTATGTATCAAGTGACTAGCCCAGTCCAGAGGGTGACTGTAATAAAGAGGTTTCACTGTCTACATGTCTGTATGTATCAAGTGACTAGCCCAGTCCAGAGGGTGACTGTAATAAAGAGGTTTCACTGTCTACATGTCTGTATGTATCAAGTGACTAGCCAGTCCAGAGGGTGACTGTAATAAAGAGGTTTCACTGTCTACATGTCTGTATGTATCAAGTGACTAGCCCAGTCCAGAGGGTGACTGTAATAAAGAGGTTTCACTGTCTACATGTCTGTATGTATCAAGTGACTAGCCCAGTCCAGAGGGTGACTGTAATAAAGAGGTTTCACTGTCTACATGTCTGTATGTATCAAGTGACTAGCCCAGTCCAGAGGGTGACTGTAATAAAGAGGTTTCACTGTCTACATGTCTGTATGTATCAAGTGACTAGCTCAGTCCAGAGGGTGACTGTAATAAAGAGGTTTCACTGTCTACATGTCTGTATGTATCAAGTGACTAGCCCAGTCCAGAGGGTGACTGTAATAAAGAGGTTTCACTGTCTACATGTCTGTATGTATCAAGTGAATAGCCCAGTCTAGAGGGTGACTGTAATAAAGAGGTTTCACTGTCTACATGTCTGTATGTATCAAGTGACTAGCCCAGTCCAGAGGGTGACTGTAATAAAGAGATTTCACTGTCTACATGTCTGTGTGTGGTTGAAAATTGCCCGACTTTAAACTGACAAAGAAATATATGGCATAATTGCACCTCTTCTTAGTGTTAGGGAGGACTTGTGGAGCAGGGACAAAGATAGAGAAGAGAGTAAGAGGAAAGAGAGAAAATAGAGATTAGAGAGAAACTGTTGATGATTCAGAAAAAAGATGTCTACACTTTCTAAATGTCACTGTCTCACAACACTTGTAACAGAATTTTGAGAATTAGTTGATGATTTCGAGACTTACTTGCCGACTTCGTCCCAGTGACTGGCACGGGCACAGATCACGTTCACATAGTCCTGCTTTGTCAGTGTATTAATGACAGTCTTTGCAACACCCTGTGCAATTGTGAACTTTTCACCCTTCATAGAGAGACTGCAATGAGAGGAGGATTATGGGAGATTTGTGTAAGCAACCACCTTGCATGTTTTGAGCAGTGCATTACCCATTGGAATCATGATGAAAGTACAGGCAGGATAAGTAATACAAACATTGCTGCTTTCAACATGTAACAAGATGGTCACTCAATGCAACAAGCTCCAGGAGTGGACACGAAAGCCCTGTTGGCTGAAAATCTGAATTGTTTTCAACTAGACTTGTCAATTTTATTTTAAACATATCTACACTGCACAACTGACAGATTCAGAAACAAATGTCACAATCCTAATTAAGCATGTGTCTTCCGTCAAGATTTGCTTTATCGACAATCTTTAGGTGCATTACAATACTACAGCAGCATGACATCTGTCAGACTAAACTTTCCACATACACAGCTCTCGCTAACTTTGTCCTGTGTCTTTGCTACAAAGAAAAGCATTTGGGGCCAGAATTTTAACAAAATGTCCATCATATTCTCTCTCTATACACTTAACTCTTCAACTTTAATTGGAAACTGCTGCCTTTATTTTTCTGGTCTGTGCAACATCTTGTGTACCCATGGTCTGAGCAGTGCATTGGTATGAATGTTTCTGATGAACCCAAACAAGCTACACACAATTATTATGGTTGTGGGCTGGTTTCCTGAAGTGCATGTTTCACAAATACTGTGTATTAATGCAAGTACCTGCAGTCTAGAATGATGATTACATCCTTGGGTCCGCCTGTCGCTGCAATGTACCAGGGCCTGACACGGGGGTCGTAGTCGTTGTAGAAGCCAGCAAAGTTGGTGTCCCACTCTCGGCCCGGGTACATCCGAGTGAGGCCCACATTAGACCCAAAATACTGCCATCTGGAGCAAATCACACAAGTTATATTGGTGTGATTATGCCTGATTGTGATAGAATTAAGTGGGTGTCAACAAATTGGAGTCAAATTTATAGGCAATGCATGAATCCAAACATAACTATTATAAATATTAATAAATTACATTATATGTAGATACGTCGGTCAACTTTGCTGCACACTGAAAGTCTGCATTAATTTCTTGCTTGAAAAAGCAGTGATTCCGTGAGAGGTGGCAATTGCCTGTGTTTACATATGCATGAGTGTTAGTGGAAGCAATGGAGAAAGATTGTGTTTGGTCCAATTAAACTATTAACAATCAAGTTGGTAAACTAGCCGTGATGAATGGAATATTTCTGTGATTAAGATACACAAATAAAAAAACAGTTTTGCATACTTATCAGATATTATTATCAACATCTGTGAGATACATTGCCAATTGGTAGATCAGAGGCCAACAGACCTAGGATGCAAATGAACAAAGAAAGAGGCAAGAGAACCTTTGCACCTGGAAGGTGATACACTTACACTGCCTCCAAGTTAGTCTATTAATATATGGCTTCAACTTTTGGCAATGCCTGACACTACAGAATCCGAATGATTCCAACACATATAAGTGTACATACGTACAAATACTTTAGTAACTGATCATTCTAACGTCACCGTCTGTAGGCCAAAACCCACCTTTTTCTAAATTATAGTAAGATACTATAATATGTTCACCAATGCCATTATAATTAATTATACATATATTTATCTTAATTAATTTTTCTAATACTTTTATCACTAATGTTATTATTATCAATAATTTTTACACAGTTTTTACCTATTTATTCATTTTTAAAGACAATAATATATATATATATATAAACTGAAGTGTCAAATAGTTGACTTTATTTAGCAATAAAATATCTTAAAATATGTACGGTTTTATCTTATTAAATAATTTATATGTAATGCTATACTCTATACCATTGCACCAGAACAATGATTTGATAAAATATAATTTATTTATTATTATCATTATTAACGTGACATGACTGACGCACCTGATCTGTTCGTCCTCTGCAGCATTCAGCTTGAAGACTTCATCGAGTTGTGAGGTCCACACTACTGTGTTGATTGTGGCCGGCTCGTCCCTCGGCACCTCATCCGGGATCTTCACAGCGGATGACGTCAGACTCACTGTCTGCTTGAAGTATCTGTCGAAATGATATGAAATGTTTGGGAAATGTCAGATTGACACTACATCATGACCATAAAATACAAAGATAAACTGAGATATGTGTCCGTCTGAATCTTTTAATACACCTACATATTTTAGCAGCTGCTACACCAGATTATCATGTAAAATCTACAATGTGGCGCCATCACATCACCAAGCAGGAATTTACCACAAACATCCACCCCTATGAAGTAGCATCATCTATGACTGGCTGGTCATGTGATGCACTACAATAAAATAGCAAAGAATGTTCTCCTATGGAAACGCGATGGCCCTCGGAGAAGAGTTCGCCCTAACATGATCCTGTGTGACACTACAGAAAGGGACCCCAGTGGGACTTGTCTCCCTGCAGCAGTGGCAGATAGAAACAATAGGAACAACTCATCATGTCATCACGTTAAGTGGAGTATATAACTAAACTAAGTAATATATTCTGAAAAAGTCTGGTCTAATATAACAATCAAGCACTAACATATAATTGTTTTTTACTTGTGGATACAATCTTGTTAGATAATTACTATTGTACTAATAAGTCAATAAGAATAAGTTGCCGTATAATTTTATTTAGTAATTATAATAGCACTGTTATAATTTTTGTGTGAACAAAAGTATTGTTTATTTTAGTACCGGTATTTGTGTGTCTCCATAAAAAGCACAATTACCGAAGAATCACCCTGATATGTCAGATGAAAGCATCACTTATAAAAGAAGCTACTAACGGACTGAAGCCGAGGTCTGTGGGCAGTCTGGAGGGGATGTCAGTGTCTCGGTACATCTCCAAGTTCACCTTGGTCAGTCGCAGTGGAACAGTCATGTTGGCCAGCAACATTCTGTCATACGCCTCCACCGCTTTATCAGCGATTCTCTGCAAACAACTCACAATTATTTCTTCAAATAAAAACATAAGACTACTTATGCATGACAGTTTGCATGGCTACATTGTGTGTTATGATTTATTTGCTTTCTTGAATAATATTTGGGACTGACACCCGAAGGTACAAACATCAAAAGGAACAAGCATCTAAGTATATATGGCTGAAATAGCCATCGATACTGTAACAAAAATACTTAACTGTCACTCTGTCTGTTATTCTCCAAAGCTATGTATATATAAAGCCCACATTTATTAGATAATTATTAGATTTGCCATGTGATATGCAGGTAATTATTCAACATTTCTGGTTACTTAAACTACTTACTTTTGCTAGGGAACTGTTTAAACCTGTAGCATTTATCATAACAATATGGGTAAAAAATTCAAATTGGTATAACTTTTTGTTGTGCACTGTGAAAATCGAATGTAACCAGAATTGTTTGCCATTGCGTTGCATCATTTGACTGGTAGAATGCACCAACAAAAGTAACATTTAAAAAGATAGGCACGGGAGCACTTCGCCCTGGGGTGTGTGCTTTACCCGATCGTACTATATATACATATTTTCAATACAGCAATCATGCATTCTCTGGCTTTTTCCTGGTAAATTCAATATTTGTCCAGATACAAAATTTTGCACTAAGAATCTGCAGAAAATTGTAGAATGGGTAAGGCTGCAATATACAAAAATAAAACGAAAGTGGCGTTGAACTGACCCGAGCTGTGATCCTCTTGCTGCGGAAGTAGTTGCCAAGACTCTCCTTTACCTGTCTCACAAGGACATCTCCATCCTTCTCCTCAAAGGTGTAGTTGGCGGTGTCAAACAAGCTCTGTGTGTACTCTCGCTTGATGCCCTCACTTGCAAGCTGCGGGCAAAGATACAGCTGAATCTCCATTTACAGTCAACTCAGTAATACAGCCACCTCGCAATTAAGGTCACCCTGGGATAGTCAAAAATTATTCATTTAACAGTAACGTATAGGGAATTAGTCTTATTAATACAGGTTCATTCGTTCGTTCAGGTCACTTTTACCCAGTTCCAAGAATGGCCGTAATAGTAAGGGTCCACTGCACCTATACAACTGTTATATGACCGTAATAGTAAGGGTCCAGTGCACCTATACTACTGTTATATGACCGATTAAATCATTCATTACTGGCAGTATACAAAGTTTCAAAGAAATTTTAAATTTTGATTCAGTCTTTAAGTTTCAAAATTGTGAAATGGAATGGTACACCTTTCTGAATTCCACATACCGTATTCGTTCTATACATGCCCTAATTAGCATACACCCCCTTTTTAGTAGCATCCGACACCATGACAGTGATCTCAATGCCAACCTTGACTGTTGAATCCATCATTGTGTTTTAATTTATATCTATATCACATGTGATTCAAAGCTTGGTAATGAAACAACATGGAAAAAAAATTACAAATTTCTACAGTGTTCTGGTGTCTTGTTGCTCATATGTGAAATGCATAAATCACTTGCCAGTCATGTCTGCTGCGATGACTGTACTCAGGAACCACAGAAACCAAAAAAATGGGTGCACACCCATGTACGCTTATTGGAAACAAAATTTCACATATTTCCATGTTTCAAATATTTGCTAAGCATACTGTATAATTAATACTTAAAGGGAATAAAAACATCTATTGCTTGAATTTATGTTATGTTACATCCTGCTATCTATTTCCACATCCACCAAGCAAAAAAAAGCAAAAAAATTCAATGAATTAGAAATTCCACATTTTATGCTGTACATCTGGACATTTTCGAATATGCATATTTTTGGTGCACTTTTCGGGATGCTGAGATGTGACGTCACTTATGACTCAAACACGCATCAGGCCGACCCTTTCCATGCATTCAGACCATGTTTACAAGTATAGCTTTTGGGTCGAAACGAGCATCAGAATGAGTTATTGTGCAATTTTCCGACGTAATACAAACACTAGTCATCACAGAGGAACAAGCAGTTATCTTACGGTTCCACATGAATCCAATTTTATTCAAAACAACGTATGCGAATGGGCCTACAAGTCGACTAGGTTTCGCCAAGCTTGGGCTTGTTTTCAGAATAATTATATCAAATGCAACCAACAGGAGATAATGTACACCAATAAACATACATAGCAAACATATATTGTATCCAGCTACATAAAGTAACGTGTATAATCTCATAATATCACTAGAATATTGATATATGAAGGAGTTGTACAATTTACTATAACAACTTAAATCAGTTAGATAGTTTCCGCTGGTCCCGCTAGCTCAGTGGGTAGGCACGTTGCTTATTTGTCGTTTATTTTACAATCGGGCGACGCCGGTTCAATCCTGACAGCATGCAAACTATTGATTTTCTTTACACTTTTTTTGTTTATGTTTTCACCAAGTAATATAAACCAAATCATTTAGTATACTATGATGCACTGTTTGTATATAATTTTTATTTTGTAGTAATTATTTATTCGCCACAAAAATGAAAATATGGTCATTATATAACGATGTTTCTAAATTTTATTTATCCAAACAAATATAATGTAATGGATATCTAATTTATTAATTGTAAATATATTGTACAGTAATATATTGTAATTATATATGTGAAAACAGATTGTGATCTGTCTGGATAAATACAATTTAGAAACATCGTTGTATATAATGACCATATTTTCATTTTTGTGGCGAATAAATAATTACTACAATATAAAAAAATATTTACAAACAGTGCATCATAGTATACTAATTGATTTGGTTTATATTACTTCGTGAAAACATAAACAAAAAAAGTGTAAAGAAAATCAATAGTTTGCATGCTGTCAGGATTGAACCGGCGTCGCCCGATTGTAAAACAGATGCTAAGGAACTAACGCGTTTACCAACTGAGCTATCATGGCCGGCAGAAATTCGCTGACTGATTTCAGGTGTTATGATAAATTGTACAACTCCTCCTGCATAGATCGATATTCTAGTGATATTATGAGATTTTATACGTTACTTTCAGTAGCTGGATACTATATATGTTTGCTATGTATGTATATTGGTGTACATTATCTCCCGTTGGTTGCATTCGATATAATTATTCTGAAAACGAGCCCAGGGCCAAGCTCGGCGAAACCTAGTTGACTTGTAGGCTCATTCGCATTCATTGTTTTGAATAAAATTGAATTCATGTGGAACCGTAAGATAACTGCTTGTTCCTCTATGATGACTAGTGTTTGTATTACATCGGATTATTGCATAACAACTTATTCTGACGCTCGTTTCGACCCCAACATTATCCAAACATGCTCTGACTGCATAGAAAGGGTCGGCCTGCTGTGAGTGTGAGTCATGTGTGACGTTAAGATACCACGTGATCGCCTAGCTCATTAAATTTGTATTTTCCGCGGGAATCGCTACACAGACGGGTTTAAAATCGATTTTATGCTACAAATGTATTTTTCTGTATTTTTTAAATGTTCTCGAATGTTACATGCAATATTAAACTTTCTGTACACATGGAAAACGGATTTTAGCTAATGCCTTGTTTTTATTTCCTTTAATAGAACGAATACGGTATATATATAACATGAGCTTCATTTATTGAAATATCTTCAGTAGTTTTTTATTTCAATCGCTAAAATTGCAACAAACTTTATAAGAGATGTTTTGAGAAACGATCGAGATCATTACAATTTTGTATTCATATTGTCTGTTGTTTTTTTAATATGTGGGTTCATATATATATATACATATATTATATGTCATATAGATGCATATATTCTATTAGTTTTGGATTACTTGTCATGGGAAATAAACTGTACAGTGAAAGATGAGATAATAATTTCTGCAAAAATCACAAATTGACATGTAGCTACTTTTTGGCTCATTTTCAGAATAGGCCTGTGTGATGTACGTGATACTTGGTTCCCTGTGGCTGATCACAAATATATGCAGACCACTCACCTGTAGTATGTAGTTCTGTATCAGCATAGCCCAGTTCTGGACGTCTCCAGCCAGCGTTCCATCCTCTGGCTTCTCATACCAGACCTGGTTGTCTCCGACCACAGTTCGTGAAGACAGCACCAGCCAGAGACAAATGTACTGAGATTTTGTCATCTTATCTTTGTAGTCACATATCTCCTCGATCTGCCTAAACTGGAAATAATATTGACACAATCATACGTAATGTTATTAACTCGAGTCAAGGTCTGTGGAATCCAGAAAGGTGCAAAACTGTATTTCATAATTGTGCAACTGAAAACCCACATTGCTGCAGCAGGTCGCTTATATACCTACGTTGTCTCACCCTTCTCTAAATTGGAATGATGTATCATTTCAGGCCTACCTGTTCATTGGTGGACAATTTTCAGTCATTGAAGAATATATATTTTTACATAACAAATATAATAATAATTTACATAGGGAAATTATTTATGCGAGTATAGCTCTGATTACGGCCCAGGCTATTTTATCGGCAATCATTTACTTAACTGGCATAAAAGGCTAAATTTGCAGCAAGTAAGTAAGTAAGGGTTGAAGCATAGGCTGTAGCCATGGCATAGGCATAGCCATGGCATAGGTTTGGGAATTTGGATTAAGCCTAGGCTAAGGCTAGCGGCTAAGGTCAGTAGGATGAACCTAGATTGGGCAAATAATTTTAACTAAGTAAAAGATTACCGTTTTATCGATTTATAATTTTATCTACTAAAAATTGTATATTGGTAAATACTTAATTACCTGAAGTGCTTCCTTTGTCTTTGGTTTGGTCAAATGGCATCGTCTGCTGAGCCCAAGAGTGCCTCAGCATCAAGACGAAATCAAGGCACTGTCTTATTGATTATCAATAATCTTCATAATGTCGGATTATTTGTTCGCTAAATGTCTGACTAAATGCCCTAGCATAGACTCTCTTTTTATTTGATATGCATCAATATGTTTTACACAGTAGCTGCTACAGATGTAATGCAAAGAATCGAGTCCATCCTCACCTCTTTTGGCGTCCCCGAGCGTCTTATTCTTAATCACAGGATGCTTCAAAACGTGCACCTTGCATGGATTACTTGTTGTGATTTACCTTTCTGTCGAAGGCGGTGATTGGTTAACATTATTAAATGGCCGATGGCCACAAGTGGTGAAATCGGGCAGCATATTGTTACAAATGGCACAAATCGTACCCGTAGAGGGACAGTTCGACGACGCAGAGGATGACAGGCAAGTGAAACGACAACTGTGATTCAGAATTAATTGATCGGAATGTCTCGATACCTGTCACAGTGCTTTGAATGTCATGTCGTGTGGGCGATAATATAGAACGGGCACATGGCCGCGTTGCTGTTTCTAGAATAGAATAGAATAGAACAACATTTATTTGGTCACAACATCTTATACGACACAATTATCGTTGTTAACACTGGTTATTTCTCACTGACACTGCCCTATTGGCAGTATTGCAGAAAACAATAAAGGAACAATATATTCGAAGAGAAGACGACAGTGGGGAAAGACAACAACCAGACAGATGCAAACCGAAGAAGGAGCTATTCTAAGGCAGTGATTGAGGGGGCAATGAGGAAAGAGAGGGTGTTTATGGGCGACTCCATTATGAGAAAGACGGACAAGACACTGAGCGAGGGGAAAGACGTCGTTGTTTGTCTACCGGGGGCTAGGATTGAACATGTGACTGACAGGGTAGAGAAGGTATTGGGACATGGCAAGGGGGGGTCTATACTGGTACATGTAGGAACAAATAATGCAGACAGGGAGGGAACAACTGCAATAGTACAGAAGTATAGACAGTTAGTGAGGAAGCTAAAGAAGACAAGATTTGAACAGGTTATTCTGTTAGGAATTTTTGCCAGTAATGGGAGGAAGGGGGCAACGTATAGAAACTGCAAGAGGATGGCGATCAACGCACTAGTTCAGCAGATGTGTGAAGAAGAGGGGGTGGGATTCACAGACTTATGGGGCCACCGATATATCAGATGGTGAATTGGGACTGACAGGATATGTAATGTTTAGAAAAGATAGAATAGGAAGAAAGGGAGTTGGAGTTATTTTATATATTAAAGAATCTATTCAGGCTGATGAAATTAAATTAGAAAGAGAAGCAGATTGCAAAGAAGCTGTTTGGTGTAACATAGTTATTTTAATTACGGGCATATACAATGGAAATCTCTTCAGAGTATGGGGAGTGAGAACCACAAGTTTTTAGTTTTAGTTCAAGATACTTTCCTTTCTCAACATGTGCTAGAACCAACCAGGGGTGAGAATGTGTTAGACATAGTTTTGTCCTCACAGAATGAATTAGTTGACAATGTCAAGATATGTGAGCCACTGGGGAGTAGCGATCACAACCAGATACATTTTGCCATCAAAGTAAAATTAGAAAGGAATAATAAAAACCAGTATAGGAGAAATTTCCACAAAGGAAGGTATAAGGACATGAGGAAATATTTAGCAAAGATAGACTGGAATAACACACTGAAAAATAAGACAGCAACAGAATGCTGGAATATATTAAAGAGTGAAATTAAGTGCATAGTCGATAAATTTGTACCCTTCAAAAAACAAGGGAAATGGTCCAAAAAGAAACACTTATTGAAAGAAGCCATTAGAAAAATTTAGTATAAACAAATGATGTGGAAGTCATATAGATGTACTGGAAATGATGAAGACTACAACAGTTATAAAGAAGCACTTAACCAAGTTACAGCTGAAATTAGAAATTCAAAGAGAAGCTATGAACAACAATTAGCCAGTAATATAAAACATGACAGCAAGAATTTTTATGCGTATGTTCGAAGCAAACAGAAAGTTCAAGATAAGGTCAGTCCTCTAGAAGATATTGCTGGAAATATAATATCAGAGGGATTCTTAATGGCAGAAGACCTGAAATGAGTACTTTAGTTCAGTGTTTACCAGAGAAGATATTAGTTCACTGCCAGTACCAGAGGCTAAGTTCAAGGGGGCAGATTCAGACTATTTAGGACAATTAATTGTAACCCCAGAAATGGTAGCTAAGAAAATAAGGGCTATGAAGGATAATAAATCACCTGGAGTGAATGGGATTCCGCCCAAACTACTATTGGAAATTGTAGAACAAATTAGCGTACCGTTTGCAACAGTTTTCAATTTGTCATTAGAAGAGGGAGTGGTTCCTTTAGAATGGAAAGAGGCAAACATTATACCGTTATTTAAAAAAGGTTCGAGAAACAAGTCAGAGAACTATAGACCAGTGAGTTTAACATCAGTGATTTGCAAATTATTAGAAAGACTAATTAAAGATCACATGGTAGATTTTCTTGTTAAACAAAACTTGATAAACCCATCTCAACATGTTTTTTTTAAGCGAGGTCATGCTTAACAAATATGTTATGTTTTTTGGAAGACATCATTAAGTGGGTAGATGAAGGATCACCAGTAGATATCATCTACTTAGATTTTCAAAAAGCTTTCGACAAAGTACCACATCAAAGATTACTGCTGAAACTAAAGGCCCATGGCATAAGAAATGGTATAATAAACTGGATAGAACAATGGCTGATTGACAGAAGACAACGTGTAGTAGTTGATGGGGAGGCTTCAAACTGGAAATCGGTATTGAGTGGGGTACCACAGGGATCAGTATTAGGACCTATATTATTCTTAATATATATCAACGATTTGGATGATGAAATAACAAGCAAGGTGTTGAAATTTGCGGATGATACAAAAGTGTTTAGAAGGATTAAAAGTGATGGAGATAGACAGCATTTACAAGATGATCTTGACAGGTTGATCAAATGGTCTGAAAAGTGGCAAATGCTGTTCAATTTTGGGAAATGTAAATGCCTCCACACAGGACATGGGAACGAAGAGGTAGAATATACAATGGGGGGTACTGTACTAAGTACTACTGTAAAAGAAAAGGACTTAGGGTTAACCATTAATGCTGATATGAAGGTTTCATAGCAGTGTGGAATTGCAGCTTCAAAGGGAAATCAAATCCTTGGTTTAATTAGGTGAAACATAACGTATAAGGAAAAAGAGCTAATAATACCGCTGTACAAAACAATAGTTAGGCCTCATTTAGAATATTGTATTCAAGCGTGGAGGCCATATTGCAGGAAGGACATAGATAAGCTAGAAAGAGTGCAGAGGAGAGCAACTAAAATGATACCAAATAGTTATGAAATACGCCTAAAAAAATGCGGTTTAACAAAACTAGAGACCAGGAGATTGAGAGGAGATGAGATATAAGTGTTTAAAATATTGAATGGATATAAAAATATTGATAGAAATATTTTTTTTTCAGTTAAGAAAGATAGAAAGGCTAGAGGACATGAAGTTACATTAGCAAAGGAGCAGAGTAGATTAGATATAAGAAAGTTTTCATTTTCACAAAGGACTATAAATGAATGGAACAGATTATCTGCTGATTGTGTGGGTGCTAGACTGCTAGTAGCGTGAATATGTTTAAAAATAAAATCGACACATACCTCAGAAGGGCGGGATACACATAGATTAAAGGGTCGGACTCTGGATAAGCCAAAGGGCTTCCTTGTCCACCTGCCACCTAGAGTTAATTCTCTGGGTGGCAGTCTTGTTAAATCTTGGTTACACTCCAAATGTATTCAGACTACGGTTGTAAATTCCAAATTAAATATGCTTGGGAGTCGGGTTTGGGGTCATGTGATTTCATTGTTGTCAAACGACACCACTGATTTTCTTTTTTATTCTTCATGTTAGGTAGCCACCATCCATTGGGGGGGGGGGGGTTGCTGTAAACATTTACTTAATCGCACTACTCAAATACAGGAGATCCAATCAAATAAAAGGATTTATTTTCTGTTTAAACTATGATTATGCTTGGCTTGAATATTGTTAATGAAGTATGTAGTCTGTTTAGCATTGTGTATACTTGAGTTAATTGTGTTTATGTTCTACTGTAGTACATGCCCAGAATGCATTTCATCGGCACCTGTTGCAGTTGAAGACTCTACCACAAATGGAGAATGTGGTAAGTGAAGTATAGACTATTACAAGAAAGTTAATAGTCTCGTGAGATATTTCATTTCTGATAAAATAACATTTTGGTGTCAACAGTCAACAAGTTACACTAGATCTAATTATAATTAAATAACACATACCGTGAATTCATGTTACGATAAGTGTGTGTGCATGTGTGCGTGTGTGAATATTTAAACATTTCCATCAAGCTTTCAGGCATTCATGTACGACCACTCAAAAGAAAACTAATGCCTTTATTTTTCACAAATCCCAGTGGTTTACAAAGGGTTAATTGTTAATAGTTTTACTGTTTGTACCAGACAATAAATTGATTTTTCTCAATGTTATATTTGGTTTCTACAATGTTTCCAAGCCACATAAACAGTCTGTCCATCAGTTGGGGGCATTTTACATTTAGTGTTAACATGAAACAACTATTCAAATCTATGTTGTAATAACTGGTCATCATTTACGAACACTCCAGGGTTTAAACCGTCTTAGAACTGCGACTGTGTGTTTGTAGCACTATCCAGAGGAAGAACATTTTTCTAGTTATTTTTAAAGGTTCTACTAGATACAAGTTGTAATTATTATTTTGTTTAGCATTGCTACATTTTGAATTATTGTTTTTTATTTGTTTTGTCACAGCTTTGTATGTGTGATGATTGCATAATGCAGGGAAGGAGGAAGAAGAGGAGGATGAGACTTGGGAGGAAGATGAGGAGGGATACTCAGATGAGGACTACGAGTGGGAGAACACAGGTGGAGGTAAGTCGGTAGGAAGATGTGGTGAGAAACGTTCGTGTGATTCTGTTTATTTTTAGTGCTGACTATACTGTGTATTACCAATTTTATTACAGGCATTTCAGTGTGTATCTAATAGAAAATTTCCATTTTTAATGCAGTGTTTTAAACAGACAATACAGGTATTGAACATATGCATACATGTTGTTAAGTTACCAATTGTTAACTCTGGGATGATCTCACAAAGTCCAAAAAACATGATTGTGATTTTTGCAATCCAAAATGTCTGTTAGCACCATGCATTAACATTTGTTTGACTGTCTATGCAGTGCCGCTGTAGCAGTTTATTTCAACCGCGATACATGGTGACAACCAAAGCATCCCCCACCCTCCCTATATGCCTAACATAATTTGGGACATTGTGGACTTATGCAACCACCAGAGTTACCTTACATCAAATATTAATATAAACAAATTTTTATTAAGATACACACTGAAGTTCATATATACGACGTTGTCACTGCGATTACTTTCTAGTTTGTGCACTTTATTGTGATACTGTCAAAGGTCAAAATTCCTCTAGAGTTATTAAAATGTTTTAAATTAAAGGGGTAATGTAGCCATACAGGTTTTACATTTTAACGATTATTAAAATCATTTATGAGAATTTAGGAAATGGTGAGCAATACATAAATTCCACTTTAGAAATTTGTGTAGACTCTAAATATAAATGCATGAATATCTGCTTCCAGAAATTTATCAGAATCAGTTCTTTAGAAGTTATATCTTTTTACGATTATAATTATATTTAGATTGGTTAACATCTTAAAAATGGCAAGCCAATGTTCACATTAAACAAATTGGCATTTTTTATTAAAGCATTGATTATATGACACTGATCGTAAACCATAGCCAACAGTGGCTCTTTCCGACGTAAATAATTAGAATTAGATCAGATCTATATACATCTAATAAGTGTTGCATATTGTGGGTTTGTGTCTAACAAATATAATATAATATTATAAGCCTGAATGTTGTTGATATACATCTATTTCAATTGGCAGATTTAACAAAGAAGTACAAAGCCTTCCGCCAACAGCAGCAGGTGAGTTTTCACTTGTCCCTGTGGATATTTGTGGCCGTCACAAAGTGTCAGACAAATTTGAAAATGCTTCAGGGCTCAGGAGATCTGAGAATGTTATCATAGTTGTGCCGAAATTCTGCATTTTATATTCTCATCTGTCAGTGTGTCAGTATGTGACGACCGCAAGTATGAGTTGGGACAATAAACTCGTTCATTAATAACAAAGTGACTAGAAATCACTGATTATAACATAGATTGCCAATTTCAACATATATATTGTTTACGATTGTGAGTACCGTAATGACTGTATGTATTGGTACACTTAAAAATAATTAAATAATCAGCTGTCCCAAAACATAGGGTGCACAAAAATAAATCTCAGATTCACTGTCCAAATACTTAGGGACACGAACGAATCCTGACGTCATGTTATCCCTGTTTTATTATCATGGTGTTAACCTGGCTTTGTAACTTCACCATGGCTACCTCATCTATTACCCTCCTACTAACTATTTTTTGAGTGGCTGAATGGCCCTATATCCTGTGAAACAAATGTTACATGTAGGGCCTACATCCTCAGCCAAGTGAAATGTTTAGTCTGTTTGGTACCGGTTTCCCACACTTGTTCGAAAACTATTTACTGAATGACAAGAATTTGACTGCAATACTGCCCATAACCACATTACTGCCCGCCCCCTTACTGGCCACGTACAGAAACACATTACTGCCCGCTCCCATACTGGCCACGTACAGAAACACATTTGTCATTAAGATATAGAAGATCAACTTGCAGAAATGCAACAAAACATAAGCTAATCCCCATTGAACTACATGTGGTATTAACAGGGTATTGTTTATTACACTGTTAGTAACTAATTTCTTGGTGGATGAATCATGAATGGCCATATATGCAGATTAAAACATCAACTATATGTGAAACGATGTGCAAGTCTTGGGACAATGCAGACAGTCGAAAGATCACGCAGTTTTATACATTACAGCCAAACACTGGGGGACTGCAACTAGGATTTTAGATGCGTATTGTGACACTTCCTAAATGTATAAAGACCAGCTGGTAGTTGAGAGAAGGGAGAAATATAGTTGCTGGTGCTACAGTAATTTACATCACTCAAGTTTGTGTTGTTTACATCAGAGCAACTGCAGTTGTAATACGATTTATTGATACACTGTTTTTAGTCCTTCGGGCCGAAGGTCCAACGGACTTATGCCATCACTCTGCGTGCGCCGTCCACCGTTAGCTGCCATATCTCAGAAACCGTTCAGCAACTGTTTCTCTAATTTTGCATAGACATTAGAGTACTGCCACTATGCACGAGAAATCTGTATTTGATTGAATCATTCTAACCCCCCATGGCCCCCCAAACTGGTAAATGTTCACATTTTGCCAATTTTTTCAAAAACTCTTCAGTAACTTTTTTTCTGATTTTGCATAGACATTTCATGTGGTAGTGCCACTGTACACAAGTAATCTGTATTTGATTGAATCATTCTAAGGGCACCTCAGGGCCCCCCAAAATGAGATGTTATGACTTATGTAGTCAGACATGAGATTCTTCCGCGGAAACGCGGATTTCCGCGGTTCATGAGCTCGATTTGGCCGTTTCTGTGATTCGTCCAAATCCGGAAAAAAAATTCGGATTGTTGGGGGGGTTGTGACATGGCAAACTTGGCAAACATCGACAATAAAAATTATAAATTTTGTGAACGTCGTACTTTTTCAAAAGCAAGCCGTATTCTGATTGGCCAGAAACTGCGAATCATGGCCCAGCTTACAATCCGTGCATGAGTTTTGGTGGCGAATCGGTTGCAGTGTTGTTTTTGAAGTTCATAGTCACATTCAGTCGAATGAAGCATGAGCTACGGTCTACAGTAAGTTGTCCGCTCTTATTTCAAACATTCTTGTATGAGTCAATTATTGAATTAACGTAGCAGTTGAGTGGTTTTAAGATCGTAATTTCAATAAATATTAGATCATTTAGCCTGCCACGCGATGCGTTGTAATCACGTGCGCTCGCATCGTTCTGTCTGTTTACGTTCTACATATGATATATACACACACATGGTTGTAATGGCCTATGGGACTTACATTACGGCGCCGGCGTACGCTCTCGTCGCTGGCGTTACGGGTCATGGCATAATACAGCACCGTTAACGATATGTAAACACGAATAGTAAGCGGGGTATAAGTTTTAGCGATAACTTTAAGGTATCCTAGATGGGTTTATAGATTATTTTGGATAAAAATAAGTATATGTAAGTTTTCTTGGATGGGCGATAATATGTCAACATGAAGTACGCCTGTTCACTTTAACGTATGGTTTAGGTTATCATTAATTAAATAACAATTTGAATTAAATTTACCTGACGTTGTTAATATGAACACTTTTAGGGGATATGGCGTGCACCAAGAAGGATGTTGTACAGAGAGGGGGACGAGTTGAATTTGAAGATGCAAGAGAAAAGCAGCTGAACAGGTTTCCCAAGAGGCAAAGTGGCAAAGAGACTGAAATCTGTCCACCTCCACTCCCCAGTCCTTGCTCAGGCAGAGAAGAGAAAGAAAGCTGTGAGTGCCAGGATCAAGCACAGGCAAGAAAAGAAGTGAAGTCACATGTCCACAATGAACACTTGTAAAGTTTACAAGTTTATGGTTTCAATGAACACTAGTAGATGTGGACATTTGTGTAAGAATTTCAGTGTACTGTACATTAGAATTATCATTTTAATAAACCTTGGTTATTTAAAGCATTTTTGTGTATTTTTTCACATTGACCACTTGTGTAATGTTGTAGTTTTGACAATGTAGTATACACTGCGTCTGGTTTTTTGTGTGATATGAAAATGATGTGCTTTTATAGTTATGTGCAGGGAACTGTATGCTTACACTTTTGATTAATAAAATCCCAAATGTAGTGTTTCTATGCACTATGTTTGTAATTTTATATAGATTAGACAAAAACAATGTGAAAGTACACTAGATTGCATCACAAACAATGATGTCTTTAAAAAAATTCTGAGTTCCAATCCAGACCCCCCTTTCTTCCCCAGTTTGCCGCGCCACACGCAAATGTTCCTCGGAAGTGACTTGCCTCCTCTCACCTGCCTGTGTAGTGTGTTTGTCACACATTGGACTGGTTACTAAAAGACAATATCCTTAAGGCCAGACACCCCAGGTGAAATGGTGTTTTTTGACAAAAAATACTGAAAATGGTTTTCTGCCAGATTATTATACCTTTGTATGCATACTATCAATAAAGTTCACTTCTATGACAATTACATACCTCTAAGTGAGTTTTAATCATGGGTCAAGCATGTCGATATCATGTAATGAAATCCATTATGCAATCTTTGACAGCTCAAGGGATATCTCTTGGAATAATTATGCTATGTAAATAAAGTTTTTAGTGTTGCATTCAGCATATTCTACTGTGTGCAATGATCAGACACTTTTTTAAATCATGAATAGTTTGAAAGATATTTGTTGCAAAAAACAAGATTTTGTATTTTACAAAAAAATTATTTAAAAAATAAAAACACAACATTTCAAAAAATGCTCTGATCATTTCACAACATAATCTATAGAGAACATGAATTTGCAAGAATTATACCTATATATGGATTCAATAAAAAGTGGCAGCTTTTCCAAATTTGCCAATATTTGCTCAAAATGACAGCCATCTTGTTTGTTACCATGGAAACGGGGGTCTGGCAGAATAAAGTTAAATATATATTTTACTCAATAGGACCCATTTCATGCATTGGGCAGAAAAAAATGAACTGTTTGCACAAATAAAAAAAATAATCCTATCTACCTGCCGTGTCTGGCCTTAAGAGACTACAACCCTAGTAGACATTACGCAGGTTGCATGCCATGGCATTGGTCAGATTAATGATGTGTCATTGAGGGGCACTGGATTCTGCCCTAAGGGCTGATGTACTGTAGTAAACAGGCAGTTGCCAAAATAAAGTAGCCCTGTGAACTAGTATCACTGCGTAGAGTATTGCCTTCATTGTTATTGTATGATACAGCATTACTGTGTAGCAAGTGACTACGTAACACTAATAGCAATGAATATTTTGTTATACCATGTTGAATTTTGTTTTCATGTGAATAATGACTCTCAACTTTAAAATGGATCTTTTCTCCATAACTAATTCTTGACGGATGCCCTGTTTAAATTCTTGTAATTTTGGTTATAGGGCGAATATTTCAGTAACTTTTTTTCTGATTTTGCGTAGACATTTCATGTGGTAGTGCCACTTTACACAAGAAATCTGTATTTGATTGAATCATTCTAACCCCCCAGGGTTAGAAATACAAATAATTGGTTTCCCAATACATAGGGACAAAAAATAATTATATTTACAAAGGTGTTCCCAAACATACGGTACAGAAAAGTTATTATTTTTCTAGATTTTTAGTCTAGAAAATAATTGTCACATTGTATTCACAAATGCTGTCAAATTTTGGTATAGGTGAGAAACAATGTCATTTTGTTGCCATATATCTAGTATATTCTTTATGTCATATCTTTCAGCCAAATGCCCAGCACCCAGGGTCCAATGGTCGAACTGCAGCTAAATATCAAGTGCATAACAAAAACTTTACGAAACTCAGCAGTAAGATCTCGGTCGGTAAGTGGTGCTAAGTAAATTTTGCTTTTGGTAATTTATTAAAACATTTGTTACCATATTTTCTCAATTATCAGCCTGCTTCTATACCAAAAATCTCTTTTGGTCTTATTCTGAATGTCAAACAAGAATTATGAGACATGGTAATGTTTTAATTACTTGGTACCGGCTGTTACTCAACACATCAGGTTTAGTCTTAATTAACTTTTGTTGTCTAATTGTTCAGTCACTTTTTCTGCATGGATATGTCGACCTGTGTTAAAAATAAACCAGTCATTTTCTGACTGTTGTTTCTGATGTGGGTTAACTGTCTTTCAGAGAGATATGCAGGCCCAAGACTGCCAGGGTCGGCCGGCAATATGTTGGCTGAGAACAGTCGTAAGGCAGACATGATCAGGTAAGTATGGTGGTCTACAGATCAACACGTAATAATAATATTAATTGATATAAAGTGCAGTCTGTAATAAAATGTTGAGTGAACATTGAGTATTTCTGTGACCATTTCTAGGATGGATCTTTTGTGAAATGCAATTTTCTGTTTTGCTCACTGTTAAACATTTCATTTACATTACGGCAGGCCGGTTTTCCAGCCGCACTGTCTGTGACACTTCAGTACGACAGGCCAGTTTTCCGGCATTGACGATGTCTGCTATTCAAATCGTTTTTATTCATAATAATCCACTACGTGGAGCCACTTGTTGTGTACGGTTGTCAAGGCAAATAAATTAGCTATTCAGCAGTAGTCATTGTTTATTATCGGTCAATAATAGTTTATGGTGATTTTCACGGTTTTTAATGATGGATTATCAAAATCTGCAGCGGCCACAATGACGGACCGCATTACTTCAACTAGCGATTTACCACCGTATGTTTTGGACAGATCATTTGATAGTTTTATCGAAGAATCTTTATCGGATGTTGACGATCGACATAATAACGATGTCGGCAAACTTAGTATACAACTGAGTTCAGCAACTGCAAAAACGTTGAAATCTTGGTGGCCATTTTGGATTGTTGGTTACCATGACGACGGAATGTAAAATAATATGGCTCATTTTATTCACTGATTATCATACTTTCCGAAAATATGTAACATTCCTATTCATAAAATGCATAGTAGTCCATTATGTTGCATATTCACTGGGAATACAGTATTCAGTGGTCACAGCTGATCAGGACTGTAGTACTGAAATGGTTAAAGAACACAATTTATTTTAAAGAGCAAAATTTAGTTTTTGGGTTAAGAATGTAAGTGAAACAGTCCCAGGTGATTCTACATCTTCACTGGCCTTCCTCTTTTCTGCTGTCCTTTGAAATCTTGCTTTAATGCTTGGCTAACAAGATTTTCTCTCAGCACACAGCAAACAAATTAGAGTCTTACCTTGCATAGAATATCTCTAAACATACGCAGATTTATATGTATTTTATACCACAAATAAGAAAAAGTTATATGTTTCATTGGTGATCTACAATTAGTAGGAAAAGAATTGTATAGCTTCCTACAGCTGTGTACTTACAACACTGTTGCACAGTAATTTACTTAAGTTTGTTTTGTGCTTAGACAAAAGGTGCGTGACAAGTCGGATCGTGCCACGGCGGAGCAGGTGATGGATCCACGCACGCGGATGATCCTCTTCAAACTGCTGAGTCGCCAGATCATCAGCGAGGTGAACGGGTGCATCAGTACGGGCAAGGAGGCAAACGTCTACCACGCCACCGCCAAGGACGATGTGCACCTCGCAATCAAGGTGAAGTCACAATTTATAGCCCAGGTTATACAAAATAATTCCTGTTTTCTCAGTAATCGGAACATAAGTGAGGGTTGCAGTGTTTAAATGAAAGATGCGACGTTTAGTTTTTGTATTTTCGTGTTAGGGACTCTCAAATGGGCTGTTCTAAACAGTCAAGTACTTCAAGATATGTACCGAGTGCATTTCTTACAAGCCCGTTGAAAAATTGATTTGGCTTGATTATTCACGTGGTGGTATTGTTTCTAACATGGTAGCTCATTTATATAATTTGTCATTCAGTTTTTTTATGAAATCACATGACAAACTATTAATTAAATTAGTTTTGGTCTAACCGAACCAAAAAAGGGAAAATTGACTTTGTGTAACCCACTTCTGGGGACTATGACATAAGATTGTTTGCGCTTCCACAGATCTTCAACACCCTAAAGGTCGGAACTTGAAATAACCATCTTGGCGATGGGCTAAATTATGTAAGCAGGTAGTTTTTAATCCAGAGTGCATTTTAATCAGGTAGTGACAGAAAAGGTTGTACCGTAGAATTATCCTTGTGTGGCCTTGTTTGGCAGATTACGTATTGTTGTATTGCGTGTTCCCCATCTATACAGGTGTACAAGACTTCTATCCTTGTGTTCAAAGACAGAGACAAATACGTGTCCGGGGAGTTCAGGTATGTTCTCTTTCTAATTGTCTTGTGTAAAACGTAAGTCTAATTATGTGAAAAATATTTTGAATGGCTATTTATAAAGTCACATATTTTGTTGAATAATTGTAGTTTGGAGTATGCACTATTTGTTTAATTTGCATTCATTCATCCAGGATGTTTGTGTTTGTGTTTAAACAAACAAATGTTAGCTTGACTTCTGTATTACTGATTATAAACCCAGTTTCTGTTTAATTTACTTACATTTAGTAGCATTACCACATGAAAATAAAAAAACTGCAGGGGTAGAACTACCCACTAGTCCGCTATTCCGTACACTAGTAAACATTACGGCGGTCTAGTAAACCCGCTTACCAACTAGTCCGGCTGTCTAATAAAAATCAGCATATTGCGTAGCATTGACAAACTAATTCTTTACCTAATGAGGCGACAGTGAAACGGTGCTTTTGATTGGCTGTTGTGTGACATCAAATTCTGAAATCACAGCAACCCTCAAAATTGAAACTGAATCGGTCGCATATGCAACTGTTCTTTCTGTTTGGCGACTGACATATTATGATTATGTACGGTCACCCGCTGGCGACCGCGACGAGTCTGTAATAGCAGATCATGCGTTGTCATTTGCCGTTTCATAAACCACGTGTTGTCGTTTCTCGGAAACACCGTAAACTATATTGATTTTATTGGCGGTATTTTGAAACAAACATGACTATCTGCAACGGTATTTTAAAACGCGCAAAGCAAATTGCTACGAAGTGTCATGGCGCCCGTGGTACCTTGTGCCCCGACGTAAACGGGGACGCGAGTGGAAGGCGCTAACGTAAACCATTTCGCGATCGTTTTCACTGTCCGATAAGCGCATGGAAGACATGTTGCTTAGATCTTAGGTGATATACTCCAAACAGCCCAAACTTGAGCTAACGCAGGAGTTGTATGGTGCTTGTTTGTGCGCATGCATTGTGGGTAGTTTGTTTGTTTATTTTATAGGCACTTTAGATGATTGGGTGTGGTGAAAGGGAGGTTCATGATTGCTGTTTGAAATGCTATGGGGCTTTCCAGTTCAGTAATCGGTGGTGGAATCATATTCCAGATTCGAACTGCTCGGGGGTAGAAAGAGAACACTGCTGCATTGATGAGGCACCTAGGGGCTACGTAGTGGCCACGGTTTTTTGACTGTGTTAGTAGACCTGGTGGGGGTGTGATGTTGACTGTGTTAGTAGACCTGGTGGGGGTGTGATGTTGACTGTGTTAGTAGACCTGGTGGGGGTGTGATGTTGACTGTGTTAGTAGACCTGGTGGGGGTGTGATGTTGACTGTGTTAGTAGACCTGGTGGGGGTGTGATGTTGACTGTGTTAGTAGACCTGGTGGGGGTGTGATGTTGACTGTGTTAGTAGACCTGGTGGGGGTGTGATGTTGACTGTGTTAGTAGACCTGGTGGGGGTGTGATGTTGACTGTGTTAGTAGACCTGGTGGGGGTGTGATGTTGACTAGTAGACCTGGTGGGGTGTGATGTTGACTGTGTTAGTAGACCTGGTGGGGGTGTGATGTTGACTGTGTTAGTAGACCTGGTGGGGGTGTGATGTTGACTGTGTTAGTAGACCTGGTGGGGGTGTGATGTTGACTGTGTTAGTAGACCTGGTGGGGGTGTGATGTTGACTGTGTTAGTAGACCTGGTGGGGGTGTGATGTTGACTGTGTTAGTAGACCTGGTGGGGGTGTGATGTTGACTGTGTTAGTAGACCTGGTGGGGGTGTGATGTTGACTGTGTTAGTAGACCTGGTGGGGGTGTGATGTTGACTGTGTTAGTAGACCTGGTGGGGGTGTGATGTTGACTGTGTTAGTAGACCTGGTGGGGGTGTGATGTTGACTGTGTTAGTAGACCTGGTGGGGGTGTGATGTTGACTGTGTTAGTAGACCTGGTGGGGGTGTGATGTTGACTGTGTTAGTAGACCTGGTGGGGGTGTGATGTTGACTGTGTTAGTAGACCTGGTGGGGGTGTGATGTTGACTGTGTTAGTAGACCTGGTGGGGGTGTGATGTTGACTGTGTTAGTAGACCTGGTGGGGGTGTGATGTTGACTGTGTTAGTAGACCTGGTGGGGGTGTGATGTTGACTGTGTTAGTAGACCTGGTGGGGGTGTGATGTTGACTGTGTTAGTAGACCTGGTGGGGGTGTGATGTTGACTGTGTTAGTAGACCTGGTGGGGGTGTGATGTTGACTGTGTTAGTAGACCTGGTGGGGGTGTGATGTTGACTGTGTTAGTAGACCTGGTGGGGGTGTGATGTTGACTGTGTTAGTAGACCTGGTGGGGGTGTGATGTTGACTGTGTTAGTAGTTAGTAGACCTGGTGGGGGTGTGATGTTGACTGTGTTAGTAGACCTGGTGGGGGTGTGATGTTGACTGTGTTAGTAGACCTGGTGGGGGTGTGATGTTGACTGTGTTAGTAGACCTGGTGGGGGTGTGATGTTGACTGTGTTAGTAGACCTGGTGGGGGTGTGATGTTGACTGTGTTAGTAGACCTGGTGGGGGTGTGATGTTGACTGTGTTAGTAGACCTGGTGGGGGTGTGATGTTGACTGTGTTAGTAGACCTGGTGGGGGTGTGATGTTGACTGTGTTAGTAGACCTGGTGGGGGTGTGATGTTGACTGTGTTAGTAGACCTGGTGGGGGTGTGATGTTGACTGTGTTAGTAGACCTGGTGGGGGTGTGATGTTGACTGTGTTAGTAGACCTGGTGGGGGTGTGATGTTGACTGTGTTAGTAGACCTGGTGGGGGTGTGATGTTGACTGTGTTAGTAGACCTGGTGGGGGTGTGATGTTGACTGTGTTAGTAGACCTGGTGGGGGTGTGATGTTGACTGTGTTAGTAGACCTGGTGGGGGTGTGATGTTGACTGTGTTAGTAGACCTGGCGGGGGTGTGATGTTGACTGTGTTAGTAGACCTGGTGGGGGTGTGATGTTGACTGTGTTAGTAGACCTGGTGGGGGTGTGATGTTGACTGTGTTAGTAGACCTGGTGGGGGTGTGATGTTGACTGTGTTAGTAGACCTGGTGGGGGTGTGATGTTGACTGTGTTAGTAGACCTGGTGGGGGTGTGATGTTGACTGTGTTAGTAGACCTGGTGGGGGTGTGATGTTGACTGTGTTAGTAGACCTGGTGGGGGTGTGATGTTGACTGTGTTAGTAGACCTGGTGGGGGTGTGATGTTGACTGTGTTAGTAGACCTGGTGGGGTGTGATGTTGACTGTGTTAGTAGACCTGGTGGGGGTGTGATGTTGACTGTGTTAGTAGACCTGGTGGGGGTGTGATGTTGATTATGTTATTTAGTATTTTGTAAAATGTCATGGCTTGTTTGATAATGCGTCGTCGTTCAATATGTTATTGAGTTGACCATCCAAGGGTGGCTATTAGGTCTGCTGAGTTTGTTTGGCGTCTGTGGTCATTTCTGACAAATCTGGCAGCACAGTGTTGTACTCTTTCAAGGTGTTTAATTTGGGTGGCAGTGTGTGGATTCCATATGGGAGAGGCATACTCGTGTTTTGGTCGGATTGCTGTTTCTTTTACTTCAGGTTTGCATGGTCCGAGGGTTCGTTTGATCATGCCTAGGACTTTTGAAGATTTGGAAGCTATGTCAGTGATATGGTTAGCCCAGGTTAGTTTAGAATCTAATTTTATTCCAAGATATGTGTGGCTAGAGACGGTAGAGAGTGGCATGCCAAATGCAAAAGAGTGAATATGAATGTAGTCTGGGTTTGGTTTTGTTTGTTATTGGGAGATGCACATATTTAGATATGTTAAATTCCATCTGCCATTTGTTAGACCATGTTTGGAGTTTGATCAGGTCAGATTGGAGAGTTTTGTGGTCGGTTTCGGATGTGATTTTGCGATATATAATGTTGTCGTCTGCAAAGAGACATACGGAAGATTGGACATATTCGGTTATGTCGTTTATGTAGAGTAAAAATAGGACAGGTCGTAGGACTGAGCCCTGTGGTACACCAGATGTAGCATTTGTTGTGTCCGACAGGGCTCCATTGACTGAGACTCTTTGTTTGCGATTGGATAGAAACGATTTGATCCAGTTTTGTGTGTTTCCAGTTATTCCATAGAAAGGTAATTTGGATAGGAGGCGTTTATGGGGGACTTTGTCGAAGGCTTTGGCGAAATCAAGTAGGATGGCATCTATTTGTGTCTTATTGTCCATAGCAGTCATCCAGTCGTGGACTGTCTTGATGAGTTGGGATTCACAAGACAGACCTGGTTGGAATCCATGTTGGAAGTGGAGGATGGTGTTGTGTTTGTGTAAGTGTTTCCACATGTTGCTTAGAATGATGTGCTCCATAACTTTGCAGAGGATGGATGTTAACGAAATTGGTCTATAATTAGCAGGGTCTGATTTGTGACTTTTTTGTGTATTGGTGTTACTAGTGCTTGGAGCCAGTCATCTGGGAGTTTGCAAGTGTTGTATGACTGCTGGAAAATGTGTGTGATGATGGGGGCAATTTCCACTGCAGTCTCTTTAAGGACTCTGGCTGGGAATTCGTCGGGGCCTGTAGGTTTATTTTGGTTTAGGTAATTAAATGTAATTGTCACATTGTTAGAACACACATAAGTCTACACATTCAGGTCTCGAATGTAAAACTCGAAGGAATAACAACAGCCTAGGTTACGCTGGCGCAACAGCATCAGTGATTTAAACATTCATAACTGTTAATATGACTGTTTGTGTAATTTACATTTGTTAACTTATGTATTAAGCATTGCTGCATTAGAAACAACCAGTCATTGATGTTATTGTGTGACAGGAATTATTTTATTATCTAAATTGATTATGTTACTGTGTTGCAAATATTGCACAAATAAATGTTGTTAGAAAAGTTAACCATACATAAATCAGTATTATACAGATGCATAGGTCATAAATTTGTAATATTTAACATATCTGATAGAAACTATTATTTCTCAAAGTTAACTTTGAAATAAAATGTAACTTTTCGGAACAGAAAATGGCTTCTTTTTCACCTTAAACAGGAAATGCGTAATTTGACATGGAAAATGCGTCATTTGACACAGTATGTCTTTTTCTGAAACAGAATTTTGAAACGGAAAATCAGTGTCCCTACACACACATGTATATTTGTTATTAATTATTGGTAATTTCAGGGATTCCACATATGACTGTTATTGATTTGCCAGTGTACCGTGTTATAATATATAAAGTTAGTATCCAGCCACATATTCATACATGTTTTAAGGGGACACGCTCTCCTAAAAAAGACATTTTTTTGGATTTTTTGGTCATTTTCATATTTTGTCATATTAATATATTATTATTATCTAACTGTCGATCTGTGTGTTTTATACATATGAATAAATTCTCCAAATGCAATAAAAACGAACATTTATAACAGGCCCATTGTCTTAGAGTGATAATCTTACGCAACCGCGATAGAAAAATACGACACTTTTGGCGGCCGCATACTCCGCCATCTTTGTCAACAACCCAACATATTTGGTATCCACGTGTAGCTTCACTTTCGCAGTGCATCATGGTAGCAGTGGTTCTGTAAAATCCCTGGTAGATTTGGAGCATTTTGACCTAGAAGAGGACTCTCTGTGACGCGGTAGCGTCACTACGATTGGTCAACCACGGACACTCCCCCGAGTGGGGCGCGCTGATTGGCTGTCAGCCTGGAAAGCCGTCACAAAGGAAATTCCCCTCTCTGTTCGCCGTAGCTGTTTTTTGTTCGCTTCGAGTCGCTTCATAGTATTTTACGTAAGATGTCAGGAAGACACGGGAAAGCCAAGCAGCAGTTTGGTATGAAACCGATGTCAAGACGCCGACAGTTGAGTTTGGCACGGTCGCTGATCCGCAAATCGGAGAAAGGCGACAGTGAAGCTGACACGAGTGCCGATGCACCCGTGCCGGGAGACAGTGCTGAGCAGATGCCCTCGTCGACAGAACTTGATGTACGTATAAGCTATCATTGTTTGCATCAGGTTATTATTCATAATATGTTCTGGCAACATAATTTGGGTACAATATCTAAGACATGTTATGTAATAGTAACGTCTTGCCAACTTGGAATGCCTGAACTTGAAGGCTGAATATTATCCAGGCACCGATATTCAAAGAAGCCATAACACTAGGCTAATTTACTAGAACTAGGTCACACTGACTGTGACTGTACGTTTACATTTTCAATTTTGCAGACGTTCACGTCTATATTATTATACTATAGTATATACTTTATTATCTATGACTATGTTGTCTGTTATATTATTGTCATTTTTGTTTGTTTTTATTGATGTCAATGATTCCTGTCCAGCTCATATGCCATGTTTATTTTTGATATTATGCTAATAATATTGTCAGATGTACAATCTAATAACAAATAATTTTCCATGCAGGTTGACTCTGAGATGGAGCCTCCTCAGCCATCAACGTCTGTAGCAACAACCCCCATCTCGGCTACCAAGCGAAAGTTTGGATACCGACAGGGACTGCCACTGTGTGAGAGAATCAGTGCTGCTGAGCAACGTCAACGCCCCATTGAAACATCATTCATTCGCTGCAGCATGATGTCAACACTGGTGAACGGCCTGGCATGTCTCGAGTGCAGTGAGCCAACACTGAAGATCCGTGCCATCGACCGTCGCCTTGGCCTGGTGTGCCTGTTCGAGACATACTGCACTACGTGTGGGGCAGTGCTGAACTCAACGCTGTCGTCCGACCGGATCGACGAAGAGAAAGCCTGAAGTCGCCATCCACGTCAAAGGCATCTACACCCACCTTGCTGACAAGAGTCTCCTGGAGCGATGTCTGAAAGGCAGGACACAGAATCCAAATGAGAGCCTCCACTCCAAGATCTGGGCCAAGTGTCCGAAGACAGGATTCGTTAGCCTGCAGCGAGTCCTATCCGCCACATGTACTGCAGTGACGGAGTTCAACAGTGGAGTGGAGGTGACCATGCGGCATCTCTTCAGGAGAGCGACTGATCACATTGGCCGAGAAGGCCGATAGAAAACGCCTACACAAGGCTGAGGGAAAGGCTGAGGCTTCAACAAGAACTGCACGACGGGCTCGCAAGATCACTCGTGCAGCCGATGCTGTAGCTACACGCAGAGACTATGCTAGTGGTGCATTCTTGTGAACAATCTTGTTGGCAGCTGTGATGGTGTTGAAATACATGTTGTGTGGTTTCAATTGAACTTTGAACTATTAGAAAGACAATGAACTGGAAAAAGACAGTTTGTAGTTTTAGTCGTGTAGTACCATTGTGTAGTGATGACGGTCACATATTTATGGTCTTGTCTAATTTGTATACATATTTTCACACACCCAAATGATGAACAGTATACATCATTGGAAAGACAATGAACTGTAGAAGCTTTGTGTGAAATGTTAGCACTGCAGTTCTATTTTTGCATATGAAATTTTGTATTGAAATGTTGAGAAACTTCAATGCCATTTTTCTCAATAAAATGTTTTTGCCGACAAGCAATCTCTTATTTTGTCTAACTCGGCTATTTATCAACAGAATCCTTTGAAATTTTCAGCATTTCCCACCATGATAATGGGCTACATTATGACAGATTTAGATTTTAGATACAGCATTTGGATTCCATGTAATATCATGACTTTGATTAAATATTGACTTTCGAAAAATAACAAAGATTGAAAAATTCATATAAATTTTGTTTGGAAAGTAAAAAAAAATCAAAGACTGTCATAATTTGCTATTGTATGTACTCTATTGGTGTGCCAAGTTTGAATGTATTTGGTCAATCCATTTTCCAGATATGTCCATCACGGTGAATCAGCCAAAATTCAAGTTGGGGGCGACCCTACCGCCACCTGGTGGACCAAAAAAATTGTAATAAATCTGTAAAATTGTTTTTATGTATAACTAATGTTATCCTAACATTTCAGTAAGCTGGGTTGAAAAATAACGAAACTAGATTTGAGGAGATCGTGTCCCCTTAAATGTATTTATATTTCAAACTGACATCTGTGGTTAATTAGGATTAAAAACACAATTGCATAGAAAATTACTTGGCTCCTACTTTTTAATTTGGCTCCTAAAAATGTAGGTAGCAGCCAGCTGGCTGCTAGACAAAAAAGTTAACTTAGAGGGCTGAATGACTGTTTGGTTTAGCGTATCTGGTAGAGGAGTACGGCTAATGAGTGCAATTGGTGGCCATTTTCAATTGCACGGTTTCCAAATACGGTTTACATCTACATTGCTTTATTAGTCTACGTTTACACGCAATGTATCGTTACTTGACTGGGGTTGCGAAACCAGCAGTAAAGCGCAAGCTGGAAAAGTGTGAATGGGACATGCAGTATGACCAGCAGAAATGACAGCGTGGGTACTTGAAGGTTTGGGAGCACGATACGACCACAGGTTGTTGTCTTACGACGAAGACAGTCACAAATGACACAAAGGGGAAGGGTTTGATGTTCTGCACAGTGTGCGAGCGAGCCATTCAAGCACTGAACATGGTCACCATGGACGGTCTGACACATTTGTTGCGATTTAAATTTGTGTTGTGTTTTGATATTTTCAGGACTAGTAAACCTTTTGGCGGACTAGTAAACTTTTGTCTTTACTAGTCCTGCTGTCCAGTAAAGTAAATGCTGAAGTTCTACCCCTGAACTGCATTACTTAAACATTTGTTCATATGGCTATAAACAGAAAATCTATTTTTTATGGTGTAATTTGCATATTTAATGACCTAATTAACATAATATGGCGGCGATATTGAATCCTAGAAAGTAACAAGATACGTGTCATTAAGTGTTTAATGTATAAGTGTTTTACAAAGTGCAACATAAAATGTTTCATCAGAGCTGATTTTACTGCTACAAATTTACATAGTGTGTCGTATAATTAGCATATTACAAAATGGGGCCATGTTGAATGAGAATTCCTAATTTGTATGTACTTTTTGTTAAAAGCCTGTGATTCACATTGTAATGCCACTAACAATATGTGTTAGACCACCCAAGTGGGTGACCAGACAACCTGTAACAGCAGCAGTCGCCATGTCATAAGTCACAGATGATAAGTCCATCAAATAAAGGGATACTTCTAAAACCTTTATACCATTGTAAAGAATGTTATGTTGTCGTTCCAATTATATTAAATATGTACTATTTAACACGGACTGAACAATGTAAGGGCTGCGTGACCGGTGGCATGTCATCGTTTAGCACCAAATCTGCCCAGATCCAACAGCCACAGCGGCCGCTATGGTAATGCTACAAAAACAATGTGTATTTAGCATTACTATCCACAACTGTCGATAGCGTAAATTTGCATTAACCTTTTTACTCACTAGGCGGCGTCACTATATCGATTTTTTTCAAAACAAATCGTGGTGACAACCAAACCACCCACACCTAATGTAATGCTTAACTTTTGGGGGGATTTTTTAACCACCCCTTAACTAATGGCGTTCTCTTGTTCTCTTGCATGATGCAGGTTTCGTCATGGTTATTGCAAGCACAATCCTCGCAAGATGGTGAAAACCTGGGCAGAGAAGGAGATGAGGAATCTTACTCGGTGAGCATCTCTGGATGACATAAGTGTACCCAAATATGGTTCAGTGCTGTGTTTCTCATGTAGTAATCGCAATTCCACACTTAAAAGTATGATGTTTGTTCCTCATTTATCAATATTTATATATGAGATCTGCCACAGCAACCCGAGTATTGAGTAGCACAGGCCTATTCTGCAAATGAGCCAAAAATAGGTCGCATCACATAAATTTTAAGATTTGGCAGAAATGCTTACCTTGTAATCTTATATTTCAATGTCCAGTATATTTTCCTCAACAAAACTAATAAAACATGTGCATTTATGAACCCACTGACATACAATATGAGTCAAAGTTACTTTATTTCTCAAAACATAACTTTTTACAGTTGGCTTCAATTTCAGCAATACATAAAAATACTGACAATATCTAAACAAATGAGGTGCCATTTTAAAGCTAATGATCCTTGGAAACCAAAAAGATACAACACTCAATTTCACATTGTTGTGACTTTATACCCATTTTGCATGTCAAATATTGTACTTGACACTGGAATAAATATGTTGAAGGGATACAACCCACCAGACTGCAGTCAACAAGCGTGAAACAGTAGGTTTTTAAAAATTGCTGCCACTAACTTGCTGTTGACATTTGATGTTAAACATGCTTCCAGTATCTACCAGTCGGGGATACCGTGTCCAGAGCCTGTTCTGCTGAGGAGCCACGTCCTTGTGATGGGTTTTATTGGGAAAGAAGGCTGGTGAGTTGGAGCAATGTCCAGGATAGAGACAAAAGTGTCACACGTTTATCCAAACAATTTCTTTTTGACATATCGAAGTTTACCATGTTGTTGTAACTGCAAGATGGAGTCTATTCGGGCATGTGCTCCGTATGCCACTCGATGCACCCGCTCAGCTAGTGATCGACAACTATTTTGCCGTGGACACAGGTGTCACGTCATACATGGGTCAACCGCGAACGACTCTGCCGACAGCGCTGAGCGCAGACCTGCGACGCATAGGCCGTACGCTACGTTGCCGTGTCGACGCTCTGCGCGCACTCGACCGTGAACAGTGGCAACAATTGGGGCTGGCCATTTCAAAATAAGAAAGCATCATATGAATGGAATTGACCTTTTTAAATTATTCATTTACTTTTTTATTACTTTTTAGTGCAATTTCTACTTACCTTTTAACGATTATTTTATATATATATTTTTATCATATGGACATTTTAATTATACATGTATCTATTCATTTAAATATTTTAATTTATTTATATAGCTATTTATTCCACTTCTACAAAGGATCTGTGATGGTACATTCGTGTGGAATGGCACAAGCGAAACAGACGCGAACTACATCACGTCTGCCACGCGAAAGTGCACATAATAATAATGTTGTTGTAGTCTTCCATCAGTGATTCAGCGTGTCATGCCAACTTCTTCAGTACCCGTAACGTATGAGAAATCATGAAAAAATGAACAATCATGAAGAATGTTCAGCAATCTGTCACTTGTCTAATTTAGAAGCATAGTGCACTGTTAAAAGATATGGTTTTGTATTTAAGGTCATAGTTGTTAATGTTGTAACAGCATTGCAGTAGTAATCATGCAGATTGTGAAGTTGTAATTAAGATGGTTAGATATAAAAATTATGAAGTCAGTAATGAACTTATGTGATAATTCTTATAATGATGCTGTTGTTACTCATACATTTGTACTAGTGTTAATTATACCTTAAAAAGTATAAACATTATTTTATGATCAGCATTCTCAGGGGTTGTACCTTTCGCCTTAATGTGTTGGCTTCTGTGACATCCCTTTGAATATATTTCTGCACAATCTCTGTAGATGTCTTTTGACCTTTGTTTCAGGGCTGCACCGAAGTTGAAAGATGCGTCGCTGTCGGAGTCTAAGATTCGTGAGCTGTACACAGAGTGCATACAGATGATGCGCACACTGTATCAAGTGTGCAGACTTGTCCATGCTGATCTCAGTGAATACAACATGCTGTGAGTGGTAGTGTTGGAATCATTTTCATTGTCATAGTTGATCATCAATTTTGCCAAACCGATCAGCGAGTGATTAAAGTCGGTTTGTGGGCAGCCATTCTAAGAAATTTTTGTATCACTAGGTGACAGTACAAGTTTGACCCATCAGTGGTATTTGATGTTAATATGCAACATGTATAACAAAAATGTACGCACCTGTTCTGAGGCTGTTCATTGTAATCACTACAGGAAACTTATCGAAAGGCCATGCGATGTAGATATATATATGTGTGGTTTCAAAACATGCCATAAACGTAGCAGTTTTGAACGATGACAATGGGGTCTTTTCACAAAACCAAAACGGCTTCTAGTCATTCGGTAATCATACATATTTCACTCCAAACAAATTTGTATATAATTGAAACGATTATCAATCACACAAGATTGTGATTGATTAATTGGTCAGACGCGTGAATCAACCAATCATCAATATTATCGCAAGCACACACATCTTCAAACTGCATATTTGTTTGTAATGTATGAACAACTACATATAAGCAGGATCAGTATTTTATATCATACATATAAAAAAAAACTTCTCATTATTTCATTTTTCATACAAGTTTTATAAGTTCATAGTTCTCTGGCAGCATCCTTTGTGGTTTTGTGTTGAACCATATTGTCGACTATTATCGTGAAGAGGCTGATCTGTTTTACTACATAATGATCAAGTTGATATTTATGTACCTAATTGATGTCTTTCGATATTGTAGCTACCACGACGGCAGGCTGTACCTGATCGATGTATTTTGTTGTTGTAGCTACCACGACGGGAAGCTGTACCTGATTGATGTCTTTTGTTGTTGTAGCTACCACGACGGCAGTCTGTACCTGATCGATGTCTTTTGTTATTGTAGCTACCACAATGGCAAGCTGTACCTGATTGATGTCTTTTGTTGTTGTAGCTACCACGACGGCAGTCTGTACCTGATCGATGTCTTTTGTTGTTGTAGCTACCACGACGGGAAGCTGTACCTGATTGATGTCTTTTGTTGTTGTAGCTACCACAACAGCAGTCTGTACCTGATCGATGTCTTTTGTTGTTGTAGCTACCACGACGGGAAGCTGTACCTGATTGATGTCTTTTGTTGTTGTAGCTACCACGACGGCAGTCTGTACCTGATCGATGTCTTTTGTTGTTGTAGCTACCACGACGGGAAGCTGTACCTGATTGATGTCATTTGTTGTTGTAGCTACCACAACAGCAGTCTGTACCTGATTGATGTCTTTTGTTGTTGTAGCTACCACGACGGCAGTCTGTACCTGATCGATGTCTTTTGTTGTTGTAGCTACCACGACGGGAAGCTGTACCTGATTGATGTCTTTTGTTGTTGTAGCTACCACAACAGCAGTCTGTACCTGATCGATGTCTTTTGTTATTGTAGCTACCACAATGGCAAGCTGTACCTGATCTGTGTCTTTTGTTGTTGTAGCTACCACGACGGGAAGCTGTACCTGATTGATGTCTTTTGTTGTTGTAGCTACCACGACGGCAGTCTGTACCTGATCGATGTCTTTTGTTGTTGTAGCTACCACGACGGGAAGCTGTACCTGATTGATGTCTTTTGTTGTTGTAGCTACCACGACGGCAGTCTGTACCTGATCGATGTCTTTTGTTGTTGTAGCTACCACGACGGGAAGCTGTACCTGATTGATGTCTTTTGTTATTGTAGCTACCACAATGGCAAGCTGTACCTGATTGATGTCTTTTGTTATTGTAGCTACCACAATGGCAAGCTGTACCTGATCTGTGTATTTTGTTGTTGTAGCTACCATGACGGGAAGCTGTACCTGATCGATGTCTTTTGTTGTTGTAGCTACCAAGACGGCACGCTGTACCTGATCGATGTCTCGCAATCAGTGGAGCACGACCACCCTCACGCCCTCGAGTTCCTGCGCACTGACTGCACAAACATCACAGGTAATGTGAGAGGCAGTGGCATGGGTAGAAGGGCGAATAAAAGTCTGATACATCGGTAGCAGTAACAATAAAAGAATTGAGCCTTGTTTATTATTGATATTCACCTTTGATGCAGTCCTCATGGCACTTACTCCATTGTAATAAAAACTACTAAAGAACTTTGTATAGAGACACATATCTGGATATAAAACTTGTCCAGAGTCACTTAAAACACATTTCTAAAACTAAGACACCATAACAAAGTGTAGGAAAGAAGGATATAATACAGAATTTAAGAAAAGAATTATTACTATCATAAATCTAAAAAAAGAAGAATAAGGATGTTTTAGAAGGGATATTTGTTTCAGATTTTGGGTGCAACTACAGAAAATAACAACTCACCTTTGTTATGATGTGTAAAACTAATATACAACTTGTTTGTCCTTGCTGTCAGACTACTTCAGTCGCAAGGGAGTGTGTGGTATGACAATGAAGGAGTTGTTTGACTTTGTCACCGACCCAACAATTGATGCTGACAACATTGCTGCATATCTCGACCGGGCCATGGAAATGTCGTCACAGCGAACAGTGGAGGACATCACTGAGCAGCAAAAGGTTGAAGAGCAGGTCAGTGGAGGTCAAAGGTCATTCGGTTAAATTTAAATAATACCTTCTAAAAACCGTCGGGGAGTTACTTTATACTATTTTTTTATTTTATTGAATTGTTGCTGAAGAAGTGAATGTGTTTGTTAAATCGAACACTGCTGCTTTTAATCTCACTATAAATATTTGAATACAAAATGTTGTCTCTATTTCACCCGCTGCATTATATATCTAATTGATAAAAATATCTAAATTTTTAACCCATCCACTGCAGAATTTTGCTCATTACTTTTTATTATTTTTTACTGATCACAGGTCCACGTAGGCATGTGTAAAGCAACAGTTAATCAATTAAAAGTACTAACAAGAAGTGGGTAGTTGAATTTTAATTATGAAAGGTAGAAAGTAAATTTTGATTTCCAAGATGTGTCAAATTTGTGTTTAAACCCCCTCATTTGTCACTGTTGTTGCATCCTCAGGTCTTCAAGCAGGCATATATTCCCCGCACTCTCGATGAAGTGGTCAACTTTGAGAGGGACATGAAGAGAATGGCTGAAGGGGTGGACACTGGACTGGTCAGTACAATATGGGGGTGGAAACTGGCCTGACAGCAAGGTCAAGCTGTCCAGTCAACAATGATTTCTCCTAGATAACATACCCATACTAATAAAATCATGTAATAATATACATTCCGAAAGTGTAGAATTTCATGTGTTAAGCTGCTGATTGTTTCCCCCCCAAAATGATTTCTTTAATTATTCAAACTAGAGTCTTTGTTGGAGTTCTTATTATTTAGTCTGAGTAGAATCTGGGTGAGGATGGCGACTTCTGACCTACTGTCATCTGTTCACCAGACATATTGAGGTAGAGCCGGCTGTGCTCCCCCACTGAGATATACTATAAGTGCAAAGGGAGCATTTGTTGCTTCCCTTCTATCAAAGAAACTTTGATGATTCTGAATTAAGTAAACTAGCGAAAATGTCCGTTCCCTCCCGATGACTTATGCAGAAGACGGTTTCCCAATGTATTTGTACGTTTGTGACGTTTGTTATGACGTAAATTTGAGTTTGTAAAACGTCCCAACTGATTGGTGGAACGTTTAGGTAACTCAGAATTCAGAAACACAGAAAACATGCATAATGTCATGATCTGTCAACTTACATCCTTCTAATGTCCACTATAAACCCAACAACTGGTGAGAACCCCTAACCAGTGGGAATTGTGAAACAAATAAAAGTGTTTCTTTTCTCAATGGTGTCGTAAATTAATTCCTGAAAGTTTGGCACCAAAGATGCAAACCGTCTAGGAGGAAAATATTAACATATCCCCACACACAAGCACTCATAAACACACATACACCAATTAGATTATAGTTATATATCCGCAACAAGTGTGATCATATGGAAGATATTGTTCATGGGTCTAAGATTAAATTTTAATAGCATTAATAGAATTAAACTTATGTTGGAACTATATCTGAAAGTTGCAATGTTTCGATCCATCTGCAGTGCTGATGTCACAAACCCAACACAACTCTCAAGCCAATAGTATACCTCGCCAGCATCCTTACCCCCTTAGTGGGTAAGAACGGTCAAAGCATCAAAAATGCCAAGGAACTGGTTGACAAACTGAAAGGGCTGGAAATTCCACCTGGACAGAAACAGTCATATGATGTCACAGCGCCCTACACCAGTGTCCCTGTAGACAAGGCACTGGAAGTAATCACTGGAAAATTGCATGAAGACAATACCATAGCCAGCCGCACAGAAATAGCTATCCCACAGATAGTGGAGCTCCTAGACACATGGGGTAGCCATGCGATCACCTATACCCCCCCTAGTACCCAACTGCTACATGGAACACTTAGAAAAACTAGCCATCTCTACAGCACCACAACCCCCATCGCTGTGGCTATGCTATGTGGATGACATGTTCACAGTACTCCATGAATATGACGTGGAAGAGTTCACTGAACATATCAACAACATTGATCCACACATCAAGTTCATCATCGAACCAGAGAAAGACAACAAATTCCCTTTCCTGGACCTGTGCATGCACATACAAGATGATGGACCCACCAAGTTAACCGTATATAAGAAGCTTACACACACTGAACAATACCTCAACTTTCACCACCCCCTAACTCACAAGAGGTCAGTCGTACACTCCCTCACCAACAGGGCAGGGCAATACGTCACCACAGCTGAAGACAGAAAAGCAGAACTTGCACATATCCACAGTGCCCTCAGAGCCAATGACTATCCGGAGTGAACGCTTGAAGTCCTGCCACCTAGTGAGAACAGATCACCTACTAACAACAACAGTGCAAAAACAGTAAACTTGAACTGGCCCATGTTGGGACTACCATACGTAGCAGGGCTATCAGAACAACTCGGACGAGTTTGCAAGTCACACAATGTGCACTTGTACCATAAACCCGCCAACACCTTCTGTTCAGTGAAGGACAAAACCCCCAAAGAATACCAGTGTGGAACTATCTATGACAATACCTGTGATAACAACAGCAGCCACATTTACATCAGTGAAACCAAAAGACCACTCAGCCAAAGGTTTAAAGAACATACAAACCTGGGTAAGCCTACAGGAGTAGGAGACCATTGTCTGGCCACAGAACACTCAGTGTCCATGGACAACACCAAGGTCTTGGCCCGAGAACAGAACTGGCACAAGAGAAAAGTAAAGGAGGCCATCTACATCAAACAGAGCATCTACAATGAACCGAGATCAGGGATACCACCTGCCCGTTATCTACAACCAGATCATTCCGCCACAATCTGAGCCACGTCACATGACATCAGTGCATGATCAAGATCCGCTGTAAACGGATCAAAACGTTGCAAGTTACTCCATGTGCTGATGATTGTGTCTTGTTCCAGATCATGTACCAGACTGTGACCGGCATGAAGGCGGATCTCTCAGGTGCCAGAGAGGTGAGTTTGTCACAGGCTGCCAACATTTCTCTCCTCACCAACTTCACAGTATCTTAAGGAATCACAATCCTCGGGGAAATGTATTTTAATTAACTATCATACATCATTGATGCAACAACCCACTCATTTTCATTAGCGCCACCTGATGAACTGATCACATTTCAGTTTTCTCATGTAAGAGGAAGGCCCTCTGGAAGAGGCTAGCATAGCAAAAATTTGTAAGTAAAGTAAATAACTATTGTTGTGTTTTCTGAAATACATTGCCAACTGGTTGATCAGAGGCCAGTGGTCCACGGAAGCAAATGAACATAGAAAGGGGCCAATGGACCTCTGCACGTCAGAGGATATACATTTACAAAGATCCACAGTTAACATATTAATAGATACTTATATTTTGTCCCAAGAGCATTACTAAGCAGTACAAATTATACAGACACACATACAAATATTGAGAATTAAAATATACAATAACAATTAATATATATTAAACAAAATATACGTTTTGCACCAAGAAGAAAGACAAAAATGATATTGATATATATATGTATATATCTATTCTACTATAAGCACTAATTGGTTGCAGACGCCGGCACTGCTGCAAGACTTACAGAAGACACTGAACTCTGAGGGAGAGGACGAGACGTCGGAGAGTGAGGGAGGAGGGAGTGAGGAGGAGGAAGAGGGGACACAGGAGGGGAAGACACCCGCTTCCCTGGCGCGACAACGGGATGAGTCACCAAACAGCAGACGGGTGAGTAGCATTGACGACAAGCAAAGCATAAGTGTTTATTCAAACAAATCAAATGCACAAATTAAGTATACAGAGCATGTTAGAGAAAGATTAAACATTGGATTGGAAATACTTATGATGTCAGTTTACTCCCTTGTCTTCAACTAGTGCCGTCATGGATATGTTAGCCATGCCCATAAACAGTTGAAGTAACCTAACATGCACTATTTGGCTACACAACACTACTAAGCTCTGTTATTAACAGTCATAATCTAAACCATCATCTTTATGCCGATGATACCCAGATTTACATTTTCTAATACTAATTGCTCCTTAGATAAGCTCAGGAATTGTCTTAATAAATTTTCATTTGGATGATTGAAAGAAGATTAAAGTTAAATGCTCATAAAACAGAGTTTCTTATTATTGATACACACAGGCAGCGTGACAAAATTAAAAGCTTTTTCCCACACCTTCAGCATGAAATCGTGGAGTAATCTTTGATGATAATTTCAATTTTAGACGACATCAATCCATCTGTTAACAACTTTAATGTGGCTTATCAATTCTGATATTGACTAACCCTTTTGTATTGATGCGCTTCTGAGCTTGGTTTCCAAGGATTTTGGCACAAAAGAAGTTACCTTATTATTATATTTATAACTTATGTTATATATGTATAAATATAATATATATATATATATATATATACATATATGTATATTTATTTATTTATCATATTTGTTTTAATGTTGAGATAAATTAAAAAATATATTTACTAGAATTTGTGCATAAATGTTTTAGTCCTGTAATGTGTCTCTGAATTACCACAGTTGCCAGATTTATGGCACTGAAAAATTCTTATGGTATTATTATTATGATTATGTCAACAAAGTAGATGTATTATGATCACGGTGTGCAGACCAGTCACGGTTACTTATTTAAGGTGATATTTGTGGTTCCAGGAACGAAAGAAGGCTGTCAAAGTTGCACAGAAGGAGAAACGGAAGAACAAAATCCCTAAGCATGTCAAAAAGAGGAAAGAAAAGATTGCAAAATTAAAAAATAAATAATTCTTCCACCTTGTGTGTGCTGATAGTTATGTGACATGTTAATAAATGTGGGTGGCAAATGAGTTTCGCATGCCTTATATTATATAGTGCCAAAAATAGATAAGCGAGCGAAAAATGAACAGCTGAAAACACGTCCCAAAAATGCTTTTTTGAACGATTGCTTGTACCATTACGGTTCGTCCAATCCAAACAATCTTGATATCGTTTGAAAGCTTACAATTTCTGCTATTCGAATATATATATAAATGGTTTCCTGATAGTCATTCCTAAAATAAACTATAAATGGACATACAACGGTGCCGATTCCGGTGTCTTAGACACTGCGAACGATGTTGTTTCGTCGACACAGTTCACTAATCTACCGATTGAGGCACCACTATCTTATTTCATGGTATAAGCTCCACCCACTTTCAAACGGCTGCTAAAATTACATACGCGAAGTAGGCGTGACGTCACATCACGTATATCAACCAACCAACGCAACGAATTTTGACCCGTTGGTTGGCGTACGTTATGGTGACGTCACGCCGACGTAGATATCTATCGGCTTTGCTGCCATCAAAGCACATCACGTCAGTTTCGTTGCGGTTTAAAAATGGGTGGAACTTCTAACATGAAATCAAGAAATGGTGAAATGCGCATGTCTGAACCTATGCAAATGAGGAAAACAGCGCCGCAATCAGAAGATTATTGTACCGAGTACCCGCCGACAACAGCGTTCGGAACCGTACAGAACACCGAAAACTGCACGATTGTAGGTCCGTTTATAGGTGTTTTATGAACGGTTACCGGGAAATATAAATGACGCTAGAGTAACAAAAAGTGCATTCTTTTAAATAATACAAAAATCGTCGGGACAGGACGAGCCATGAGGATGACCTTAGACTTGGTGACCGCAGAATTACATGTTTTGGACGTGTTCCATTTTTCGCTCGCTTATTTATTTTTTATAGTATGGAATACGGTGCAGAGAGTTACAGAAGACGGGAGTGTTAGATGGATCAAGAGTTCCATCACTGTGGAGTAGGTGGGAGCAAAGTGGACACGCTTATCTCGTTACGACTCCTCGATGACAGGCTGTAGAATGGTTTCCTTGTTCGTACACACCAACGCGTGTAAGTCACACGACATCTGGTCGTCCTCCTCACCAACACATGACACATTCACAAATAATATATTGGCAAGTGGAGTGTAATCATACACACGATCCCCACACATTATAACTAATGGTGGCAGATGGTATCAAAGGTGTAATACGATTTGCTTTTCATTGGTGGCAACGCCCACCTTTTTCAGCTGAACTAAGCAAGTGCTCTTAAAGAACGATAAACTCAATCTTGCAAAAGGGATCTTTCAGGTGGATTTCTATAGACTGAATGTAATGGATGACAATTTATGTGATGTAGACTTCTGGTGATTGTATTGATATGAGAAGAGATATTGTCGGCACCATGTGATTTACCGCATTTTAGTGTATTAATTGCTGTTGTTACTTCATCACAGTTTACTATGACATCTGTATATTCACAATTGTTTGGGTCGTAGTTTATAGTATTTATCGATTCTTTTTAAAACAATTTAGTAGACCTTATAGTGCTTTTTCCACATTCCAGCCACCTACTCTTGACCAGTTACACCATCCACAGTTTTTGGAAGTGTAATGCTACATTTCTTCGTGGACCTAAGTGGCGTATAATATTGTACCTGTCACAATTCTAGCTGAATTTAATTGAGGCAGACAGTTTTAAAGATAATTATTTGTTTTTCATTGGTGGGACTACCCAACTGTTTATTTAACCGATCGAATTACGCAAGAGCTCTTGAAAGTTGGTTTTAAAACACACGCTCGCTCGCGCGCACACACGCACACGCGTACCATACCGCCATCCACTGGCAGATTAGCATATATAGTTACTAACAAAAACATGAACAGTTACCAAGATGTAGCCATTCTTGATTCTCCAAGGCTTCTGACCCATCGCCTCCTCCAGAAATTTAGATACTACAATTTGGACAACAGCATTGTTGGGTGGATCGAAGACTTCTTGTTAAACAGGGGACAACGAGTTGTGGTTGACGACTACACCTCAGCAGAAGCCCGGGTCGTCTCGGGTGTATCGCAAGGTACAGTTTTAGGCCCTCTGCTCTTCCTTCTGTTCATAAATGACATCTCCAACGGTACCACCTAAAAAATAAGGTTTTTCGCAGCTGACTGCCTGCTCTACCGCAAAATCAAATCAACAGCAGACAGCAGGGCACTGCAAGACGACCTGAACAAGTTGTACTAGTGGAGCAAGACCTGGCTGATGGAATTCAATGTAGCCATGTTCAACATCACGATCATCACAAACAAGAAATCGAAACAAAGCCACACTTGCAATTACTCCATGTGGGATTCTCCACTGGAACGCTCAGTCAATAGCGTCTACATTGGCGTTAACATCTGCTCAACCTTGAAGTAGGACCAGTACATCTACAGTGACAAGAGCAGCTAATAGGACCGCCAATTTCCTATGGCGCGCCGTGCACCAGCACCACCAAGGTGCTGGTGTTAAGGAACGATTATACAAGATGTTGGTACGGCGCAAAATTGAATACCGTGTTACCGTCTGGATCCTGTACCAACAGAAATACATCAGCGAAATAACAATAATGCAATGGAAAGTAGGAAGGTTTCTACTCGGTCGGTCCTATCAATACGGAGTGAATCAGAGGTCCGTAAGCGACATGGTACTGTAATACAAGTGGGAATCACTGACTCCAAGCCAGGAGGGTGCGTGCCAGATTTGGCATGATCTACTAAGTTGTGAAAGGACTTGTAAGTATCCGCAATATGTACCATCCTGCGCCATGCCATGTACACCACGCCAATCGCAGCAAATCCAGACAGTTCGTCATAATGGATCCTGCATGAGTGGACGTCTACATGTTCGTCTTCCTATCAAGGAATATTGTAGCGTGGAACTCCCTGACAGACAATGTTGTCATGGCCGAGTCAATGGACAAGTTCCGCCGCCGACCCGAGAGACCTGTTACTGTTAGTGGACGGAACTTGTAAATTATCGTGTAAAATTAGTTAGCGCATGTACATAGGTCACATGACCGGTCACGTGGTCATCTCGTCGCAATATCCTAAAAGTATTTTGCCAAGTATAGTATTCAGATCTAGATACACGCACGCACAATCATACACACACGCAGATGCACACGCACGCACGCACGTACACACATACATACACATACTGCACCTTCATCCAATGGCTCTTTAGCGTGTAGTCACTGGGAAAACAACATGAATTGACCACACGGTTTCAGGAATGAAACACGCATCCTTCATTTTCTGTTGTTTCGTTGTTGATTGCACTGTGACATTTTTGTTTACCTCCTACCTTTTCATTTCACGTAGATTTTGGTTTGCTACAGCGTCATAAAGCATATGTCGCATGTAAAAAAGGCGGTTTACTATATCTAAGTGAAAGGATAGATTCTACAGTTCTTCTCGTCCCTTGACACTCGGTGGTGGATTAAGACATTCGTGGGATGTAGGCATCCGACTCTTTCGTGGTGGTAGTCCCAGGAACGGATCCAGAGAGGGAACAGTCTAGCTGAACCAAACATTCTAATTGCAACCCCCGTTGAGGCTTGCCAAAAAACCTCCACTGGTACCCGAACGAAAAGAATATTGGGTGGATTAGCCGGAGCTTCAGCATGAGTTCGCTGTCGGATCATGACATCAGAAGAAGCGCGGGGTGCTATCGAAGATGTTTCTCCTTTATAGTAAGTTATATAGGAACACCTTTTTACTGTTTGTTAAACATTCAAACATGTAGGGCCTACATCAGGATTATTCCCAGCTTGCAAAACTCATTGGGCCAATGAAATACCAATGCAACTCATGCGGTACCCATCATTGGCCAAATCGTGTCTTACTAGCTGGGTTTTTAGAATATTCAGTCAACAACATTATATTCTCGGCTATTTTCGTGGGCCCCTGGCCTTGGTGGACCTTAGGCACGTGTCCGTGGTGCTTGTTGGGTAATCCGCCATTACTGACACTGTTTGCACAACTGTTCCTTCCCCTTCCCAGCTTCATGTTTGCTTCTCACGATTGCCTTGATATGAGAAGAGATTACATAGTGTAGTATCCATACACACTCACACACACACGAACAAGTGCGCACGCACACAAACACACACACACACACCATATACAAACACTCACACATTTCCACCTTCCGACGATCTTTTACCCAAATTTGAACAGCCGATCACGTTTTAGCAGGTTCCGCCTGGAAAACAATGTATTGCAAATCTTCTTCTTCTTCCCCTTGCTCTCTTGGGGGTCGGGTCCACGTCACTCAGTAGCTTCTTCTTATTTTCTCGTTATTTCCCTCCATCTTTGTCTGTTGTCCGCAATGACCTTCCATTCTTGGCTGTTCACACCTGCCCTCCTGAGGTCTCTTTTCATGCTTTGGTCTTCCTCTTCGTCGTTTGCCACCCTCTTCTGCTGTCCGTGCTCTTTTTTTGAATGTCTGTCTTCGCTCCTTCTTTGCACATGTCCTGCCCATCTCACTCTGTTTCCCACTACTTTCATGTTTAGGTGCTTTTTCATGCTAATCTCTTCTCCCAGTTCCGCCATCTTCCTTCTTATTATGTCGATAACATGGAAATATCACAAACGACACCAGACTACCGTAACGTTGAACTGGCTGTAAGACAGCATCATGGCGGAGCAACGTTTCACTCAGAACGAGGCTGACGTCAGCTGATCAAGTAAATTAAAGGCACACTGTTAAAGTAATGGAACACAACATATTTACCCCTCTCTCTAAAGATTAGAGTTCCGAAATCGAACAATACAAAGGCGCCCAGAAACCATTCAAAGTACCAATGTAGCCACTGATATTTAAAGTCACATGCTAACTTAACAGCTGACTACTGTCATAACAAACATTCACTAGTTCGTCAGGTAGTCTTGAAGGTACCACGGTGGATGTGTTTCGCTTGGGCCGTTGGTAATGCGGGTAACCAGATTGTTGAGCAGGGAGACCTTCTATGTCAAGGTCGTCAAGGTGTGTGTCAGACGATAGCTGTTGATTTCCTGGTTGTCGCGATCGAACACAATGCCGCGATTTCAGCGCGACCTGTCTTCAAGCACGAACGTATTGAGATCAGCTGTAGCGGCGATACGCTTTCGGGTTTGAAAATGACGATGCCAGCTTGCGTTTCCGGATAGGTCGTTTCGTCCTGATCCAGTCTCCGGGTTTCATCGTCGTATTTCGCGAACGACGTCGTTTGTCGGTGTACACTTCGATTCGTTCCTGCTTCTTTGCGATCGATTCAGCTAACACTGAAATGTTCGGTGGAGATCCGTGAGGTGGTTTCAGGTTTTCCAGAGGAAGTCGTGGTTTACGACCTAGCATCAACTCTGCTGGATTACGCTGTGTCAACGCATGTGGTGTCGATCGGTGCGTTTGCAGGACAGTTCCTACTGCATCGGCGAACGTTTTCCCCTTCACAAGTTTAGGTGCGAGACTCTCTTTGATGACGCGATTTAGTCTCTCCACACCTCCGTTACACTGTGGGTTATTCAGCGCACTGCGACGATGCTCGATATCAAGTTTCTGCAGAAATGTTTCAAACTCGTATGACACGAACAGTGGTCCGTTGTCGCTTTGGAGAACTTCCGGGAATCCCCAACGAGCGAACAGGTCCTTCAGGATCTGGATGATGGCGGAAGACGTCACCGTATTAGTTGCGGCTATTTCCGGCCATTTAGAATGTTGGTCCTGTATGACAACCAGAACTCGTTGGCTGTAAGATGCAGCCTGCACTTCGTCGAATATGTCGACTTGTATTCGCTGCCATAGTTTCTCCGGCCACGGTATGGGCTGAATCGGTGGCTGTGTAGGTTTGGTTGATTTCTCACACACCGCGCACGATTCATAATCTCTGATGAGATCTTCAATGTGTTGATCGATGGCGGGCCACCATACCGATTCGCCACAGCGTTGCTTAGTTCTCACGATCCCAGAATGACCTTCGTGGGCCATTTTCAGCACTTTGTCCTGAATTGTGGTAGGGATTACCGCACGTGTGCCACGTGACAGACATCGTTGAATACGGAAAGCTCGTCTTTAAGTTGGCAGTAGGCTTCCATGTCAGGAGGTGGGTGTCTGGGCCAACCCTTTTGTACGAAGTGACAGGCCTGCGTCAAAGTGGCATCCTCGGAAGAAGCGTTTTTCAACTGGGCTGCATTAACGAGGTTGTCCAAGTCGATTTCCATGATACAGTTGTTTGTTGTTGATTCACACTGTTCTTCTTTGAACAACCTGTTGAGTATACTGCTACCTAATTCTTGGAACCAGCAGTGTACTGAATGTCAACGTCATATTGGAATAGGCGATCAGACCATCGGTAGATTCGCAATGGCCTGAGGCCCGAACCGGAAGTCGCTAACATCGTTGTGAGGGCCTGGTGGAATTTCTACTGAAGAGAAACACAAGCCAGTGCTTCACGCTCTCCTGTGGAGTACTTCAGTTCTTTTGCTGAAAGCGTCTTGGATGCATAAGCGGCTGGCCTCTCTTTGCCATTTGCGATAATACCGCACCGAGGGCGATTCCTGAAGCTACCGTCGTCACGATCGTTGGAGCATCTGGATCGAAATGTGCGAGAATTGGAGCAGACGCAATTTTCTGCTTCAAGTCGCGGAAGACTAGGTCTTGCTCGGCTGTCCATTCCCACTGAGCGTCTTTGCGTAGTAGTCGTCTAAATGGCTCAGCAGTTTCCGAGTAGTGTGGGACAAATTTCAGGAAGAAATTCGTCGTGCCCAGAAACGAAGCAATTTCCTTTGCATTTGTCGGTTCTGGTAGATCCTCAATTGCTTTCACTTTGGAGTGTAGTGGTAGGACACTCTTGGAGGACATATGATATCCCAGGAAGTCGATATACGTCCTGGCAAACTTACATTTCTCGCGATTAAATGTGATATGATACTACAGCCTGTTAAGCACTAGCTGCAGTCGTGTGTCATGCTGTTCCTGTGTCCATTGATGACAATGTCGTCCAGGAGGTTGATGCAACCATCTATTCCTTTCAGTACAGAAGGTACAATCTTCTTGAAGGAACTAGGTGCTGAACTAAGTCAATACGGCATCCCACAGTACTGGAAAACTCCCTCGTTCGTGATGAATGCTGTCAAGTACTTTCTATCTTCAGCTATGGGAACCTGTAGATAGCTTCGTCTCATGTCCAGTTTGGTGAAGCATGTTGAATGGTGAAACTCGACAACAGTTCCTCTATTGTTGGCAGTGGATACTTGTCCGGAATAATAATAATAATACATTTATTCGTACTAAAAGTTTACAATTCGATTAAATCAATGATTACGTTACTGTGTACATAAAACAGTAAGCAATGAGCGCAGCTCATCAATGGCTAAAAAAGAAGAAGTGCTACCAGCAATATCTATATTATGTGATACATCTTTTGCAAATGAGACTCTACATACTAGTTCATCATCTAGCCCCTCCTGGTAGTTTGTCTTGAATCATACCATAAAACTGATTAGATTTCATTCTAAAGAATGTCATTGCACCAAGTTTGAATTTGAACTTGATATAGTTAAAACGTTTAGACATGTATGACCCACTACCTTGAAGGGCTAGATAAGAGAGCATTTTCAAACTGGAGTTACTGCATTTCAAGCAACTCTGCATAAATCGTGCCATTCGATTCATAATTTGAATTTGAATCGGTAAGTAGTCTGCTAAAAGTGGCACCATATTACAATGCGTGCAAACTGGTAGATTAAACAGTTTTCTGATGCATTTGCGCCACGTAGTATAAAACATATCAAGATGTTAGTTTTGTACATTCCACAGACATAAATAATTGACGTTTTATGCTTGTATTACAAAACCCAAAATTAGCAGATAATGCATTTACACGCTATATAAAATCATGACACATCTTTTACCACAGCCTGGTGAGTGTCAGGACCAATAATGTCGCCTAAATGCAGCCCTTTTTGACTCTGTTTCACTTTTAAACCATCAAAGTAAAATGGGCAGTCGGTGCCATTGCTATATTGAATAAGTTTAACATAGTTTACTTTATCAAATGCATTAGTATCACCTAGTAATAACACGTAAACATCCGATTTATTCTGCTGGAAATAGTTCACAATCTCCATTATAGCAAATGTACTTTTAGCTGTAGAGCTTTGAAGTTTGAAACCAAACTGTAAATAATTTGTTTTAAGAGCATCAGAACTTTTTATCATTGTAACCCAATCAAATATTTTCGACAGAGGGCTACTAAGAGTAATGGCTTGATAGTTATCAGAGTCATTTGCTGATTTCCTCTTGTTTTTTTTATCAGAGGTTGAATTGTGGATATATTAAAACCATAAAACCGGGGTATACCCGTGGTATACCATTGATGTGAACAGCAAAGAAAGACAAACGTGTAATTTGTTAGGAGCATGAATAAGGTGATGGGTATATATAACTCCATATTCATCACGTTTGTTAGTCTTAATATGATTAATACCATTCAAAACATCATCCACCGTAATAGTATTTTCACCGTCGTTACATTGTGCATCTATTTTACTGAGTATATGTTTTGTAACAATGACGTCATATCCTCTTCATTATAGGCTACTGAATTATATAAGTCCTCATACTTAGTAGCAAAGTGTTTAGAAATATGTTCGTCTCCTGTCACGTCATCAACCATGTTGGTTAGCATATTATTGTTCTTTGTAACTTTACCTACTTCTTTCCAGAAGTCACTATTTTTATTTCCAAGTAAAGCTGTCGCCACACTTTCTTTTTTAACGTTATTTTGATTACGTTTAACAAAACGAACTGCTCTGTGATAGTGAGACCGTGATCTACGCACGATATCAGCAATGACAGCATTGCGAGGAGAGCCACAATCGTTCCATACATTATGCCAAAAAATGACGCTTCTCTGTATGGTTTAACGTATTCATTCCAACCCGCTATTATCTTCGAAGTTCCCTGTTTTGAAGTATGTGGAATGGAGTTTTGACAAGCTCTTATACAAAAATCCATTATTGAATCATGAAATATCTTAATATCATGACAATGCGTTAACCTGCTAGAATAATGTTTATCAGGGCAATCATTCTTTCTAAAACCTTGCTGTACTGACTAAAGTTACAGTCTGACGCTTCTTGCCATTTAGGTCTAGATATGTACCTTCTAGAGGAAGGTGAACAATAATTAACATCTAAACTCAAGGTAAGAACCAGTGGCGAATGGAATTATAAATTTCAGTCATCGTGCATAGTACAATAGTCTAACATATGGTCAAAGAGTTTAACAGATAATTATCAATGACATGAGTATCATTGTCCACAGGACTAGTAAATGTATAACAAACATTATGTCCTTCTAAATCAATACACGGCTTGATTGTTTCACGTTCACATATGTAATTTAAATGTTTCATAAAGTTAGAAGACACACGCTTGAAAGACGTGTTCAGATCACCTACAATAATAAAATTGGAACAGTTCATTATATTACATGTACTCATAATTTCAATCAAAATATTGCAGTACAGATCATCATTAGATCTGGTATCACATTGTATGTACACATTAAAAAGTAATAATCACATGTTTTGCCTTTGCATAGTTATGTAGTGCGGAGCAGCAGTGTAAATAGGTCACACCCAATATAAGTACGCACAACCGCATTACACCCTAACAATATATACACGCACACACACACACACACACCCTATAAATACCCGTGCAACACAATAGCAAGGAGTCCGTACTGACACCGCCGCCGTCAAGCACAGCCCCTCGTCGAGGAGACGCTCCCGTCGGCTTTCGGCCTCCGCTGTGGGCTACGCCAACATTGTGCCTGCCCAAGTAAGTGCTGCGCACAAAATTGGCGCTGCGAGCAGGGTATATTTCTGCTAGTGAATCTGCGTTATAGTTCCATGTTAAACAATTTATATTGTACGCGCAATTAACCAGGAGAAACCTGTCGGTTTTCAAGCGTTAATTGTTTAAACATTTACGCGCCAATTTTCCAGTGCGTATGATAGGAATCTGCCGGTTCTGTCTACGCATAATATGAAGTAATTATACGTGATATAAGTTCTGCTAATTATCATATAGCAATATTCAACCGCTTATTTGAAAGTTGTACAATTACAATTTGACGTCGGGACAACCAGTATATGGGCGTGGTTGCTACGCGACTGCTAGTTGACTCGAACAGGGTTTAACCCTTTGATCAAGCCGTGGTGTTTACATGACCCACGGATAGCTTTATAATTGAATTCTTTCTTAAGTTTTGTTAAGAATTTATCATGTTTATGACATTCTTGTTCATAATAAATCAAGCTATATTTTTGGTGGGATTATGTAAAGTTATACCATGTAGTTTACTTCCCGAAACTACTAATTGGGTATTATCGCCGACGTAATTGTATTGTATATATTGCGTGATACTGTTTACAGTTATCACTAAAACGTGTCGGTAATTGTGCAATCGTATTGATTTTCTAAAATTATCTGAGCTGCACTGTTCAGTTTGATTTGAATTACCTATTTTTTTTAAATCAATAGTGCCAGTACGTTGCTAAATAGTAGGCATTACTTTGGATGCACAGTTTGACATTTACACTTACATTTACACACATCTAGATGTCAACACGACGTCTACAATTAACTTATACTCATTCACTAAAGAACAGGTCATGGAAATAGCAGGGGTATCTACTACCCAGGCTACTAAACTTCTGAATCTCAGGAAGAAGGACAAAATAGAAATCCCTGACTTAGTGACAGTCACTGGTACTGCCACCACCTTTTGGGAAAACTTACTGGAAACAGGACGGATTAGTCTGGAGAAGCTTCCAATGGGAGCGCCTGTTTCGCTAGAATGTGATTCTGAGATACAGATGTTAAAGGAACAACTGGAAAGGTTGAGAGTAGAAATTGAAGACAGAGATTGCAAGATTTAACAAGATTTAACAAGATTGCCACACAGAGAATTAACTCTAGGTGGCAGGTGGACAAGGAAGCCCTTTGGCTTATCGAGAGTCCGACCCTTTTATCTATGTGTATCCAGCCCGTCTGAGGTACGTGTCGATTTTATTTTTAAACATATTCACGCTACTAGCACCCACACAATCAGCAGATAATCTGTTCCATTCATTTACAGTCCTTTGTGAGAATGAGAACTTTCTTATATCTAATCTACACTGCTCCTTTGCTAATGTAAGTTCATGTCCTCTAGTCCTTCTATCTTTCTTAACTGATAAAAAAATATTTCTATCAATATTTTCATAACCCTTCAATTTTTTAAACACGTCTATCTGATCTCCTCTCAACCTCCTGGTCTCTAGTGTTGTTAAACCGCATTTTTAGGCGTATTTCGTAACTAAGATCCCTCAGTTTTGGTATCATTTTAGTTGCTCTCCTCTGCACTCTTTCTAGCATATCTATGTCCTTCCTGCGATACGGCCTCCACGCTTGAATACAATATTCTAAATGAGGCCTAACTATTGTTTTGTACAGCGGTTTTATTAGCTCTTTATCCTTATACGTTATGTTTCGCCTAATTAATCCAAGGATTTGATTTCCCTTTGAAGCTGCAATTCCGCACTGCTCTGAAACATTCATATCAGCACTAATGGTTAACCCTAAGTCCTTTTCTTTTTCAGTAGTACTTAGTACAGTACCCCCATTGTATAGTCTACCTCTTCGTTCCCATGTCCTGTGTGGAGGTATTTACATTTCCCAAAATTGAACAGCATTTGCCACTTTTCAGACCATTTGATCAACCTGTCAAGATCATCTTGTAAATGCTGTCTATCTCCATCACTTTTAATCCTTCTAAACACTTTTGTATCATCCGCAAATTTCAACACCTTGCTTGTTATTTCATCATCCAAATCGTTGACATATATTAAGAATAATATAGGTCCTAATACTGATCCCTGTGGTACCCCACTCAATACCGATTTCCAGTTTGAAGCCACCCCTTCAACTACTACACGTTGTCTTCTGTCAATCAGCCAGTGTTCTATCCAGTTTATTATACCATTTCCTATGCCATGGGCCTTTAGTTTAGGCAGTAATCGTTGATGTGGTACTTTGTCGAAAGCTTTTTGAAAATCTAAGTAGACGATATCTACGGGTGATCCCTCATCTACCCACTTAGTGATGTCTTCCAAAAAACATAACATATTTGTTAAGCATGACCTCGCTTTAAAAAAACCATGTTGAGATGGGTTTATCAAGTTTTGTTTAACAAGAAAATCCACCATGTGATCTTTAATTAGTCTTTCTAATAATTTACAAATCACTGATGTTAAATATAGTTCTCTGACTTGTTTCTCGAACCTTTTTTGAATAACGGTATAATGTTTGCTTCTTTCCATTCTAAAGGAACCACTCCCTCTTCTAATGAGAAGTTGAAAACTGTTGCAAGCGGTATGCTAATTTGTTCTACAATTTCCAATAGTAGTTTGGGCGGAATCCCATCCACTCCAGGTGATTTATTATCCTTCATAGCCCTTATTTTCTTAGCTACCATTTCCGGGGTTACAATTAATTGTCCTAAATAGTCTGAATCTGCCCCCTTGAACTTAGCCTCTGGTACTGGCAGTGAACTAATATCTTCCCTGGTAAACACTGAACTAAAGTACTCATTCAGGTCTTCTGCCATTAAGAATCCCTCTGATATTATATTTCCAGCACTATCTTCTAGAGGACCGACCTTATCTTGAACTTTCTGTTTGCTTCGAACATACGCATAAAAACTCTTGCTGTCATGTTTTATATTACTAGCTAATTGTTGTTCATAGCTTCTCTTTGAATTTCTAATTTCAGCTGTAGCTTGGTTAAGTGCTTCTTTATAACTGTTGTAGTCTTCATCATTTCCAGTACATCTATATGACTTCCACATCTTTTGTTTATACTTAATTTTTCTAATGGCTTCTTTCGATAAGTGTTTCTTTTTGGACCGTTTTCCTTGTTTTTTGAAGGGTACAAATTTATCGACTATGCACTTAATTTCACTCTTTAATATATTCCAGCATTCTGTTGCCGTCTTATTTTTCAGAGAGTTATTTCAGTCTATCTTTGCTAAATATTTCCTCATGTCCTTATACATTCCTTTGTGGAAATTTCTCCTATACTGCTTTTTACTATTCCTTTCTGATCCAGGAATATGAGCGAGGAAGACAGGATCCGGTTTGATAACGACGAATGTGAATTCATGAGGTGGAGGGAAATGAAGAGAAGAGAAATGGAAGAACGAATGAAGATGGAGATGAGAGAGATGGAAGAAAGGATGAAAAGAGAGATGGAAGAATGGGATCACCAAAACAACAAACGCAGGTCACAGGAGATAGGTGATAAAGTGAGATCCAACCTTGATGCACATCCCAAGGATGGGATATACAGTTCTAGTACCTCACGCTTGTTGAGACAAGGAGCACGCAAGAAAGTTGCAAACTCTCCAATTGGTGAGAAACATAAACTGGTTCACAGATACACTCCGGCGGCGTGAAACGTGAACGAGTGGAAGGATTAAACACCACCATAGATAAAGTTAGTCTACAGCAAGAACATGACTTAGCCCAGAGTCATCATACGAGTGATATAGCTGAGAGTCATCACATACGTGACGTAGCCCATGATCGAAGAAGAAAGAAGAAGAATGACAGCAAATAACATGTTTCTCACCGATATTCCGACGAAGAATCGTCTTCATCGTCTTCTGATTCTCTTAACTCAAACTCAGGATCATCTGACGAATCAATGGAAGGGGATAGAAGGGGGAATGACACACGACATCGTCAACGAAATAGCCTCCCGGACCTAAATTACCTATGTTTTCGGGGGATTCTACAGACCGGGATGCCTTTCTTTACCTGTTCAATGGTACTGCTAAACACTATCACTGGGGTAGTCATCAGAAACTACGGAGACTAAAGGAATGCATGCGTGACAAAGCCATACATTATGTACGGACACGCTCTCGCAAAGATCGCCATGATTACAATCGGCTCATGAAATGCTTGAAGAACAGATTCGGTATGAAAGAAGACCCAAGCGTAGTGCGACGGAATCTCCACGATATCAAGCAGGAAGCCTACGAATCCCTGGAAGATTTTGCGGATCGAGTACAACATGCCGTCTCTGTGGGATACAAAGGAGCAGGAGACAGAGCAATAGATAAATGGGCCACGGAGTTGTTTAAGGGTAAGATAATATCAGCAGTGGTCAATACGGCCGCTCAAGCAACAGTAATCAGTGATGAACTCCTTAAGAATCTTAACACTCCTGTTCAGTCAAGTTCGAGTATTGGTGTACGAGGTGTAGGGCACATCCAGACAGAAGGGAAATTACTCTCCCAACTTACCATTCAAGTACTGAAGAATCACTACCCAGTAGATGTGTTGGTAATGGATACAACAGACCCATTCATAGAGGGGTTAGACTTCCTGAAATCGGTGGGGGCAGTTTTAGACATTAATGCCAATATAGTCATGATAGGCGACGAGTTAATACCTGCAACTATGAAGCGGAATCTGTCCAATGAAGAAGTTGTTATCTGTCGAGTAAAACTATGTAGAAAAACAACTATACCACCAAACAGTGGTCGAATGCTTAAATGTCACATGGATAATGCAACAACTGGCGATTTTGCCATCGAACCGGTCCACATACATAAACAAGTATGGATCCCAGATTCTGTGGTAAACGGTGGTAACATCATAAACATATGTGTCATGAACCTCACAGATAAACCAGTCACAATACCCGCTAAGGAGTTGTTGGCGTGTGCCACTGAAATTTCGGGTCAGTCTGAGGGGATATCGTCAAATATGGTCCCAAATCAGGATGTTGATGTACATAGCGAAGAGGGAAGTAAAACAGACATGGTAACCGATCAACCAATTACGCTATCAGCTTCTCATTCCGTTCCATCAAACTCAGGAAATTCTGTAGACAATCAGGCGCTATGTCAGATCCGGCTGTCAACAGAAATAACTGATTGTTTATTAGATATGCCCAAGGATGAAACAGAAATAACAAAGCTCGATACAGTGCTAATGCCAAGTCAGACTCTATGCCAGACATCGAACCCTAGTATCGGTGCACCTTTGTCAAGTATAACAGCGGATATTGCTAAGCATGAGCTAGAGGAAGATGACTGTTGGAAAACAGCTCCACATGTACAATAATTATACCAAAGATCAATTGTACAACTCAATGAATCAGAGTCTGAAGTTCTGAAGAAATTATTATTGGACTATGAGGATGTATTTGCAAAGCACGACTTAGACTTGGGTAACTACACAGCCACTACACACTATTCATACTGGTGATGCGACTCCTGTAAAGGACGACGTAGACTTGGGTAACTACACAGCCACTACACACTATTCATACTGGTGATGCGACTCCTGTAAAGGACGACTTAGACTTGGGTAACTACACAGCCACTACACACCGTATTCATATTTACAGGATGCAGCTCCTGTAAAGATGCGGATGAGGCGAACCCCGGTGGGTTTTCAAAAGGAAGAGGAGACTGTTACAATCCATGCTGGAACAGGGAATTATACAGCCATCGGAGTCTGAATGGGCTGCCGCACCAATAATCGCGCGTAAGCGGTGTGGGGGATTACGCTATTGTGTTAACTGAAGAATGCCTAGATAATTTGGAGGGTAATCAATACTTTAGCACACTAGATATGGCTCGCGGATATTGGCAAATAAACGTTGAACCAGAAGATCGCCACAAGACAGCGTTTATCACCAGATATGGCCTCTTTGAACACGTTAAAATGGCACAAGGATTATGTAATGCACCAGCAACTTACCAGAGAGCAATGAATCGGATATTGAAGGGTATGGTTTGGAAGAATGTGTTGGCCTATTTGGATGATGTAATCGTTTTGGGAAAGGAATTTCAAGACCATATCGACAATCTACAACAGACTTCAGATCGATTTCGTACATACAAAATGAAATTGAAACCACGGAAATGTGCACTTTTCCAAAGAGAGGTAGAATTTTTTTCATTACACAAAGTAAAATCGAAACAGTAGTAAATTGGCCAGTCCCGAGTAACAAAACGGAAGTTGAATCATTCCTGGGGTTCGTCAATTATCACAGGGATTTCGTCCCAGATTTTGCAAAGAAAGCAAGTAGTTTGTACGAGTTAACAGGATCAAACAAGACATTCAACTGGTCGGACAATCAGCAGGAGGCTGTTGAAACTCTAAAACAATCTATGATAACAGCTCCTGTTTGAGCATATCCTAATTCATATGATACTTGAATTTTGGATACCGACGCCAGTAATTTGGCTGTTGGAGCGGAATTGTTACAGGTGCAAGATGGCAGTCACATTTTAACACCAGCTCAAAAAAAATATTGTACCACACGAAAGGAATTGCTTACCGTGGTCACTTTTCAAAAACCAATTTAGGTTCTATCTCCTCGGGAAACCGTTTGTAATACATACTGACCATAACAGTTTGACTTGGCTAATGAGCTTTAAATACACTGAAGGACAACTCGCTAGGTGGTTAGAAGTAGTTTGTCAGTTTGACATGAAAATCCTGCATCGTCCAGGTAAATTACACGACAATGCAGATGGGTTGTCACGAATGCATTTAAGCGGAGAGCAGTGTCACTATTACGAGACTGGAATATATTTGGCCACCACCATGTGGTGGTTGTAGATACTGTAGTAATCTACACGCTAGTTGGGATAGGTTTGAATCCCATATCGATGACGTAACACATCTTCAGCATTAGTAGTACGGTGTGACGATGTATCTCCGACTGTAGATGTCGATGAAGCTGGTTGGTCGGATAGCGGATGCTGGAGTCAGATGCGCCATATCTTCCACCTCAAGGAACAACTGTCCCGAACTACCCATGGAACATAATTACCGTAGCAGAGAGGATGGCCTCGTTGAAGAGGTTAACTACTGATATGGTGGTGGAAGCGAGCCGCCTGAATGCGTGTAAATTCTACGGCCTCGATGCACGCCTCCTATATACCACGGAGTAACATATAAATGGGCAATGCACACTACACGCATACACATATACGCACAGACACAATCTAGTAGCCTACACACACGCACATACACAATCTAATAACCTAGGACGCTTGTCGGTGTCCGGGTTCTAGAACATATATATCTTCTCGTGTAGATACATTTTGTGTACATACTTATTTCTTTATTGGAAGTGACAAGTAATTTTCGATCAAGTCGTTTTGTTATATTATGTAACTATTGATATACCGTGGTTGGGTTTAGTCAACTGTATTAATATATATTATGTTGGAGTTCGAGTTTAGTTAAGGTAATAATACGGAAATACCCTTTAAAAATATATTTTAGATACTTATAAAGCTATATGTGTTTACTTGTCACATTGAGCGAATTGTCTTTGTGTAGGGTGTATGCACGGTCTTGAGTAATAATCAAATGTTACATTTTGTATTAAAATTACTCGATAATTACATAATATGAAGGATATATTTCCTGTAATATATCCCGTTCCTTTTTATGATGGGGAGGAATGTAATGCGGAGCTGCAGTGTAAATAGGTCACACCCAATATAGATTTAACAAGATTTAACAAGATTGCCATCCAGAGAATTAACTCTAGATGGCAGGTGGGCAAAGAAGCCCTTTGGCTTATCTAGAGTCCAACCCTTTTATCTACATATATCCAGTCCTTCTGAGGTATGTGTCGATTTTATTTTTAAACATATTCACACTACTAGCACCCACACAATCATCAGATAATCTGTTCCATTCATTCTCAGTCCTTTGTGAAAATGAGAACTTTCTCACGTCTAATCTACACTGCTCCTTTACTAATGTAACTTCATGTCCTCTAGTCTTTCTATCTTTCTTAACTGAAAAAAACATATTTCTATCAATATTTTCATAACCATTCAATATTTTAAACACTTCTATCTGATCTCCTCTCAATCTCCTGGTCTCTAGTGTTGTTAAACCACATTCTTTTAGGCGTTTTTCATAACTAAGATCCCTCAGTTTTGGTATCATTTTAGTCGCTCTCCTCTGTACTCTTTCTAGCATATCTATGTCCTTCTTGCGGTATGGCCTCCACGCTTGTATACAATATTCTAAATGAGGCCTAACTATTGTTTTGTACAGCGGTATTATTAGTTCTTTTTCTTTATATGCTATATTTCGCCTAATCAATCCAAGGATTTGATTTCCCTTTGAAGCTGCAATTCCACACTGCTCTGAAACCTTCATGTCAGCACTAATTGTCAGCCCTAAGTCTTTTTCTTTTACAGTAGTACTTAGTACAGTTCCCCCCATTGTATATTCTACATATTCGTTCCCATGTCCTGTGTGAAGGCATTTACATTTCCCAAAATTGAACAACATTTGCCACTTTTCAGACCATTTGATCAACCTGTCAAGATCATCTTGTAAATGCTGTCTATCACCATCACTTTCAATCCTTCTAAACACTTTTGTATCATCTGCAAATTTCAACACCTTGCTAGCTATATCATCGTCCAAATCGTTTATATATATTAAGAATAATATAGGTCCCAGTACTGATCCCTGTGGAACCCCACTCAAAACTGATTTCCAGTTTGAAGCCTCCCCATCAACAACTACCCGTTGTCTTCTGTCAATCAGCCATTTTTCTATCCAGTTAATTATACCATTTCCTATGCCATGGGCTTTTAGTTTAAGCAGTAATCTCTGATGTGGCACTTTGTCGAAAGCTTTTTGAAAATCTAAGTAGATGATATCTACTGGTGATCCATCATCTACCCACTTAGTGATATCTTCCAAAAAACATAACATATTTGTTAAGCATGACCTCGCTTTTAGAAACCCATGTTGAGATGGGTTTATCAAGTTATGTTTAACAAGAAAATCCACCATGTGATCTTTAATTAGTCTTTCTAATAATTTACAAATCACTGATGTTAAACTCACTGGTCTATAGTTCTCTGACTTGTTTCTCGAACCTTTTTTAAATAACGGTATAATGTTTGCTTCTTTCCATTCTAAAGGAACCACTCCCTCTTCTAATGACAAGTTGAAAACTGTTGCAAGCGGTATGCTAATTTGTTCTACAATTTCCACTAGTAGTTTGGGTGGAATACCATCCACTCCAGGTGATTTATTTTCCTTCATAGCCCTAATTTTCTTAGCTACCATTTCTGGGGTTACAATTAACTGTCTTAAATAGTCTGATTCTGCCCCCTTGAACTTAGCCTCTGGTACTGGCAGTGAACTAGTGTCTTCTCTGGTAAACACTGAACTAAAATACTCATTTAGGTCTTCAGCCATTAAGAATCCTTCTGATATTATATTTCCAGCACTATCTTCTAGAGGGCCGACCTTATCCTGAACTTTCTGTTTGCTTCGAACATACGCATAAAAACTCTTGTTGTCATGTTTTATATTACAAGCTAATTTATGTTCATAGCTTCTCTTTGAATTTCTAATTTCAGCTGTAGCTTGGTTTAGTGCTTCTTTATAAATGTTGTAGTCTTCGTCATTGCCAGTACGTCTATATGACTTCCACATCATTTGTTTATACTTAATTTTTCTAATGGCTTCTTTCGATAAGTATTTCTTTCTGGTCCGTTTCCCTTGTTTTTTGAAGGGAACAAATTTATCTACGATGCACTCTATAAGTACGATGCACTCTATAAGTCAACCACAGCCCCTCGTCGAGGAGACGCTCCCGTCGGCCTTCGGCCTCCGCTGCGGGCTACGCCAACATTGTGCCTGCCCAAGAAAGTGCTGCGCACAATAGTTATATGCACATTTTCTATTAAAGTTCAGTTCAAGAAATTTTTCCATAAAACGAAACATCCACCAAATCCTCTGCCATTTAAAAACAAATTTTTATCTATTCCAGAAACATCATGAGATGAACTTTGTTATCACAGGGTATGTTTTTAGTCCTATGAAACTGAGATTCCATTAACCAATGTTCCTGGAGCAAAACAAAATCATGTGCTTTGATGAAGTCTGATACATGTTCAGGCTTACCTGGACCAAAGCCAGTACAATTATAATTTGAAATAGTAAGGTAACTAGCCATATTAAAAATGGTAGATAATGTCAGAAGATAATGAAACCAGGACATGCTACGCGCGTTCTTGAAGCGGAATCTACGAATGCTGATGCCTTCTGGCCACTCACTGCTGTCAAACAGCATATCACATTCTGTGTGAGGTACAGTTAATTCGAATGAGCTGCTTTTAGCCTCATTATGTGACACACACTTAACATTCAACATAGTGAAGCCCTTGCTTTCCACATACATCTTTAAATCATCTGGCTTAACCTCTTTAGAGACCCTTGATACAAATATTTCTCTAACCGATTTACTATTTCTGGCTGCCATGAATGTTTCTGAAGAGGTACTAGCCGTTCCATCCAGTAACTGTCTTTTGAGTCATGCGTCTCTCATTCTTGCGCCGAAGATAACGAGGAACCGCGAATGAGTCATCTGCGCTCGAGTTGACATCAATGCGACCTTGCGCGCCAACATCGTCAACAACCAGTGCTACACTGTCAACAACAGTGGTCGAGCCAACTTCTGATGGCCTTGTTTACAGCTTTCAGGTCAACACACAGTCTTATCTCACCCGATTTCCGACGTGCGACAACATTTGAAATCCAGGGTGATGAGTGAATTTATTCGTTCGATCATGCCATCGTCTTGTAGACGTTTAAGTTCACGTGACACTTCGTCACGCACTGAGAGTGGAGGACGACGTAAACCTTGTGACACAGGTTGAACACTGAGGGAAAGACAGCAACAATGTCAACTGACTGAATGGCAGTGCCATTCCTTGTGACTGTGAATCCGAGACGGTTGAACAAATCTATCCCATTAGGCTAGATCCGGTGTGTGTCATAGAATGGAAAACTCGTCCCAGTTTCTTACTGGTATGTCACTGGTAGGTGGACAATCTTATTCAATGGAATTTCCGTACCGTCGTATGTCGATAACATTTTGTCATGTTTGCACAGGGGGTAAGCCTGGACATGTTTCTTGTACACCGAGTCGCTGAGAATTGACACCTTTGCCCCTGTGTCCATTACTAGTGTCACTAGTGTGTCTGCCAGCAACAGATCACACGTCTTAACTGGTTTCGATGCTCCGCTCACTAAGTTAACAGTGAAGGTCACTGCATATGGTTCACCAGTTTTGTCCGACTGGTGAAGTTTTGTTCGACTGTATCCCGAATTTCAGACCGGCAACGTTTCTGAAAATGGTTCGTTTTGGAGGACAACCGACATTTCTGTCCTAAGGTAGGGCATCTAGGACTTCCTGTGGCATGAGAGTTATAACCACAGTTGCCACAAGCTTGACGCACATGCGTGTGGTTGCTTCTACCTTTGTTTTGTTTCTTCCCGATTGTTTGTACTTTAGAAGGTTGTCTTGGTGTCTCCAATATGAACTTGTCTGTTGTAGGTTCACTGAATGCGTGTGCTTTCGGTACAGCAACTTCGATACGAGACGCCAGTGTTAGGGCGTTGGCTAACGTGAGAGTGTCCGGTTCCATTAGCAATCGTTCCCTAATTCGCGGATTGCTGGTTTTTTCTATCAACTGATCACGAATTAGTTCTTATGTGAGATCTCCAAAACTACAGTTCACTACAAGTTCAGTGCCGTTATGTACGCTTGCACGTTTTCGTCCGGACGTTGTGCGCGTTGGCGAAACACATATCGCTCCATTATGACACTTCTCTTCGGGCCGAAATGATTCCGTAACGCTGTTATGGAATTGTCGTACTTGTCCGTGTTTGCCATTGAGGCAAACACCCGCTGCCCCTCTGCTCCTTGGCAGTGGGTTAGTACGGCTCGACGCCGGTCCTCGGCTACATTCGCGCCGTCAAGGCCGCTGGCCACAAGATATGTCTGGAAATTCAAGTACCATCGATTTCATGGCACCGTGGACTCGCCTGGTGAAGCGAGAAACGCCTGTGGGGACGGTAAACTTGCTTGTGCCATCCTCGTCGCCAAATTATGTTATGTCGATAACATGGAAATAGCACAAACAACACCACACTATCGTAACGTTGAACTGGCTGTAAAACAGCATCATGTCGGAGCGAGGCTGACGTCATCTGATTAAGTACATTAAAGGCACACTGTTAAAATAATAGAACACACCACTTCTATCTTCTCGCATTACTCTATTCTTTGGACGCAATTGTAGCTTCTCCTCCTATCTCTCCGTCAGTGCCAGTGTTCCCAATCCATATATATATACACATTTATATATATATATATGTACATATATATGTATATACATATATATATATATATGTATATACATATATATAACACTTTGAGTCAGGGAACAGAGACGCCATTCAGCGAACTAGACAGAATACTGCGCTAATGTTCCGCTGAAAGGAGCCATGCACAGGATGCGAGCACTGATTTCGTCATAGATCTGGGTATTGATCTAGATGTAGATGTAGTGACGCTGTAAGTGCGGTAAGTTTACTACATCGTTACGATATCGTCATATGTTGGTTAGAGTGCCTATCAATAAGTACAGTAAAGATAATCTAGACAAGCACCATACATGGCGATTAATGTACGGTGGTGAGTATATATAAGCGTCATCTTCAATTGTTATTTAATCGTATAAAATGTACGGTTGTAATATGACGGTTGACAACCATTGATACCTATAAATATTGCAGGTCGCTAAACTCTTGCTAATTAAGTTTTCTTATTCTATGGAACTGGGAATAACATAATTCCTAAACTGGTAGGTTTTAAAAGGTCATAAATATACGGTTAACTTTATTATCCTAACAGCAAACACGTTTATAAAATAGTGATATTGAAAAGTAATATTAATTATGCATGTAGTACAAGCAAATACTAATTGTAAAATATACAATACAACTTAATAAATAATCAATGAAATAATACATTGTGCAACAGAATGAAAGAAAAAACATTTCTCTTTCTTTTTGTGGGACCTGAGACTCTTACTTAGACCCAAACTGGTTGCTATCGCAGGAGCCACCCATAGTTTGATGTATATCAATACAAAATAAACATGACGTAATCTGCTCTAATAATAATAATAATACGGATACTTCTTTTGCGGCTAGGTCGTCGGAAACCAAGCTCAGAGGCGCATCAATACAAAAGGGTTAGTCAATATCAGAATCGATAAGCCATATTAAAGTCGTCAACAGGTGGATCTATTACTCAGGGAGCTAAGGTGAATACGCAAGGTTATAGAGGTAAGTTTTTAAATGACGTCGAAATTGTATAATATTTTCAACTGATCTAACACTAAGAGGGAGCCTATTCCAGAGAGTTGGCGCTGCAACAGAAAATGCCTTAACTCCAGTATCAGTATTGACTCTAGGAACAAAACGTAAATCAGAACTAGATGATCGAAGCTGGATAGGCTTTTTACAGGAATAACCAATGTATATAAATATGCTGGTTGCTTACATGAAAGGCCTGATAGGTAATGTGCATATCGTAAAAATAATACGATATCGTACAGGAAGCCAGTGCAAGGACTTCAGAATAGATACTGAGTGAGAAAATCGCGGAGATTGAGCCACAACCCTAGTTAAATAATTCTGTACACGTGGTAACCCAGTGATATCCTTAAGGGCAATATTGTGAAAAAGTGAAGTACAATAGTCAAGCCTACTAGTAACAAGTGCAGTTGCGACAGGTTTTGCAACAGAAAGAGGCAAATATCGGCGAATACGTCGTAAATCACGATTATGATAATATCAGCAGCGACAAGTTTGAGAAATATGCCGTCTAAAAATGAAATTATTATCAAAGATTACTTCAATATTTGATGCTGAAGGTGCAGCGTAACACATTGGCTAACTGTATCTTAACTGTGCTTTGAAGTTATGCCTTTGATAGTGTGGTGTACCGGGTCATACCGTGCAACTTGTTGTCCAAAAGCGATTTTATTGCATGAATTTCATCTATATGGTCTCAGTACTTAGAGAGTGGTGGATGGCAATTCACTTTTTGTTTTTAAAGAAATGGCAGTCATTTAAAAATGTTATCGTCTAATCCAATTTTCGCATATCTTAATAATTATGTCACATAGAACCGTACTATATGTGTTGTAATACAGGTTTCTTATAACCCTCTATTTACGACTCCCTGTCCTAAAACAAACCCTCTCGACCACCCGAATATGGCTACAAATACCAATAATTACCAGCGTAGGCTGTGCAGTGTACATTGCACATAATTCATACTATAAAGATGTAGAATACATTTGGAATTTGATGAGCCTCGAGGGCTGTAGCAGTTGGAGGTTTTTGGTGTGCTTCATGTGGGTGCAGTTGAAGGTTTCTAGTAAGTCTCAGGGGGTACAGTTGGAGGTTTCTAGTAAGTCTCAGGGGGTACAGTTGGAGGTTTTCGTGAGCCTCAGGGGGTATAGTTGGGGTTTTTAGTGAGCCTCAAAGATGAGTGCAGTTGCAGGTTTTTAGTGAACCTGTTTGTTGGTGTAAAACGCCCCCCTCAAGTATGCGTGTCATCAGCGTAGAAATGATGACTGATATGTTATGATTAGCAAATTCAATCTGGTTGAGCCCAATAGCAACCGCGATTGATCACAGCCGGCATGTTCACGTTATTCCACGTAAGTGAAAATACTGACATCAGTTACGAATAGAGTATGTGTTACGAAATATTAAAATGGATGCTCCCGAGATTGTCAGAAAGAACCGACGACAGAAACAAAAGTTGCGTGGCCGGAGCACAGGTCCTTCAGAAGGAAGAAGGCGACAACCATGTCTATGTCTGATGACCTCACGGTCATCGACACAAGCTTCGCCCATAGTGCATATGCCTTCAACGTTGAAAGCAAACGTTGAAGTCAACGGGTGTTCACATTTAGCAATATGGTCTCTTGCTTTCAACTTTCCCCGTGGTTCGACCAGTGTGAACAGTGCTTTAGAGACGTGGTGTATAAAGCAAAACAAGGCCAAGGACGGACCATTGTGGAACCAAAAAAGGAAGGTGTTGTAGGCAAGATAAAGAGCTAAACATACGGTGGTTTTTGTCTAAAAACACGATTTAAACCACCGAAAGCTGTGCCGAGAAATGCGTTGTGGGAATATTGAGTGATCAATGATATGTAGTGATCATTTAGTGACCAATCAATTCAGCGCAAAAATACAATAAGGTTAATGCAGTAAACATGCAATTCGTCATGCTGTAACCAATACAGGCCCATAGCCAAGATTCGCTTAGAAGAGTTCGTTTTGGGCAACTAAACCAACCAGATAAGCAAATGTAATACCTACGTGACAATGTTTTCCATTCTTTACCACCAACTAATGCTTATTGCCGCTTTCTCCCTCCAGTCTTCATCCTCCCAGGTCCATCTCGTATGGATTTTCCTCTTTTTCTGCGGTTTCATTGTTTCATAATCTCAACCCTCAAGTTGTCTATCCTCCTAACTAATCACAGCATTTGTAAAGTGCATGGTCCTGATTTACTGCTATTGACAGCTATCCACACTTTACTTCGTGTTAGGATTGATCGACTAAACACAATCTCTGTGTATCTAGCAAATAGGCTATTCGACTATACGGCATCGACCTTGTACTCTTCAGTTAGATACATCAATCTCTGTCTAGGGTGAGTTTGCACAGCTGACTAAAGTGGTATACTGGGCAGTGAAGTTGTTGCCTAAACACAGACCAACAGCACATTGTAGTATTGCACTAACGCGTCTCAAGTATTGGCTAGTATCCCTCTCTCGAGACAATGCTTGTCTTAGTCGCTTGGTCATGCTGGTAAATTGCCATCATGTAACCGCCCCCGCTTGATCTCCTGGTTAGTCCGGTACGCCAAGATGTCGATATCAGAACCGTTTAGTGAGTAAGACTGCCTTCCTCTGTAGATCTGTCTTCGTCTAGAGTCAATGACCAGCCTTTCCAATTTATGTTGATGAAATATTTATATTGCAACTTACATCTGTCTTCTGGGCTTTGACGATGGTCTATGGGAGGCGGTCACTGGACATCCATCGTAGTTGACTAACTACTAACGCGACTCTTACTGATTACTGATCCCGTAACCCGCCTGGGTCGAAGGGGCGCGGCATCGATGAATGTTGCACGAGTCGACTCCAGTCGTTGCGGTTGTGGGCTAGTTCCTGGGTTTCAGCGAAGGTCTTCCCAGTCATCCTTCAATGTGGTCAATCCATCTATTCCTCTGTCTTCCCTGTCTTCGTTTCACCGGCCCTGCATGAAGACAGGGAAGAGGGAGGACTCGCGTGCCCATAAAGACCGGACATCCGCTAAACCCACAAAGCATGAGCAGACCGACGGCGTCATTAGTAAGGGCAACGACGTCACTTTGAAGTCGCATGCCACGACAGCCAAGGTGGCGCCCGTTGAGCCGCGCTCAGTCGAGCGGCAACTCTCGCCCGAGCCAGGGCCATTATTAAAGTGTCGAATGGTGCTTCGATTCACCTCGCGTTATCAATCAAACGACGCTATCGATCGGCGATGCGGCGTGCACCTCATATCAAACTGTATAATCGTATTTCACCGACTGCCGCGGCCCGAAGCTGCGGCTTATCCATCGTGGCGATCGTAACACTATTTCTTGTCCCATCCGTCACTATTCGCATCTCTTCTGTGATTGCAAAAAACTTGCGCAGATCCGGGTGTATTTTCGTATCTACTAACAGACGGGCGACTGCTGGTCGCAGTCTCCGACTCTTCCACTTCTTCTGCTTGTACGCTATCAAGGTACAGACTTTGGCGTCGTTCTCAAGTACACATTTATCCGGGAGTCGCTATCTAAACTATACGTTCGCTCATTCTAATGCTATGATTATGTCACACTGGTACTGATCAACGTTTCCCTATTTAATATATTAAATATAATTTACCAACACTCTTAGTCAAAACCTGCTAAAATTATGACTCTTGGTGTTAAATAATCCATGTACCAGCGCCAACCAAGAAGCACACTGCTGTCTTTAACAGACGCACGCGCGCGCGCGCACACACACACACACACACACACACACACACACACGTGTGTGTGTGTGTGTGTGTGTGTGTGTGTGTGTGTGTGTGTGTGTGTGTGTGTGTGTGTGTGTGTGTGTGTGTGTGTGCATACGCATATTTGAATTGTTAAAGGCGCCCTGTAAAGGTGTGTACTGTAAAATTACAATAATACTAATTATTATTATTATTATTAAACATTATGTTAGCTTCATTGCCGACATTATTTCCCATAGACGACAACATAATAATTTACCGTCTACATACATACAGGCGGTAAATGTATTCAAGTGATTAGTTATTCCCCTGCTGTTAGGTCAAATGAATCGTGCAGTCATTTCGTTTCTACGTATTCCTGAGTACGTCTTTGCACTCGTGAATTCGAAGAAGCTAAAGGCCTACGCTGTAGTAATTCAATACATTTTACTCCGCATTGACATGTTTGTGTTGAGTAAATTCAATTCAATTCAATGGCTTTAATCCTGACTCAACAGGGCACTTACATATGACATAACTAGTAGCTAGTATATAATTTATAATATAGTTAACAGAACTATCAAGTCTACACATAAATCTATACATTATATGTTACTAATTACAGATTGGCAGCATTGTATATCAAACATAGTGCATAGGAAGCCGGTATTTTCGTATTTGGACATACCAAGAAACAGCTTTAAAATATTATGATATGTAAACTATTTATAGTTGTTTTCTTGTAATTCCACCAGAGTTGTTCCGCATACATAGGAGAGCAATATGAACGGAACAGTGTGAGTTTCACCTCTAAGGAGCACATATTAAACTTTCGCAATATAATATTCCATTGGACGTATAAAGTTCTACGTTGTCTATTAATATCATCATTATCAGACAGATCATTCGAAATATAGTGTCCAAGATACTTATAACGTAACAACAACATGTAGAATTACCCCTTTTAGCTTAAAGACAGAAATGGAACATAATTTTAAGGTCTTAGATCTGAATATCATAACAGCACTTTTCTTGGCATTGTATTTTACATCATGACTCGTTCCAAATTTCTCACATTCATGCAATAACTGACATAGTCCAGCTGATGATGACGATATCAAGACCAAGTCATCAGCATACATTATGTGATTAATCCAATGTCTATTCACATTATAACCAACATTACTCATTTTAAGTTGTTCACTCAGTTCATTTACATATACATTGAAAAAGTAAGGGGATAATATTCCTCCTCGTCTAGCACCATTGGTTACTTTAAATTTAACCGAATGTACACCTACACATAGTCTGGTTCTCCCAAGCGCCTTGATCCATCTGTTGATAACTGGAATACTACTTATGGATTTTGAGATTGACCAATCCATTTGTTTTGATGCGCTTCTGAGCTTGGTTTCCAAGGATTTAGGCGCAATAGAAGTTATCTTATTATTATTATTATACTAGTATATGAGTATTTGTAATATATATGCAGGAACTCCCCTTTCACCATATGTCTTAACAGCGTTCTGTGATTTATTCTATCAAATACTTTACTGGCATCAAGAAAACATACAAATACACTGCCATTATGTGATCGATATAAAACAATGATTTCCTTTAAAACATATACTGGTCCATTCCACGCTTCCTCGTCAAACCATACTGATTAGGATTAATATTCATGAACATTTCAATTCTACCTTATAAAATTACTTCAATAAATTTGCTAAACACAATAGCTAATGCAATCGGACGGTAGTTGTTTTTAGAAGATATTTTACAAGCTTTATTCTTAATTACTGTACTGTTACTAAGTACAACTGACAACCTTGACTCCGGCAGGAATCCATGAGCACTGAAGCTAGTGAAACATATAGCTAGTAAAGGTATAAGTACCGTGGCTGCATATTTTATACGTTCTGAACATATGCCATCTGACCCACGTGCTTTGTTAACATCAAACTTCTTAATTGCATGTGTTACGTCCTTTCCTGTAACTACAAGTTCCTCATATGGGGTATCGCAGTTATGTTCACATACATTTACACTACTATTGTTGACACAATTTAACAAGTCAGAAACATGTTTACGCCACAGATCCACAATCTCTGTTCCTCCAGATACACCTTCAATACCAGATGGAAGAGGAGTGTTACAGTTATTGATGGTCTTCATCTCTCTACAAAAGGCATCAGGATTAAGGTCTGCTTGCTAGATTCTTAGCTAGTGCCTCCTTGCGTAACATATATTCATTATTCTTGATAAATCGTATAGCATATATTTAAATCTAGTTTTGCTGTTCACATGCAGATCATACACAGGTGCCTGTCTGGTTGTCCAAGCATTAACCCACATGTGTCTGATTTCTCTGGAGGTATCATACAAGCTACCCACACACTCTGCCCATCGATATTTGTTCACCAACACGGATTAGCGAGTTTACTAAGTCACTATGCAGTTTATTTACACATTTAATATAATTTTCATCAGTGTATGGTATGTCTTTACAGCCTCATGCAAGTAATTATCAATGAGCATGCAATGTTTACCTATGTCATTATCTGTCATAGTATTCCATCTAATCTTTGTTGTATCATTATTAGTATTGCCCGTTATATTTGGGATACAGTCCCTATTGACATACACTTTGAATGGTATATGATCTTCATTACTGACATCACGTAGAATATTGATCTTACTTATACTGTTGTGAAAATCAGTGCTTGCTATGACATGATCCAACCAGGAGGTTGTATTTCATCGTTCACTAACACATGTGTACGAGGTTTCTGGTAGGTGAGCATAAGATAAAATGTTTACATTATTTTGAGAGCAGAAATTTAGCATGTGATCAGCAAACAATGGGTTACCAATGTCACTTAAGTTGGCATTCCAATCACCAGTTATGGCATAGCAAGTATTGTCCAGTTCATCGGTAATTGCTTTGAGAATACCCAGCTTTTCTACATAAACATTCAAAGGTTCATTATTATTACATTGATAAGGCATATGTACATTAAATATTGCACATTTCTTTGTTCCTAGTTATTTCTATTGCCATACACCATTCAAGGTTTAGATTTAGTGGTTTAATACATCTTTCTGGTTTAACATCCCATATTATTGTAACGCCACCAGGCGGGTGCCCATGTACTATTCCATCCAAGTAATCCGTTGTTGACACTCCTACCCCATGGAATGATTCATACAAATGATTTATGTGTTAGATCCTGTTTGGTATACCGGGTTTCCTGAAGACGTATTATTTCATTGTTTCTAAAGATATGTTGAATATATCTGGTTGTAAGATTAATTTCTACCTATCCTTAGGGAGATCTCTACAGTTATAACTTATTAATTTGAAGTTTATGTTTGTTAGTCTCTGCATATATATATATCCTCTACAATATCTGGCCGTAAGACTAATTTCTTCCTACTCTTAGGAAGACTTCTACAGTTATAACTTGTTAATTTTAACTTTATGTTTGTTAATTTCTGCATATATATATCCTCTACAATATCTGGCTGGCCGTAAGACTACTTTCTTCCTATCCTTAGAAAGACTTCTACAGTTATAACTTGTTAATTTGAACTTTATGTTTGTTAGTCTCTGCATGTATATATATATATACATATATCCTCTACAAAGGAGGTCAGAACAATTCACATGACGGTCTTTTTTGGTTCTCTCCACCACCTGACAAAGGCCACATCTGGCCACAGATCACATGACATGAATACAGCAGGGTCAGGGCACACCACCTTCACGTTTCCTGATAGCGTTCAGCAAAACAGACCCATCAATACTGTCAGATGTTATTGGTGGCAGCCGACTCAGGTCTATGGCAGCAAACATAGGTACGTCCTCACCCTTTGCTTGTAGTGGCCGAATGATAAATAAACCGATATTTACCTTTTTCTTGTCACCTTTACGTTTCACATTATGTGTCTGCATACCCACATCATTGATTATGTTGTTGATTTTATTGTTTGTTGGGAATAATGTCAGAACTAGCATAATGCATGACACGGACAATAATGATTGTACTGACTTTACAGTGCATCCTTTTTATTTGGGTTTCAACATCCACCAATCGTCGCTGCAAACCACCATGCTCCACCATGCTCCACCATGCTCCCCCATACTTCATTCAGTTAGCAATATATAGTTCTCTGAGTAGTCGCTGAGTTAAAATCTTCCTCGTGGTAACCTGCTCTCTCCCCCTTTCTCCCAACGGAGCCTTCGTTGTATTGTATGGCCAAAACAAATTTCGGGATGTACCAGCGGAGTTATTGTTGGTGGAATCCTACAACGTACGTGCGGACTGTCCACCAGTCGTTTCTGGAGGTGCAGAAGTCGATCATCTCCATTAGGACATTATAATTATTTTGTTTTTGTTCGATTACTACTTCCGCATCCAGACACAAGTCATCAACGCATTCACGTTTTTGTATGTTGTTGTGTCTGCCGTTCGATGTGTTCCACCTGCCTCCACCATCTGCCTCCTTCCGGCCCATCTATACTTAGATGCTTATATTATTATTTTTATTAACAGCATGTTCAATGGACAAATCAGACATTATTCCAGCTGTTAATCAAACGAACTAGTCATTTTGCAATTCTCATTCGCGCTGCATAAATCGTCCTGATGTTTCGTAGAAGAGCATGTTCTTGCGCAGTGAATAAACCGGCGCGCAGTTATTGAGTGCCCGGCACGGAGTTATGGAGTACCCGGCACGGAGTTATGGAGTACCCGGCGCCGTTGAAATAGGCCAGAATGCAACGCTACCGTCACGTCTGACCTTTCTGGTGCGCGACCTGTTTGAAATTAGTTGTCAAATTGCTTTGTAAAGTCGGCGAGATGGACTTAGTTATCTATGCGCCAGTGATAAAACCAAATCTTGGATTCCTCCCTGGTATGCGTGGAGAATAAAACAGTGTCACTGCATAAATGTGGCTCGGTGTATAAATAACAATTGAATTAGCTGTCCTCGTGTTCATTGAAGTTCATTTACTGCTGAGCCGCGTCCCACGATTGCTTTATTATGTCCGCCTTTCCTTCCCGCCCTTTCTACTCTCTCCTCCTACCCACCCAATCTATCCGCTCCGTCTATTCGCCTAACATACCCATCCCTCCAACTTGACCTTCCTACCAGTCACTCCTACTCGTCCCTCCTACCCGCCATCCGACCCTCCCCTGCTACCCGCCATCCTACCCATCCCTGCTAACCGCCATCCTACCCACCCCTGCTACCCGCCAACCTATCAACCCCTGTTACCCGCCCTTCCTCCCCTCCCTCCTCCCCTCCCTCCTCCCCACCCCTTCTCCCCGCCCCTCATCTCCACCTATCCCTCCTCCCCACCCCTCCTCCTCTCCCTCCTACCCGCTCCTCTTCCTCTCCCTCCTCCACACCCCTCCTCCCCGCCCCTCCTACACGCCCCTCCTCCCCGCCCCTCCTAACGGCCCCTCCATCCGCCTTTCGTACCAACCCTCCTATCCGCCCCTCCTACCCACCCCGCGTGTTGCACCGATCACGTGTATCCCACAGCTCAACGGAGTCCGCCGACATCACATTATATCGTTTGTTATACGTTTCGTATTAACCGCGACCAGCGCGCGCTAAATCGATCCGCCACGAGATGGACGCATTTCCAATTACGCTCCTTCGACGCCATATGCATTTGTATAGCAAAACCGGCGGGCAAATAGACACATAACGATTTCGCATTCATTGAAATAAAACTGCTCGGCTGCGTGCGCGGCCCATGCTCCGTGCAGCCGGTGCAATGAGCCGGCGAGGCAACAGACGCCTCAGATGCAAGCCGCGGTGCGAGCGGAGCGGACAACCTCGACGACGCTGACAGAATGAGCGAGCTCAGCCGACCGACGCGACGGTCCTGCCCCCTAGCGACTAGCAGCGGTACTCGCGGACGACGGGAACCCGTCGGGTCGCGCTTCGTCGACGGCCGACGACAACGACAGCAGCTTCCGTGACGACGATGACAAGTTCCACGGCCAGCGGAACGAATTTATATTTTCTCGCCCGTCTGTGTGTCGCCTGCGCCGTGTGTCTGTCCGTCTGTCTGTGCTCGCCGCAGGAGCGCCGCGTTGGCGCCGTGTTCCAACTCGACAATTTCACGTTGTACTCGGACACGTTCCGGCGAGCGCTAGTGCGCGTGGACGGCGCGAAGACGGCCCGGATGAGGCTAAAGGGAGTCGACATACAGGTGCCCTCCGCCGCTGCCCACCCTGACTTGATGCCGCGGGTGTGCGACGCTGTCAAGCGCTACAACATCAGCGTCTTCCTCGTGTTCGGTGGACAGGACGTCATGAACGCTCTCTCTGTGGTTACGTCGTATCTTGGTATACCTGTTCTTGGATATAACACCGATAGAATTGTGGCTGCAATTCGGGTAGGTCTTTTTTCGTTTTCGTCCCGATGTACCCATTTCGTTGTTTGTCGTCACCTCTCTTTCTTTCAATCTTTCTTTCTTCAACTTTCACTGTTCTCCAACCGTTTTGCCAACTCACGTCCATCGTTATAATATTATTTCGATATTCCTGTATCGCCCTATCTTTCTTTCCTTGTTTCTCGACCCTCATGCTATCTCTCTATACATCTCCCAACCCTTTTCCTACATCTCTTCCCACCCTCCATCCTCTATTTCTACTCCGACCCTCTTCCTACTATGTATTATCTAATTACATCTCCCTTTTATCTTGTCTCTTAATTTACACTTCTCCGCCACCCTATTTCGATCAACAAATGGTCCTCTCTTCCGTGCATCTCTTTTACTCCTCCACCGTACTTGCCTGCTCACCACGCGCGCTTCGTGGCTGCGTGCCAGTGTGTACCACAGACACGGCATGCTTCGTATCGCCGCTACTACAAACGATCTCCACGCAAGCAGTTCTTCATTCAAGGTGCCGCAGTAACGACATGCTAATTTGCGTTGATTATCTTCGTCTCGTAGATGCAACGACTGCAGATGGTTCCACTGTTGACGATGAGGTTACATTTGCAGCTCGCTTGCAGCCAATTAGGTTTCTACTATATATAGTTACCACAAGTGCTTATATAGGTGCGACCGTAAATTCCTCCGCTTCCTTTAAAAGTCTCGGTGACAATCTACGTAGATATTTGGTTGATGGGCAATAACATCACGATCAACTGGCTAGATCATAAACCAAATATACAGAGATATCTGGCCGGTATTCAATAATATCACAATTATCTTTCAGTGATCAACCAAAACTAGATATATATTTTGTTGTTGGTCAGATAATATAATGATTGTCGTACAGTGATGAACCAAATTTAGATCGATATCTTGATGGTGGTCAATAATAACACGACTAGGTTGCAGTAATGAAGAGTCAATCAAGATTACTGCCTAGCAAGTGGTCAATGGCATCACGATCAAAGTGCAGCGAAAACACGAAATCTGGGCATATATAAAATAATAAGCATCGCATAAATGAACGATAAATGAAATGGTTATTAAATTTGCTTTCTGAAAACAGATGATGCATCGAGAAGATCGTACGATTTCGACAATATTCCAAGGACATTATGCTAATAACAATAATGAGGCAAACGAACTGATAGACAATACAATATATCTGGATATTCTGATCAATGCGATATTTCTCTTTAATACCTTCAGTGTAGAATGAATCGAAAACAACGACAATAATCCTTCAGTGCCTGCTTGACGAAACATGAATGACGTTGAAATGCCGTTTGATATTATATCATACGGTGTTTAAAATTCATAAAACATTTGGCATAACTTTTTCTATTCGTCTCGCATACATCTCGTACCACCAAGCGGAACAGTTAAGGATATTTCAGGCTTAATGCGTAATTATCTTTTTATATAACCGGTGTGTTGGCGTATATTATATTTAAGTGGTTCCATTGATTTTTCCAAACGAGCGGATCAGGTCATGAATCTGATACCGCTCTTTTATGTAGTCGCACATATCTCGTCGCGTGCCGTCTGTCGTACTAACGTTCGCTTTTATGAATCGTGATTCAGACAACGACGACCTGTCATAATCGCTCTGGTGTTAACGGGACCATATTTTCAGGTGTCACGGGCCGAGAGTAGTATCGTGTCGGAAGTAGGTGTGCACAATGACCGGGCCAGAAATAGAAATTACTGCTAAAGTATTTTTTAAGTTTAACATATGCATTGTTAGAATACGCGATATAAACATTAATGTAATAAAATGCTTGTGTAAATATTTGTAATACAAATATAATAAAAACACATAAACTAAAAATTGGATACTTCTGGCATGGCAGCACACTAGATGGTCGAAGGCCAGGTCAAAGGGGTAGGCCAAGTAAATCATAGCATTTGTTGTATACTGTTTAATGTAGAGTGCTTAGATTGCATAAACACGACGCCGCAGTAATTTTAAGAAACAACATTGCAATATACAACAATGCACATTCGCATAAAGGTAGCCAAACACCCTTAGGTTTGCGACTATCACTGATCATGTTTGATTGCATTACGACGTCCTATTTACTTATTTAGAAGTACGTATTAAACTGTCAACATTTATTAAGACAGGAGGTAGGTTATATTGACACCCCGTTAGTATTGCATTCTTACATGGTGGAGCGCAGTGGATAGAGCATCAGACTCTCAATCGAGAGAACCTGGGTTTGAATCCTACGCTGCCGTGTCGAACGTTGGGCAAGTTCGTTCAATCTATGTTAGTTCAGTTTACTCAGCTGCATGGATGGGTACAATGCTACAGACAGTGGGGGATATTTGCGTACGAAGCGTCTTGATTGCAGCGTGGCTGAATACTTCCCAGAGAAGTCGAGACGGTGTTCGATAGAACAGCTATGTCATTGAGTAAACTGTGAGGCGCTTTGAGCAGACCTAAAGGCTGGATACTGCGTTATATAAGAACGTACCTTTATTACGTTAACAATGAAGATCAGAAGCCACTGCAAGTTTATCCTACGTTTATGTTTCAATTGCTTAAATTGTATGTACCTTCAACAAATGGTCTGACGAACAAACCCTTATTTATATGTCCTGTATAATTAGATTATGCGTAGCTTGCCGAGAAAAAAATTGCATTCATCGGTCTGTATGTATCTCTTGCTATGCCTTTGCTGATATATATGTATTGATCCCTTACTGGATCAATACATACATCTGAGCAAAGGCACTCTTTTGTACATGCTTGTCAAACTTAATTTCCACAACTAGTCTAACAACCAAACTTATCTGTGCTGTGACACCCTCACGGGACAGCGTACATAAAGCACGATCTGCTGCTGCGCTTTATTTTGTTTCATAGCGTTGCTGTTGGTTAGTGGAATATTTCTGAGAAAACGCCCTGCTGGGTTATAATGTGATGTTAAAATGCTGGTCCGTCATAGGTCAGGATTACTTCTTTTCCAATACGAAACCTACAATGCATGTTTTAATAAGAACACGGGACATAGTTAATGTGGTTCATGAAACATTTGTTCTTTTGAAATGTCAATATATCGAATCTTCATTTGATGTATTTTTACGTAAACGCATAGCCGAGCGAAATATTAGAATTGAATAATATTTTAGAGGATGCCTAACAAGGCCAAAGGTCACTGAGGTTTATGGGTATGACCAGTCTTCAAGTTACTATGTCCGTAAACGACAGGAACTATTGTTGAGAGGTAATTACAATGAGAGGTAATTACAATGAGAGGTAATTACAATGAGAGGTAATTACCATGGAATGTCATATTAAAAACAGAATGGCCGTTGTGTCAGTGTTATTTAGAATTTGTAGAATTAATGTACAGGCCTGTATTTGAAACGGGCTCCTGTTACAGTATTGTTGTTGAAGACTGTCAACACTAGGCCTACATGCTCTACAAATGTCTCCACCACTGAAATGCCAAATGTGTTATTTTAGTGAACATCTAGTCTCCATTACCGTCTTCAGCAGAGACAGATCCTATACATTCCGCAATCCAGGTCAAGGTTGCAGAAACAAAATATCATGAACCGACCCCTATCTTCCATGCAATCTTTCTTCACATAACTATACCCCAAGTAATATTTGAATTTGTTGAGTAACTTCTACAATGTATCTGCAAGCTTGTATCTTTGTAGGCTTACGGCTAATATCTTAGGCAAACTATAACAAGTGAAAGTTGAGTAATTTGTTATTTTAAAAACGTCATTTTTTAATATCCTAGGGCGTACATAATATCAAAATTGTTTTCTGTTTACAATTTTGAATTATCAAGTTTAACTTACTATAACAACGTTTCGGCTACCATCGGTAGAAATGAAATAAGTTAAACGTATTAACTGTGACAAGAAAAACATTCGATTTAATTTCTTATTCAATATTTCCATATTTCTGAAATTTTTAGCCACTCTTATACTTAGGTATAAGTTATTAGACAGTATGCACTGTTGCATGCTTTGTAGTATATTCCTTCTATCGTACAGTCTTTTTAAAGTCAATATATATACGCCTGGCAGACGAAAACGTAGGTTTGGCTGAGCACATCACGCAAATCTAGTGTGATCGATTTATTAAGTTTGCTTTCACTTTTTTATTTATAAAATTAATCTACTCTCACTTTTTGTTTCGCAGTGTAAAATTTGGTCAAGTCAGATGATCAGATGGATTTTGTCAAGTGGACCTGTCTTGTAAAGGCAGTCGCGTGCGAGTTAGTTCACCTGTGCACGCCAACGGTTCAGGATCAACACAGTGCACATGAGCCGTCTAGATAGGAATGCTAACAACTGAAGGGAAAGGAAAAAGAATTTTGCAATGTATTGGTTTTCGATTGACGGTTAACATGTATAGCACAGCCTGTTCTCCTGTAAGCTGGTGTTGTCAGAAATAGCGGTGTCGATGACAGTGTTGGCATAGTTAACGATACACTAAGGGTAAAACTGGTATTGTACTGGCATAGTTCCTGTTACACACATTCATCCTAATACAACGTTACACAATAGTCCCTGTTTGCTAAGTTAATCTTCATAAAATATACAAACTCCGAATGCCTAACATTTGAAGGAGTTTAATAACAAGAGACCACGTATATGTTATGTTTTCTTCTTCTTCTTCTTCTTCTTCTCAGTATTGCTATCACTATTATCAGATGAGTTATTGCTGAATCATGCTAAACTGAATCCTTGTTTGCGTAACATCGGTTACTTGCATAATCAGATAACAATAACACAACTACAAGTATGTATGTCCTCATTTTATCAAATGCGTTAACAATAAAACAATGATTCAAACTATAATATAAAAACCTAATTAACTAACTAACATTATTTCAAAACCTACATTAACTGTTAAATTAGTTAAAGTAACACTTATAGAAGATTCGTAATTTTAAAAATGTAATTGCATACTTTCAATCTTAGTAATTGGAAAATGGTGACCTGCGATGTTACTTGGCTAATTAGTTAATATAATGTGTTGTGTCGAAGGAATGTTTGTTCTTCATACTTAATGATGGTAAAATTAGTTAAACAACGGTTTAGCTATACTCATTCTCGCATAGGACAGTAAATGTTTGAAACATATTATCACGAGACTGCGTTAATGCCAATAATGTGAAAACCTTTAAAAAACGAAATCAACAAAAATCTTATATAGCCTGGCTACACATAATAGGCTAACATTGGTTGGACTCTCGGTAAGCCGATGATTCACATGCCTAGGTGCCACATTTCTAAGCGCAGACGACAAACACTATTTTGTGGAAAACGATGACGTTTGCCAGTCTCGTATTGCATGTCACTGTAAGCTTCGATCAGTTTATCGTCTGCCAGAGACTGTCAAGTGGCTTACGATGGTGCGGCAATGTCAACACAGCTGCTTAAGCATGCGAAGCGACGTGTGAAATTGATCCCGGGTGAGGTCGATATAACGATCATTCTGTCGTTATTAACAATCACTTTTTATTGGCTTCTTCTTCATGTTGGCGCAGCTTCCTGTTATGACGTCAAAGTTGGTTAGAGGACAAAGTGCACATAAAAAACTTGTCAGCGACTGTCATGAAAGGAAGAACAGAATAAAGCAAGGCCGGCAGCTAGTTATTGTCTGCTCGTGTGTGCAGGCGTCACGCACGTATGCATGCACGCGCGTACTCACGCACGCATGCTCACCAGTAGACTTGGCCGTTCTTTGTATGAAATGGTGCTATTTAGGTCCTATTACTACGCACACATACATACACAGGCCTAAGTACATACATACATACATGCGTACGTGGGTGCATCCATACATACTCGCACACACACACACACACACACACACACACACACACACGCACGCACGCACGCACGCACGCACGCACCACGCACACATACACATACACACGTACATACATACATACGTACATGTGTACATGCGTACATGCGTACATGCGTACATACGTACATGCATACATGAATACATGCATACGTACATACGTACACGCGTACACGCGTACACACGTACACATGTACGTACGTACGTACGTCATACCTACATACCTACATACCTACATACATACACACACACACACACACACACACACACACACACACACACACACACACACACATTATATACATGGAAACGTGCTTATAAATATTCCACGAAGAAAATGCATAATGTACTTCCTGACGAAGTTGTAACTTGCCTATTACTCGAGTCACTGGCGCTAGCACTTGCAGTTCGACACAGTGATTGCTAGATTTGATTCCCTGGTTTCGTCCATTTCCCTCAATGCTAACAGCATTTGGTGGCGGGACCAGCCGCGCACTCTCGTAGCTTTTGCCACTGTGATAGTCGCGCAGCCGTTATGCAATGCCATTTGACATTGATTTGGACTTTATCCGGCAATATTTTGTCATCGATTTAGACATTACCGACAGTGATTAGATTATTACTATGAATTGCCCCAAGGAGACAGGTTCGCCCATCGTGTCGCGCTTGCATTATGAGTCGCAGTAGTGAGATTAATGCGCTGTTTAGCTTGTCATACGTGGCCAACTCCATTTAGCAATGTCATCGTGCCTCAGGTCAGACAACAAGCAGGACATCGTAAAGAACGAACCACGAATCTTTCTTCGTTCATTGTTCTCTCGAACTGCTTTCTGTTTTGTCATAGCACCACTTGGAGACGTCAATACACACATAAAACCGAAAGTTGTCCAAATTGATGCGTCAACAAATTTTGCTGCAATCTGTGTCGCCTACGTCTGGGAAGATCGATGGTAGAGCAATGGCGGCTGGTCATGGGACATCTCTCCTCAAAATACTCTCTCAACTTGCCCTGTCGAAACGTCGATTTTTAATGCAAATGCACAACATAGTCAACATTTTATTATAAACAAAACATTCAATTTGTAAGCGTTATTTACATTTATTGCGGAAACACGCGTCTTTACCTGCAAAACCTTTGACGTTAGGTGGCTCCCACACTCCAGCCCGCACATTAGGACACACTACAATCGATTCAGCGAATCGCCTGTTCATAATTACATAATTAATGGCTGATTAGGGTAAAATAGAACACACAACAGTAAATTTTATACTCCGGAGACTTGCTTACAACCTGTGAATATCATCAAAGCGTAGTTTAATTTGTGAGAAAACTGACATCCCTCACCACTGTCTTCGTCACGTGAATGGCTATGCCGGGTATCGATTTAAGTACATTATCTTGGATGCCCCCAGGACATTGTGTAGACAAAACGTTTAATAGGAAGAGGATTCTAGTAATGTAATACATTACCTTGCATACTCCCAGGGTATTACGTAGACAAACCGTGTAATGGGAGGAAGAGTCTAATAAAGCACAGTGTCCCTCCGGATAGCTGCTTCGCAACTATATTAACCGCACCATTAATAACAGGGTGCCAAATAAAAGTTAATTAATAAGTAATTTACATATTTAGGAAGCAACAACAAGACGGGGTCACGTGCCAGGAAGGAATGAGAAATAGCCAGAGTTCGACGGAACTATTTTCATTCATCAACTAGTGTTGCTAATTTTATGAACACTTAAATTGGAGATCAATATGGGAATTACAAAATGCTGATGTATTTCCCGCGCATCACAAACACGAAATTAAACAAATAAGCGTGCACGTGTTCAATACTGGGACATAAAACGAGACAACAGTATCCCTAAATAACAGGGCAAGAAAACGCTCAAACGATATTTCTTAGTAAAGCTCTTCTTCTGTATGCCATGTCTGTCACAGGCGTTGGCGATCATGGCCCTCCAAACTGCACGGTCGTGTGTAGTTTGTAGCAGTTCTGTTGTGCTCCTTCCACACCATGTTGAGAGACTATCAATTTTTGTTATTCTTTGGCGTCCTCTGGATCTTGTTCCTTCTGTCTTTCCTGTTGTTACTACATGTTCTAACTTTTTCTTTCTCATGACATGGCCCATAAATCGTGCTTGTTGTGTTCTAACTTTGTTGATGATCTTTCTTTTTGATTTGGCTGTCCTAAGGATGACTTCATTTTGCTTAGTAAAGCATGGAGCCTAAAATATCTGTACCCTTAATGATGATAATACCACGACATGTTTTCACTTGTTTTTTAACTGCGCTTTGCTCTCGGATCACGTAAGCTACATGGTTTCCATTAAGTGTCATTTACGTAGTACTAAAATAACTGTTGCTTTGTGTGTGCTGAATTCAAGCACTGTTATGGTGCGAATAAAACACTGGAGAAAGTGTTTCTAGAAAGGATTGGAAAAGATTGGCGGAAACTGTAACTTGCGCAATTTCAAACTATCAGTAATCCATACCACTGATAAGATAGTGCAAACAAAATTGTATTTCATACTGTTTCAAATTCTCACGTTCGTAGCTTCTTATCAATATGACCGTTGGTCCTAGAGTTATATTGTGCTGTGTGTACATTTGGGTGTAATTGCTTAATTAAGCTGCAACAAAAGTTGCCCAATGCTGTAGACCTATACAATTGAATTACAAAACACAGTAGTTAAAGTAATTATGTGAAATTGAGTAGTGTTGATATCGCATTGACAGACGTCACGGAGATATTTATTATAAATAGTGTTGGCTAAAAGTGACTAAATACTAAATTATGATAAAGGTCGTATTTATTTGACTCCACTATAACTGGGTACAACTGATATCATAAGTTCGACTGTGTAACCGTTTAACATTGTTAATATATCTTACATATTGTCTTGGAAGTTGAATGCTTGGAAGAAAGTCAAATGTGGTTCGAATGCAATTATGGATCACATACAGATTACACATGGTTGGACACTCGATATATTCCAATGGCGTCCGTATCTACATTCCATGTTGAGTTTGATGCACCTGATTGTAATCACGTGACGTTAAATGTTGAATGGAGTTGCTGCAAACACAGAACAACCAGGGTATGCTTTCATACAAATGAAGTTACTCAACTTAGTCGGAAGCAAGGTAGTCATTGTATTTCCAAGCTGTTGTTGGAAATAACGTAGCAGTAGGTCAGGTGTACTGCCTATTACGTTTATGGAGTGAACAAGTCTTAAGACATTGCTTTGTTTGATAACCACATTGCTGGATTTCTTGACCAGTTTGCACGTTTGTAGACGTTGACCAGACGGAACGTTTATTTTGGCTCTGCAGTCGGCGCCATTTTGCAGGGGACGCCAGTAATCCCGTTCTATGACAAGGTTATTGGTTGCACTCAAAGAACCATCAGCTAAATGGATATGTCCATCTCAATCTCTCTCCGACGTTCGAGGCAACCAGCAGTCGTCCATCAATCGAACTTAACGAGTACAATACGATTCGCTTGCATTTCGCCGGATCGATGATTCTCGCAGCGTCTGGCGAGGATATACCACTGTCTGGAAAAACATGCACAGGTGGTAGAAGGATTTAGCAAAAGCTACTGTTTACTGGAACAAGACGATCGTGCCGATTTATGTACAACATAAAGTAATGTTAACAGGAGAAACGATATTTCGGCATTCATATAAAGCAATTCGACTAATCGGAGCGCAGTTCTGCTGATTTTGATAATATAGAAGTTGTCCCGGTTTGACCTATCCTATAAATAGACAGCTATAGTTAGCAAAAAGCAACGTCAAAGTAGCGCGTATCAGTTTAAGTTCACAAATTATTTACTTCCGGTGATCTTCTCTTCAACCATCGACGCAGTTTTATTGTCGACGTTTTTGTTTGACCTTCTCGTTCACATTTCACACTAGGTATTATCATCAGACTGTACTTTGATTGTCTTCTAGGTTTTCTCTTCTATTCGATCTTCTATTCTCGCCGGCCGTATCCTTGGCCTTCTTCACATAGTGATGACCTTCTCCTCCGTCTTTTCGTTTCTGTGACTAAGACAGAAGACTGCGGTTGAAATGAAATTGCACGATGACGCAAATACATTGTTGGCGGTAGTTGTCTTTGGAGCTGACCCTAATAGTGTTCTTCTCTAGATGCGATACGTACAATGCTTCGCGTATCATTTGCATTATAATGCAGTGAGTCTATTTCAACGCCAGTTACTCAACTTTGTCCGGTGCTTCGCATACCGATGTTTGCACAAACGGCATGTGTTGATGAGTACCGCACAATGAACACAGCGTATTACTGCTGGAAGTGTACTGTGTACAGTTTTTCTTAAAGCTACCGTGCGTGATACCTCTTGCTTGCAAATATGTGTAATGCTTCAGGTTACCAATCGTATGCAATAGAGATTATGCGAATTCCAGGTCGCAGCAGCAACTTTTTATTACGGAATTCGCATATAAGTAGTTTCAATTCATGGTTAAAAGGTATGTTTGCTCACATTACAAAACAGTTTTTTATTTCTGCTTTACCACATTGTCCAACTTTGAGTGGCTTATCTAAGATCTTGGAAAATGTGAAAGTGTCTCAGCAATGCACATTGTACGAATTCCAGGTGGCAGCAGCTGTTCATTTGCAAGTTTTGTTGAACTGGTGTCCAAATTGGAAACATTTCTTAAAAAGATGTCCAAATTGGACAACTTCCAGAAACAGCTGTCCAACTTGAACAACTTCGTACGGTTTGCGTTGCGAATGCAGTAGTACACATGCATGTGTGCTCGAAATCGTTAATATCGGGACACTTCCGGTTTTACGTGTGTAATTGATTGTTGTAATAAATCACCGCGCCGTTAACAGTGGCATTACTGGAGCCGTTGAATCAAAGACGTGCGCAATAATTCTGAAGCTTATCACGTCCCATTCGTCGTTACTTGCACTACTGCACTAGTCGTGAAATATGCAATACATTATCTCTCTTCGCTCTTACCACGATGTTTCCCGAAATTCCCTGGGCGCCAACTAGTTCCGGTTGTCGCATTCATCCGCCACCACTGGTATGGTGTCGAATTAAGTAGATATGGCTGTTGTGTGCATGCAGTTTATTATGAGGTATTCGATCGAGATGTGGATTTCATGAAAACCATATACTCTTTCACAAACAATTGCTAAAAGAAACAACATAACTATTCCACTATTCGGGCATTACTATTCTCGTTTTATGAAAAGTATACGTATTGCAGAGTTTGCTAGAGTTTTCGTAAAATCTTACAGTTTTGGTTCCGATCAGCAAAATCAGCATGTTCTAGTTAATAAAAACATCGATATATATTCTATTAAAAATATATTAGTTCAAAACAGGTGAATTGTTATTGTATCACAGCAGTAAAGAAATCAACAAACACGCTTTATCATAAGAGGGCACGTAGGTAGATCCCCAACCGTAATATGCTGTTTGTCGTCTTTACTTTCCAAAGTGCGCAATCTCTGCTTGCAGAAGTGTAGTTGTTGTTGAACGTTTGTGTGTATGTTTACTCCGGTGGATTGTTCTTGAGAAACCTGAGAATGCCCAACGGAAGTAGCTTGTTGACAAGTTAAGTGCACATTCTAGTCATCGCTTTATGCGCCGCCAATTGCTGATCTAAGGCGGAGTAATGCGCCTGCCCTTGACGATGTTGGCGACCAAAACGTCCACTCTCCACATCTTAACACAGATTGCGAACAGACGGTGCGTATGTGAAGAAAATGTACGAGGATCTGATATCAGGAACAACATATCGGGGAAGCAGATATTGACGGTAATACCGGACTTGATAGCGTTTTGATAACTGCAGTGACAAGGCTGCGGTGAAGAGCGAACAGTGTGAACAGAAAGTGTGAGCGGGCAGTGTGGGCGGACAGTGTAAGCGGACATAGTTAGCGGACAGTGTCAGCGGATAGTGTCAACGGACGGTGTCAGACGACAGTGTCAGCGGTCAGCGGATCAGCGAATCAGCGGACAGTGTTAATGAACAGTGACAGCAGTCAGCGGATCAGCGGACACTGTCAGCGGATAAGCGGATCAGCGCACCAGCGGATCAGCGGACAGTGTCAGCCGATCAGCGGACAATTCCAGCGGACAGACAGCCAGTGTGAACAGCGTGTCTCGTACGGAAACACGGCGGAGAGTCCCGGGTGCAATGCACTGCCCTTGCTTACGATTACAGTTTATCAACTCCTTAAATCTGTCTTTCTGTCTGAGTGTATGCATGTCTGTATGTCTGTTTGTCTGTATGTCTGTTTGTTTGTATATCTGTCTGGCTGTCTGTCTTTCTGTCAGTGTGTCTGTCTGTCTCTGTCTGTCTGTTTGTCTGTCTCTCTCTCTCTCTCTCTCTCTCTCTCTCTCTCTCTCTCTCTCTCTCTCTCTCTCTCTCTCTCTCTCTCTCTCTCTCTGTGTCTCTCTCTCTGTCTCTCTCTCTTTCTCTCTCTCTCATTTTCTCTCCATTTCTCTCTCCGCCCGTCGCACGTCCGTCCGTCCGTCTCTCTCTCTCTCTCTCTCTCTCTCTCTCTCTCTCTCTCTCTCTCTCTCTCTCTTTCCGTCTCTCCCTCTCTCTTCCTCTTTTTACTATCTCAGTTACTGCGAGCGTCTGCATTCGTGCGCGCGCGTATGAGTGTGCGTGTGTGTGTGTGTGTGTGTGTGTGTGTGTGTGTGTGTGTGTGTGTGTGTGTGTGTGTGTGTGTGTGTGTGTGTGTTTTCTTGTCCGTGTGTCGGTGTGTCATGATGCATGTGTGCGTGCATGTGTGTATGCATGTGTGCGCGCATGTGAGCGTGTGTGGGAGCATGCTTGCATGTTTGTGTGTCTGCGTGCGTGCGTGTCTGTGTGTCTGCGTGTCTGCGTGTCTTTATATCTACACATGTATGTATGTTTTTAAAATAAATTGACTGCCTGTCTCCACGTCACAAAATCCTGACCAGAGCGGACTAGGCGCTGTCTCGGAACATGGTCAATAAAAACAAACCAATATGGGGCGACATTATTACGACAATGCCACGACCGTGTCAGGGTTTGCCTATAAAATGAGCATTACTTGCGTCAGTACTAAGACTGTCGCAACCATCCCGCATCGTCTCAGGTCGTGCGGACGACGCCGGTACTGTCAACAACAAGAGTTTAACGGAGTAGACATACGTGTCTAATCCCGTCTTTTCCTGCATTCTTGCTCGAGTAGTTGATGGCACCTGATGGTCTTTTGTGTATGACGCTCGTTAGCAAAGACGTTTCAAGTCGGTTCACGAGTGCTCAATGAGTCGCCTACCTACGTTGCCATGGAGACTACTCTCTTCCGACTTCGATTTGTAGTAGCACATTCTGATTTCTCGAGCTTCACCAAACGAGACCGTCTACCCGGCTACTTCGATTAGCAACGTGTGCCTTATGCTGAAACTATTCGATCCAGACGAGCAATCCAGGGGGATTTATCACGAGCCTTGAGTGTTTTTTTTTCTTCATTCAGTTGGTCTGCGAACTGAAGTTTGGAAACACGATCAAATGTCTAGACAAGGCCAAGCATTCACATTAACGCCAGAGAGTACCAAACTTGGCAAGTCCAGTGTCCACCTGATATAAAGTACCACAAAAGAGACACACCCTTGAAGGTGGTACGTGATCAACAATACTCAGCAAAGTGATCAACTGTGGCATTCGTCGTGTTGGCGTCCACTTCATTACACTTGTAACACATTGTAATTATACTAATGTTGGCGTCCACTTCATTACACTTGTAACACATTGTAATTATACTAATGTTGGCGTCCACTTCATTACACTTGTAACACATTGTAATTATACTAATGTGCGGAAAGTAATATGTTGTATTAGCTTAACATTCACTGTTTATGTGAGTGTGCAACCTGTGATTTGACTCCAGAGCAAGGGTTGCTAGATATTACGGCGGGTGTTACGGAACACCTATTTGGATATTGTTTTATAAACTTCTGCTTAACTTGCCATGCACGCACACTCATACTCACTCACTCACTCACTCACTCACTCACTCACTCACTCACTCACTCACTCACTCACTCACTCACTATCTCACTCACTCATTCACTAATTCACCTATTCACCCATCCACCCACTCACCTACCCACTCACACACATATGCACGCACGCACGCACGCACACTCACACACACATCGCGATCTAGATAACCGTGTGTTATTGGCATGACAAATTACATATATTGTTAGGCCTATATCAACTTACACACAACATTAGTTAGTCACGTGCGTGAGAAGGCCCTCTCTATGTATCCACCTATGTGGTCGACGTCTCCCACGTCAGTGTGCTTCTAAGTGGCCGCCGCATGGGTGTGCCAATCGATACACCGATGGTTTGTACCGTGTAATGACGACCTAATGAAACCTAATTAGCCGAGACCACAATACGAGCTGACGACAGAAGTCTGCGAGACGACAACCAGAGTCATCTGTCACATCATTCCTATTGATTGCGAGCACGCGCTGCAGATGATCTCGAGGTGAAAACAGACGCGGGGTTCGAACAACCTGAAACAAGCGCCTGCCAGCAGCAGAGGTTATGCGGGCTTCCGATAGCAGGGGCGAATTCAAACAGAGAAGTCTAGGAGGGGCCCCAAAGCATTCCAATTGTACCCATTTTGAGGCTCGCCAAAATACCAACATTTCAGGCTCTTCAGAAACCTCCAATTGCATCACCGCTCGTGTCTCGCCAAATATACCAACACTTCAGACTCACCAAAAACCTGCTTTTGTGAGCCTCCCTCTTGAGGCTCACAAAAACATGAACACTTCAAGATCTGGGATGTTACGTCACGCCAGCGCGGACACATTCCAAGGGAAATTCCAAAGGTCTACGGAGGAACGTGCTCCCAGGCCTCCATGGATCCGACTATGAACCGCATGTTAGATTCTAACTGTTGCAGGGTACATTGTACATGGAGGCAACAGTTGATTCATATAATTTATTTAGAACGAGTTGACTAAAACATATAATATAATCAATATAATATAGCAGAGCGTGCGTACATGTGTGTCTCTGATTCCGAACGGGATTCGCATATTATGTTTGCCATTGCTTGTATTGTTAGTTTATTGTTCAAAAGGTATATTTGCTCACATTAGTAATTTAGTGTTTTGTACTTTTGCTTTCTTCATTATCCAACGTCAGTTTCGTATCAAGGATGTTGGAAATGAGGACCAGAGGCCAAGCTTAGTCATTAGTCAACCATTAGTTTTAAAGTTGTAAAAATGCGACATAAATATACACACAGTCACAGAATGGCATACGAAACTCGAATAGAGAAATCAGCGCGATAAATCTGCGCTGATCAAAGGCGCTTGCGAGAAAGAGAAAGGACGTGAATCGATTTTTCACGCTACCGTGCGCGACCGACGCGGAGACGGATTCACGAGGCCCGACCGAACGGAGAACGCGACACATCTCGAGGGCATGACCAGCTACGCCTGCTTAGTGGAACAAATTCGGATTTTCGGCATATCGCTATATGTGATTTCCCATGACTGTGGTCGAATCATAACCGTATGATTGGTTGGGAGTGTGTTTTCGCAGTCCGGCGAATAGAATGAAGCGAGATGCACTTCACGAGTAGAGCTTGATAATGTGTCACAAAAGCCGGGACCATTACACGTACGCATGCACGCACTCACACACACATGCACACGTACACACGCGCACGCGCGCGCACCCACCACACACACACACACACTCACTCGCACTCACACTCACACACACACACACACACACACACACACACACACACACACACACACACACACACACACACACACACACACACACACACACACACACACACACACACACACACACTCACACATTCACACACACACACACACACACAGAGTCGCACTCACATTCACACACACACTCACACACACACACTCGCACTCACACTCGCACTCACACACACACACACTCACACACACACACACACACACACACACACTCGCAGTCACACTCACACACACACTCACACACACTCACACACACTCACACACACTCACACGCACACACACACACACTCGCACTCACACTCACACACACACTCACACACTCGCACACACACACACACACATTTACACACACACGCAGTAACACTCACACACACACACACACACACACACACTCACACACACATTCACACACACAAACTCACACACTCACACACACACACTCACACACATACACGCACTCACTCTCACACACACACACTCACACACACACTCGCACTCACTCTCACACACACACACACACATACACACACTCACACACAAACACACACACACTCGCACTCACTCATACACACATACACACACATACACACACTCGCACTCACTCTCACACACTCACACACACACACACTCACACTCACACACACACACCCTCGCTCACACATCATAACATCGTAGGCAACTGGCAGTTCCTTGTTGGTCAACTAGGAAATAGCTCTACGCGACTGTCTTTGAATGAAATGGCGTCTTGCAAGCGGCATGTCGAGGCAAAGCGACACTTGGTGTGCGATCACTGCCACAACTGGGTGGATTTTGCATTGTCCGGCTGGGGGAAGTCATGGGCAGAAACCATGGAGGAGGGTTTCACCTTTCAGTGCATGGGGTGTTGGAAGGTGGAGTGTCTGCGGAAGGAGATAGTTGGGTTGACAGATATTGTGAAGGGGATCGAGATGAGAATTAGCAAGGAGACAGATGGATTGGAGAGAGACGACAGGGAGAGAGGTGGGAATACTGCAAGACTGAAGGAGAATAACAGTGGCAAGAAGACTGAGGAAAGGAGATTGAGAGGAGGGAAGGTGATTGGAGGGGAAGAAATTGGAAAATCGACGCCAAAAAATGTGACAAGCGTGAAGGTGACAGGGGAGAAAATGACCGTAGAGAAGGAGGGAGGGAAGATGAGACGGGAGAGGAGAGAAGAAAATTAGATGGGAGGAAAGTTGAAGGGACAAAAGGAAGTGAGAGCAAATGTGATAGAAGAGAAGTCGATAAAAGGGACGATGACAGGAAGAAAGGTGACAAGATAAAAAGCGACAGGAAAGAATGTATTGGAAGAGAATGTGACAGGAGAGAAAACGGCAGGGGGGAAGACAATAACCAGACAGATGTAAACCGGAGAAGGAGCTACTCTGAGGCAGTGATTGAGGGGGCAGTTAGGAAAGAGAGGGTGTTTATGGGCGACTCCATTATGAGAAAGACGGATAAGACACTTAGCGAGGGGAAGGACGTCGTTATTTGTCTACCGGGGACTAGGATAGAACATGTGACTGAAAGGGTAGAGACGGTATTGGGGCATGGCAAGGGAGGGTCTATACTAGTACACGTAGGAACAAATAATGCAGACAGGGAGTGAACAACTGGGATAGTACAGAAGTATAGACAGTTAGTGAGGAAGCTAAAGAAGACAAGAGGAGTTGAACAGATTATTCTCTGAGGAATTTTGCCAGTAATGGGAGGAAGGGGGCAAGATATCGAAACTGCAAGAGGATGGCGATCAACGCACTAGTTGAGCAGATGTGTTAAGAAGAGGGGGTGGGATTCACAGATTTATGGGGATAATTTGTTGGGAGGGAAGATATGTACATGAGAGATGGCCTCCATCTTAGTGGAAAGAGTCAGCAGTTTTCTCAGAGAACTTGCTGCGATCTGTTGACAGTGGGACAGGTTGCATCTATTTAAACTAGATTCGCAGGGGGGACTCACAGAGAAGCCTGAAACTGGAGACATAAATAAAGACAGCACAAATAAATCAGCAAAGAATAGTCTGGAAAACTCTACAGAAGTTGGATATAAATGTGTTTGTTTAAATGCAAGGAGTATATTAAACAAACGAAATGAACTAAACACTATGGTAGAAGATATTGACCCTCACATAATAGGTATAATCGAATCATGGACCACCACCGATATATCAGATGCCGAATTGGGACTGACAGGATATGTAATGTTTAGGAAAGATAGAATTGGAAGAAAGGGAGGTGGAGTTATTTTATATATTAAAGAATCTATCCAGGCTTATGAAATAAAATTAGAAAGAGAAGAAGATTGCGAAGAAGCTGTTTGGTGTAACATAGTTACAGGAAACTCAACGTTAACAGTTGGGTTAGTTTATCGAAGTCCAAACATAAGCATAGAAGAGAATGAAAAAATACAAAATGCTATAAGGGAAGTAATCAAACGGGACTGTATTATTATGGGGGATTTTAACCACGGGCATATACAGAGGAAATCTCTACAGAGTATAGGGAGTGAGGACCACAAGTTTTTAGTTTTAGTACAAGATACTTTCATTTGGGGGACTTCCGGTGGTGAATTGATTTGAATTTGGTGCAGCAAACTTGCGAAAATATAAGGATATTTGATCAAGATAAGTGATATTATTGAGCGTATAGCATACATAACGTAATTATAGGTATATATTAAGCAATATTTTTTGTTAAAAGTTAGCTAGAGGGAGTAATCTAGGGTAGATTAAAAGTAGGCGATTTGCGAGCGATAATTGGGGACGTTAATGTAATCGGAACGTTGTTTACAAAGTAGGTCACTGGCGAAGTTAGCGTACCGTGAACGACAATAGAATAGCGTTATTTGAGATAATCGGTGTAGTTAGATGAGTAATTAAAACCTGAAATAACAATCTTTTAAAGTGTATAATAGTACACAGGAAACAGTCTTTGTAAAGACTACCTTGTATCTAAGCCTAACTTGAATACATTGTCATCGACATCGTAACTAGGTAAGGCACGGTGTGTCACTGTGTGTTAACAAATATAACTAACTATAACCTAAACAATCTGGTGTAAATTGTACACAGAAAAGTCTTTTCAAAGACTACATAAAAACTACTTTGAACATAAATAAATTCTGATATGGCACCTTGCAAGCGGCAACTCAGGGCAAAACGACACCTAGTTTGCAACGACTGCCAGAGCTGGGTGGATTTTGCGTTGTCTGGCTGTCCAAAATCATGGGCAGAGACCAAAGATGACGGATTCACATTTCGGTGTATGGGGTGTTTGAGGGTGGAATGTGTGATGAAGGAGGTGTGTAAGTTGACGGATATAGTTAAGGAGATGGAGGCGAGACTCAACATAGAAATAGATGGAGCAGAGAGGGATGCCGCGGAGAGAGTTGAGAATTCTACAACACAGAAGGAGCAGAGTTGTGACACGGAGACTGAAGAAAGGAGACTGAGAGGAAGGAAGGTGATCGGTGTGAAGGAACAAGACATTGAGAAAACAGAGGGACGGAGGAAAAGTGTTCGGCAGAGGAAAAGAAAACGGGCCAGTGGGGATAGATCAGCAGGTAGTCAGACTGTAGAGAACGAGGAGTGACACGACAGCGATACAGGTGGTGAAGAGGTAGATACCACAGAGGCAGTTGGTAAGACTGTGAGACAGAAGACTGATGGAAGAAGACAGAGTGTTCAGCAAAAAACAGAAAACATGACAGGCGTGAAGGTGACAGGGGAGAAAGTGACCGTAGTGAAGGAGGTAGCCGGGGAAAAGGGACGGGAGAGGAGAGAAGAAAATGTGATGGGAGGAAAGAAGAAGGGACGAAAGGAAGTGAGAGTAAATGTGCTAGAAGAGAAGATGACAGGAGGAAAGGGGACAAGAGAAAACGCGACAGGAAAGAAGGGAATGGAAGAGAATGTGACAGGAGAGAAGACGACAAGAGGAAAAGACAACAACCAGACATATGCAAACCGGAGGAGCTACTCCGAGGCAGTGATTGAGGGGGCAAGGAGAAAAGAGAGAGTGTTTATGGGCGATTCAATTCTGAGAAAAACAGACAAGACTATATGCGAGGGGAAGGACGTTGTTGTATGTCTACCGGGGGCTAGGAAAGAGCATGTGACCGAAAGGGTAGAGAAGGTATTGGGGCATGGCAAGGGAGGGTCTATACTAGTACACGTTGGGACAAACAATGCAGACAAGGAGGGAACAACTGGGATAGTTCAGAAGTACAGACATCTAGTGAGGAAGCTAAAGAAGACAAGAGTGGAACAGGTTATTCTCTCAGGAATTTTGCCAGTAATGGGAGGAAGGGGGGCAAGATACAGAAACTGTAAGAGGATGGCGATCAATGCACTAGTTGAGCAGATGTGTGAGGAAGAGGGCGTGGGATTCCTAGATTTATGGGGGTACTTTGTTGGGAGAGAAGATATGTACATGAGAGATGGCCTCCATCTAAGTGGAAAGGGGGCAGCAGTATTCTCAGAGAATCTGCTGCGATCTGTTGACAGTGGGACAGGTTGCATCTATTTAAACTAAATTCGCAGGGGGGACTCGCAGAGAAGCCTGAAACTGGAGGCATAGATAAAGGCAGCAAAAATAATTCAGCAAAGAACAGTCTGGAAAACTGTTCTGAAGCTGGGTATAAATGTGTTTGTTTAAATGCAAGGAGTATAGTAAACAAAAGAAATGAACTAAACATTATGGTAGAAGATATTGACCCTCACATAATAGGTATAACCGAATCATGGGCAACCACCGATATATCAGATGCCGAATTGGGACTGACAGGATATGTAATGTTTAGGAAAGATAGAATAGGAAGAAGGGGAGGTGGAGTTATTTTATATATTAAAGAATCTATCCAGGCTTATGAAATAAAATTAGAAAGAGAAGCAGATTGCGAAGAAGCTGTTTGGTGTAACATAGTTACAGGAAACTCAACGTTAACGGTTGGATTAGTTTATCGAAGTCCAAACATAAGCATAGAAGAGAATGAAAAAATACAAAACGCTTTAAGGGAAGTGAGCAAACGGGACTGTGTTATTATGGGGGATTTTAACCATGGGCATATAAAATGGAAATCTCTACAGAGTATGGGTAGTGAGGACCACAAGTTTTTAGTTTTAGTACAAGATAGTTTCCTTTCTCAACATGTGCTAGAACCAACCAGGGGAGAGAATGTGTTAGACTTAGTTTTGTCCTCACAGAATGAATTAGTTGACAATGTTAAATTATGTGAGCTTCTGGGAAGTAGTGATCACAACCAGATACATTTTACTATCAAAGTAAAATCAGAAAGAAATAATAAAAAGCAGTTCAGGAGAAATTTCCACAAAGGAAGATATAAGGAAATTAGGAAATATTTAGCAAAGATAGACTGGAATAATACACTGAAGAATAAGACAGCAACAGAATGTTGGAATATCTTAAAGAATGAAATAGAGTGCATCGTAGATAAATTTGTTCCCTTCAAAAAACAAGGGAAACGGACCAGAAAGAAATACTTATCGAAAGAAGCCATTAGAAAAATTAAGTATAAACAAATGATGTGGAAGTCATATAGACGTACTGGAAATGACGAAGACTACAACATTTATAAAGAAGCACTAAACCAAGCTACAGCTGAAATTAGAAATTCAAAGAGAAGCTATGAACATAAATTAGCTTGTAATATAAAACATGACAGCAAGAGTTTTTATGCATATGTTCGAAGCAAACAGAAAGTTCAGGATAAGGTCGGTCCTCTAGAAGATAGTGCTGGAAATATAATATCAGAAGGATTCTTAATGGCAGAAGACCTAAATGAGTATTTTAGTTCAGTGTTTACCAGAGAAGATACTAGTTCACTGCCAGTACCAGAGGCTAAGTTCAAGGGGGCAGAATCAGACTATTTAAGACAGTTAATTGTAACCCCAGAAATGGTAGCTAAGAAAATTAGGGCTATGAAGGAAAATAAATCACCTGGAGTGGATGGTATTCCACCCAAACTACTATTGGAAATTGTAGAACAAATTAGCATACCGCTTGCAACAGTTTTCAACTTGTCGTTAGAAGAGGGAGTGGTTCCTTTAGAATGGAAAGAAGCAAACATTATACCGTTATTTAAAAAAGGTTCGAGAAACAAGTCAAATAATTATAGACCAGTTAGTTTAGCATCGGTGATTTGTAAATTATTAGAAAGACTAATTAAAGATCACATGGTGGATTTTCTTGTTAAACATAACTTGATAAACCCATCTCAACATGGGTTTCTAAAAGCGAGGTCATGCTTACCAAAAATGTTATGTTTTTTGGAAGATATCACTAAGTCGGTAGATGATGGATCACCAGTAGATATCATCTACTTAGATTTTCAAAAAGCTTTCGACAAAGTGCCACATCAGAGATTACTGCTTAAACTAAAAGCCCATGGCATAGGAAATGGTATAATTAACTGGATAGAAAAATGGCTGATTGACAGAAGACAACGGGTAGTTGTTGATGGGGAGGCTTCAAACTGGAAATCAGTTTTGAGTGGGATTCCACAGGGATCAGTACTGGGACCTATATTATTCTTAATATATATAAACGATTTGGACGATGATATAGCTAGCAAGGTGTTGAAATTTGCAGATGATACAATAGTATTTAGAAAGATTAAAAGTGATGGGGATAGACAGCATTTACAAGACGATCTTGACAGGTTGATCAAATGGTCTAAAAAGTGGCAAATGTTGTTCAATTTTGGGAAATGTAAATGCCTTCACACAGGACATGGGAACGAATATGTAGAATATACAATGGGGGGAACTGTACTAAGTACTACTGTAAAAGAAAAAGACTTAGGGCTGACAATTAGTGCTGACATGAAGGTTTCAGAGCAGTGTGGAATTGCAGCTTCAAAGTGAAATCAAATCCTTGGATTGATTAGGCGAAATATAGAATATAAAGAAAAAGAACTAATAATACCACTGTACAAAACAATAGTTAGGCCTCATTTAGAATATTGTATACAAGCGTGGAGGCCATACCGCAAGAAGGACATAGATATGCTAGAAAGAGTACAGAGGAGAGCGACTAAAATGATACCAAAACTGAGGGATCTTAGTTATGAAAAACGCCTAAAAGAATGTGGTTTAACAACACTAGAGACCAGGAGATTGAGAGGAGATCAGATAGAAGTGTTTAAAATATTGAATGGTTATGAAAATATTGATAGAAATATGTTTTTTTCAGTTAAGAAAGATAGAAAGACTAGAGGACATAAAGTTACATTAGTAAAGGAGCAGTGTAGATTAGACGTGAGAAAGTTCTCATTTTCACAAAGGACTGTGAATGAATGGAACAGATTATCTGATGATTGTGTGGGTGCTAGTAGTGTGAATATGTTTAAAAATAAAATCGACACATACCTCAGAAGGGCTGGATATATGTAGATAAAAGGGTTGGACTCTCGATAAGCCAAAGGGCTTCCTTGTCCACCTGCCATCTAGAGTTAATTCTCTGGATGGCAATCTTCTTAAATCTTGTTAAATCTTTCTCAACATGTGCTAGAACCAATCAGAGGTGAAAATGTGTAAGATATCGTTTTGTCCTCACAGAATGAAGGAGGGATTCTTAATGGCAGAAGACCTGAATGAGTATTTTAGTTCAGTGTTTACCAGGGAAGATATTAGTCTACTGCCAGTACCAGTGGCTAAGTTCGGGGGGAGGGCAGATTCAGACTATTTAGGACAGTTAATTGTAACCCCGGAAATGGTAGGTAAGAAAATAAGGGCTATGACGGATAAAAAAATCACCAGGAGTGAATGGGATTCCGCCCAAACTACTATTGGAAATTGTAGAACAAATTAGCGTACCGCTTGCAACAGTTTTCAATGTGTCATTAGAAGAGGGAGTGGTTCCTTTAGAATGGAACCAGGCAAACATTATACCGTTATTTAAAAAAGGTTCGAGAAACAAGTCAGAGAACTATGGACCTGTGAGTTTAACGTCAGTGATTTGCAAATTATTAGAAAGACTAATTAAAGATCAAATGGTGGATTTTCTTATTAAACATAACTTGATAAACCCATCTGAACATGTTTTTTTTAAAGCGAGGTCATGCTTAACAAATATCGTATGTTTTTTGGAAGACATCATTAAGTGGGTAGATGAGAGATCACCAGTAGATATCGTCTACTTAGATTTTCAAAAAGCTTCCGACAAAGTACCACATCAAAGATTACTGCTTAAACTAAAGGCCCATGGCATAGGAAATGGTATAATAAACTGGATGGCTGATTGACAGAAGACAACGTGTAGTAGTTGATGGGGAGGCTTCAAACTGGAAATCGGTATTGAGTGGGGTACCACAGGGATCAGTACTGGGACCTATATTATTCTTAATATATATCAACGATTTGGATGACGACATAACAAGCAAGTTTTGAAATTTGCGGATGATACAGAAGTGTTTAGAAGGATTAAAAGTGATGTAGATAGACGGCATTTATAAGATGATCTTCACAGGTTGATCAAATGGTCTGAAAAGTGGCAAATGCTGTTCAACTTTGGGAAATGTAAATGGGACATGGGAACGAATATGTAGAATATACAATAGGGGTACTGTACTAAGAACTAGTGTAAAAGAAAAGGATTTAGGGTTAACCATTAGTGCTGATATGAAGGTCTCAGAGCAGTGCGGAATTGCAGCTTCAAAGGGAAATCAAATCCTTGGATTAATTAGGCGAAACATAACGTATAAGGAAAAAGAGCTAATAATACCGCTGTACAAAACAATAGTGAGACCTCATTTGTACATTTTGTATACAAGCGTGGAGGCCATATCGCAAGAAGGACATAGATGTGCTAGAAAGAGTACAGAGGAGAGCGACTAAAATGATACAAAAACTGAGGGATCTCAGTTATGAAATCCGCCTAAAAGAATGTGGTTTAACAACACTAGAGACCAGGAGATTGAGAGGAGATCAGATAGAAGTGTTTAAAATAATAAATGGTTATGAAAATATTGATAGAATTTTTTTTTCTCAGTTAAGAAATATAGAAGGACTAGAGGACATGAAGTTATATTAGCAAAGGAGCAGTGTAGATTAGACATAAGAAAGTTCTCATTTTCACAAAGGACCGTAAATGAATGGAACAGATTATCTGCTGGTTGTGTGGGTGCTAGTAGCGTGAATATGTTTACAAATAAAATCGATACATACCACAGAAGGGCGGGATACACATAGATAAAAGGTTTGGACTCTCAATAAGCCAAAGGGTTTCCTTGTCCACCTGCCACTTAGAGTTAATTCTCTGGGTGGCAATCTTGTTAAATCTAGTTAAAATAATTTATAGATATTTTACCAATAATAATATTCGTACGAAACTTTCGCTTTCGTGATGTGTCATATCTTAACAGTGTTGTAAGTCCACGATCCAGCGTTGTTAAGATCAAATAGCCAGTTTTACAGCATAGGCTCTACGGCGACCGACTTACGACATTAAAAGACTAAACTATATATTTTCGTCTTTATATATTCGTTTTATTGTGTGGTTGATTGTTCTTTCAAATTCCCATCCTATACAATATTTATGAAGATAAATAAACTACCACAATAAATAGTCAAACATTGTGAATTTAAATGTAGCCTTACGTTGAGATAAACAAAAACACAATAATCGGGGCATTTGATTTGGGATAAAAACAACGTGTCAGATAACCTGTAAGCTATAAGAACCAGTTGAGAATAAGCTATGTTAGGGCGAGTGTTTTTTTTTCAGATTTCAAGTTAATGCTTTTAAAGAACTGGATATGAGATGTTTTCAGTCCAGCAAATTGTCAACGCTCCGTAACAAGTCGTGTACTTATTGCAAAACACCGTATCATGAGAAAACGTTCACGTCGTACCCGCAAATTGGACGTGATTGCTTCTACGATGCCTGAACAGTCCTCGCAATGGATCATAATGCTTCTGTTCACGCTTCGACCGTAGTATGCCTACTCATTCCGACGTCAACCTGACTACGTCGGGCGTATTCAGCCAAGCAGCAATTAGTGCGTTAATGCTATTACCTCATAAATCCCTTCGCTGTCCATGGCCTGATAATTATTTATGCAGCCGTATAAACCGAGCCAGTGGCCAGGACAGTCTAAGCCGAATTAACTCTAAGCTTCGTTGTCTGCTATTGTGTCTGCTATTGCAGTCAATGCTATCACTATCTTGTGTCCGCTTCAGCAGGTTTTTCTGCTGTCTTCCGTGTGTGTGTGTGTGTGTGTGTGTGTGTGCGTGCGTGCGTGCGTGCGTGCGTGCGTGCGTGCGTGCGTGCGTGTGTGTGCGTATGAGTTGATTGTGATTACATGTGAGTGTGATTGCATGTGCGTGAGTGTGTTCGCGAGTGCATGTGCGTGCGCCTATGTATGAGTTTGTGAGCAGTGTAAATAGAAACATATACTATATTTTAAACTTCGTGCGTCATGCCTTGTTTCTATGAGTGTAATATAATATATTATAAAGGTTCAGCCGTAACTGTTTCGGTCTACGTGTCACTAGTTCTGAAACTTACAGGCCGGTCACGTGTTCTTTAGAAGTGTCACGCCGAAATACGTATAGGTAAATACGGATATGATAGCATCCATTAGTAACTACGCCATTTACAGGTTTTATGCGTTATTTAAAACAGACAAGCTTAAGTTTTACGGGCGATATAATCTCGATATCTAGGAACTGTAATAACTTAGCAGAACAGGAAACAACTAATGATTTTACAGTAAGTGCACCTTTACGAGCGAGTCGATTCCCCGCTAGTAGAAAATCACATGAATACGACATGTCAGGCGGTTAATGAATAATTTCTCAGCGCTTCAAGCTTATCAAAGTACTGTACTAGTTTACTGACACGCACTTCGGTAATTTCATTTCATTGTTATAATTTGACCCCGTATAATTTACTAAGATATTCTCCATGCAGTAAAACGTAACGCTACTAGATAGTATTACTAATTACTAATCACTCTTCTCTCAGTAAAAATAGTTATATTCTAAAAAAACATAACAAGGAGCGGAAAGGATATTAGATTGCTATGTGGCCATGGTAAAATTACCTCCCCTGTTATGGAACCGTCAACAAAACGTAAGAGAAAATATTGGTAATATGATCTCCACGATATGGGTCTGTTAACACATCAAATAGGTGAGGTTTACTGCTACGGTCATGGTAAAATAACCTACCTGAAACGAGTAACAGTACACACCTATATTTATTATATGCTTTAATATTATTATGTATGGCCTGCAAGGAAATCAGATTTGAACAATATAGCTATGTATAGTATATGCATATAGAACAAGGGTGTGATTCAAACTGCTAGTGTTCACATATGCGATTCAGAAAAAATCGACATCCATTTTGCAATACAAAATTGTTCTGTCTTGATAAATGATGAGAACATTAACTGACGCATTTATGCCGTGTTAATCTACCGTATGCGTCGGAACCGGGGAGGGGGGCTTGGCGAGCATCAAGTGCAAATGGAGGTTTTTGGAGAGCTTCAAGGTGTTTTTTGAGGATTTTGGAAAGCATCAGTCCCCGAATATTCACCACGTTCCGAGGCCGATATCAATAGTAAACGAAATACTATTCGTCAACATGTGAGTACGGTGATCCGAACGTATGAATTAGTTCACGGACGGTGCGCGTTAGTGATCGAGTATTTGCCAACGCGACGGTTACGAGTCATTCATTACAGGTAAACGCCGTGACGGAGTTCACATATACTTAACGTAGAGAGCGAAATTATTCATACTGTCATTCGCAGGTGTGGAATGAAGCCCTCGGGATGCCTCGCCGTAACACCTGTTAAACGGTTTAATCTGTGAGCCGGATCACCTGAGAGCAATGGCGACCTGGAGGTCAAGGCCTGGAACAGTCCCCAGGGGACGCAAAGAGCAGTTGCAGCGCCACCTTGCATCACGTGGTTGGGCGTGGCAGTGCACTGACGCACTTTGTGCCCTTTGATAGCATTTACCGCACATCATCCAGCCATTATCTGTGGTGTGTCTACACTACTGCGTCTACAAAGGACACGCAATCCGTGTTGTAACTTGTCAACGCTACTTAGGCGCACACACTTGTGATTGGGTCTCAAAAACGTCCAACATACCATGCCGTATAGATAACCACCAATGCAACTGACAATCATGCAATGTGCGTGTCTGCGGGCGTGAGTGCGTGTGTGTGCATTTTAACGTTTTCCTCCTAGATGTTTTTCCATATCGGGCAGCATACTGTCCTGGGTTCACCTACGACCCCCTCGAAAGAAAAGTAACGGTTTTATTTTCATCTCGAAATTCTCCGTGTGTTAAGGTATATTACCTGTTTTAAGGTTCATGCCGTACGTTAGACGGACATAAATCGATTATTCATAACGTTACGCGTGATTTCTGCTATTTTCTGCGTTTCTAAAAATTGCTCAAATTTACGTCATAGCAAACATTATGTACAAATACTTGAGAAAACCGTCTTCTGCGTCTATGTATACGTAGCGTCACCCGGAGGGTACGTGAGTACTTAATTACAGTCCGTATCCATCTATACAACGGACATCTTTCCGTAGTGAACATAGTCCATAACGGGCTCGTCTCATTCACAGATATGGTACTTTTACACCTATGTAAGATATACAACTGACATCTCTTCGTAACTGAACATATGTCCACCGTATCTCCCTAACTGACATACATCTATACTGGTTCAGAATCATCTCAGAACGTCGATGTCCAATATCAGAAAAACATTACTTTCGTTTAGGGGGAGTGGTCAGAGGCAGTTTGGTCTGGCGTCGGACATCGATATATTACGCTACGGACCGATACTATTAATACACTGACATCACCATGTAAATGTTCACAAACTGTCGTCTGAGACGGGGGGGGGGGACTGAGGCCAGATGAAAGTAATTTCGTCTGATACCCGACATCGACGTTCTGAGATGATCCCTTAGTAAAGGTATATACAGCAGCTACTTTTGGTACGCGTATGTGTGTATATATTGCTTTTTATGGAGGCCACATTTATTGACGTCCGTATAAGCGCCTGTGTCGTATGTGCATGCGTGGGTGTACAAGTCGTCGCGTTTGTGTAGGCTTAACTGCAGGCGTGACGGTGTTACAAAGTGTGAAGGATGTTGTCTTGGATGCCCTTATTTCCTGTACGAACGCCTATGATTCCTTGAAACGACACAGGTAGGGCAGGTGACAATAAACGTGTCATATAGGAATTGTTACGCAGTATTCTCGGCGAATGTGACGCCATTACTGCCCGTCATAAGGTCCGGAAACTTGTCAGATAAAGCCGTCGACATGTGCATTGTGTGTGCGTATGTGCGTGTGTGTGTGCGTGCGGGCGTGCGGACGCGTTTTCAAGTTACACCATCAACCAACATAAAGTGCTGTTTGAAACGAACCAATATTGTGGGGGCTTGTCACCAGTCGCTGACAGGTCTCGAGGAAGAATTATTTGGATGAAGACTCGTAAGACATGTTGTCCTCCAGGCAGACCGCGACCGGGAACCATGAATGGCTGACACCAGAAGAAACGTGGTATACTAGCGGATAACAGGTCACGAGTGTTGTGTATGTCATCAATGATGCACCCTGGGAGAAAGTGTGGAATTCATTATTTGCTATGACAATGGGCTAATTGCGCCTCTTCCATGTAACTGTTTACTTCAAGTGATTACATATGCAATATGTACATGTGTAATTAGTAATTACTATTATACATGTAATCACTTATCGCATTCATTTTCCTATGAATTTATGTGAATTGTGATCCGTGTAAATTCCAGAAAGCAACACGAATCGCGCGTTATCCAATCAAAAAGAAGGTTAACAACACTAGAGACCAGTAGACTGAGAGGAGATCAGATAGAAGTTTTTTTTAAATATTGAGTGGTTAAAAAATATTGATATAAATATTTTTTCTCAGTTAAGAAAGATAGAAGGGCTACAGAATATGAAGTTACACTAGTAATGGAGCAGTGTATATTAGATATAAGAAAGTTTTCATTTTCACAAAGGACAGTAAATGATTGGAACATATTATCTATTGATTGTGTGGGTGCTAGTAGCGTGAATATGTTTAACAATAAAAGTGACACGTACCTCAGAAGGGCTGGATACAAAGTAGTAGGCGTAGATAAAAAGGGCAGGACTCTCGATAAGCCAAAAGGATTCCTTGTCCACCTGTCATCTAGAGTTACTTCTCTGGGTGGCAACATTGTTAAATCTTGTTAAATCAGAAAGTTCTCAATTCTGAGTCCATTCCCAAAATGTTATGCGCTCAGACCAACTTCTCGAAAAATGTACATTGGTACCTCTCAAGAAACGTGTTTTTGTGATCTGTATATGTCAAGTTTCTTGAGAGGTGACTACGTACATTAAAGGGATTCTTTAATATCTTTGTAATGTACGCAATTATTAGGTAATACTGTTAATATGATTATTTAATGTAATTCTATGCCTTTATTTCATTATAATTATGTTTTATTAATCACTAATGACCCTGACAATATATCGAAAAAATAACTCCGCGTACGCGGAGTTTCTACTTTGGGCCCACCTTCACGATCCGTATAAGGCATGCTCATCAATATTCGGGACTGTCCGTTAGACTTCGATTACCTACGCTGAGTTAATAGATGCAAGAAATACGTGTGTGTATAGACTAGTCACCGCCATGCGAATGAGTCGTGACCGATACAGTTATCAAAACGAAACGTGGACCAGCTACTGTTTATGTCACAGATTCAGCAAAGAAAAAAAGGAAAACATGTGGAATAAACGGAGAATGATCATGACAGACGGATTGATTTATTAAAAAAACACCACTTCTCCATGCACGAAGTCGAAGCCGCCGATGTCATATTGAATGATTGACATTGTTTTTGTTGGAATATAAAAAAACTATGGTACTACCATGTTCCCTTTTCACTAGGTACATCTGGCTATACATTTTGAAGTGAAGTATTAATGAAACGTTTAGATAACAGAAATTTACTGAAGCCGATAAACATTCAATAATGAAACCATTTTATTTGCACCATAAATCCAGCTGCTATTTCCATAAGCAGTATAAATACATTATACATCACTAAAATAATCTACGGTATTAAAATAGGATAGGTGGTCATGTACTTTCCTATCTACATAAAGTTTAATGTTTTAGTTTGAAAAATGTAGATCTATAAAGAGCATAACATTATTGGCGACAAAATATTACAATATATTGCATCAGTGTAATAACATGTTTTATTTTGTACTGGGTGTACAATTATTTGTTCTGCCCATCATTTAGAGTAAAAGATATTGAATTTGTTTCTGTCGAACTCCCGTTTCGATAATAAATAAAATGGCCATTGTATAATGGAAATAAAGTTATAAAATTACAAAACTTTGAAAGTAACGCATATTTTAAAACACTGTTTTCAGTCATCATTGGTGTATTTAGCACAAAGAGGATCACTAAAAAAATTTGAATGTTGTGGAACATTTATATTTTATGAATTTTCAAAACTTTTGTAAAAGCAACTTTGTCGACACCATTTTATACACAGTATAGTTCACGTAACACAAACTTGTTTCAACAAATTTGGAAGAATATGCTGTAGAAAACAATCCAAACATGATGATCATAAGAAAGCATAAATTGTATTATGTACTCCTACTTTGCAACATAATGACGGGATGATGTACATTTGGATGCACAAATCGATAGATTGCACAAATCCATTTGAAACTTAGCGATGTACATATTCTCAGCAGAACCCACACGGAACTAATGTGGCAGAACAAAGTCAGACATCTTCTTCACTACTATATCTGTTAACATATAGTCTTATGGACCCGTTGTCCAATTATTGGCATTGTTAAGTAGAGCTCTTCAATTTCCTCTTCCCATCAGCTCAGCTATTTCCTATGTTCCTGCAAATAAACAAAGTTGAATTTAGGAAACTGAGCCTAAATATGAGTTAACTAATTCAACACTGTGCAGGTTAATTCATTGGATTATGGAACTTATCACCAAGGGTACAGTTGTCTAAATGGAAAAGAAATACAAGAGAACCTTACTATGTTGATTCAGTCAGACTAAAATCCCAATCCATTACTTTGGCCAACTTTTAATTTGCATCTGCATAATTACCTGTATGCATTGGTCATATACAGTGCACTCCAGATAACTCGAACTCACATAAGTGGATTTTCGCTAAGTTAAGTCAATCTTTTCCTCGGTCCAGGGCAAATGTCCCAATAAGGGAACCTTCTGATAACTTTCTAGTTATAAGAAATTCCACTTATCAGTATTGTCATGGGTCCCAGGAAGTTAGACCTTATCCAGAATGCACTGTATATTTTCCTTTATTCTTGCTCTAATAATTAATGTTGTATATAATTATACATTCGGGCCATTCTCATAAAAAGTGTACAGTAACGGTAAAGTAACATGTCAAAAATAAATGTTTAATTTGTTTTTAGCGAGTACTATTATTATCAAATGTGCAGCGCAACTTGATCTGATCTATTATTAGATTATTTTAAAATATATTCATGGATAAAAACTTATGTATACTAGAGTGCAGATCTGCTGGTGTCCAAAATTTGTGCATCGCAAAATTCCGTGCAACATGGTATTGTGTACTTTTTAACAAACCTAAAACGTTTACATTGAATGATGACATGCCAGCCAGGTTTACTAACAAATGTAGCTGATATTAAAAACAGTCTGTGAACGTACGAATCGCACACTTTTATGTTTCGGTTCAAATAAGTGAGTGGGGAAACGGGGACTTTTCAAAAACGGCTGACTGGAATTTGGAAAGGCAAGACCCCTAGACACACATATCCAAATCCCAGATTTAGGCAAACAAATTACATCCACGACCAGGTTAATCCCCTTGCTATGGTTGCATATACTGATATTTTAGTGTGCATTTTCGTTCACTGCATGTCAAATACTGGACAATGCAGTTTTACTAACTACAAATGCGAGACCATTCCCTAGGGCTAGGCTAGTTACTGTAGTAGAGGCCCGACAGACACAGACTCAGTGACAGTCCCAGCGACAACTGACACCGACTGCAGCCGTCCGCGTCGGCGGACGTTATAATTCTACTTAATCGAAACGTTACTCGGCTGACAGCATTGGGAAGCAGGATAAATAAACAATGCATACGCTTCCTACATTTATAAAAAAAAATAGCTGTCAATATGCATATGTCTACAAATAATGCTTATTTACGATGCCATTGCTTGGATCAACTCACCTCGGAATCTAACATGTCAACTGCGTGTGTGACGTCAACGGTCTTCGTGTGGTTCACTGCGCGTTCATGAATATTCGTTATACTCGAGATGCAGAATTAATCATCCACGTGGCAACAAGCTCAAAGTGATTCGCGTAAACACAATTGTTTATCGGCTTTTTGTGCAGATAACACCCAAATTATGCATAAACATGAAAGACATAAGTAGCAGAGAAAGTACTTATGGGAAATTAATACGTTTTGATACGGTACACCTCGAATGTATATTCGCTTATAAAGAATCCTTTTAACAATAATGAAGAAACTGGATCTTCTGTCCATTCAAGAAAGTTCTCGAATATTTTGTTGTAAACAATTATAAATAACAGCCACTCTCAGCTGCAATATGGAAGCTGGCTCAATTCTAGTCTAGTTTTCTATTTGACGTATCCAGCCTTCGCGGTGATACAATATGCGAGATAATATTTGTTGGACGCTGGTTGAGCAGTTGGTGGTTGTGGTATACGTTTTATGATGAAAGATCATGATCCAATTTCGTATGGAACTACTGACAAATGGAAATTTATTGGAAGTCATATTAATTTGATTTTGAGCTTTCATAACAAAACCTGTTTTGTCGAATTATATAATGTTGTTTATATGTTTTAAGGAATAATTTAAACTAGTACTTTAATAAACGTTTCGTGGTGTCCTAGTAAAACGTTCGCATAGGATTTTGTAAAGTTGGAAACATCGTCCTCCACTCAATTGAATGGATTTCTTTCACACGATTGTGATTACCTTTCGTATAGGTTTTCATTCCTACTTAAAGAGGCGAAAACGTATGCTAAATATAGCTACAATCGTTTGGATATGTTTAACAGAAATTCATTCAATAAAAGTGAAGAACGTTCTGTCAGTACTGCTCTACTCAACGTTCGCCGTTTTTAGTCGACTCTCACTATTTATTTTAATAGGTCGTCAGTTTGATTTTCCGTTCTCACTCGCTGTGAACGCATGTATGAGGATATGTTAAAGTACTTGAGACCATGTGCGAAATAACATGCAGCTAGAACGGACTCGTGAGCAATAAATATATCGATTTGTCGTCCACGCGTAATTTTCTATTACAAAACAGTGAGATGTTTATTAAAACCGGAATGTGTTAAACAGCGGCATTTCCCGGGAAAGTAGTAACATTGACACCCAGATATGAAACGAAACAAACACGAGCACACGTCGATTATGTAATTGTTCCATTTGTTTTTACAAATTTAGCTTGTTGAACATTGCAGAATTATACTTATAAACATTGCTGTAGCCACCACAATTATTAAAGCTAATCCGCCTATAACGTTTGAGTCCGTAGGGTTCAGAGAATCATCAGCCAAAACATTAATTTTATGGTTTTTGAACGTTTTTGGGAAGCATAAGGGCACACTGTAAATACTATATAAAGTTCTTCCACGTGTCAACAGTTGTGTATTGTCAGGATTCATTTATACAGCTGGGTGACCTAAAGCACTGTGGGGTGAACAAAATAACCCAAGCTTCGCAATGGCATCTTGAGGAGTCGATCCCAGATTCTCTCGATCGAAATTACAGTATATCGTATCATCCACGGCCAGATTGGCATACATACGATAGACAGCATCTCGTGGATATCGACAAACCAACATCATTATCAATCGCCGTCAGTTCTACCAGCGGCTACAAACGCCACTGTAGTGGACAGTGATCTAAACAACCTATATTTTATTCACGAAGGTTGATGTTGGTAGAATGACCAAGCAATATAGCAACGTGTTAACAATTCTGGTCGACCAATCCTCAAGAAAGCATTAGGTGAACCAGAAGCCGTATTTATCTTCAGTGTACTTTAGAAATGATGTTTGGTGGGACTCTCCTAAGCTAACGTTCGAAGTATCAATCCGAAATGTTGCACCAAATGCTAGTCAACATTCCGGTCACATTCGCGCGATCGGTAAAGTAGACAGGGAGGCAGAGTGCGGACGTGAAAATCGCCTAAGATATTCCGCGTTCGTTCTACAGTGGCGAACGGTAATGGCGGGGATTATCGTCCGCGGCGTCCTTTATTGGCCACACTCGTCGGCCAGTGAGCACGGATAAAGTCGGTATTAAGTAAATGCACCGGTAAGCAGTAAGGAACAGTGTAAACATATTGATCTACTTGGCGAATGAAATAAATGAATGTGAACGCGTGACGCGTATAGCGACACCTGCACTGTATGGTGTTTTGTTATCTGGGGACCGCTTCACTGAGATAATGAGCTCTCAAGGAAAGCCCATCATTATTCGTTGGATCTTTTTAAAATGCAAAATAAACTACCATATCACCGAGGACATTATTTCTGTGACACACCGGCGGAAGTACCCCAGTGGCGCACACTGGCGTTGACAGCTTTCAGTATACCAGGTCACTGTTAACTCAGAAAACTCAGAACTCAGAATCAACTTATTTTACCTATAAAGTCGACACATATATACAATGAATAACGTAAATAATAGATAAGGTCGGGAGACTCCCATTAAGATATATATAATATCGCTAGCACAGGATCCAACCCATAAATATAAACAACAACAACATTTATATGGCACAAATCAGAATGGCACATGACTTGTTTTTATAGTTGATGATTATTCAACGTATCAACATACATACATACATACATAATACAAGGACTGATTATATGTACTTGTGTACTCATTGACGCACATATGGATACTTAGGTGTACATTTTATTAATTAAAAATAAAGCAGTTGTGAATATGTCAACTGGATTCATAATGTGAAATAAAAAAGTTTTTTTGGGTAAGTTTTTGTGGAAAAAACACATAGACTGTGGGTGTAAATTCTGTTAATGATAATACTTGATGTAATGTTAACTGTCTCTACTGCTGATGAATATCATAGATGTGCGAGTTGGAGCAAATTTATTTTTTAAACAGCAAAATCCTGCTTACGAGCGCATACATATTCTGGTCTCAGGTTGCTCAACAGACTAACGTGGCTGGTATTACCAAAAATAACATAATTTGGTTTTAAACACTGCGTTTGTTCCGGAGAATTCCTGGTTTAAAATTAGGTTATGAAAAAATACAAAACATAGATGTGTGTTCAATAACGTGACTACCATAACGAGACTACCTGTTGATCGACACACGCACATCGTGTTTTGTATTTATATAATAATGTCAATGGACATTCTGACGTGTGTTCTGCTTTGTAACAGCAAATAAACCCTGATGCCAGTTGTTAAATGTTTTAAATGTAGTGGCGTGTGCAGAAATACGAGCCAAAGTTGAAGAGCGTTTTGTGTTGCAGCTAATGCATCGTGATGGTGGCTTTTAAGCATACGGAGTTACAGTATTTAGAAGATGATGCGCCATGCACTTGACAGCCTCCGCTTGGTATGCCTCTTCTGGCGACATCCTTTAAGTGCAGTAAGGTAGATGGTCAATCAGCGACTTGCCTGACAAAGCACCATCAGCGGGTCGGCCACAGGCGGACTAACACGTGAATGTGTCGTCGGTAGTGTGATTCCTATCAGCCGCGATTATACGGATTATGTGGTGGACAACGACCCTACAGTTTCGTTGTTTTCGTGAACATCCACCAGTGAACATCCTAACGACAAACTAATAGATTGCTGGATCTTCGAGGAAATAAAATAACCAAAATAATCCGCAAAGTGATAGCAAAAACTGCACTGGTGAATATTAATTAAATCACATTTATGTTATTGATGGCGACGCAAGGAGATATGATGACAGGATGAAAGATCGTCGCAACTAAGAATATATTGCTCCGCGGCGTAACGACAACATGAACAATTATTTTGTAAGACACGTTAATTAATTTATTAATAAGTCTCCCCTCGGTTTCTGTATTTTCACAGAAACGCATTCAATATGGTCATGACAATATAAAACGCAGTCGATATGGTGCTCCTAGTGCTTTCTGACTGTCTGCCATTGGATTCTGAGTCCAAATAAATGTTTACCAAGCCGTGTCTCATTATATATCCCACGGGGTCCACGTGCATGGTAGGCACCATTGTGTAGAATTCATAGTTTCATAGTGGGCCCTATTTGGGTTCTTCTCCATACCAAAGGATGTGTAGTCATCTGTTGAAAACGGATTTGCATCACCCTAATGTAATGCATGCAGATCTTCGACAATCGACGAAATGCCGTATCGACGCCTGACATCTATACTTCCGCATGAGAGTCTAATAATGGATTTGGCCACTTTCGATTGGCATCCCTGAGTTATACGACATAAGCCATGGTTTACCTTCTAAGAAAGATGCATGCCACGCTTGGCGCAGTTATATCCCACGAGTAGCGGCAGCAAACCGCTTGCAGCAAACGCTACCGATCCTCACCGAGAACCCTAGTCTAATCGTCTGTTTGGTTTGGCCTAGAACAACATTGGAACAATACATCTTAACAGTCTGACTCTTGTGATATCGTTCATTTTTCATGTTCCACGTGAATCCTTCAATGTTGAGAAAATTGGTCCAACATCCTTTTTGTTTACGGCTTATTGTCTGATATAGATGAACTACCGCTACCTATCCGCACCAAGAGGCTTTATCTACTGGTATTGTCGGCGCAAAACAATATCAGGCCAATATATCTTAATCAACTGCTCGACTGCTGCATTATCTTGTTCCGGATGAAAAGATAAGTAAACAAAGTTTGCGGAAAAACAAACGATAAAGCGATAGCCGTCGTTCTTATGTATATTTGGCGATATAAACAGGATAATTTATAAATTGCCTATTTTCTTTCCATTAACAAGTAGCATGAATGTAAGTTATTACAAAATACAACTTCATTTATAATATGGAAAATGTAAGTATATATAAATGAACAAGAACGTGTAGTAAAGGGGATGAATAGAAGTTTGATATATATCTACTATTAACCTTCCAATCAATATAGTTATTTCATAAATGTAAATACTACCCAAGACTAACTCAGAAATCTGTATTCAACATATATTTCTATTTGTTGCAGCGTGATGTTTGATTACAATGTCATATGTTATGTTGCACACATGCACATAGAGGAGATCAAATTTGTAACATATAAACAATGTTGTAAACGTTTTGGTGCAGTTATATGAATATTTTACATATGTCAAAACAGTATTTATACAATGTGATGCGAACTTTTCTTGAATTTAGTATTCGACGGTAGTCCGTGAACGGCCCCTATTACGTAACCTCTACGTACTCAACACGAGGCGAGTTTGATTCTTTCCGTTTGTGTTGACATTTCGATTACGCTTGACGTGAACATCTTCAGCACAAAGAAAGATCCAATTCACCCCGCCACCCTCCCTTCTCTGCCACCATTGTGCTCTTGTTGAACTGTGCAAACGCTTTCCTTCTGGTAGGTTTCTTATACGTAGCCGTAGGGATTTGAGAATTTGCTAATCTTGTCATTTAATAATTGTATTTATATATTATCCCGATGAGTATGTTTGTCTATATCTCATCGATAAATGTGTGATTTAATAGTCCTGTTGGTACAATTATTAAATGACCTTTACCAACAATTACTCTTGTGTAATTCATATAGCAAACGAGCTCAGGGTTCTGCCATTAGGCATCAGCAGGGAATACAAATTCATTACGCAAGCCTAGTGAGAATGAAAGCTTATTGCTTGTCTGGTTTGCGTTGTTAGTTAGCCCAGAGGCCTAAATCTATGTCAGCCATAACACGGCGATTTCTTGATTGATCTTTCTATTACTTTATTAATCACGGCTGTTATCTTGTTATCTTGTTTCACGTCGCTCGTCCTTTTGCTGATTTGATTTCTTTCATTTCTCACTTGGTTGGCAACATTTGCTTATTTGTCTACGTGTCATACGGCATTTTCCATTTTGGCAACCCTCAATGTTGCCTGGCACATGTTTGTATGTTGGTTTTTTTGTCGTATATCTTACTTAAATTTGGTTCAAGATAATTGCAAAAAAACTGATTATATTATATTTTGTAAATCAACATTACATGTACACTTACAGTAAAACCAGTATACACAATAATCGCTACACCGTCACGTATATTAATTACAACTAGTTAGAGCACGGACGATAATAGGATGTGTCACTAATCCGCATGTTTTGTTAACTTAACCAAAACCGCTCGTAAAAATGCGTGATCAAATGGACCGTGACAAAGTAAATGTTCCTTCCTCGCATATCGGTAGTAGACGACGAGAGCATGTATAATAAATGACCCTTTAACGGAGTCGTATGGGTCACGGTCCACTTTGGTACTAATGAAACATGTTCCAAACCATTTCACAACGGAGTTATCCATTTGATAACTTGATTTTCGTAATTCAATTTTTTTGATTGCCGTCTTGTGTCACTGGGATAGTTACGCTTACGTAGTTGTTCCATTTAATAACTTGACCCGTGGCGTGTGTCACTTAGGCGACTGTGCGCCGCGCGTATCACTCGGTCGATTTAATCCATGGCGTAAGGTCGTAGCTTAGCGAACTTGATTCATGATGTTTTTCACTTAGTTCAATTGACTCACGTCCCTTTTCAGTCTACATAAATGACGTACGCCAACTGTGACGTAAGCCATCCATGACGCACGACAACTATGAAGTAGCGGCTTTGCCAACTGATTATTGATCTTACTCGGGCAATGTGGCTCCGGTGATTTGTTGCAACATATGTGTGCACTAGATACTATCTGCGGCTCCCTGTCTCAACCCTGACTGGATCCTTATAGCCACACAAGCGAAGAGAAAAACGCCATAAGGCCTAAAGTAATTGGCGTGAGTCGACCATCGCTTTGGCTTAGTTGGACAGCAAACGCGCCTCTGGGCCACGTTACCATAATCCGCTGTGTCAAGATGGAAGCGTATATACACCGCATGCAGATGGTCAATGGGGCGAGGCTCGTTTCCGGTCAGCTGATGTGCACGGTTGCATGTCCAGTTTGCCCATATTCCCTGCTTCTAGACCTGCTACCATCTTCTGCGACGACTACGGCAGAGGTCTTAGAGAGAGAGGGGGAAGGGGAGGGAAAGGATATAGAGAAATCGGGGAGGGAGCGTGAGAGGGGGAGAGAGAAAGAGAAAGAGCGAAAGAGATGGATAGAGAGAGAGAGGGAGAGAGAGGGGGAGAAAGGAGTTAGAGAGATCGTGGAGGGAGCGAGAGGGGGGGACAGAGCGGGAGAGATAGGGGGAGAGATAGGGGGAAATAGGGTGAGAGATAGGGAGAGATAGGGGAGAGATAGGGAGAGATAGGGGGGAGATAGGGATATATAGTGGGAGAGATACTGGACACACATTTCATGACACACAATGTCATATAAAATTAACGCGTTTTCTTTTTAAATGATTCGTCCACTTTCTTTGTTATCCCTTTCTTGCCTATGTGGAGCGCGTAGAGCTTGCGTAAGAGCTTGCCAGTGCCATCCAACTCACCCATCCTGTGGTGATAGCAAAACAGTTGGAGCATTTCATAAGAAAAGGTAACCACTGCAGCATATGTAGCATGTACAAAACACACTGTGCGAGGCAGAAGAAAGTCATCGCTGTTACGTAGGACCTTCTGTTATATAACAGAAGGTCATCACTGTTACGCGTATATAACAGAACATCATCGATGTTACGTGTGTAACGCAACGTCATTGCGATAGCACGTGAAACAGAGGGAAATTGCATTAGCGTGTGTGTAACAAATGGTGATCGTCGCAGCACGTACTTGTCCAACGGAAGCTGGCCTTCTGTGATTCAAGAAAACGCCCTGTCCTGCAATAAGCACGCTGCGAATGGTCGGCAGCAGTAACGTAGGCTGCAGTCATGACACGGCCGCTGAATAAATGTCTGCGGGCGCCCGATTGAGTGCGTAACTAGTAAATTGTCTTAGAAACAATGGATCACGATAAGCCGTAAACGAGGCCTTAATTTCCGTGCGCGGCATGGCGTGTCAAGGCCGTCTCTGAGACGGCGAGACGAGCCGAGGAGGCCATCCACCCACGCCAGCATCCGAACCATCTCTGACGGGACAATTATTGTTGCTTTGTCCTCTTCTTTTCCTGTATGTCCTGAGTGAGGTTGACCTCGATAATGGTCCTCGATTTCTGTGTTCTTGTATTTTTGTTCCCCTCGTTGTCCTGGCACTGCTTTCCCCACCAACCGTCTCCACTCTCTTGTATCGTTCGCTCTCATTCTCCAGTCCTCTCCAAATCCTTAACATTTCTCTTTACGCTATCCTCCCAGCACAGTAAGCTCCCGCAAAGAGGAGGGGAGTCGCCACCTCGTTCATCTTCCTCGGGAATGCGCCCCGCGCACCGAGCGTGTATTTCTATGTTTCATTTGAGTACGTTATACGACAATACCTAAATTATACCCGGCGCGCTATTGTTTCTGTTCAAAACAACTGCGGTAACAAGGCAGATTGATTATTATGGAGAGGTTACGTATTGTCCTTCTGGCTGCACTAGCTATGTTTGGCGTTGGTTTTATAAATAGGTAGGTGTTTACCAAGTTAGACTGACAATGACAGGAAGACAGTAACATCACAGCCATCGACTATATCAGCGGTTCCCAATCTTTTCTTCCCCGCGTACCCCCTCAGGTTTGAGACGATCGTTAGGGTATCCCATCATTTAAACATAAAATATATAGACTCTGTAAATAATAATATTATGCACTTGGTTAACGATAAAACATAATGCTATTACTGATATAAACAAAAATATACGCCAAATTTATTAATAACAAAATATTTAAAAACTAAGTTATGAACAGGCAGATTTGGAGATCATCCGTGACATAGAGACGGGCTCGAAGTTTGGTCTTTGTGCTGAACAACGCCGAGAGTCCATGTTCACATACATAGGTGGATGGAAAATCAACAATGCCCTCAAACCACCACGGGCACATCATCCAGACTCGGATACGTCACGTCCATCCTAGACGAGAACGTGGCCAGGGGAAGATGTTCAACCGCATCGTGGAAGACGGTGGAGTTAATCACGAACTCCAATAGTCAACATAACTTGCATGCTGTCTGGATATTTTAATGGTGAACAAATCACCTCCATCGCTAAGAATGGCTAGCACACCCCCGGGGATACGCGTACCCCAGTATGGGAACTGCTGGACTATATCATCACGCACTGATGTCCGGCGCAGCATTTAGTTGTCCGCGCTCTTTGATTAATGTATTTAGGCGTAGTTTCTACACTCGTCTAGAAACACCACATACGCTGAAGGATTGGTCGTGCTACATCGCACGTTCTGTCCATTTCCTTGGTGTTGAGTTTAAGTTGTTTACTCGGTTGAAATTAATCTTTTGATGACATTGCCGTGAATCACTGGTCTGTGCTGCGTACACAGTGGCCTTAAACATGTTGTTCAGAATTCCTCTGCGACACGATGTTTATGTATCAGGTTAATCATACTTAATAAACAACACGTAATTTGTTTGGTTGAATATTCGTGCCATGTCAATTTATTTTGGAAAATATCCAAACATGGATTATATACAGCCACAACCATACTTTAATTATGTTTTCTGTTGTTAAAAAAATCTTTAAATATTGGATATTGTGATATATAAACCGTTTTCATTTTGTCTAATCCATGTTCACTGTGGCTTGGACCTTTTTGGTAACTAAAATGCGAGTACTGTGGTAATGTACCCAAGAATGACACACAGGCGGACCTTTACTTAGACGAACGGACGTCCACATCGCAATGAACAGACATGTCACGGTTGAGCTTAGAAGGCCTTAGAAGCGTGGTACTGTACTCGACACAAGAACAGTCGCAGTAATTCCGCACTTGTCCCTTTCGTAATGACGACAAGGCTCACCATAGGTCATACGTTACTCATCTGTAGTGCCTGGTTGAACTGGTCCTTGTTCTCCGTTGCTCAACACATGATAATGCACTTTCCCTCGAGTGTGCCCGGTCATCGGGTAAATAAATTCACTGCGAGACGAAAGTGGCCGTGTAAACGGTCTCGTCCATTGGAAGCGAATTAATATTGCTCTAACTGGAGGATCG
>CM034532.1:67626528-67645789 GCA_020002185.1 Paraescarpia echinospica
CCAAAGCACTGCAGCGTAATCAGGTCATTCCACGTTGATATGAGAGGTACAATCCTGTACGACGGTTCTACCTCCGAGACTTTTAACGTTAAAAGGGGGTCCGTCCTCGCACCCAACCCTCTTTGGTATATTCTTTGCCCTTATGTTGAAGCACGCCTTTGGATCTTCGACAGAGGGAGTGTACATGCACACGAGATCTGACGGAAAACTATTCAACTTGTCTCGCCTAAAAGCGAAGACCAATTTGCGCCTATCCTTCGTCAGAGACTTCCTGTTTGCGGATGATGCAGCAGTCATCACGCATACTGAGGACGAGCTACAAAACCTAATGAACCACTTTGCAAAGGCATGCATGGATTTCGGACTGACAATCAGCTTGAGAAAGACTAACATGGGGCATGATGTGATCACTCCCCAGCTATCACCATAAACAATTATGAGCTAGAGGTCGTCCATATATATCAACGATTTGGACGATGATATAACAAGCAAGGTGTTCAAATTTGCGGATGATACAAAAGTGTTTAGAAGGATTAAGATTGATGGAGATAGACACAATTTACAAGATGATATTGACAGGTTGATCAAATGGTCTGAAAAATGGCAAATGCTGTTCAATTTTTGGGAAATGTAAATGCTTCCACACAGGACATCGGAACGAAGATGTACAATATACAATGGGGGTACTATACTAAGTACTACTGTAAAAGAAAATGACTTAGGGTTAACCATTAGTGCTGATATTATAAAGGTTTCAGAGCAGTGCGGAATTGCAGCTTCAAGGGGAAATAATATCCTTGGATTAATTAGGCGACAAACAGCGTATAAGGAAAAAGAACTAATGATACCGCTGTATAAAACAATAGTTAGGCCTCACTTAGAATACTGTATACAAGCGTGGAGGCCATATCGCAAGAAGGACACATATATGTTAGAAAGAGTACAGAGGAGAGCAATTAAGATGATACCAAAACTGAGGGATCTTAGTTATGGAATACGCCTAAAGGAATGTGGTTTAACAACACTAGAGACCAGGAGATTGAGAAGAGATCAGATAGAAGTGTTTAAAATATTGAATGGTTATGAAAATATTGATAGAAATAGGTTTTTTTCAGTTAAGAAAGGTAGAAGGACTAGAGGACATGACGTTACATTAGCAAAGGAGCAGTGTAGATTAGATATAAGAAAGTTCTCATTCTCACAAAGGACTGTAAATGAATGGAACAGATTATCTGCTGATTGTGTGGGTGCTAGTAGCGTGAATATGTTTAAAAATAAAATCGACACATACCTCGGGCTAGATACACATAAATAAAAGCGTTGGACTCTTGATAAACCAAAGGGCTTCCTTCTCCACTTGTCATCCAGAGTTAAATCTCTGGGTGGCAATCTTGTTAATTCTTGTTAAACCTCTTCACCTGTCCCAGGTCCACCATTGCCGACAACCTCTCCTTAGAAGCAGAAATCAGCAGAAGGATTGGGCGAGCGGCCTCAACACTTGCCCGGCTTACAAAGAGAGTGGAACAACAAAAAGCTGACGGAGCACACAAAGGTGACAGTGTACCACGCCTGCGTGCTAAGTACACTTCTGTACGGCAGTGAGTCCTGGACGCAGTACGCCACTCAGGAGAATCGAATGAATTCATTTCACATGCGCTGCCTGCGGCGCATGCTCAGGATCTCCAGGAAGAACCGAGTCCCCAATACAGAGTCCTCTCACGTGACATGTCTGTGAGCCTGGTGATACTGCTCAGGCAACGCCGCCTCCGCTGGCTCGGCCACGTGCATCAGATGGCCACTGGAAAGAGAGTTGCAGGACGTCCCCGTCTGCGCTTAAAGGAAGTATGCAAGCGAGACTTGAAGGCACCAGATATAGATGTTGGCAATATAATAATAATAATAATATTGGTTTATTACAGAAACTGTGATACATTCCAATCAATTACATACATAGATTGCCATGGTTTCTGTAATGAGGGTATAAAGCCACGAGTGGCTGATTAGCCCTCACAATACATGTGATACATAGGTAAATTCCATGGTGCAAGATAACAATTTGTGTGATTGAAGAAAGAAGAAAAACATAAACATGAATCACAACAGTACAATTTTCATGAATACTTCATATAAAATAGCAACAACGAATGCTATTTATATATGTCATTACTATTACTTACTAGCAAAAAATTCTTAAGTTGACGTTTAAACGTTGCTAATGCATAATTACAATTACAATCCACTTGTGTCGCCATATAGTTCCATAATTTAACACCTCGATATCTAATGGTTTTATATAATACATTACTTTTTGAAATCGGCACATGTAGTAATTCTGCGTTGCGTGTCCTATGTTCGTGTAGTTCGTTATTTCTAATGAACATCCTTATCAACGGAACGGAAACATATTCTTAACGATTTTGTACATAAACAGCACTACCGTGTATTCGTAGATTTTTCTTATTGGTAAAATGAACAGCTTCTTGAAGAGTTGGTCTGTGTGCGCTCTGTGTGGAGCTGACATAATTAACCGAATTGCATACTTTTGCAATTTGAATAAAGAACTAAGATGTGTATTATATGCTCCTCCCCACACTTCGACACAATACGTTAGATATGGATATAAAAATGTATAGTATAACGTTACAAGGGATGATCTACTCAGGGTTTTTCTAGCTTTACTTATAATTCCAACAATTGGGGGGATCTTGGTGGAGACCGATCCACATGGAGGCAGGAACTACACGGGGGTCTCAAAAGAGGAAACGAGACTCTCCACAAGCTAGCAGAAGAAAAACGCAACCGCAGAAAAAACAGCCAGGCTGAGAAGAGAGCCGAGAGAGCCTTCAAGTGCAGCAGATGCAATAAAGACTGCTACTCAACAACTGGCCTCTACAGCTACAACAGACTCTTCCCAGCCAACAACTGATCTTCGACACCAGGGCACAGATTCATAGTATTACGAGACTGCAGGATGCCTACTACTACTAATACGGCCTATACTATCAGTACTGTGGATGTGCCGACTTCAAGGGTCGTTTTTTACCGAGCCTCCCTAGATCAATGGTCTGTTTTTACATGTTCTCCCTAGAACAAGGGCTAACATTATACAGAAGTTCCCTAGACAAGGGTATCATTTCGAGGAACTCTCCCTAGAACAAGGCTAGCTTTTATCGCAGCATTCACGGTTACCTATCGCGTATATTTCGGTATATATCGGCAATTACTCGGAACAACGTTCGCGGGAAATTCGGCCACGAGAAGTCAAGTGTTCCAACTCGAGACGACCCCTCAATTTGTCCCTAGATCAAGAGTACACGTTTTGACATTGGATGCCCTTATCAAGGGTAGGGGTATGTGACCTTCGGCTACACACCCCTACTCACGTGTAAGGGTAGTGCCAAGTGCCCCCCGGGCTTGTATTAGTTCGTGTTATGCAGTGGCGCTCTCTTCTGATCAATTTTTAAATGCTTAAATGCTGTTTCCTCTCATAAGAGTTTCCTAAATATTACACGTATGTATGCACATGCCATACATACACACAAGCACACTCACACACTCGTATGCTCGGAAACATACGCACATACCATACATACACACAATCACACTCACACACTCGTATGCTCGGAAACATACGCACATGCCATACATACACACAAGCACACTCACACACTCGTATGCTCGGAAACATACGCACATACCATACATACACACAAGCACACTCACACACTCGTATACTCGGAAACATACGCACATACCATACATACACACAAGCACACTCACACACTCGTATGCTCGGAAACATACGCACATACCATACATACACACAAGCACACTCACACAATCGTATACTCGGAAACATACGCACATACCATACATACACACAAGCACACTCACACACTCGTATACTCGGAAACATACGCACATACCATGCATACACACAAGCACACTCACACACTCGTATGCTCGGAAACATACGCACATACCATACATACACACAAGCACACTCACACAATCGTATACTCGGAAACATACGCACATACCATACATACACACAAGCACACTCACACACTCGTATACTCGGAAACATACGCACATACCATACATACACACAAGCACACTCACACACTCGTATGCTCGGAAACATACGCACATGCCATACATACACACAAGCACACTCACACACTCGTATACTCGGAAACATACGCACATACCATACATACACACAAGCACACTCACACACTCGTATACTCGGAAACATACGCACATACCATGCATACACACAAGCACACTCACACACTCGTATGCTCGGAAACATACGCACATGCCATACATACACACAAGCACACTCACACAATCGTATGCTCGGAAACATACGCACATACCATACATACACACAAGCACACTCACACACTCGTATACTCGGAAACATACGCACATACCATACATACACACAAGCACACTCACACACTCGTATGCTCGGAAACATACGCACATGCCATACATACACACAAGCACACTCACACAATCGTATGCTCGGAAACATACGCACATGCCATACATACACACAAGCACACTCACACACTCGTATGCTCGGAAACATACGCACATACCATACATACACACAAGCACACTCACACAATCGTATGCTCGGAAACATACGCACATACCATACATACACACAAGCACACTCACACACTCGTATGCTCGGAAACATACGCACATACCATACATACACACAAGCACACTCACACACTCGTATACTCGGAAACATACGCACATACCATACATACACACAAGCACACTCACACACTCGTATGCTCGGAAACATACGCACATACCATACATACACACAAGCACACTCACACACTCGTATGCTCGGAAACATACGCACATACCATACATACACACAAGCACACTCACACACATCGTATACTGCCGGAAACATACGCACATACCATACATACACACAAGCACACTCACACACTCGTATACTCGGAAACATACGCACATACCATACATACACACAAGCACACTCACACACTCGTATGCTCGAAACATACGCACATACATGCATACACACAAGCACACTCACACACTCAGCTATAGAGCGACACAAGTATTGTACTCACACACTTCGTATGTTTCGGAAACATACGCACATGCCATACATAATAATACAAGCACTACACACCGTATGCTCGGAAACATACGCAATATACCATACATACATACAAGCAATTTCACACACTTCCTCGTATGCTCGGAAACATACGCACAACATGCATTGCCAATACAAGCACACCTCACACACCTCGTATTGCCTGGAAACATACGCACATGCCATACATACAATAATGCTAATACTCACACACTCGTATACTGGAAACATACGCACATACCATACATACACACAAGCTAATAATACCACACACTCGTATACTGGAAACATACACATACTATATTTTCACACACAAGCACACTCTCACACACTGTATGCTCGGAAACATACGCATATACTATACATATTGGGCATTAATTTCCACATACACTGTATGTTTTGAAATATAATGTGTATTATGCTATATATACATACACAAGCATTACTTCCCTACACACTCTCGTATGTTTGAAACATACGCATTATTGCCATATATATACACACACAAGTACACTCTACACACTGTATACTGAAACATGCACATACCATACACACAAGCACTCCCTTCATTACACTTCGTATATGTTTGGAAACATACGCACATGGGCTCATAAGTGCATACACACAAGCATTACCTCACACACTCGTATGCTCGAAACACGCACATGCCATACATACACACAAGCACACTCACACAATCGTATGCCTTTTTCCTCGGAAACATACGCACATACCATATACATACACACAAGCACACTCACACACTCGTATACTCGGAAACATACGCACATACCATACATACACACAAGCACACTCACACACTCGTATGCTCGGAAACATACGCACATACCATGCATACACACAAGCACACTCACACACTCGTATGCTCGGAAACATACGCACATGCCATACATACACACAAGCACACTCACACAATCGTATGCTCGGAAACATACGCACATACCATACATACACACAAGCACACTCACACACTCGTATGCTCGGAAACATACGCACATACCATACATACACACAAGCACACTCACACACTCGTATACTCGGAAACATACGCACATACCATACATACACACAAGCACACTCACACACTCGTATGCTCGGAAACATACGCACATACCATGCATACACACAAGCACACTCACACACTCGTATGCTCGGAAACATACGCACATGCAAATTTAAAAAAAAACTACATTTGCAAATATCAATATAAAATTTTCACGAAATGACACAACGGCATAGGCTACGCCTTCCCATGTCCACTTTTCATTTGGGGTTTTGCGTTGGATGGTCATCTTGTTAAGTCCTGTGTGTTGAAGCAACTGACAAAGTGATGACTCAAGAAGCATCATGCAGCGACTACGACCCAATCAGTTCCTCCACATTACCGGTAATGTCCTCTCCATCCGTCTCGTCATCAGCTATCTCACCTATCAATCTATGGCCGATGCGCCAACGTTACAGCTTCTTTGGGTCTCGCCTCTCTTCAAATGTAACTTTATGTGGCGGTCATGCACTCGTATATCTGATGGTCGAATCGGTCACAGTTCAACCGCGCAGCTTCTTATGTCGTTTCGACGCCGGCGCTGACGTTATTAACAAATTAATGACATCATGGGCGGTGAAGGTCGCTTGCGATCGTGATAAAACTACTCAAAGACAATGCATGCAAGATATTACTACTGGTCACACATTGAGCGGAGACAGTATGTCTAACATACGTTTGGGCATCTCACTGTGTTTTGCTAAAACTGTGGAACCTCATTAATCCGTTCTGCGATAATCCGTTTTTTTCCAATAATACGCACGTTTTCGTGACACGTTACAACTAGGTCTTCTGACAAAAATGCCCATCCTCCGGTTTGTGCTGCTTAGTGGTTATTTACAAGATGGAGGCCACCGTCTAAACCAAGGAGAAGTTACAATATTCAAGTTAAACAATCTATTTTCGATGACGTGACCTCTGATGTTTGTTTAATCCAAGCTAGCAATGATTCAGTCAAAACTGCATTTCCGTCAGAGCAACCAGCATAAAATAAATAATTGTTCACAAGATGCAATACGTTTTCTATAAAATTATACACAAATTATATATTTTGCTCAGTGTATTTTATAATATTTTAATCACGCACACGATTTATATCCGTGTTAGATAAATTTCAGGGTTCGGTTATTCTTATAAATGCGTTACTTGTGTAAGGGCATAAGTCAAGGTGCAATATTATAGTCACGAAGTCGCGTAGATATGCCTTGCTTTTATGTTATACGATGGACTTGTGGTTTGATTTTTGTTGTTATTCGCGATTACGTTATTGCTGCCTAACAAGGAAATTGATCTTGTTCCGTGGAATGTATTCTTCCAGTGCACACAAACTACACATTGTGATTGGCTTTTATTGCATTCGTGGATCGCGTAAATGTTCTTTATTCTTGATTAGATTTGTTCAGATCGCAAAGTAGTTTGACCCAATTACATTAACGTTGTTTTTATAAGTAAGTATTGCTGCCAGAGAACTACCTGAAGCGCCGTTGTGAGTTCTGTCAGAAATAACTAAATGTTGATTTCAATCACATTTCCGTTTAGTTCGATCTCTATGCATTGCGTTTGCAGCCGCAAGCGATCGATGCTATGGTAGCCATATATGACGGGATGCGTATCAGGCAATTTACGTAAGGTTTAAAAAACGCAATTTCTTGTATAGCGCAATATCCACTTTTATGACTACTTTTTATGACTGCTTAGAGCGCTTTACAGTTCCATCACTGGTTAACCTGCACAACTTGAGCAAATAGCTGTGATACACGTCCAGCTGTCCGGTGCGGCAGTATTTGGTGAGCTGGGGAATAGTTCGCAGAAGGTGCCAAGCAGTGATGACTGACTTGAGGACGGCAATTGCTTGCAACGAATACCCGAATTATTGTATAAAGAGTTATTTTCTATTGATGATGGTTCTAGGAACTTGGGCGGAAGGAAAGTCACTGGGAAAGTTTTGGGAGCGTTCAGTTTATTCGGTGTTCAAAATAATGAAGCGCTATAAATTGGTTATATCGCGTTTTGATTTCAGCAGCCTTTTATGTAAGGCATCCTAATGGTTTCGCTAATCGAGTTTCTATATTGCTGTAATTTCCGGTCTGTCGTATGTACCGACATAATTATACTTGTACTTGTACGATCTTTCTTTGATTCATTTTACGTGTAATCCCAGCATAATACAATACGTGGAAGTTGTTATGCAGCGCAGTATCCAGTCATTGGGACTACTCAAAGCGCTTTAAGGTTTACTCCTTGGCAGACTTGTTCAATCGAACATCGTCTCGACTTCTCTGGGAATTAATGCGCGAAGACTATTCGTACACACATGTATATCCACGACTGTCTATAGCCAGGTACTCATTCATACAGTGAACTGATACAACGTATACAACAACGGTCCTTCCACCCCTGTCACGCGATTAAATATAGATACGGTGCATTTTTGGTGTGCAAAATATCTTTCATATCAAATTACTTGCAGTTTTTTCGTATGTCAGGACCGTGAAAGTGCAAAATGATAATATCATGTTACGAAACACACGAAATGTGGATGTGCGATTCAGGCGGCATGTATTGCCACATCAATTCCGAAATACGTTCAAACAACACCGGCTTGCGCGTGCAGAATTAATCATCATTCGAAGAACGAAGAACTTCTGCACAGTACGTTCGTCATGCTGTGTTTGCATCATTCTTGCACGTTAGCAATACCTAAGAAATACGGTTGATATTTACGCACGGATTGATGCTCAGATGTAGCCTTTATTTATGGTGCGACAGTTAGATAATCTGTCCTGTTACTTCGCTTATGCGTCACTGCCACACCAAGCTTTAGCTGTGAGCAGTATTAATGTAACTAGCAAAAATGCCCATCCAATGACGGGATGACGTGGTAGTTGACAGTCGTGATAGCAATGTTTACCAAATGTTAGGAAAGACACAGCATTGTTACATAAACACCATAAAGCGCTCGCAGGTACTCGTTGTATGTTCAAAATGACGAAGGTCGGAGAGAATGTGAAGGTCACGTCGATCGAGAGGCCCTAGTCTTGATACTGTAGAATGTTCCAATAATATTCGTAATGCTATGCTATTGGCATGAGGGTAGACACAAGCATTATTCTGTCAACGTTTAATTCATGTTGCCAAGTCCACGACGCAGGGGTCGTTTTCCAGAAGTATTTGCCACGCGCGCTTGGTTCCTGCGATTGTTAAGTTACGGTTTATGTTTTACGCGCGCATTAGGCTACGTTATACGTTCCGAATAACTGATTTACCCCATAAAATGTGAGAAACGTGACAAATATCGGGTATATTGAAGCAATAAAGGTCTTACGCTAAACTCATAGTATGGTAGATTAATCCCTGAAAGATTGACCGTCGAGGCTCAAGCTGTTTAAGAGGAAAACGTTAACATTCCCGCACGTACAAACATACATACATACATACACACATACGTACGTACGTACGTACGTATGTGTGTATGTATGTATGTATGTACATCCGTACACCCGTTCATCCGTGCACCCGTCCATCCCTCCATCCCTCCATACTAATCAAAAGAGAGTTAAGATAGACTGACAAGCATGGACGATAACATCAGTATAGCCTAGCATTGGATATCCTGGAATCTCAGAACACTTCTACCATCAATATTGCAACAACTCTCCAAAGGTGACCAGTGAAAAACAAACATCGAGGCCCGATCACCGGTTGATGCGGCGCACTGGAGGAGAAAATTAATTGTCGCCATGTCCGCGGCTGAACCACCTTTGATGTATGATGCTCCCGGTCCGATAGCGCGATGCAACAACGCTGTCTCCGTTGCCAGCCAGACTCCGCCGGAGCAAGATAAGCGAGAAAAACTGCATCGCGTGTCCGGGCAGCTCCTGGGTGTTTCTTCGTCGTCAACGTCGGCGTCTCAGTGGACGCATCTCACCAGTTACAATTCTATTTCCGGTTTACCGAACATGCATATTGTCGTATGTAGGCCCTACGTCGTATTCGTTGACAGAACAAAAGAAGTTGGATGGTTTTGATTGACAGCAAGTGCAGCTGCCGTGTTTTGTAAGAAGGATTGCATAAGGGATCATGGTTAATTTGACACTGCACCAGGTGGAAGATTTGGTAGGATCTTCCCTGAACGGAGTGCCTTGTACAGTAAAATGAAATGTTTGATGTCTCCATTGACTGACTTTCCTGAAACGTCCTCTTTTAAGAAAAAACTTCGGGACAAATTTTGATGAATAGAAACTTGCATTTTGGAGACCTATATTTTGTTAGACCTATTTTGATTACGTGGAGTAAACTTGAAAAAGACGGGTGTGGTGTAAATCACGTTACAACACAGACTTGGACACACCAGAGAGATTTGGAGGGAGTGAGAGAGGGGTGTGAGAACGAGAGCGACAGAGAGAGGGGAGTGGAGATGGTTGGTGGACACAGCAGTGCAAGAAGGGTGACGTGGAAGAAAATAAAAGAAGACGATCGGAAATCGAGGAACAATATCGCGGGCAGCCTCGCCCCGGACATACAGAGAAAGAAGAGGTGAACAATAACAGCACCACTAGTAGGGTAGAAGTGAAGCAGCGAGAGACCATTTTGCATACCTGAACGGAGCAGTGTGCGGGGACAGGGGCTCGGAGACTGATGTACGCGAAAGAACACAATCTGGGACGACTGTATGGAGAAGGTAGAACAAGTGGTGACAGATGTGTATATCTCTCATCATATGAATCTATCTCTGAAACTCAAGGAAAGTGATTTCGTTTGTGCGCCACACCAACTTACCTACATATGGCCTAGAATCCACGGTATTGACGGAAAACGACACAAGCCAGCCAACGTTTGGAAAACAATTACTGGATTGAATTGCGCGTGTGAGAAGAGAAGAAGGCGCGTGCGTTGTGCCCGGTTCGCAAAAACAATGACGTTGGATATAGAATAACCATACACTTTACGGCAGGAACCACGTAACGGTAGTGACTATGACATAATTATAAACAAAAACTGTATTATTGCAATAGTTATAGATAATAAAGCGTATCGTTTTGGTATACAGCGGTGCACCGTAGATATGTCATTAATCGCACGTTTTGGCAACTCTGACGAAAACGTAACACTGGCAGGATACGACGCATTTAGCATTTAAAATAACGCAGTGAAACTGTTGTCTGACACAGACATATGTTTATGGTTAAAGCCTATCAAAACTGTGACATTCTTACAACTAGAAAAAGATTAATGGCTTGCACGCCCACCACACCAGTATAACTGTATATTTCTCTGTTTCTTCCTCCATTACATAGACTACGAGCACGTCGGCAGGATCTATGTATTCTCCTATCGCCCTTACATTAGCAGGCGGCCGCTATGCACCTAAACAAAGTTACACTTCCGCGAATAAGTTCATGGCTGGAACGTGAACTGTCGCGAACACTTACTACATACCACACAACTGTTCCCAGAAAAATCCATTTGCTTTTTCCGTCGCACGCCCATCTTTGTGTGTGTCTGCTGCCAGTTCGACCGTTGCTACGCAAGAAGCGTTAACGTGACGTTGTACGCGCCAATTGTCCGCCACCCCGTACTGTACGTCCAGGCCAGCACCTACCACTTCATGTCTCTTTCGATATGTCCTCTCGGAAATATAGGCCTACATTATATGCGGTAATAAAGAGATCTACCAGAACGTTAGTTTACAAATTAATGTTACACGTTAAACTATGATAACTGACACTATATGTCTTAACAGTGATCTTTAATATTTTACAACGCCATCAAAGGAGCAGAGTGTGAGAAAGGTTTTTTAATAGCTAATTGACCGATTCATATTTCACAATCTTACGTGGTACCTCCATGCATATTGATGGTAGCTATGGTTATTGTCGTCTACAATTGCATCAGATACGATCTGGCCGGAGACCTCTCGTCTGTTTAGACCGTAGTTTTGCCTCCGATTCGTCATTAAAACATTGATTTCCAAGTCTCGCGAGACGGGGTCAGAACGCGTGTGTTTAGGGTTGTGTTATCTCGGCATTAAGTTCTGCTTCAGGGCACAGACCGCGGCAGTTAAAACCGTTCGCCCGCGCTTGGCACTGGACCCAAGGATGACGTCATTGGCGCCGTCGAAGCCACTTCGAGGAAGTCGAGTCACGCCGGTTGCTCGGTTTGTGTCGTCGGATCGCAGACTACCAGAGCTCGACTCACACCCGACGTCGTGTATGTCTCTACGAGCCCCAGAGGGACGAGCTGTTTTATATCTGGCTCGGAGCACGTTAGATGACATAATTGTTTTAACTCGCTTTGAAGCTCTGCTGTGGGGGGTCTCTGGCAAGGCATTGGCCGTGTTTGTGGTACGTTTGTTTTTCATTTCATATATCCCGCATAGTTGTGGCAACTTGCATCATTATTGATCTGCTGGATTATCAGTCTATACATCTGTCGGCACTGCCTCCAACTCTAATCCCTGCTTCCGACACCATGAAATGAACTCTAATATCTACTTCCGGCACCATGAAATGAACTCCAACCTCTACTTCCGACATCATGAAATGAACTCCAATTCCTACTTTCGACACCACAAAATGAACACCAACCCCTACATCCGGCACCATGAAATGAACCCCTATTCCGGCACTATGAAATGAACCCTAATCCCTACTTCCGGCACCGTGAAAAGAACTCCAACCCATACTTCTGGCATCATGTAATGAACTCCAACCCATACTTCCGGCACCATGAAATGATCTCCAACCCCTACTTCTGGCATCATGAAATGAACTCCAACCCATACTTCTGGCATCATGAAACGAACTCCAACCCCTACTTTTGGTGTCATGAGATGAACACCAACCAAAGGTTCTGACACCATGATACGAACTCCAACCCCTACTTTTTGTATCATGAGATGAACGCCCACCCCTACTTCCGGGCTCCACGCCTCACCATACATCGACTCTCTTCTGTTGGCCGCCCATTGGCAGACATCTGCTCTAATCATCACACGGTGGTTTCTGTTCCCTCCATCACCTAGTTGATGGCCGGCCGCAACGTAATTATTATGATCACCATTTACTAGACAGTGATAAAATAACTGAGACTACGTTCAACTGCACCACTGTTAAGGTATATCGACCACGTGCGATAGCTCTAGCGTCACGTGGTTATTATAATGATACTAGGCGGTCTCTAATAGCATACCACCGTAACCAGATGGTCCAAGGAACTAGACATGTATCCGTTTCTGTTGGAATCCTCTCTATAGTGCAAATGAGTTTAGCATTTGGCGGCAGTGGCGTACGTATGCGGAGACAGTGTATCTTAGGCCTGTCCTATAGATTGCTTTACCAGATGTTGATGATGAAACCAATCAGAACATTCAAGTTATGATTGGAAGTTCCACAAAAGAATGATTATGTAGGCATAGATGTATTTTCATATATGATTATGTACCTGCCAATTTTTTTATTTCGGGGATTCATCAGCGGTTTAGCAGGCTTCCCGTGTCGCGCTGACTCGTCGCGCTGCCTCGAATCTGAACATCGGAAGACAGGGGTGTGTGCTGTTGGAGATGTCTTACCGGAACAGTGGTTCAGCACGTCTCAGCGCGTCTCAGCACGTCTGCTGTGACGTCGCGCTGCCTCAGATGATGCCATCGGAAGACGGGGTGGTGGAGATTTTAAGCGAAAATCCGGAAGATTTGCCTGTAATCCGGGAGACCGGGAGATAGGCCTACATTCAAAATCAGGGAGACTCCCGGAAATTCCGTTAGAGTTGGCAGGTATATGATTACAAACCCAACGATGCATCAAGTAGGCCTATATATGTATTTTGTACGCGCCGAACGTTTTTTTTTAAACAAAATATAATCGATTTGTTATTTTGGGTGGTCAATTGTCACTTGGTTTCTAGTGTAGTGCACTAAACTGTTATTTTGATCATTCGTATACCTAAAATAATTCACGACCAAATGACGATGTACGAAATGACTGTTCAACAAAGTAATCGAGACCATGTTTGGCTTACATTAGCCTATATTTGCTAACTATTGTACAAATTAAGTATACATGCACACGCGAACACACGCACGCCCGCATGCATGCACGTGTCTTATAGGTTCGTCATCACAAACCGTGTAATTAGTATTGATTGGACCAGTCGTGTCGCATTTGCAGTAGCGAAAATTGAGACACAATCTATATGCGGTAATACGCAGAACATTGTGCGATAACATCGCTGAACGATGGTCCACGTATGCCGGCAAATTCCTGTACGCGACGCCAGTGAAAAGGAATATCGACCGCGGGTTAAGAGCGCCCGATTGGTTTGTTGACGACAGGTTTGGTGCCACTGTGCCTGGAAGCCGGCGCAGACTTAACGTCACACTTGAAGACTGATGACGAACTGGTGCCTCAGATTCAAGTGTTGCTTCTCAGCGGTTGTGCGCTCATCACCGCGGCAATGGCGTCTCACTTGACTCGTATTTTACAATACCACGTAACGACGGGATTAAACGTCCATGTTGATGCCGATATCACGATAGATGTCCAATTTGGCAGCCATAGTATCGAGTGGCCGGCTGATTGGAACCGGTAACCTGTGTGGCGTGCGGGTGCGTTCGTATCACGATTTCACGTTTTGTGACACGAACACTTAACATGATGTTTGGCGTGTAATACCTGGTCATGCGACTGCCCTCGCAGTACAATAGTCTACTGATCATGTTCTCATTCCGTCTAGCTCCGTCACTGTCCGAATCTGATTCTTCGTTTAATCCTGTAAACCGCTAACCACGTAACACTGTGTGATCTTGCGACCACATTGGTGTATCATCAACACTCTGTCGGCAATAATAACTGCATTGAATTCATCGGCATTTATCATGTATAACTACATGTTAAGTTGTATCTTATGTATCTTTGCTGCCGTTCGTTGTACAATTCGTTGTAAGCGGTTTGGGTAAAATCATCAGACACATTATTAGCTTAAACTATCTCATTCTAGCCCATGAATTACTTCAAGTGAATCTCCAAATTAGAATCTACAAGTGAATTCGCGAAACGATTATGCACACGTGTTTATGTGCTGATATTGTTGACATTTATTGCGCTCTCTCAAAAACCATGCTACCAACACATTCAGTGGGTTGAAGATAAAATATTGGCCTGGCAATTGGCTTTTGCCAGTTACAATAGAACCGGGTCTATGTCAATTTTGTCGACTATTGTAAACAAAACTATACACTTCTTCTTAAACCGACTGCGGATATAAGTTTAATTGTTCATACGTGACATATTTGGCACCAAGAAAACACCTGGTTCGCGACGGCTAAATCCGTTGAGGAAGCAGCTAAAACTACGACATTTTGGAACGTGATTCACTGGATATGCCACGGTAGCAAGGACACGAAGCGGAGTCGTCCGCTTAACACAAGCGACCGACTTGTGAGTTTGCGGTAATGACATAAGAAGGCGCCGGCGCCGGTAACGGAAACGACTAACGCGTGTCGTTAGTATCCCAGTCAGACAACAGGCCGACGACGGCGGCACAAGCAATTAGCCACGTTAGATCGGTCTAATACTTGTCGTTACACGCTCACCTGACGTCTTTAAAGACCCGCGATGTCATAACGTACACACGCGTACGTAGGCGACACTGCACTAGTTGTAGCAGACAAATGGTCCGACGGCGCGAACTTTGTGCGTGCTGTATATTTCAGTTGTGTATTGATAGCGGATTAAGGATAATATGTGTAGCCGATCGATTCTGCACGGATTTAAGGTATCCATTACTTAATTTCTTAAGGTCAGGCGCCATGTTTATTGCGCCGTCATTGCATGTAGTGGGTCTCGAGGGCTAGTCAAGTTGGCTAATAACGGCGCGTTGAAATGGGATTACGACGTACCGTGTATTTGAAATCGGACACACGGATTTAATGCATCGTTGCGTTGCTCCCAGCAAAACAGTACGGTCAACACTACTCGCAAGCAAGATGTAGCACCGATTAACCACTTCACTACCAGTGACTTATCCACAGAGGGCAGCTGGGGGGGGGGCAAACCTCCAATTGCACCTCCTGAGGCTTGCCGAAGTGCCGGAGTTTCAGCACGATTCCGCAGTCGGATGATGGCATCGAAATACGGGGGTAGTGGTGCCATCGAACATTTTTCGCGGCGACGTTCACAATTCGGAAACTCACCAATAGCTCCCCACCCCCTAAACGGGGACACATTTCAAATGTTTAGGGGGACATGTAACAGGGGTACATTCAAAAGGTCTAGGGCGCATGTGCCCCTTAGGTCCCAAGTGGAATGTCTTTCGACCAGTAAGCTTATGTATCGGCCTTCAGTTTCGGTTGACATATGGCCAATACGTCAATATTACGGTGTTTATATATTATTATATTGATTAGTGGATGTCATCGGAAACAACCATTTTGTGTAAATGTTTCACCGCAATAACGAGAAGGCTGATCGAAATTGCTGTCGACTTGCTGGTTTCCCCCAAATGCCTCTAGAGTCTCAAATATGTATTGCTAGATTCGAAACATCGGTTTGCAAATCCAGTTATCCGTTGTCTCCATGAGTGCTCACCTTTGGTGGAGTTACAGTAGAAAGGTTAAATGTCCCACTTTTAGTGCAAATTTGTGCGCAAACGCCTACGCCCAGGTATCGCTGTACACGTCTCAAAACAGATTAATTGTCTGATTTTGTTGTTCGACCATTCGTCTCATTCCTACTAGGTGCTCCAAGTTTGGGAGGAACTAAAAAAACGTTGTTTCCTGAATTATGTACCAAAATTTACCAGAGTGTTGTTTTTAAGATGTAAAATGATATACTAAATATATAGAGGCTTTACACTGTATTCCCTGGTAGACCTGTTGGAATCGAACACCGCCTCTACTTCTCAGGCAGGCGTTTAGCTACGCTGTAATTAGCACACGGTTGAAACCGACGATAGCAAGTTCAGAAAAAGAAACTTCAACCGCGCACATCGCATCGACTGGGTATGGCTGCTTGGCGGCGTCGACAGAGCTGATCGAGGGGCGATTTTCCTTGTCCCGGTTCAACGGAGGGATGACGCGACGCTGATACCTACACTCCAGCAGAGGATTCTGCCTGGTACGACGAACATAACCGACGAGTGGCATACATACGGCACCTTACAGCAACTTGGGTGCAGGCATAAGACGATAAACCACAGCCAGCACTATGTGGACCCCAACGATGTGACACTCCACACGAACACCATTGAAGGCGTGTGGACGCAGGTGAAACGGAAGTTCAAGAGGATGTCGGGAACGAGGAAGAATGTGCCGCTGTTTGACACCTACCTCCAAAAGGTTATTTGGCGAAGGCGCTACGGGGAGGCAGTATTTCATTAATAGAATAATAATTTGTATTACTTTTCTTATCAAAAGAACATATTAGTGTACGTGCACAGACAAACACGATGGTACGCACGCACACGCACACGCACACACACACACACACACACACACACGGGAACACAATTATTGGCAATTCGTAAGACTTATTTTGTGTTTTACATTAAGTGGAAACTCTAACCTTTCATTACGTGTAAACCATACTGATGATGATCGTTAGGCCTTTAATTAATCGAGCTACTTTTTTAACAGAAACAAATCTAATATTATAACTAACACACACGCACACACACTCACGCGCCCATGTATATTAACGATATATATACATATATATTTATATCGAGCGCGAACACGCGTACAGTAATGATAGCGCCACTGTACGACATTTCTGTGAAGCTCATTTGTGTAGCGACGCCTCGACACAATATTGATTTTACGATAACCGCGGAGCTACGGATAGTTGCCGCCATAGAAGTCGAGTTTTACTCGAGTTTGTTTTGTGAATTTTGAACGTTATTGGGATTTAAAAGAATTGTTTTTGTAACGTAATGTGTGTATAATTTTGTATGTAAGATATGTCATATGTGAGGAGGCGTTTGGGGGCTGTAGGTGGTCGTTTTCATGGTTAGGTCAGGAAGTAAAAGATCGCCGACGTTGCTGTTGCAGTGATCATATATAATAATATAAAATTGTGTGGTATAAATGAGCGGAAATTGTTGAGAAGCTTACTTCACAAACTGCTGTTGTATGCATGCGAGAACCCTGCACAACACTGGGGATGATTCTAAACATGCTTTTATCGAGCAAAAGGGAACTACTTATGTCGTGATGCAGTACATTGGTGCAGTAAAAAAGCAAATCGTCTATTTATTCCGCGTCCCTCAACATTCGTCGCTCGGAGCGCGATACACTTTGCCCTCGGCAGACCCATTCATTATTTCATCTAATCCCGGAAATATCCGATCACGCTGCAGTTCTAATAATAATTCCACCACCGAAATCCTATTGCCAGAGCCGAGAATTGAGGCAATGAAATCAAAACAAAACTGCTCAAGCTTCGAAACTACATCAGGTTCTCTCAGTTGAGAGTCCGCCGTTCTGCCATTGTGCCGCTGTAAACACGGTGCAGTTCTACGCAAGATTGCATGTACGAGCCAATAAAAGGAAACCCATCAGCCGGCGGTATAGATATAAAAGAGTTCCGATTAATCGAATTTGTAGCCATTTACGCTCAGTGTCACGTTTCTCTGCTGCTCTGCTTTCTTTGTACTTGATTTAGAAAAAATCTCAACTCCTGTACTCAGTTACACTAGGCACACGCAGGATAGTTGTTGTGTTAACAGCAAAATTACAAAAAAAGTTGGCTGATTTGTTGGTTAGTTCGTTTGTTCGTTCGCTCATTCATTATTTCGCTCGTCCGTTCATTTGTTCGTTCATTTGCTCGTACGACTGCTCATTCGTTCATTCGTTCGTTCGTTCGTTAGTCTGTACGTTCCTTTTGTCCTTTCGTCCATTCATCCGTTCGCTAGTTTGATGATATGTTGTTAACCTCATCGATTAAAAAATATTTACATTTATACATGCACGTACGCATTCTCTCTCTCTCTCTCTCTCTCTCTCTCTCTCTCTCTCTCTCTCTCTCTCTCTCTCTCTCTCTCCCTCT
>CM034532.1:67646789-67671245 GCA_020002185.1 Paraescarpia echinospica
CACACACACACACACACACACACACACACACACACACACACACACACACACACACACTGATATTAACTTTGAATACTAAATTCCTAAAGGGCCAAGGGGGGCATATACTCGATTGTGTGGGTGCACCAGAGGTTCGATGGAATCAATAACAATTTACCGGAGTGAGATCTTCGTACGCTTGGAGAACACCCTGAACATTTTTAGAAGCGTCTCTGAAGAAAAATGTGGTCGTTCGGACCCTCGCTTCCTTGATTCGAGCCTGGTCAAAGTAGCATTTGGTATATGGAAACATTTCCTGGTAACTGTATGGTAACTCGGGCACGTGCACCGGTTTATATCGCACACCAGAGTGCGTCCGTCGAATGTGCCTAAAACGCATGTGATTGTATTAAAACAGTTGATGTGAGTATACGGGATTGTCGGCACCATTGTAACACCGTGATATAGCCAGATGATGTGTTTGGTTTCACGGGTACCTATTGGCTATTGCAATAGTATAGTCTTAGAACTAGGTCTAGGGGACTAGGCGTTACAACTTACATACCGTGGCAAAATACACTTGAATAACATGTGAACTTACCAGGTTGATAGTAGCATTGTATGTTTTTCGAAATGTCTGTAATTTTTCCTTTGATGTTCGCTGCGCCGTGCAATGACATTTTGAGTTAATCGAGAAGTATGTTGGAGTGTACATTTTAAAACTGCTAAACCGTCTGCTACTACTACTACTACTGCTACTGCTACAACAACAACAACAACAACTACTACTACTACTACTACTACTACTATTACATTTGCACTGGTAGACGTGGGCGAAAATGGCGACCTGCGTCAATTGCGTCATTTCCGGTGTTAGGAGCTGTTACGCGGGCGTCGCAAGTGCTCCTCAGGTCATGCGCGGTTAGCGTACGGCACTATAGCGTACGGCACTATAACGCAAGCCGCACAATTCCGGGCGTGTCTTGTTTCCTTGGCCATCATGACTAAGCTGTTCTAATTCTAGATGGTTTTGAATGCAAGTGAAAATCCTCAGCATGAAAGTCCAGGCTACGTCTCACGGCTTTGTTTTTACCAAGAGTCATGTCCCGAGTCTCCACATCTGAGAGACGGTTTAAATCTCATTCACATAATGTTATTATGACCTTGCTAAACGTTAAATGTAAAATATAAAATTGTACCATGGTTAATCGATATTCTTTTGGAGAAAATATTAAAAATATCTGTAGTTAACAAATATAATTTAATAAATTATTGTTGATGTTACATTTACGCACTGCATGTATATATTAATCAATCTTATAAGGTAAGATCATGTCGTTGTCCAAACATAGTACACCGTCAAATATAGCTCAGCTCAGTGTCGTGTGAGAAAGTGTGGATTGTGGGCAAAAACGTTGCGCCTCCTTGTGGCAATGCAATGCAAATAGGCCGCAGAAATAGACCAGAAAGAATCCGCCAGATGGCACTCAAAAAACCTGTATAGTGTTATCTTCACATAATAATGAAGATGACATTTGACGTGTTCATCATTGATTTAATGTTCCGAATTTATAATGATAATAATAGTAATGTATTTGCAAAGGGTTAATTCCAATACGGTGTATGAATATGCGTGCGTGCGTGCATGCGTGTGTGTAAATACCTCACAAATCTGGTAAAATAGGTAATACTATAAACTTGATTAATGTCCATTTCTTTGAAAGAGTAAAATCTTTATAGAATGACAAATAAAAGGGAGTGTCTTTAATTATTTCCTAAAACCTGTCAGTGTTCTCGGTCATGTCTGCTGGGAATGCATCCCACAGTCGTGGAGCTGTGTCAAACCTGATGCACTTCTTCGTGATGCTTTGGTGAAGCGTTGGAGCGTTGTCTTTAGTCGTTATACATTCCCTTTCCAACGGCCGTCGACTGAACAATGATCTGAGATAGCACTCCTGCGAACTTCTTACACTTAATAAATCAGTATGTAGGTCATTTGTCAACTGACACCAGTAAACACACAGATCAATACTAGAATGAGATTTGGCCGAGTCGACAGTTAATGACAACTTGAACGGCATCGATTATGTTAATCCCTGTCCTTAACACGGTTACACGTGCCACAGCAAATGCTACTAATCGAGCCAGTTAACTTTATCGGATAATTCTTTTTTTGGCATCGCTGACGACTGATCTAACAAATGACGTTGTATTAATAAAAAACGGTATTTATTCAGAGTTGTTTACGTGCCTCGTGGTACAGTGAATACAAAACATTCTCCTGAAGGTGTCACTCTGGAATTACGTTTGATTTACCGGGAAATTAATACCTGTCGCATGCAGTGCTGTAATTGGCGACAGCAGAAATAAAATGGTCAGCGGGAAAACGTGTTAGATTAAAGAAATGTAATGGTGATAGCGGCGCCCCTTGGCTTCTTGTGGAGCCCAGTGGCGCAGACGCGCAGTGGCAAGAGCTTCGGGTTCTTGACCGAAAGAACCTGGGTTCCAATCGTGTGCTGCGTTGTCAAACTTTGGACAAGATCTTTCACTCTACGTCGCTCCAATTCGCTCAGTTGTATGAATGAGTACTTGGTTATAGACTGTTGTGGATATGTGCATACGAGAGATATGCTTACCAGATAAGTCGAGAAGGTATCTGGTTGAACATGTCTGCCAGGGAGCAAAGTGCTCTAAGCGATCAACGACCGGATACCGCGTTGTAAGCGTTCCTTTACTTTAGACTACTTTATTTCGCATAATGATGGACAATACGTACAATGACAATATAGTTCGGCAGTAGGCCAGAAAACCTTGCAGTAGGGTCCGGACAAAGTTTTTTGCAATTTCTAAATCTTTGGGGTGTCCTTATAATTCCTTATATGGAATCCGAGTGATGCCACCCTGGCACCCTTGAGCATTTTTCAAAATATGCAAATTAGTGTCACCATATATATATATATATATATATATATATATATATATGTTGTTTTCATCAATATCTCAGTAACTACTAATTTGCATATTTAAAAAAATGCTCAAAAGAGCCACGGTGGCATTACTCGGATTCCTTATAAGGACACATCAAAGATATGGAAACTGCAAAAAAAACTTTTTCCGGACCCTATTGCAAGGTTCACCCTCAAAACAGCATTTCACTACCGGACTAATACATTTCTCTTGTTGCAGGACGAACGATCTATGTATCTCCAGCTGAACCCATCCAAGTCGCAACTCGCCGACGTTTTGGTCGGCACGCTGGAGGCGAACTTGTGGCACTACGTGTGTCTTATCACGGAGAACTCGCACAGCGAGGACGGCTTCGTGTCGGCCTTCCTCCAGCTTACCAAGGACCACCGCAGATGGCACATCGAAGCACACGTACGTCTTTCGACGAGACGGGACGATCTCATCGACCGGAAGTTGCGCGACTTCGCAGTTCTGCAGTCGCGCGTCATCATCATGCACTGCGGTGTTGCTCTCGCGAGACGCGTCTTTCAGATCGCGCGAGAACACGGACTCCTACAGCGCGGATACGCGTGGTTCGTCACGGAGGACGCCATTGCGACATCGCAGAGGTCGTTGCGGGATTATCCGGTAGGAGTGGTCGCAGTCACGTTTGAGCACCGACGGAACTATCACGATCTCATCGCCAGTTCAGTGTCGCTGCTGTCAAAGGCGTCGGATACTTTAGGCGGACTGGCTGGAAGTGTAGAGACTGCGGGTACTTCCGGGTCACACGATTGTTGGGCGGAACCGTCGAAACATACGCATTCTGAAGGACGGACTTTGTTTAGGTAAAGGACAGTAGCTGTACTCGGCAAGAATATGTTTTCGTTATATATGCAGAATCTGATGTAGCATATAGTTTCCTTGTTTTGTATATTTAAAAGTAAATTACCAAGTGTTTATGCATGTAAACCGTTTTTGCCAATCGATTTATCAAGTATCATTCATGAGCATATTAGAAAAGGAAATCGTTGGCATATTGCCAGTCCGCTATTATAAATATGTTTTTTGGTGATTGATGTTCATCTCTAGGTGGTCAGACATGACACATTTATGTTGAAATGTATACACGTAATGAACATATTCTTGGCTTCAGACATCTGAAGAACTCCACAGTAACCAACACCTTCGGCACTCTCAGTTTCGATGCCGACGGTCGCCGCCAAGTGGTCGATGTGAAGTTGCTTAACCTCGTCAGGCGGCGCTCCGGTCATAAACGATGGCGGTTTGTCGGCGCGAGACGCAACGGCACGCTGCGATTGTCCACGATTGTCTGGCCCGGGAATACCCTGGCCGGTCCGCAGGGAACCGGAATGATGACACTACGGGTGGTGACGAACATTGTCCCGCCGTTCGTCGTCGAGCAGGACGCAGTGAGCGGGGCGTGCTTCACTGGAGTGCCGTGTTTGCGTGTCGACACAAACCGGAAGTCACAGTACAACGCTGTTTTCGAGGACTTCGAGAGAGGAGTACATGTGCCCGGCCGGCCGTATGAGGTGCACTGCTGTCAGGGACTGTCAGTGAAGCTGCTGGACCGGCTCGCTGGAGACCTGGGCTTCCGCTACCAGCTGTACATTTCGTCTGACGGCGAGTACGGCGTGCCGACTGGAGAAAACGGCTCATGGACGGGGGTAGTGGGGGATCTGGTGAGCGGGGCGGCCCACATGGCGGTCGGAGCTTTGAGCGTGACGCGCTCTCGTAACGCCGTCGTTGATTTCAGCGTGCCGTACTTCTACTCCGGATACTCCATCATCGTGTCGGGCCGGAAGAGACTCATCCCGCTGTACGCCTTCATGGAGCCGTTCGATCCCTGGGTGTGGGTGAGCATTGTCGTCACCGCCACCATCGTCGCCGTCGCACTCACTCTGCTCGAGTGGAATAGTCCGTTCGGACTGAACCCGTGGGGCCGCAAGCGTAAGACCAACTACAGCCTCGGGTCAGGACTCAATATGGTCTACGCAATACTCTTCCAGCACACAACTAAGACCAAGTCGCCCAAGGCCTGGCCTTCAAAGTGGCTGCAGAACTTCTGGGCGGGCGCCTCCATATTCGTCTACTCGAGTTATACGGCCAATTTGGCGGCCTTCCTTGCCGGCCGTAATTCTGGTGTCACCGTGACGGGCATGCACGACCCACAGGTATGTCGACCGACCGACCGACCGACCGACCGACCGACCGACCGACAGACAGACAGACAGACAGACAGACAGACAGACAGACCTTATGAACGAACGAACGAATGGATGAATAAAAGAAGGAAGGAAAGAAAGAACGAATTACAAGCAAACGTACAGCCAGAACGAGCGTTATTGCTAGAACGCAACGTGGCAAGTTGGCTTGTTGAAAAGTCTGTTTTCTTACAATTTGTATTGCATTTCATATTCAAGTTATTAGTAGTATAATTGTGCTTTCCCATGTATATGTCACTCTTCTCTGTATGTCTCTATATGTCAATAACTATTCTCTCTCTCTCTCTCTCTCTCTCTCTCTCTCTCTCTCTCTCTTTGTGTGTGTGTGTGTGTGTGTGTGTGTGTGTGTGTGTGTGTGTGTGTGTGTGTGTGTGTGTGTGTGTGTGTGTGTGTGTGTGTGTGTGTGTGTGTGTCTGTCTCTGTATCTGTCTTTCTCTCTGCGTCTCTGCCTCGCTGTGTCTAGCAGTCTCTCTGTCTCGGTATAGTCTCACTATCTCACCGTCTCTCCGTCACATCGTCATTCTATCGTTCTGTCGCCTTATCGCTGTCTTTCTGTGTCTCTGTCTGACTGTCGCTCTGTTGTCGCGTCGCTCTGTCGTTCCAAGATTATGGAATATATTTATAACAATAACAGTTGAACCAGCGCGGTTTTATTTTCTTATGGTATAGCGATATCTTGTGTCTCAGTTATTGGAGCCGAATCGACGAATAGGAATCATCGCGAAGACGGCCATTGAGGGCTTCATGCGACAAGCCAATTCAGAGCTGCTGCGAAAGACGAGAAGATTTGCGCCGACGATACGAACAGACGCTGTCTTGACCATGCTCATGTACGTTTTATGTACGTTATGTATGGCTCTGACCATGCTCTTGCACGTTATGTATGGTGTGTGCAAGCCATGTCCCATCAGATTTAGATACCAATTCGAACTACTTGTCGCAATACGAAATAAAACACTTGGCAGATATAGTTTTTTTTATTGTTCCGTTCTTGTATCGTCCACTATGATAATGAGTGATTTCCCATATCCAGCCTGCTCTGGTCCTTATCCAATGTCGCTTTGTGCCCTCTGGTTGTTCTCGTGCCTTTTTAGAGTTTGATGAACATAATTTCATTTCCAGCAATATCTTATCATAATAACCATTCCATATCTTCAGACTTTGCGTGTTGTTGGTAGGAACGAGACGTTGGACGCGTACCTGGACGACACGCCCGTTCTGCAATATGCCGCTCTTACCACTGACTACAAGTGTCAGCTTCGACTGGTCGAGAACGGCTTCGGAGAGGACGCGTATGGTATCGGCCTGCAGAAGGACTCCTGGCTTAAGGTGCGTGCCGGAAACACGATTGTCATGTTTGGGTTCTTTGGTCACACATGCGTGCTATGCGCACACATTTTCATACTATATACCTTTAAAGTGCCTCCTCAGTTAGCTTGTTTCACTCATCTCAATTCAAATTCGTTTTGCAAAAAAGGAACTTTTATAGTATTTAGATTAACTCGTTTGTTAAAACTGCTGTATGTAATTTTGGTAAAAGCAAATCGTCAAATAAATTGGTAGCTTATTTAAGTCTTGCCCTAAAATTAATTAATTACGTATGATTTGGATTATTCACGTGACTGCACAATGCGACCACGTCCAAAGCAAGTTCGTTCGACCATTTAAGCAACATTAGTGTACGCACTTGTTGCTATAACACCGATTGCTATTACAACTATTCCCACAATTACATATCACATTTAGATATCAAAAAATAGTTGATGAAACAGTTTAACTCTTTAAGCACCCAGGCGCACAGACTACGTAAAACGCTATGCACTGAGACTTCAGCAACAGACCCCGACCTATCCTGTTGCAGGACCGCGTCAACCTGAAGTTGTTGGAATACATCCAGAACGGCTTTATCGACAACTTGAAGGATATCTACTTCAGGCGAAGCTCGTGTGAGGGACAATTTTACGACGGCCAGAAGGTATATATGAAGAACATCGATTAACCGTAGATTGTTGCCACTGTCACATGCTACACTAGCAAAAAAAACTATTTTTCCGGATGACACTACATACCTAAGCATATTTATGCAGAAGACGGTTTCCCTATTTATTCCTACCTGACTTTTGTTGTAGCGTCAGTTTGAACAGTTTGCCACAGGTTACATAACATCCCCGACCGATCGGCGAACTTTTAACGGAGCTCGAAACAATCGCAGAAAACACGAGCAATGTTGCGATCGATCGATCGAGTAACGTTAAGTGGGAACTGTAACACCAGTAAACAACCCTGAAACACGAAAAAGCGTTACTTTTCATCCAATGGGTGGAAGGTTAATCCCTGAACGTTTGGTGTCCTCAATGCAAACCGTCGTAAACATACCTACATACACCCACGCACACGCGCGCGCACACACGCACACTCACTCACCGATACACGTGGTCATCTCTACTCCCGTAGGCAATGCATTTCGACCAGCACGCTGGCCTCTACCTTCTGCTCGTCATCGGCTTCTTCGTGTGCGTCATGCTGCTGGCCCTCGAGCACGCTACCTTCAAATGGATGGTGCCTTACTGGCGCCGCAAGCCGACCAACAGCTTCTGGAAGAGTATGTCGATGATCTTCTGGAGCCAGGTACGATGCCCGATTCTCGTCTTCTTCGTCTGCGCCTTACGGTCTGGTGACGCTAGCAATCTAGACCCTCTATTTTAATACACATCACTTCTGGCTGTCTTTTATTTGTTGGCAGGATTTACGTGGCATCGTTTCACTGAATATCTAAAACACTTTTTATGTGTTATTCAAATGAATGCCTGAAAAGGACACGTTGGTGCAAACACATCTACCCTGTTTCGCACTATTTGTTGATAAATCTTGTCAATGCCAATTAAACAACATCCATTAGTTAAAGTATACTACGATACAAGATCCACAAAAGTGCCATTACGCGACAACAAACTGCTGATAGATTATAAGATATTAATAACTGTGCCTTCGTTCCGGGCGTTATGTCAACACTTTGTGTTCACGCGCAAAGGAAATGCACTGTGCATGCGCATGCGTGAGTGCATGTTCAAAGTGTGCACCTATATAGTAGCTAATGGGAGTATCGCTTACACAGCGATGATGGAATACAGTTCGGTAACTGGTGTCAGTTCGGTGATTCTGACATATGCGAATGGGCCTACAAGTCGACTAGGTTTCGCCGAGCTTGGGCTCGTTTTCAGAATAATTGTATCGAATGCAACCAACGGGAGATAATCTACACCAATAAACATACATAGCAAACATATATTGTATCCAGCTACATAAAGTAACGTGTATAATCTCATAATATCACTAGAATATCGATATATGAAGGAGTTGTACAATTTACCATAACAACTTAAAACAGTTAGAGACTTTCCGCTGGTCCCGATAGCTCACTGGGTAGGTGCGTTGGTTACTTGTTATTTATTTTACAATCGGGCGACGCCGGTTCAATCCTGACAGCATGCAAACTATTGATTTTCTTTACACTTTTTTTGTTTATGTTTTCTCGAAGTAATATAAACCAAATCATTTAGTATACTATGATGCACTGTTTGTAAATAATTTTTATTTTTGTAGTAATTATTTATTCGCCACAAAAATATAAATATGGTCATTATGTAACGATGTTTATAAATTGTATTTATCCAAACAAATATAATGTAATGGATATATAAGTTATTAATTGTAAATATATTGTACAGTAATATATTGTAATTATATATGTGAAAAAGACTGTGATATGTCTGGATAAATACAATTTAGAAACATCGTTATATATAATGACCATATTTTCATTTTTGTGGCGAATAAATAATTACAAAAAATATATAAAAATATTTACAAACAGTGCATCATAGTATACTAAATGATTTGGTTTATATTACTTCGTGAAAACATTTAAAAAAAAAGTATAAAGAAAATCAATACTTTGCATGCTGTCAGATTGAACCGGCGTCGCCCGATTGTAAAACAAACGCCAAAGAACCAACGCGTTTACCAAGTGAGCTATCAGGGCCGGCAGAAATTCGCTGACTGATTTCAGTTGTTATGATAAATTGTACAACTCCTTCATACATCGATATTCTAGTGATATTATGAGATTTTACACGTTACTTTCTGTAGCTGGATACGATATATGTTTGCTATGTATGTATATTGGTGTACATTATCTCCCGTTGGTTGCATTCGATATAATTATTCTGAAAACGAGCCCAAGCTCGGCGAAACCTAGTCGACTTGTACTACAAGTTGTAGGCTCATTCGCATTCATTGTTTTGAATAAAATTTTATTCATGTGGAACCGTAAGATAACTGCTTGTTCCTCTATGATGACTAGTGTTTGTATTACATCGGATTATTGCATAACAACTCATTCTGACGCTCGTTTCGACCCCAACATTATCCATGTAAACACGATCTGAATGCATAGAAAGGGTCGGCCTGCTGCGAGTGTGAGTCATGTGTGACGTTAAGATACCACGTGATCGCTTAGCTCATTAAATTTTTATTTTCTGCGGGAATCGCTACACAGACGGGTTTAAAATCGAATTTATGCTACAAATGTATTTTTTTAATGTTCTCGAATGTTACATGCAATATTAAACTTTCTGTACACATGGAAAACGGATTTTAGCTAATGCCTTGTTTTTATTTCCTTTAAGTATCGACATACGTGTATTAAGTATCGACATACGTGTATTATGTATCGACATAACAGTCCTCCCGACTTAATTATGAACTCAAATAATGTTCTACAGAAAACTCTTATTTTAAGTGTTCATACTATACTCAGTCACTAATACACATCTAGTAATCCGTTCCGAGACGGTGATGTCGGTAAGAAGATCAATGGCTATAATTATACGATGTTAAACATCTAACTAAATATTCCCTACTTTACGGCTGTAGAGTCCCAAATAACTAAACAATATATCGGTACAAGTTACGTTGATACTCTTTTGCATCACACTACAAGTCCAGTTTGGTAGGTGGACGGCGAATTTCACGCACCGGGTAGCGTCGCTCAGCAAGAGGACGAACGGAAGTTTCTGGCTTCAGTTCGTCGTGTTGTCGGCACTGTTACTTCCACAGATGGTCGACAGTTCAGGTACGACCTGTGCTGATATCATGGCATCGGTGTTTGTTATCGATTCCGACACGAAAGACTCTTGTACCTCCGTATCATCGATCATAATAGGGGTAACATTTGTACCACATATTTGATCTAGGTGACGCCGCCATATCATTTGTCCCACCTTGATGATGAAACTCACTGGCCCTGTTTGTAGTAACACAGTTCCTGGAACCCATTTCGGTCCTGAGTGGTAGTTTTTGGTCATCACAGTCTGACCTTCAAACAAAATGTATCATCTTCCCCTTTCGCGTCGCTGACAGCCGTTTCTTCCGGATTGTGACCTAACATCAGTGTTCCTGGCGCTTGTCCTATTGTTGCGTGCTGTGTGTTAGCAAGCAGAAAGTTATTGATTCTATGTCGAAGGCTGAGCCTAGCATCTGAGCCAGATAATGATGCGCGCAGGGACTTCTTGAAGCCCGTTATCGCTCACGAGTTGTTCGAGTAGACCGCATCTCGCGAACTGAGATCTCAACATTTCAATTGTTTGAGTTGCAATGGTTGTGTTCATTGGAATGACTTCTGGCCATTTTGAATGGGCGTCAATCTGCTGGTCTATTCCTGGCCCCCTTGCGTAGCTTCTGTTCAGGCTCTTCAGTTTTACTATGTCCAAATGGCCTTCTTGCAGTTCCTGAAGCACCCTGTAACGAAGCTTCGGAGGTAGGATGACCCGAGTACCCCACAACATACATCCTTGCTGGACGGGTAATTCGTCTTTCCGTTGGTACTACAGAGCAAAGTCCTTGTTGTGTCTGTACTGCCTGCTCCACTCGCCATTCATGGGGAGTTGAAGAATCCTACTAAGGGTTGGGTTCCTGCTCGTTTCCCTCCTGAGCTCTTTACTGCTGACAGGCATCACGCTGACTTGGTTGATGTTAAACAGGTCTGCAGCATCGTAGGAGTGTTGACCCTCGATTGTGTACCTGTATCCACCGAGGAACAATGCCCAGCGTTGCAGTCTTGCAGCAACTGTCGATGATACCGATTTGCTGGGATGAAAGGTGGTCAATAGAGGTTGATAATCTGTCACGATGGTGAAGATTCGACCTTCCAAATACTGGTTGAATCTTTTCAGTCCCCAGATAACTGCGAGACCCTCCTTCTCAATTTGAGAGTATTTCATCTCTGCTTTGAGAGTGTTCTGGGTGCGAATGCGATCGGGCGCTCATCACCATCGTCCATCACGTGCGAGATAACCGCTCCCAGTCCATACGGTGACGCTTCAGTTTCTAAACGTACTGGGCGGTTAATGTCATAGTGAGTGAGAAATGATCTGATGCTATCAGTCGCTTCACTTCTAGGAAGGCATCTTCCTGTGATTTACCCCAATGCCATTTCTGGTTAGTTTGTAAGCGGGCATTTAGTTTCGCTGGTATACGTCTCCAGTTGTATCGAAGATTTCGTCAGAGGAACATGGGCCAGATATTTCCCGTAGTCCTCGCGACCCATTACCGACACTGCTGCTCCCGTGTCGAGTTTCATTTGCGTGTCATTTATTCCTTCTATTTGGACTTGTAGCCAGATGGCGCCACTGCCACTGTGCACGGAATACAGTTCAAGTCTATAGTCTTACCCCATCTTTGGTGCTGTCAACTTCGCTGTCAATTTGACGCGTTGCTTGTTTTATTGATTGAACCCTTTTGTTTCGCTTTTGATTATGTTTAGTGAACAAATAAGCTGACCTGATGTGGCCTTTCTTCCGACAACCATTACATGTTGCATCTTTAAAATAGCAATCATCAGGACCATGGCTGTTTCGGTTGCAGCGGAAATACCGTGTCTTTGCCGCGTTTTTACTATATTGTTGCTGTCTGGCTTGCCGTTGCGAACCACGATTTTGATGTCGCTTCGAAAATGTATGTACCGGAAAGCTCTCACTGCCACACCCCCTTGTCATCTCACACGAGGCTTTAGCCGCACGTTCCATTCCCACAGCAAATTTCCAGCGCTCGACTAAACGTTAGATTGGCTTCAAACAAAAGTCGTTTCTGGATTGCCGTATGCTCGTTCGTCAGTCCGCAAACGAGCCGATGACGTAATGGGGCTTTAGTAATCCGTCGTCCAGCACTTCGCCAAAATTCTGCGAGTGTTTTAATATCGACAATAAACTGCGACACCCTCCGTCTCAGTTAAGAAAGATAGAAGGACTAGAGGACATGAAGTTACATTAGCAAAGGAGCAGTGTATATTAGATATAAGAAAGTTCTCATTCTCACAAAGGACTGTAAATGAATGGAACAGATTATCTGCTGATTGTGTGGGTGCTAATAGGGGTGAATATGTTTAAAAATAAAATCGACACATACCTCAGAAGGGCGGGATACACATAGATAAAAGGGTCGGACTCCCGATAAGCCAAAGGGCTTCCTTGTCCACCTGCCACCTAGAGTTAATTATCTGGGTGACAATCTTGTTAAATCTTATTAAATCTTGTTCTGATTTCGTTTATAAAATCGGAAACGTTCGGCAGTGATCAAGGGCCATGGATGCAGATGTTTGAATAGTGCATCACATAGCTCTGCATACGGCAGCTCACTCGGCTTTGCAGGAGAAACTAACGTTCTTAACAACCCGTATGTTCGGCTTCCAATCGCACTCAAAAACACTTTCTTCGCGTCCTTTGTGTTATTTGCAGCGACAAATTGTTCGAAACGTTCAGTGTACGACTCCCAACTTTCAACGTTGTCGTCGTATACCTCCAATGAACCGATTAATGTTGATGCCATCTTGTTTGACTACGTGACAGCATGGCCTGGCAGACAGACAATTCACTGCCTCGGACTCAACGTTCAGCGGTTTTTGATTTCAGGAAATATCACAATTTTTGGTGACTCATTGACACGGTTACCGTATCGCTGGTTTCCCTATGGCTAATCGTCGTCCGAATCGAATCCACTCCTCGTCGTCAATATGTTGTATATTGACTCGTTTACTTTCACACGAAGTAAATCTCCATCACGCTTTATTCAAGTTTAATACAAGGACTGTTTATTCGTAGATCTTACATCACTGCCAATGAGCGGTAGTCGCGCTACTCGTAGCCGCGGGACGTGTACATACTATTAAGTATCGACATAACAAATAACACCATTGCTACCATTAATATTTTAACGACTGATGGTTTAAATTTATAATGATGACCTCTTCCTCTTCTGTCGTGCTGCTACAGCGCCTCTATCGGATCATCACGAGTGAAGAACTTGTGTCGCCCCATGCTTCCGCCATGGAGATGATCGAAGTTGTTAAAAAACGAGAATTCACAAAGCTCTTCCAGAAGAGCGTCAGAAAGGTAAACACGTGAAGCAGACGGGGTGAACTGTGTGGGTCGAAATGCATTACGCTAAAAGAGGTTTTGCTTTGTTGTTCATACTGTTGGCAGCATCATTATTCAAGGCGCACGAGAGGTTTATTGTTTCTCACTTTGTTGTATTAAATGTGCTAAATAAGGGTTCATGTTTTCGTATCGTGTAACGAATGCACAATTTATGGTTGGAGTAATAGTTGAACGATAAGGTAACTACAACATAGTCATACAATAGGGGGGCTATTACGATATATCTTTGATTCGGAATATGTTAGAAAAAGGAGTATTTTGAAGAACAAAATGATTGAAAGTATGACAGGTAAACATGTACCTGTAGTGTAGACAGGTAAACATTAAAATCACGTTACAACATATATATATATATATATATATATATATATATATATATACTTCTACAGTATGTAGCGGGTAACTTTGTTCATTCGGAAAACCAAACCTAACTAGTCTATTCGCTAAATTATAAATATTCTGCCTATTAGAATACTGTTTCAGGGGTTTCAGGATGTGCATTATAAACTTGTTTGAGCTACGGGTTTCTTGTCTATACACAGCAAACGCATCGGCAGCCGAGACAGCGGAACCTGTTCAATGTCGTGGAACAAGCGCAATGGTGAGCTCAAGTAACACAGTATCTCATGTAACACAGTATCTCATGTAACACAGTATCTCAAGTAACACAGTATCTCATGTAACACAGTATCTCAAGTAACACAGTATCTCAAGTAACACAGTATCTCATGTAACACAGTATCTCATGTAACACAGTATCTCATGTAACACAGTATCTCAAGTAACACAGTATCTCATGTAACACAGTATCTCAAGTAACACAGTATCTCATGTAACACAGTATCTCATGTAACACAGTATCTCATGTAACACAGTATCTCATGTAACACAGTATCTCAAGTAACACAGTATCTCATGTAACACAGTATCTCATGTAACACAGTATCTCAAGTAACACAGTATCTCACCTTTCTCGTTGTACAGACATCTGCGTACTCACGTGCGTACGCGCGTGTGTGCAATTGTGTGCAAGTGTGTGTGCAATTGTGTGCAAGTGTGTGTGCAATTGTGTGTGTGTGCGCGCGCGCGCGTGAGTACATGCGTGCTGTGTGCGTGCCTACGTGTGTGCGTGTGCGTGTGCGCCCATGTACGTGTGTATATGCATATGCGTAAATAAAATACTGTTACTGTTCTTTGTGACGACTATCTTGTATAAAACTTCCCAATGTCGCATACGCCTCATTCCAGGAAGCGACGGCGGGAGTACAGACTGAGCCAACAAGCCAGCTTCCAGGACTCCTTCGACTCTGACACGACGGCCACCCCGATGACACTCAGCCGGGACTCTCGGTCGTTTGACGGCGGCTACTACCACGGCGACTCGCTGCTGTCTCCTCCCGTCGCCCCAGGCATGTCCGCTCGACCAGTGCCGCTCTCCCGGCAACAGCAGCGTCGACCACCGCTGGAGCGTACCGAGTGCGTGTTGTGTGACTCCGAGCGAGGCACGTTGGAAGCGAGCACCTCGCGGTCGGACGAAGAGCTTTCTTCCGGCGCCGACGATGTCTCGACTGATGTTGACCCCGGTCGGAAGAAAAACGACGTGGAAGAGAAACGCTGCAAACGGACACCGATTCAGCAGTCGGCTTCCGGTAGCAGTGACCTGACCGTCCCTGATGGTACAACGGTGCAGCGGAGGTGGTGTCCGAACGGGTTGTTGACCCCTTTGCCCAACGGCGATGTGGTCGCCTGCAGTGGTGAACACGGCCTGTTCAGCCGGCCAAAGGCGCCGACAGACGTGAAGAACCTGACGCCGAGCTCGACGTCCAACACGAAAACCCTGCCGCTGAAGGACAACCGAGTGAAGACCACGGCCCTGGGTAGTCGCAGATGTGTGACGCTCGGCACGATGCAAAAGCAGAACCAGCTCGTGGCGTCGCCTGAAGACAACGTGCACGCGGATGGCGTGGAGCTGCAGCGCCTGTCGAAGGAGGCAGTCGTTGAATTGTGGCGGTCGTCAGAACGAAGGCTCGGAGGGCAACTGCGTCGAGCGCTGAGGGAGAAAGAAAAACTCGAACAGAAGCTGGCAATGTTACTACCGGAAACAGCCACCTGACGACTCAGGAGTCTCATCCGTGTACGTCGTCCTTTCGTCCTTTTGTTCTTCTTCCACACTGTGTGTGTGTGTGTGTGTGTGTGTGTGTGTGTGTGTGTGTGTGTGTGTGTGTGTGTGTGTGTGTGTGTGTGTGTGTGTGTGTGTGTGTGTGTGTGTGCGTGTGTGCATGTGCGTGTGTTCGTGTGCGTGTGTGTTTAATACTGACTATAAATTAAGTTTGCGCAGCGTCATTATAGACGTACTTATCTGTACTGACCAATAATCATGATAATAGTTTGTTTAATATTTCGATACTCGCCTGATATGCACATGTTCCTTTGACGTCACTCTTATCCACAACTCCAACCTTGATTACAAGGTTGTGACATCTCGAAGGAACTTTGCTTATTACTAAATATTACCTGGAGATTAGAATGGAATATCGCAGTAGTTTGACCGTCATCCTTTCAGTCCAAATCACCGGGGTTCGACTCCTCTCATTGTCATTTCAAAGACTGGGTAATCCACGTTAGTAGTATGTTTAGACTAAACATATGCCTACTTCTCACATTGCTCCGGTACACATAACTACACGATTAAGCCAGGTAGTCGATTTTGTATGATGATTTTAACAAGATGTAACAAGATTGCCACCCAGAGAATTAACTCTAGAAGGACAAGGAACCTTTTGGCTTATCGAGAGTACAACCCTTTTTATCTACATATAACCCGCCCTTCTGAGGTATGTGTCGATTATATTCTTAAACATATTCACGCTACTAGCACCCACACAATCATATCTAGCATATCTATGTCCTTCTTGCGGTATGGCCTCCACGCTTGTATACAATATTCTAAATGAGGCCTAACTATTGTTTTGTACAGCGGTATTTTTCCTGATGCGCTATATTTCGCCTAATTAATCAAAGGATTTGATTCCCCTTTAAAGCTGCAATTCCGCACTGCTCTGAAACCTTCATATCAGAACTAATGGTTAACCCTAAATCCTTTTCTTTTACATTAGTGCTTAGTACAGTACCTTCCATTGTATAGCCTACATCTTCGTTCCCATGTCCAGTATGGAGGCATTTACATTTCCCAAAAAGTTTAACAACATCTGCCATTTTTCAGACCATTTAATCAACCTGTCAAGATCTTATTGCAAATGCTGTCTATCTCCATCACATTTAATCCTTCTAAACACTTTTGTATAATCCGCAAATTTCAACACCTTGCTTGTTTATCATCGTCCAAATCGTTGATATATATATTAAGAATAATATAGGTCCCAGTAGATCCATGTGGAACCACACTCAAAACTTATTTCCAGTTTGAAACCTCCCCATCAACTACAATCCTTTGTCTTCTGTCAATCAGCCATTGCTCTACCCGGTTAATTATACCATTTCCTATGCCACGGGCCTTTCGTTTAAGCAGTAATCTTTGATGTGGCACTTTGTCGAAAGCTTTCTTAAAATCTAAGTAGATTAAATCTATTGATGGTCCCTCGTCTACCCACTTAATGATATCTTCCAAAAAACAAAACATATTTGTTAAGCATGATCGAGATGGGTTGTTGAGATGGGTATATCAAATTATGTTTATGAAGAAAATCCGCCATGTGATCTTTAATTAGTCTTTCTAATAATTTGCAAATCACCGATATTAAACTCAATGGTCTGTAGTTCTCTGACTTGTTTCTCGAACCCTTTTTTAAATAACGATGTAATATTTGCTTTTTTCGATTATAAAGGAACCACTCCCTCTTCTAATCACAAGTTGAAAACTGTTGCAACGGTATGCTAATTTGTTCTACAATTTCCAATAGAATTTTGGGTGGAATCCCATCCATTCCAGGTGATTTAGTATCCTTCGTTGCCCTTATTTCCGGGGTTACAATTCATCATCATCATCATTATCATTGTGCAGCCGTATTGTCCCGTGAACAAACCTCTGAACAAACCTCTGAGAACATCAATGTTCTTGCTCGCTGTCGTAGACCTCATAGGTATTACTTCCAACCATATAACGATTAGGTAGTTCACATCGTCCTTCTCTCCAAAGTCAATGCAGATTCTCTGCCAGATGCGTGTCGGCTAGGGCCAAGGATGCAGTGGTGCCACAGCTGGTTGATTTTTAACTGACTGGCATACAACACATTTCTGCACTATGTTCCCTATAGCCGCACCCATTCCTGGCCACCAGATGTAGCTACGCGCAAACGCTTTGGTTTGGCTGATTCCAGTGTGCTCTGCATGAAGTTCATCTAACATCGTCTGATGATACGTGGATGGAATCAGTTCGTGTGACCCCCACAACAGACATCCTTGTTCTGTAGACAACTCTTCACGCTTGGTGAAGTACACTCCTAGATCACTATTCACATTATTTGGCCATCCCGTGAGTACATATTCTAGTTCTCGCGACAGCACTGGATCTCGACGCATTTTCTCTGCAATGGCCGAAGCATCGACACGTAAGCTATGAACATACGAAACTTGGAAGATTCCAGTCTCGTATGTGGTACTCTCCACAGGCGGTGGCAAACGTGACAATGCATCGGCGTTTCCGTGATCCTCAGATTTTCAGTACTCAATCGTGTATGTGTACGCTTGTAACATGAGTGCCCAACGCTGCATCCGTAGTGCTGCTAGTGTTGGCACAGCTGTCTTGGAACCGAGGATCGTCACCAATGGTTTGTGATCCGTTATCAACGTGAACGAACGTCCATAGAGATACTTGTGGAATTTCTTGATTCCGAAGATGATTGACAAGGCTTTTTTCTCAGTCTGAACGTAGTTACGTTCACTTGCCGACAGAGTCCTTGATGCAAACGCTATTGGATTGACGACTGTTATAGTGAACGACTACTTACTGTGACAACAATAATGTGTTGCATTCTTCCATGGCCTTGTCACATTCTGGAGACCAATTCCACTGACAGTCCTTTATCAGCAGTAGATGTAGTGGACGTAACACTGTAAGCATTCGGGGCACAAACTTCGCATAGTTGTTGATCAACCCAAGGTAGGAACGCAACTGCTTGACGTCTCTCGGTTTCTGAGCCTCCGTGATTGCCTTCAGCTTCTCTGATGTCGGGTGAATATCCTCCGCATCCACTCGATGGCCCACATACTCAACGGATTTCTAAGCAAACGAACACTGCCAGATTTACCCGGATTCCACAATGTCCCAAGTGGATGAGCACTTCATCCAGAACACGGAGAAGTTCCTGTACCGATGATCAAGATGTCATCTAGGAAGCACATGATTTGATCCATACCCTACCCTTCCTTCTTGGAATAATTCCGAGTGTTTTGCCAACACTTTCCTTGCGGAATCTCCCTTACTTCCGGTGACCACTGCAGAGATGTCGTTCCAGTTGAGTTTCAAGACTATTAACCAGTCTCTTCCCAATAGTGGAGTTCTATCTCTCTTGGCGATCTACGCGGACAACCGAGCTCTCTGACCCTCATACGCCAAATTTAATGTCGCGCTTCCAATGTAAGGTATTGGCTCGTGGTTGTACGTTCTCAATTTGACATTGCTTGTTTCTACTGTGACATCCGTCCAATGCTCTTTGTAAAGCGATTCAGCAATTAACGACTTGGCTAATCCTGTGTCCACTTGCATGTGTACAGCTTTACCGTTACAAGTGTATACTGTGCATACCCCGATTTGCGGTTCATCTGGAACTGCGCTTACAAATGTCACTGGCTGTGCTTGTGGACATGTTTCAATCCACGCAAGAGTCGATCACGAAAAGCTTGGTTCAAGAATTCACTGAACTCACAGGTTGTTTTCAACCGGTTCAATGAGACTACATATTCAACAACATATTCTCCCTCTTTTTGACTACGTTGGTAGAATTTGAATCGCTCAGTGATGATCAGTGGCTTGGGAGAAAAATTATTCTTCAACGCCTGACATAACTGCCCGTATGTTTTGTCTTTGGGTTTTTCTGGCATCAGTATGTCCTTCAACAATTTGTAGGTATTTGGACCGACCACCGACAGTAACATATTAGCCTTCTTGTCAATTGCCATGTCATTCAATTCAGCCTAATGATCGAGTCTCTCACTGCCAATTGTATTGAGTACATTATTACATTTATTAAGAGCTGAGTCGGACACTCATGTCTGAACACGTTTTATTATTCGGTAGGTAAAACATCGGCAGCAACTTATAGTACTAAAACACGTTACAACGGTTCCATAATATCCAACTGATTCCATAGGCGGCAGCATGTTACAGTCTATAACAACATTCTCTTCTTTTCCATTCTTTCCAGTAATGTTTTCTCTTGCCACCTTTCCTCCTGCCATCCTTTTATCATTTAAGTCCCTTTTATTAACTTATCTTCTGTCACATTCACCCTCACTTCCTTTCGTCCCGTCAACTTTCCTCCATTCGCATTTTCGTCTCTCCCATCCCGTTCCATTTTCCCTCCTATCTCCTTCTCTACGGTCACTTTTTCCCCTGTCACCTTCACGCCTGTCATGTTTCCTGCCGTCGATTCTCCAATTTCTTCCCCTCCTCTCAGTCTCCTTTCCTCAGTCTTCTCGCTACTACTCTGCTCCTTCAGTCTCACAGTATTCCCAACTCTCTCCCTGTCGTCTCTCTCCATTCCACCTGTCTCCTTGCGAATTCTCATCTCCAACTACTTCACAATATCTGTCAACCTAACTACCTCCTTCCGCAGACATTCCACCTTCCAACATTCCACGCACTGAAAAGGTGAATCCCTCTTCCTTAGTATCTGCCCATGAATTCCCACAGCAGGACAAGGCAAAATCCAACCAGCTATGACAGTCATCGTACACCAAGTGTCGTTTTGTGTTGACTTGCCGCTTGCAAGGCGCCATATCAAAATGTATTTAATAATAATGATGATAATAATATAATTAGCTATTCAAAACAGTTTATGCCTTTCTACGTAGTCTTTAGAAAGACTGTCTCCTCCGTATAATGTATACCAGAATGACTAAGTCTAAGCTAAGTGGCCTCGTACTACAACCTAACTATATATTTACATGTATGTTGAACCAGTTTGCACTGGTTCATGAGTCAAATTGAAACTAAGTTATTACGATATTTGGCAAATATTTCTTTGTGTGTAGTCTATATACTCCAAATCACTTATTCTCATATATTCAATAATGTAAACAATACTCTGAATTAGACTGACCTATCACCTAGTGCCAAACTATCCTACGCTAGACATACGCTATGTGCCCCCTAGCGAATGGGCGTAACACTACGATTTATCAACAAACCTTCTAATATCGATCACGAAAGTTAAGGTAGTCTAAAATACTTTCTCTCACTAACTTTTTGCTATAATCGTTAATTAATATGTCTACAGGTAGTTTATGAATAATACTAACGCAAAATTATACATATCTGATCAATAGTTCCACTGTTTTTTTTTATTTTTCCTGCACAGCAAAATCTCAGTGATCTAGCCCCAAGATTTTACCGCCAAAATTATGTGATGATGCTCCTGTGCATGACGACATGGTGTTAGTTTCACCTACTTTTGTGACACGTCTTTTTGTATATTTTGGTTAGCCACCATTTATGTCCGTTTACGTCTTAATTAACTGTGGCATTTTGAAAACGTGTGGACAGTGCTCGCATAAAAAACATCCGGTTAATATCATATCATATAATCTACAATGCCTGCATTTAATGTCATTTCCGCGACAGCTGTTTTTTTTTTAAATCGGACGGTTGCATTTGTGTATAACAAGGTAATACGATACACCTGTTCAATTTGTTGCTTACCGGAAAACAGAATCCGTATTAGATATGTATTATATCAGATGTTGACGGATACTCTCTCTATTATAGATTTTACTTCTACAAGTTTGATGGTTACAATAAACAACCGGAACTACGCCGCGAACACCCTAGAAACGGAAGTCGTCGGCAAGATGGTTTCCTGCGCCTCTAGGGTGTAGTGACGACGGAATCCGCGCGGTGGCGCCTCGATTCAACGACTTTCAGTGTACCGGAAGTCGGTGTTGCTCGCTCATTTACGATGAACAGTTGTTACATGTCTATTAACAACGGATCGTGTTGCAATTGACAGAACTGAACGTTGAATTGCCCACGTATCTTCTGTGTGCCAAAATTATAAAATTGCAATTCATGCAATGACAGCATTATATTTAATACCTCATGGTTGTTTCAACCTAATTCCATTGCGTTCGCTTTGTTGAAGAATGTTGGCTTTATAATGATGTAGATTATGGATCATAGCATGTTCCTATTCATAGTACAGTTAGCGAATGGGAAAAGGGAAATCGTCGACAACAGTTATTCGGTTTGTGATCTTCGTAAATTAATATTTCGCCTATAATCATGATAGAAATGTTTGTGCAAAGTAATGCCGTCTTATTTAACCATGAATGCTATGATAGTATTTACAACGCCTTTGAAATGTGCAGTTTGGGATTTCGACGCGTTAAAATGTGCATTAGATTTATGCTGTGATCTCTCATTGACAAATATTTAGTCTCGATTATCCAGCCGCCGTGAGGTGGCAGCATTGGCCCGTCACAACGAACTGGATTATTAAGCTCCAGCCATTGTTACCAGTAGGGTGCTTTACCCCAGATTCGGGTAGAGACGATGATTGGCTCTCAGGCCAACTATGAAATAACAAATTAATTAAGGATACTCTTTTATCAGATAATACTATACTATAACAACTATTCAACATTAAATGTATAATGAAACATGCCACACACAAAATAAACCGATATTAAACTTTTTTCGTAGTTTAATGCCTTTTAATCACATGCATATTCACTAGGTGGCAGCTCTCGTGGCATAATTAACATTCAAAAGGGCCATTCAGAGCAAGACTATCGTTCTGGCGAAGTCACGCAGCCAGGCGAGAGTCGGTTAAGGGAGACTAACAAATATTACGTTTGATGGCAATCTGACGTCAGTCTTTATACCAGACTAGCAGCCTTGTGCGCATATTTCGAATACTACGAGAATATGCTAACTCTTATTGGACGCAACATAACAGGTATATATATATATATATATATATATATATATAATTACATATAATGAACAGTAAACTGAGTATTTTTCGACTTTTGGCATCGGACAGGTGGTCAGTTCATGCATTTATACATCACATTATGTCAACCGTTGTGTGTTCAGGTACGATTCACGTTATACCCCGTTGTTTAGCAAACAGACGTCTGACTGTTAGATTGCCATTTTAGATGCGGTGTCCTGTCCGCAATGCCATTTTAACTTTGTCTAGGTATGTGAAACCGAGTCGGGTAATATTGACACAGGCGTCGTCCGGTATTGTGTATTATTATTGACGTGTTATACGTGGAAATACTGGGAATTTGTATACCGACATCGTTTCCATTATAAACGTTAGCTTCCTCAGAAATTATATTTTTTAAGATATGTCTTCACTGTGCTATGACTCCGTTGACATGATGTAAATGTGAGTAACTCTTGGTTCTGTTATGGACCGTGAATTATTATGTTAGGCATTATTTATTGCTAGACTAACTCGTTATTGATATACCAATTAACATATATTATTATAATTGTATATAGCAATTGTCGTATTATTGTCATAGACAGAACATTAAAGGAATCACTTTTTTTCGTGATTCGACTGCAGTAGCATATATTATGTCCATACATTAACCAAGTCAGCATTACATTTGTAGATCCGATGATAGCTATTATTCGCTATTTTGTACCATGTGAACCCTACTGATTCAATTGAAAATGCACTTCTTGTTTGCTAAGAACTAGACTAGCGCGAAACCATACACGGTGTTATTGATTTTTGTACTTGTATCAAGTATATACCGTGTTCGAATAAAACACTGCCAGTGCGTTAAGGGTCAAGGGTGACCGGAGTGTATTGTAGATCAACAAGTGTTTTTACCATCCCTTCTATATGATGAAATTCGCTTTATCTGTCACTGTACAAACATCGTTTCTACGTTTAGCCATGGTAACGTTTTAACGTTTGTCAAAATTAATCCACATAAATAAGTGATATTACTAGTAGCTTACATCCACTCGCGTAGCAACAAACAAGGCGCTCTGTTTACTACCATGATACACCTATCTCTCATCTTAAACTCGTTCCCGCCAACCATTTCATTTCTGCCCTCGCCAAGTGATGTATCTATAGTAGCCTACGTCGCGGTTTGTCTACGTCACAATCACAATTTTGCGTCTCACCTCCGTCAAGCTTTGCCTTATGCCACCAATGTTGATATCTATATCATTACTATTGGTGCATGACATCTCATAAATCAAACATTCCCGCTGACAGTTGTCGCTTTAGAAACTTTGCCTTATGTTTTCGTCATACAGAAACATTACTGTGGTTATAATTTCAACAAAATATACGACGGAATGCACGTACGCACCACGTGTTCGTCGTCCGCCTTTTGACAACTTGACGGAGGTTTTGCCAGGCAACAGGTCACTTGATGAATAAATCAATTAAGGCGTAGAAAACCAATAAACCAAGGTGAATGTCAAGCCACAATGGTCAATAGTTCAAGGAAGCGAGTGAATACAAGAAAAGGTGAATGGAACTTGGCACCTGGGAGGAGATACCGCAAGATTACCCCCGAAGTTAGCGTATAGACACCTACGACCGACCGACCGACCGACCGACCGACAGACAGAC
>CM034532.1:67672245-67734410 GCA_020002185.1 Paraescarpia echinospica
TCTCTCTTTCAAATTGTTGCAAATACGTTTGGCTGTAATCACATATTCTATTAAATCGTGGTACACCCAACGGGATGTCTTCGAGAGTACTGTTGACCGACTTCATAATGTGGAATCATACGTGGTCATATACTATAGTCCAAGTCCAGACACCAATTGTTGTCTTTGAGAACCCGGACAATACCCGAGCAATACCTCTCACTTGAAACACCCATAGAAACGAATAATGCAAAAGACGCATTATTTTGTAATGTTTACTTCCAAGTCATGATTCCAAGCCGCATTTCCATTCTACTGAATATTACAATGACACAATTGACACTATTCAACCTCGATTATCCATTGATATCCTTTAGATCTAGAATGCACGAAGACGTCCAGACGCCCGCTTCCCCGAGAGCCCGGGGACGTCTTTTAGCTTAGATAACGCGCGGAGGTGGAGCCATCTTCCGGATACTTATGTAACTCGTGTCGCTGGATTCTTTAGTGTACGCGCTATGCATCAGGGGTATTTTTCATATGGCTTTGACAGTGCGATGTCTAAAAATATCAACTGACAAATAGTTCATAGATATACGTAGCATTCTATGCAAACACACTCGGACACAACGTATCCCGTTTCGCACGTTTGATTTAAAAGTTGATTGGTATAGTTAGCACCATCTTGGGCGGAATTCAAATATATTTAAAATATGCACAACTTGAAATGTTAGGATGCAAAGTTAAAACAAGTTGAATGCAACTTGGAGCACGTTTCATAACATGCCCTGGGATCTAAAGCCTAAAAAGTACTAGTCCCAATATAGGTATGCGTGCACTGACAGAGCAAATATTCCATGACCACGTTAATTCCTACTCTCAATTATTGTGAAAATGTTGGGGTTAATAATATCGTTTACTTTAAACTATCTACCTTCCAAGGGCAAGTTCGTTCACTCTACGTTGCTTCAGTTCACTCAGCTGTATGAATGAATACTTGGCTATAGGCAGTGGTGGATATGTGTGTACGAACAGTCTTCGCGCATTAATTGCAGCGTAGCTGAATGCTTCCCAGAGACGTCGAGATGGTGTTCGGTTGAACAGGTCTGCCAGTCCATATCTTTGACTCGATGTAGTGGCCAGTTAGAACCAACTAGGGCGGCAGGGCATATTATAATAAATAAATGCACACCCCATCTCGCGACCGCTGCGCGAGGGCCGTTGAGTCAAATCTCCGTCTACCGATCTCACATCGTGAACATCCTAATATACAGACCGTTCTACTGTTCTCATTGCATTGTTACTTTGCACTTCTGCGTCAATACACTTATTTTGTAGCGAAGTGGCTTCTGATTTGCTTTCTTCGCTCCTAGCATCAAATAAAATTAATCGACATAAATGACATGCAAGTCACGTCAAGTCTCAAGTTAATTACCTCCAAGTTAAGTCCATTCAAATCACCGGGTTCACTATTCAACTCAGAAGTCAAATCGCTCTAAACACTTGCCGTTTGTGTTTCATATATAATGGAATCAATCGCTCAATGTATCAACAATATTATTTATTAGGCCGTGCATGGCATTTAGTGTGTGTCAGTTTTAATTATTCAGTTGTACATAGGCGCCGGAATGAAACTAAGCACAACCTCGCCGTCGGATCATTACATCGGTAGACAGAGGGCGTGCTGTTGAATAGTTTTCGAGGCGATGCTCAACAAATGGTGAAGTTCACCGGAAATCTCCAATTGCACCCCTCTTTCAGGCTCTCCAAAAAACTCGATTTGCACCTTACCTTCAGGCTCGCCAAAATCACCTGTGCGTGTGTGCGTGTGTATATATATATATATATACATATATACATTTATATATATATATATATATATATATATATATATATATATGTATGTATTCTAACCACCCGGCAGTGGCCGAGTGGTTAGAGTGCCGGGCTGGCGACCGGAGGGACTGGGGGTTCGAATCCCGGCGCCGGCCGGGCAGTGGTTCAATACTGGTTCGGCCGCCGTGTCGAAACCTGAACAATTTCGTTCACCCTACACCTTATTTATATATATATATACATACAGTACTGAAAAAAATAACTGGGACAGTGATTATGTTAGGCAATATTCACGACTTTGCAGTAAATAGACGTCGTTTCTTCAGTTAATAGGCAATATAATCTGTTTTATTTTACCTTATTAAATGAGACAAAGTTAAGGATTTAAGACATTTTCATTGTATTTTTTCCATTCTTTATTTGTAGCATATATCAATATCGAGTAGCACCTCCTCTGGCTGAAATAACAGCCTTGACACGCTTAGGCGTTGAATGGATTAGTTTTAAGAGTTCAGCGTGTGTTATACTCTGCCAGGCAGTATTTAGCTTCTCCCAAAGGTCATCCAAGGAACTTGGCTTGCAGTCATGAACCTGCACTTTCAGGTTTTGCCACAAATTCTCGATGGGGTTTAGGTCTGGAGATTGGGCTGGCCAGTCCATTACTGTGATGTCTTTCTCTTCAAAAAAGTCCATGACTTTCTTTGCGTTGTGGCATGGCGCATTGTTTTGTTGAAAGATGTAATCTCTGCCACCGTGCAGCTTATCTGCAGATGGTAACATGCTCGTTTTAAGGAGTGTGATGTACTGTGCTTGGCCTAACGTGCCGTCGACCCTGTGGAGGAAACCAACACCTTGGCCGCTAAAGCAACCCCATATCATTTGTTTGCCACCACCAAACTTCACAGTTGGACGATGCATTGTTCACTATATCTTTCTCCCTGGCTCTTCCTCACATAAACTCTTTTTGAAGATTTGAAAAGCTCAATGCTGCTTTCATCTGACCACAAAGCACGTTGCCAGTCATCATCAGACCAATGTCTGTGCCTCCTTCCCCATTGCAACCGTGCCTTTCGGTTCTTGGCAGAGAGCAGGGGCTTCTTAACTGCAACACACCCTCTTAATCCTGCCACTTTTAATCTGTTCCTAACTGTTCGACTAGTCCACACTCATCTTGCCAACGTTTCTTTAAGTCACGGGAGGTCAAACGACGGTCATTCAAGGACGTACGGATGAGTCAACGATCTTGCCGTTTTGTAGTTGATTTCTTTCGGCCTCTCCCCGGAAGATTTTTCACAGAGCCTGTATTCCGGTGCTTCTTCACAATGCTAGCAACTGCATTCTTGGAAATTCTCAATGTCCTTGCAATTTCCCTCATGCTGGCTCCAATTCTGTGTAGTACCACAACCTCAAAGCGTCGCTCATCAGTCATTCGATGGTTTCCGTTCATCTTTTCTATTCACGAAACAAAAAAATCTCATGTTATTTGAAAAATCTTTGTTCTATATTGTATTTGCAACCATAAAATTGTATTTTGTAATAATATTATTCATTTTCTCCATGAAATTTAAATAAATAAATGTTTGTTCATTTTTTTAATCAGATAATCATTAGGTATGGCATATAACCTCTGAAAACAAGGTTGATAGCAGTTGAACTCGTGAATCAGCATAGCAAGATCACATATTATCTCCCACATATAAAAAAAATTCACATAAACTGTTCTATCTTAAGTACAGTCAAAGTATATCTTACCTAGAGAGACTCTAGAGTACTCTGTAAATCTACCACAAGTGCAAGATTCTGTCAATAAACAGTCAAATATCGATATTTTACTTGAAAAACTGTCCTAGACTACCATAGATATGTTGTAAATAACTTACGTCTACAATAATGCTAAATTATTTGGTGCTGGAAAAGATCAAACTTAATCGAAGTAAGAAAATCATGCAATTTTCAAGTGTACCAGTTAATTATTTCCAGTACTGTACATATATATATATATATATATATATATGCATATATATATATATATATATATATATATAAACATATATATATATATACAGATGTACTGGAAATGATGAAGACTACAACATTTATAAAGAAGCATTAAACCAAGCTACACCTGAAATTAACAATTCAAAGAGAAGCTATGAACAAAAATGAGCTTGTAATATAAAACATGACAGCAAGATTGTTTATGTGTATGTTCGTAGCAAACAGAAAGTTCAGGATAAGGTCGGTCCTGCAGAAGATAGTGCTGGAAATATAATATCAGAGGGATTCTTAATGGCAGAATACCTGAATGGGTATTTTAGTTCGGTGTTTACCAGAGAAGATATTAGTTCATTGCCAGTACCAGAGGCTAAGTTCAAGGGGGAAGAATCAGACATTTTAGGACAGTTAATTGTAACCCCGGAAATGGTAGCTAAGAAAAGTAGGGCTATGAAGGATAATAAACCTGGAGTGGATGAGATTCAGCCCAAACTACTGTTGGAAATTGTAGAACATATTAGCATACCGCTTGCAACAGTTTTCAATTTGTCATTAGAAGAGGGAGTGGTTCCTTTAGAACGGAAAGAAGCAAACATTATACCGTCATTTAAAAAAGGTTCGAGAAACAAGTCAGAGAACTATAGACTAGTGAGTTTAACATCGGTGATTTGCAAATTATTAGAAAGACTAATCAAAGATCACATGTTAAACATAACTTGATAAAAAGCTTTCGACAAAGTGCCACATCAAAGATTACTGCTTAAACTAAAGGCCCATGGCATAGGAAATGGTATAATTAACTGGATAGAAAAATGGCCGATTGACAGAAGACAAGGGGTAGTTGTTGATGGAGAGGCTTCAAACTGGAAATCAGTTCTGAGTAGTGTACCACAGGGATCAGTACTGGGACCCATATTATTCTTAATATATATAAATGATTTGGACGATCATATAACAAGCAAGGTGTTGAAATTTGAGGATGATACAAAAATGTTTAGAAGGATTAAAAATGATGGAGATAGACAGCATTTACAAGATGATCTGGACAGGTTGATCAAATGATCTGAAAAGTGACAAATGTTGTTCAACTTTGGGAAATGTAAATGCCTCCACACATGACATGGTAACGAAGATGTAGAATATACAACGGGGGGTATTGTACTAAGTACTACTGTAAAAGAAAAAGACTTAGGGTTAACCATTAGTGCTGATATGAAGGTTTCAGAGCAGTGCGGAATTGCTGCTTCAAAGGGAAATCAAATCCTTGGATTACTTAGGCGAAATATAGCGCATCAGGAAAAATACCGCTGTACAAAGCAATAGTTAGGCCTCATTTATAATATTGTATACAAGCGTGGAGGCCTTATCGCAGGAAGGACATAGATATGCTAGAAAGAGTACAGAGGAGAGCGACCAAAATGATACCAAAACTGAGTGATCTTAGTTATGGAAAACGCCTAAAAGAATGTGGTTTAACAATACCAGAGACTAGGATATTGAGAGATGATCAGATAGAAGTGTTTAAAATATTGAATAATTATGAAAATATTGATAGAAATATTTTTTCTCCCGTTAAGAAAGATAGAAAGACTAGAGGACATGAAGTTACATTAGTAAAGGAGCAATGTAGATTATTTATAAGAAAGTTCTCATTTTCACAAAGGAATGTAGATGAATGAAACAGATTATCTGATGATTTAAAAATAAAATCGACACATACCTCAGAAGGGCGGGATGCATGTAGATAAAAGGGTTAGACTCTCGATAAGCTAATAGGCTTCCTTGTCCACCTGCCATCTAGAGTTAATTCTCTGGGTGGCTATCTTGTTAAATCTTGTTAAATCTTGTACGTCGTCCCCTTTACAACCCGCACCGGCCAGCGTAAAAGGGTAGGCCAACAACACCAGCATCCAAAGTACAATGAAGCCAATGCCCCCAGTCCCCATCAACATCGAAAGAGTCTATGACCAAGGAGGCGGTTCGGGTCAACTAGGGCTACGTGTAGGGGGTGCTAATAATATCTGGGTCAAGAAGAGCACCTGAGAGAAGGTAAGTAGACTGAAGATAACAACATATAACGTAAGAACACTACTAAGAGATGAACAGATACAAGAACTGGAGGAAGGGAAGAACTTAGGGAAACCAGGTTGGTATGGGATGTGATTGGGAACGGAGAAGTCAGAAGAAGATAGGAATGCTTCACTACCTTACAATGCGGCCACCTACTATACCATTCCACGGCGAACAACGGCCAAGCAGGAGTAGGTTTTCTTATAAACAAGAAATGGAAAAACAGTATAGTGAGGGTTAAGAGCATCAGCCCCAGAGTAGCAAAACTTACTTTATGCTTAACAAAGCGCTACAAACCGAAAATAGTACACGTATATGCACCAACAACATCATACTCAGAAGAAGACACAACTTCAACAACAACGTGGATGAGACCTTTGAAAAGCCAACCCACTACACGATATGATGGGAGACTTTAATGCGCAAGTAGGGAAACGAACAAACATTTCAGAAACGGCAACAGGCAAATTTGGCCTAGGTGTGAGAAACGAAAGAGGCGACACCTTCGTACAATGTGCAACATCAAGAAAGTACATAATCATGAATACCATGTTTCAGAAGAAAGCAGGGAGATGGGCGTGGAAAAGCGCAAATGGACAAACGCAGAACGAAATTGACTACATCCCGACACACAGGCCAGACATGGTCACTGACATAACTGTCATCAACCAAGTGAACATCGGAAGTGACCACAGAATGGTAATGAGCAACATCAAACTGGACATCAAGGCTGAAAGGAAGAAGTTGATAAACAAGAGACCACCAAGTGTAGATACCATATAAATGGGAACTAAAACGATTGCAATTCGATCTGCGAAATCTATTCAAGAGACTGCAGGAACTAGACGACATCGACACCATGAGCAAAAACATCACTGAGATGATCCAACTAAATGCGACAAGTGTATCCAAAGCAATTAACAGGCATGTAAAGAGGACAATATCGTCACCGACACGAGCAATAGTGAAGAAACGACGAGAAATGGTGGATAACGGCGACAGTAACAAAACAAACAGAGTACGCAAAAATATGCAATACCATCAAAAAGAAAGCGAAGGAGGACATCAGAAAGTACAAAAGACCAATAATTATGATCATGGAACGAATACAGAAATTCTACACCGAGCTATACGACAACAGAGTACAATAATTCACACCGACCCGAAAAAGGTACTAGAGATAACACCATAGGCGATGGAAGCAGCGCTAAGAGATATGAGGAATGGGAAGACATCAGGCAACGACCATGTAAATTTTTCAACGTTAAAAACAGGAGAAGATACCATCTCGAAGACACTGGCTAAGCTGTATACTAAATGCTTATTAGAAAGCCGAATACCCACCGCATGGAAAAACGCAAAGATAGTGATAATCTTCAAGAAGGGAAATAAGAAAGACTTAAAGAACCACAGAGAGATATGTATGTTATCAAACATCTACAAATTACTCACAAAGATACTAACGAATAGGCTAGAGAAGACACTCAACGAAAACCAACCACGAGAGCAAGCAGGATTCAGAAGCAGGTAAACAACGACAGACCACGCACACGTCGTAAACCAACTGAAAGAGAAGTGCCGAGAGTATAATATCCCGTTTTGCATTGCTTTCGTCGACTACGAGAAGGCTTTCGACTCGGTGCAAACTCAAGCAATACTGACCTCTCTTCACGAACAGGGGATAGAAGACGCGTACATAGAACTCCTGAAAGACATCTTCACCAACAGCTCGGTGACAGTCCATCTACACAAAACGAGCAACAAGATCAATTTCAAGAGAGGAGTACGACAGGGTGACATCATATCGCCCAAGCTGTTTACAGCAACACTCGTAAGCATATTCCGAAGACTGACCTGGGAAATCAGAGACTTGAGGATAGACGGAGAATATCTCAGTCGTCTTCGCTTCGCCGACGACATACTCGCAAGAACTACAAAATAGCTGATGAAAGTGAAAAACACGGTCTGAAGATGAACATTTCGAAGACAAAAGTGATGCTAGAAAATGACACACCAATATATATCAACACCACGCAGATAGAGAACGCTGAAAGCTATGTCTATCTGGTACAGCGATACAGTATCAGAGACAAAAAACAAGACAAGGAGATTTAAAGAAGAATCACCGCCGGCTGGACAGCATTCGCCAAACACCGCGACATCTTCAAGGGTAACTTCGGAATTTGTTTGAAGAGACAAGTCTACAACTCATGCTACTTCCAGCGATGACATACAGCGCGGAAAGATGGGCACTCACCATCCAGGCAAAGAACACGCAAGCAGCCGCACAAACAAGGATGGAAATAAGTATGTTAAACATCACATATCGGAAGATAAAAACAAACATCTGGTTAGACAGAAGACAAAGGTCATAGACGTAAAAGAACAAATCAGAAGACAGAAGTGGACCTGGGCAGGGCGCATCAGCAGACTACGAGATAACATATCGCTTATCACAACTTGGAGATCTTGCGAAGGGAAACGATCTAGAGGAAGATCGGCGAGACGGTGGAGAGACGAACTAGACGAGTACTGGAAGGGCACCATCTGGCAGATGATAGCGCAAGACAGGCATATTTGGAAACGACATGCTGAGGCCTTCGCCAATCCACGGGACACTACGGCTGCACAATGATGATGATATATATATATATATATATACATATATATATTGGGATGCTGAGCCCCCCCCCTCCCCCGACCCATCCCTCGGTTCCGGCGCCCATTTTGAAATATAGTATGACATTGCAACGTGTACGTAGATGGGTTGCGAGTGTGAAAGTGGCGGATTGCTTCTAGATACGTGATACATATACGTTCCTACCGGGCGTTAGAAAAAGACAATGGATGTTCACTGTCTTTGGTTGAACTACGCTTACTGCCAAAGCGTATATAAAATACTATAAATTTGCAATGTGATTATAGTTATACGGCCATTTAAAGTTTGTGTTTCACACGTAATGTTTCGTTGCTACGCAGTGTTGTACGTTTGGCGAGGACCCCTGGATTGGTGTAGCGGTCCCCGAGCCCCGAGGTCCATGTTTGGGTGTGCATGAATAAACGAATCAGTACCAAATTGTGGGGTTTGCAGGGGTGATTTTGTGGCGTTGTAATTTACACGTTTAGTTTGATGTTAGCCAAATTTGTTCTTTCTTTATGGGTATTCCGCTATGAATTTAGGGGGCGCTTTGCAAATTATCCTCAAGGTTATTAAGTTACTTGAAATGTTTTAGCCAACCATGCAGTTTACTTTTATTGATGTTTGGTTGATTTCTAAGACATTTGACATATAACGGGAATGGCGAAGGCAAACTTCAAAATAGCTTTCTTGACATATTAATTATGTTTTCGGTACTGTCATTTTACCAGGCATAAACAGGTCACGTGCCTCCTGCACCTTTGGCATTTGGCCGTGCTATGTCTGCGCTAGAGTGGCGTGTCCCCCTAGACCTTTTGAATGTGTCACCGTTGCGTGCCCCCTTGACGTTATAAAGATTATGAACGAGCCGCGAACAATTTCCAGCAACTCGAAAATGAGCACTGATCCGTTTTGTCCCATTCACCCCTACTTGTTAGTCGCCGTGACACTTCTGGTCACGTGACACACATGTGTACAACAACATGGCGACGGCCGCAATGACTATGGACGAAGTTCCAATGATGTACCGCGTCTTAGCGGCGTTATTATATGGTTGCTCGTCTTTTGCCATAATTGTCGTGAACAAGGTTGTACTGACGACATACAAGTAAGGATCTTCGATTTACTGTGGCTGACACGCGCAAATAAGGGCGTGGCGCATTCGGAGTTATCTGATTCAGTTGATTGATCATTCATGCCATTCAATTCATTTCATGTTGGCCTTGTTGGTGACCGGGAGTGACTTGTGTTGTCGTGACAAGACAGAGACGCCCTGTCTGTTTTATTCTGTCAACGTTCATTTTATAGTAGGAGTAAAGAAAGACCCACCAAAACGAAAATTGAAAGTTTAAAACGTGACATTTCGACAGTTATTTATACAGAGTATGACATGTTTTAGTGAGTTCTTGACTTATCAACTGGCAGTGCAGACTTGGGCAGGCTGGTATTTATTTAAATACAGAATATGACATGTTTTAATTTAGTCGTGTTCTTGACTGGATTAGTGTATAGGCACACCAGCCAGTTACGAAATCAAGGATAATTTTAGGCTTGCCAAAAACCTCCAAGTTTGCCACCTCCCTCCCTGTGGCTGTGACGTCCAACTGCACTCAACTTCTTGAGTTGAGGCTTGCCAAAAACCTTGAGTCCAAGTGCACATACCAGACCTGGGGCCGAGTACATTTTCATGAGTACAAGTACTTTGAAGATTGATGAGTACAAGTACATTGCTAAAAGCTGAGTACAAGTACGAGTACATTCTCATGAGTACGAGTAAAAGTACATTTTTTAACATATAAATATTACATAATAATGTATTTTAAAATTATTCATTAATCTAATTTATATAACTCAGCAAAAGTGAATATGCAATGGCAGTTGATCAATTTTTTATGAGGATAACTAAAAAAATATATATTTCATCAACAATGAAATTCACTTCATTGGCATTCATTTCAGTGGCATCGTATGATCTTATCATCTATTTGCCATTGCACCGAAAGAACATGAGTTGTTCACAGGTTGAGTCTTTCAGGCTGCACCGTTCAGGGCAGAATACTTTCTTGGCTATGCTAAATACCCTTTCAACTGGGGCTGATGAGGCTAGAATGCTTGGAAAACTCAGAACTGCAGTGGGTCACTGTGACGATCTGTACATGGCTGACTGAGGTATTTGTTCACCTCTACAATCAGCAATCTGCTGATATTATGGTGCTCGGACAGTTGCTCACTGGGGAAATGAAAAGGCGGACAGTTGCTCACTGGACAGTTGCTCACCGAACGAATGTTGCGAGTTACCCCGAAATGGGGAAAGTTGTAAATGTATTTTTTCACTGATGTGTCCGGCTCTTTCTGGCCGTTAGCAACGACGACGATTGAATCGAAACGAATGTTGCAAGTTACCCAGGATGCTTTACGTAGAGCCAAAATGAACAGATCTCTGAACAGGCGCACTTTTATAATAAGTCTATTAATTTGCAAAGAAATGGATATTCATTACAAACAATATATGTAATATAATAAACTTTATTCAATACAACTTTCAAGGGGAAAGTTGTTTACACAATATTGTGAATTCACGTACAGAAACATGTGAGTTGAACAAATTGAAACACGCGAATTTACCTTCAGCACATGTGAAATAACGGGTTATTGTTAGCTGGAACGCCTGTTAGCTGAGCTGTGTAGCATCGCTATTGTGAGACTTCTGGATAGGTGTTTCCACCGGCTCTGCTTTTGCACCGTCTGTGGCCTATAGTTGTATGCAGCATCCGACGGCCTCCAATAACTCCTCCGTGTTTTTGGTGCCAGCTGCAATGTCCACACACAGGTTGTGCAGTCGGGTTTGCAGCTGTCTGTACACACGTTTCGTCCGAGCTTGCTGCCACTGCCTCGTCTTTCCTCAAGCCGATCACTGCCGTCCAGAAGGAAGGATGGTGATGGCCTACAAGTTGTTGGAAGCCGTGGTTCCATCCTTCGCATAGGTTGTTTGTGCATGGTTCATTGTTCACTGTGGCCGTTCCAGATGTGTGGTGCGAACAAGGGGGGCATTTGTCGTAGAAGGACAGCTGGAGCTGGTCCACCCCTGACGGCTGCCGGAGACTGGACACGTCTGTATGTCCCGGAGACATACGTCTTGTCAAAGTAGTCGATCAGGTCGTCAAGGCCAACTGGGATGTTACCCTTCAAGAACAACATGCCCTCGTCGACCTTCGCTAATGGCAGGAAGGCAAGCCCGTCGAGCATTCCACAGAAATGCTTCACCTCATCGTTCTCACGGTAGCGGTTGGTCAGCCCTAGTTCTTGAACATTTCGCCATGTTGACTGGGTCAGGTGGTAAAAACAACCTTGGATGCTGACTTGTGGACCAATGACAACAGTTATTGCGAGCTGGATGGCCTGCTCAAAATCCACGATGATGATACCGGGTACTTGAATCAAGGGTGAACCCAAGATCCTCGCATCTACTCATGACTTTTGTAACGTACATGTAGCAACTAAGACATAGCATATTACCACCTCTACTAGTTTTGATTATCTCCATGACACTGAGCTATCAACGATCTCGAATGTAGCTATGATACAACATCGACTGTGGCTCAAGATTTATACCTTTAAATGTTTACACCCAAATGAAGCCAGCGAGACAGCTGAATAGCCAGCCTGGCTGCCAGCAACCAAACAAAGCCATTCCTATCATTGGCAGACAGGTCAAATAAGACCAGTCTAGGGAAGCCATTATATTCTTGTTAATCACATTTCCAGACTTTAACGATATCTGAGAAACAATTAAACGGGAAAAGTAGCAAAATTATCTAATTAATTACAGAAGTTCACTCTAGAAAGCAAATGTTAAATTTATTTGAGTTTGAGATGTGTGTAGGGCGGATTAATTACCATAGTTTGGTTGCATGGAACACCCCCTCGATTGTTGAGTTTATGAGCTTGATAATGTAAAGGTTTGCATATGTGACACGTACGACTATTTTGTGACACAAGTTCATGACTTGAATCACCACATGACTAAAAAACAAGCAATAGTTTGGTTTCACAATGTTATTATTACAGTGTAGTAGCATTCGATTCGACTATTTCGCTGGCAACTGTTACATACTCAAGTTAGAATCACAGTAAAGTTCATGTTACCTTTGTATTAGATACATATTGGGCTGGAGCAATCTTGATTCGCATACACTTAGACACTTCCTGGCTTAGAGTCACAGCGTGAACAACACTACTGACAATGCCACTAAGAAACTCATTAACTTAGCGGATCTAACAGCTCAAACTTAACCCAGTCGAGAGTGTCCAACAATACTCAAAAGTGCAAGCAAGAGGGGTCTTCTGGGCATTCATTGTCCGAACTGTTATGTGTCTGATTGGTGGTGCATGTCGCTGGGTCACCTATTGTTATCCGGGGCCTGCCTGTCTCTTGCATCTGTCGGTGAACAAGTAATACTTGAGAAAGAAGTTCCACCAAGACAATGGAATCCAATTTGACAACACACAACAAACATTATAAAAGACAAACCGGTGTTGCGCATTAGCTTTTATAAATCCACAAAGCTTTTCTCTGAAGGTACAAATAACCATCTCCTTTTTAGACGAGTCGGCGTATCGCATTAGCTTTTACAAATACATACAGCGTCGCTCTGACGGATAAAAGCCATCCCATTAAACACAAACTCAGGCCAAAACGTACTTAACGTATCGTACAAACATTACGTTTACAAACAATTACGTCGCGTTTGTAGTAGCACAACTCCAAATACCGAAATTAAATTCGATTTTTTGTTAACGGTGAGCAACTGTCCGCCTTTTCATTTCCCCGGTGAGCAACTGTCCGGTGAGCAACTGTCCGTGATTCTTTCCCACTTCCCCAAAGTTGTGGAGTAGAACCACACAGGTTACATTTGGCTAAATTAGTTTTTTTTTACTTATTGGAATTGTAATCTGGTACAGGTCTGACAGTTGACACACTGTCTGGGGTCAAGTTATTGTGTAAAATAAAATAGTTCGCTAACTACTCTTTGTACATGTTCAAATTTTTCTTACATTAAAATACCAAACTTTGCTATATTACACGTTACACTCCAATGTTACAATAATAAAATGTTAACAGACTTTTATATATGTACAGAGGAATTGTCACAATTTGTAAAAAGTAAATAAATAAATGTTCATAACATTAGCACATTTGTTCAACTTCTGATATGTAGCAATACATACAACACACACATCACAGTCACATGATGATACAACATACATAGCAATACATACAACACACACATCACAGTCACATGATGATACAACATACATAGCAGTACATACAACACACACATCACAGTCACATGATGATACAATACATACAACACACACATCACAGTCACATGATGATACAACATACATAGCAATACATACAACACACACATCACAGTCACATGATGATACAACATACATAACAATACATACAACACACACATCACAGTCACATGATGATACAACATACATAACAATACATACAACACACACATCACAGTCACATGATGATACAACATACAACAATACATACACACAGTCACATGATGTACATACACACACATCACAGTCACATGATGATACAACATACATAACAATACATACAACACACACTTCACAGTCACATGATGATACAACATACATAACAATACATACAACACACACATCACAGTCACATGATGATACAACATACATAACAATACATACAACACACACATCACAGTCACATGATGATACAACATACATAACAATACATACAACACACACTTCACAGTCACATGATGATAACATACATAACATACATACACACACATCACAGTCACATGATGATACAACATACATAACAATACATACAACACACACATCACAGTCACATGATGATACAACATACATAACAATACATACAACACACACATCACAGTCACATGATGATACAACATACATAACAATACATACAACACACACATCACAGTTACATGATGATACAACATACATAACAATACATACAACACACACATCACAGTCACATGATGATACAACATACATAACAATACATACAACACACACATCACAGTTACATGATGATACAACATACATAACAATACATACAACACACACATCACAGTCACATGATGATACAACATACATAACAATGCATACAATACACACATCACAGTCACATGATGATACAACATACATAACAATACATACAATTCCACAGTGAAAGGATAGTGTTACTGTTAGTGTACAGCCTTATTTAACTAAATTACAATTAGTACAGCTAGCCTGTGTATCACTGGAAGGTTTGGGCCATGGGCCTATGGTTTGTTCTTGGCCTCCTACTTGACACTTGTCAACTGCTGAAGCCTGCTACTGCTAGAGCTAGTGCTTCAATGGATCAGCTCTATAGTATATGCCCTCCCCAATGGAAGAGAAGCCATGTTTTATCTCTCTATCAGTTCTTCCAATGTGCCAATTCAATAAGGCAAATGAAGACTAGTTGGCACTGTGGGTGACTGATTGTTTGGAAAGACACTGCTAAATGCTTAGGTTCTTAGATTTTGCTTCTCTGGGGCTAACCTAGGAGATGTGCAGTGCACATTGCAAAGGGTGCGTGAAACTGAATTTGACAACTAATTTTAAAATTAAAATTAAACAAATAATTATGTAAAACAAGTGCAATAATTTGTGCAGATTAAAAACACTGTCTCTGTCTTTATCTATAGTCTGGTAAGGTGGGCTGGAGCAACAAGGTGGATGGTGCTCAGAGCTTGTTGGAATGGGTGTAGTGTGGGTAGGCTTATTGTTTCTGGGGGGAGTAGATTCCAAGCTCTTATAACTCTAGGATAGAATGAGTATGCATATGTATTTATGCGTGTATGTATTTGTTTGGATCGCTGTTTCGTGTACGGGAGCATGGGACTATAAGATGTTGTGGTAGGGTAATGTTCAGGAGGTTGTGTTTTATTTTGTAGAAGAAGGTAGGTTGGTGTTGTAATCGTCTTCTTTCTAGAGTCTGCCGACCAAATTTATTTATGAGGCTGGTTACCCTTGTTGTGCGGCAGTGGTCAATTAAAATAAATCTAAATGCGCTTCTTTGGATTTTTTCAAGGGTATCAATGTTATTTTGTGTATAGGAATTCCAGGCTACAGCTAGTTTTGGCCGTACTAACATATTGTAGGCTGTTTCCTTAACTTTAGATGTTGCAGGGTGGAGAGAGCGTTTAAGGAGGCCAAATGTTCTAGCGGATTGAGATGCAGTGGTGTTAATAAGCTTTGTCCATGACAGTTTGGAATCTATTGTGATGCCAAGATAGGGGTGTGAATCGTCTTGGGAAACTGGTTGGTTTGAGATGGTGTAAGTGAAGTGGCTTGGTTTGCGTTTATGGGTAATTCTGAGAAATTGACACTTTGGGATACTGAAGTTCATTTGCCACTTGTCTGTCCAGTCGGCTAGTTTGTTTAGGTCTGTTTGAAGGATGTTATGGTCTGCGGGTGTTTGGATTTCTCTATATAGGATCGAATCATCGGCAAAGGGTCTGATAGTTGAGTTGATTGAATTGGTGATGTCATTTATGTACAGTAGGAAAAGGACAGGGCCAAGGACTGAGCCTTGGGGTACGCCGGAGATGACATTTGCAGGAGCTGAGTGGGAACCATTTACTGACACAATCTGGGTGCGGTTTGATAGAAATGACTTTATCCATTGTAGTGTGTCACCTGTCATACCATAGTAGTTTAATTTATTGAGAAGTCGTTTGTGGGGAACCTTGTCGAAAGCTCTGGAAAAATCGAGGAGGATGATGTCTATTTGTTTCTGGTCGTTCATAGAGGAAGCCTAGTCATGGACTGCTTCCACAAGGTGTGTTTGGCAGGATAGTCCAGTTTGGAATCCATGCTGGTGATGGAGGATAACGTTGTTAGCACTGAGGTGTTTCCACATGTGACTAAGAACGATATGCTCCATCTCCTTGCACAGAATGCATGACAGGGAAATTGGTCTATAATTTACAGGATCACTTTTGCTGCCTTTCATGCAATGTATACTGGGGTGACAAGAGTTGTGGTCCAGGCTTGTGGGAGTTTGCTGGAGGTGTATGGTTGCTGGAATATGTGTTGTATTATTGTAGATATTTCTCTGGCAGTCTCCTTTAATACTTTTGCTGGGATTTCATCTGGTCCTGACGCCTTGTTTGGTTTTAGGACTTCAAGCAGTTTTATGATGCCATTTATTCCGATATTAAGTGTTTCGATTGAAGGGAATGGTGATGGGCCTTTAGTTGGGATAGGAAGTTGTTCTTTGGTGAAAACTGATTTGAAGTGGTCATTTAGTGTGTTTGCTTTATCGTGAACAGTTGTTTGCATCTTGCCATTTCCTTTTAGTGTTGGGATGCCAAGGTTTTCAGTTTTTGTTTGTTTAATGAAGGACCAGAATCGCTTAGGGTTTGTGGTAAGGCTTTTGCCTATGATGTTATTGATGTAGCTGTTGTAGGATTTGGTTATTTCTTTGTTGACTTCTTTTCTTAGGTTCTTGAAGTGTTCCCGGTGTTTGTTTTTCTTTGTTTTCTTAGCATTAGCATAAGTTTTGTCCCGTTTTCTTTGTAGTCTGATTATGTTTTTTGTGATCCAGGGTAAATGCGGTTTTGATTTTGTCATGCTGCTAGGGATAGATTGTTCTATCAGTTGAGTGTAGTTTTGGTGAAAAAAGTTCCAATTTGTATCAATGTCTAGATTATCATGATTTTGGGCAAAGTACTTTTGAGCAAGAAGGGTACAGTTTGATCTGAGTGCTTTCCAGTTAGCAGACTTAAAGTTGTACACTTTGTGTGGAGGTTTGGTTTTCTTCATTGGGTTCATATTAAAGGGAATAAAAACATCTATTGCTTGAATTTATGTTATATTACATCCTGCTATCTATTTCCACGTCCACCAAGCAAAAAAAAGCAAAAAAATTCTATGAATTAGAAATTCCACATTTTATGCTGTACATCCGGACATTTTCGAATATGCATATTTTTGGCGCACTTTTCGGGATGCCGAGATGTGACGTCACTTATGACTCAAACTCGCATCAGGCCGACCCTTTCCATGCATTCAGACCATGTTTACAAGTATAGCTTTTGGGTCGAAACGAGCGTCAGAATGAGTTATTGTGCAATTTTCCGACGTAATACAAACACTAGTCATCACAGAGGAACAAGCAGTTATCTTACGGTTCCACATGAATCCAATTTTATTCAAAACAACGTATGCGAATGGGCCTACAAGTCGACTAGGTTTCGCCGAGCTTGGGCTCGTTTTCAGAATAATCATATCGAATGCAACCAACGGGAGATAATCTACACCAATAAACATACATAGCAAACATATATTGTATCCTGCTACATAAAGTAACGTGTATAATCTCATAATATCACTAGAATATCGATATATGAAAGAGTTGTACAATTTACCATAACATCTTAAATCAGTTAGAGAGTTTCCGCTGGTCCCGCTAGCTCAGTGGGTAGGCGTGTTGATTGCTTGTCGTTTATTTTACAGTCGGGCGAAGCCGGTTCAATCCTGACAGCATGCAAACTATTGATTTTCTTTACACTTTTTTGTTTATGTTTTCACGAAGTAATATAAACCAAATCATTTAGTATACTATGATGCACTGTTTGTAAATAATTTTTATTTTGTAGTAATTATTTATTCGCCATGACAATATGGTCATTATATAACGATGTTTCTAAATTTTATTTATCCAAACAAATATAATGTAATGGATATCTAATTTATTAATTGTAAATATATTGTACAGTAATATATTGTAATTATATATGAGAAAACAGATTGTGATCTGTCTGGATAAATACAATTTAGAAACATCGTATATAATGACCATATTTTAATTTTTGTGGCGAATAAATAATTACTACAAAAATATTAACAAATATTTACAAACAGTGCATCATAGTATACTAAATGATTTGGTTTATATTACTTCGTGAAAACATAAAAAAAAAGTGTAAAGAAAATCAATAGTTTGCATGCTTTCAGGATTGAACCGGCGTCGCCCGATTGTAAAACAAACGCCAAAGAACCAACGCGTTTACCAACTGAGCTATCAAGGTTGACAGAAATTCGCTGACTGATTTCAGTTGTTATGATAAATTGTACAACTCCTCCTTCATACATCGATATTCTAGTGATATTATGAGATTTTACACGTTGCTTTCTGTAGCTGGATATGATATATGTTTGCTATGTATGTATATTGGTGTACATTATCTCCCATTGGTTGCATTCGATATAATTATTCTGAAAACGAGCCCAGGGGCAGGGCCAAGCTCGGCGAAACCTAGGCTCATTCGCATTCATTGTTTTGAATAAAATTGAATTCATGTGGAACCGTAAGATAACTGCTTGTTCCTCTATGATGACTAGTGTTTGTATTACATCGGATTATTGCATAACAACTCATTCTGACGCTCATTTTGACCCCAACATTATCCATGTAAACATGCTCTGAATGCATAGAAAGGGTCGGCCTGCTGCGAGTGTGAGTCATGTGTGACGTTAAGATATCATGTGATCGCCTAGCTCATTAAATTTTTATTTTCCGCGGGAATCGCTACACAGATGGGTTTAAAATCAAATTTATGCTACAAATGTATTTTTCTGTATTTTTTAAATGTTCTCGAACGTTATATGCAATATTAAACTTTCTGTACACATGGAAAACGGATTTTAGCTAATGCCTTGTTTTTATTTCCTTTAATGTGAAAGAGAACAGCTCCGTGATCGCTCATGCCTGTCGCTGTGTTTACGCTGGATATAAGGGCGGGGTTTGATGTAAGTACAAGGTCAAGGATATTTCCAGAGTCTAGTCGGGTCGGTTCATTTACCATATTTGTTAAACCATATTCACTGACTATTTCAAGTAGTTTGTTGTGTTTTGTTGCTGTATGTTGATTTGTTGTATAGAGGTTTTATGCAACATGACTGTGCCAGGACTGTGACAGGACAGGCAGACAGCTGTTATCTGCCCATGTTCACCAGAAAGAGTCACTGTCTGACTATAATACCCCCAAAAATGGGGAGTATGAGAGGGAAGGTGATTTCAGAGAGAAACAGCCTTGGTTTTCATAATGAAATAAAAAAAACAGTTTTGGGAGTTTCACCCACAATTGGAGAAAATATGGGAAAGTAATTGAATTGTAATTGAACAATTAAGGCAATTACAATGGCCAATTACAATTAAGACACACACACAAAATCAGTAACAATTACCATACTTTCAAATATTACAATTACACCGTAATTTTAATTAATTACACAATTACAAATTATAATTGACCCCCAACCCTGATGTACTTAATGTTCTCGTGATGTTTGCAGAGGCAGGTTTCTCTTTCGTGTACATCTTTGGCCTCTTCACCCAAAATAGCTCCAGCCTTGCAAACGACGAGGCACTGATAACCGTAGCAGGACTCTCGGCAGTGAACGTTTTGTATAGCTCCGATACTGACTTCAACAGATACCTTTTCTGCATTGCTAGTCCGTCTTTGGTCACCATCTCTCGCACACCAGCTGTTGCTCTGCTAACATCATCTCTGCAGAAGAAACTGATGACGTGCTCTCACGTTTCTGCTGTAACGGTCGTAGTGTGTTTCTTCCATTTGTATACGGACTGTTTATGGTTTCGTTTCTTGTTATTTTTGATAACCACCCTCGATAGACCAATACTTTTTATCACCATTGACATTTTCTTATACTTCTTTAAGATGTGCAAAGTCCCAAAAACCTTGTGGAATGCGTGTATACGGGCAATTCCAGGTAACTTTGGACATGACACTGAAAAATAAATCTTCCCATATTGACATTTAATCACTTGTATTGTACATATGTTGGGTGTAATAAAAATGAAAGTTACACACAAATGCTGCTTGGTAATTATGAATAGAAGCATTTGGAATAGTCAGGCTTTTATTTTTAAATTTTATCTTTGAAACTTACCACAAACACAAGGCCCATTTCCATTTTAGCATTACAGTGAACCAAGTTAAGTAATATATATTTTGATCAAGTGGATACTGGCAATTAGTAGTGCACAATTGATATTCATCTATGTGTTAGCCACATTAGTGCATATTGTCAGATGTGTTACTGGTGGTCGTCACATAACGTGAGTGACAAATATGTGAATATTTTAATCTCGTTTTTGAATGCAAGATATGTATTCACAGACAGAAACTATTGTTTCTCCGTCTACTAGCTCAGTTTTATGAGAAAAAAATTCACATCTAGACCTTATATAGAATATATGCAATCTGAGGTTAAAATCTGTAATGTTAGTGACAATGTGTGACGTCCTTAGAATAATTAATTCTGGCTCTGGTGATCTGGTGATTCTGGATATATAGGTAGCTTGAAAGTAGTGACCTATGGTGATCATATTAATTAATCATATGTGATCATCAACATTTTTTATTAAAATATTGATTACATACCTTTCTTCATTTGACAGCTGAAATGGAAATGGGCTTTGAGTTGCATAAAGTTTTAGAAAGGAAACTCTTATTTGTTGCACCCAAAATATGTGTGTACAATATATTAAAAAAAATTAAATTGTCAGTTTGTGTGAAGTTATATTTTTCATTGTCAAGTCCAAAATTATAAGGAATTGACTACAATTATTTACTGGTTGTGTCAAATCTAGCAGCATGAGTATGTTTAAATTAAAAACACAATTTACAAAAAAATTCAAACGGCAGGATTACACATAGATAAAAAACAATTGGACTCTTGATCATTTTGTTTAGATTTCCACAACCAGATATTTCTTAAATAAAAAGTTCTTGCATTCACGCTTAAATTCAGTAATACTATTAGTATTTTTTAAATGATCACATAGAGAATTCCATAATTGCACTCCCTTTACACAAAGAGACATGGTAGAACAGACTCTCTGTTGTTCTAAGTCACGATTATTTCCCGTCTAGTAAACAAACACTGAATATTAGGTGGCAATCAGCTATAGTAAGCTTTGTACATAAATAATAATGTTTTCAGTTCTATGATATCTGGAAATTTTAGAAAATGTAATTGTTGGAAAAGTGAGTTTGTATGATCCAATCGTTTTGCACCAAATATAATGCGGATTACTCTTTTTTGTAATAAGAAAATACAGTTAGTATTTGTTGGGTACGTGTTTCCCTATATCTCTGCACAGTAATTTAAATACGGCAAAAAGAGAACTATATAGAATACGTCTACTATTTCTATCAAGTAGATGACTGCATCTATGCATTATAGCTGTACTTTTTGAAAGCTTTGATTGTATGTATTTCATATGAGCTTTAGTAGATCATCAATAAACACACCCAAACACTTGGTGACCCTTACTCTTTTGATATTAACATTTTGAATTGTTATATTAACTTCTTTGTTGAGCATACGATTTCCAAATAACATAATTGGTTTTAGATACGTTCAGAATTAATTAATTTACTGCAAACCATGTATACATTTGGTCCAGTACATTACATACTGTTTCGTTTAGTTTATTGATGTTACTATTTGCATAAAAAATATTAGTATTGTCTGCAAAGACGATGTATTTTTACTAGATTAGATGTTACACAATGGATACAAATTGTTTTGTTTTCTAGATAACTATTTAACCAGTTAAATGCCACACCATGGATACCAAGAAATTCCCTTTTTTTGCAAAACAGTTGGTGATTGACAATGTCAAATGCATTTTTTAAATCAATAAAAACTTCAATAGCATATTTTTTAGCATCCAATGATTGGGTTATTCCATCAACAAGATCTAATAGTGCATGACATGTTTATATATTTTGTTGAAATTCATGGTAGCATGGGTTTATTAATTTGTGTTTGGTAATAAAGCTATCTAAACGAGAACTGAAAAATGTTTCTAATATTTTTTGAGAATTGTGGTAATAGTGAAATAGGCCTATAATTAGTGCACATATACTTATCCCAGCCTTAAACAGTGGGGTAACCTTTGCTATTTTAATTTTCTCCGGGAATACTCCAGTGGTGAAAGATAGATTACAAGTATAAGTGATATGTTTTGCAATGGAGTTAATAACTTCTTTGACCAAATGCATACTTATGTCTTCGCAGTCTGTGGATGTTTTACTTTCCCAATTGTTCACAGCTCGGATAACTTTTTCTTCATTAACTGGATTTAGAAATAAATTTTGATTATTTCTGTTTTCTAGATTGATCAATAATATTTTCAGGTATGATGTGTTGAAAGACCCAAACAAGTAAAAATGTAACATGAGTGACGGGGGAATTACCCAAACCCTTATTCGACTTTTGCTCTTTGCATCTTTTGCACAGTTGGGCTTTCAATGAGAAGTGCAAAGTTAACTGCTTTCTGACATGCATTCGCCCTTTCCTCATGGTTTCTGCTATTTTTCTTCTAGGGGACAGAACGTCCCTACCATCACTGGTGTCCGGATTGTTTGTTTTCAGCGTTCTAGTCGTTTTCGGTACTTAAGCATCTTTTTTCTGTAGTTTTCAGCTTAGCCGATAGTGCCACTATTTTTTCATTTGGTTCTGAATGATCTCTTCTCTTGGTCTTTCTGCCATGAGCTTGCTGTCATGATCCTCTTCCAGGTTCTCCGCTACCACGCAGTACTTGTTCGATGTCTTCTTTCTGAATTATTCCCATGAGATTTGGCGGCGCTGTTGGAGGCGTATTGTTGAGTGCATTGTCATCAGTTGCCTTGATTTGTGCCGTGATCGCACTCCTCTCTGCTCTCTTTTTGTTGTCGTTTCTCCAATACTTCCTCTTAGCCCGCTTTTCTCTTTCAATCATGTCGGCTATCAATTTTACTCTCTTTTCGCCTGTGCCGTCCCTCTCTCTCTCTTTTCGTTTGAACTTGTCGCACTTGGCAGGATCATTTTTATGTTGTCTCGATAAGCCTTCTGCTGTTCAGCAGTTCGTCGTTTTCTGGGACGTCCCATGGCAGACGTAAACAAATAAGAAGGCCGAGCTATTGATGTGAAGTAAAAATAAAATTACAAGCTCAATAAAATGTATGTACACGTTTAAGGTTAGTAACTAAATACATACATGGCGTGTGTGTGTGTGAGTGCGCGCGTGCAAGCATGCATATTGCCTATAATAGTAAAATTCCACGATCTTCAGACAATCAGTCTTAAATCCAACTGATCATGCCTAGTTTACTACTCCGTTTAACTCACAACAACTCCGTTCACACAGTGCATAAACGGAGTCGTGTAAAACAGAATTGTGAAATCTAACATTTAGCCCCTTAAAGCATATTGTGCGCACAATTCATTTGGATAAAAGCTATCTAAACATGTCTTGTAGTATCGATACACCCATTAAATATGTAATTTACACATGAGTCACCCTAAAGTACGTATGCTACAAAACAGAGTTGTATTCCATTTTTATACTCCTGGAATATAGTGCATTATTTTTGAGGCGAGCGATCACTCTCGCTCCCTACCGCTCGCACTAACTGCCATTATCGCTCACGTCACCAGACCTTTGTTTGAAAGAAAGTCTCTTCTTATCACGTAAATTAGCTGTCGTTTCACAATCAGTGATCATTAATCAGCTGCACCTTTCTTCACCTGGTAACGGTGAAATCAAAACGGTGCCGACAGCTAGAGTCCGTCCCATAAAAACAACAAAACTTAATCATCAGCATCGTTACAACGTTAATTGAAGCATAGTGCTAGTCACTGTACATGGTAACTGATCAACATTCATAGCCAAGCCTAAAGGGTTCAAACTGGCAATTTCCCATGGGATAGTAAAAGGGGACCAATCAGCATCCACACGCCCTCCTGCAGCGCCAACTGAACCCCAGCAGCGGGCCTTTCTTGTCTCAGCGCTCGACAGAGACACACGGAGACCCACCCACCAGCCCCATGCATCCGTAGAACTGATAGGTCGGCAGGTATTTCTTGGAGAGTGCTTGACACCCAGAGGGATGCAGGCCCCAGGGTTGTCTGGTCATGTGGCCACCGTCATGTGATTATGATCGAGTAGCTGGCCCAGGACCATGTCCGGTCACGTGAACATATCCGGGCCTCGCAGCCAATCCTCTCGGTGTCACAGCTTGCCCCAGAGAAATCCAGCCGGGCTGTCCCATTTGCCAAAGTTTTATAATAAAATAATGCTTATACCTTAACGAATGTGTTCGTGTTGTTCTGTCATCAACTTGTTTTACTTCTAACTGGTGGCACCGTCACCACAGCGAAGAACGGAGTCGTGTTGATGATGTAAAATTTTGAGACAGACGTGTTTGGTGCTCTAGGTAATTATTTAACAAAACAATCACAATAAAATGGTACCTGTTGAAATATATATTTGTTGCAAAATAGTATTAGTAATATATGTACTCCTTATCAGAGTTAAGAAAAAGCATAAATTAATGTTGACGGAACCCAGTGCAACAAGCGATTTTTGCTAATTTTTACGGAAGTGAGCACTCATAATGGAAATAAAGTATTTCACTATGTACATAATCTGATATGGCATGCATAGATATGTTATTTGTGTACTCGTAGGAAAAAACATGTATTTTACATACAAAATTTCCTGAGATATAGGCCGACGACTGAAAATGTATTATTTAGAAACCCAATAAGCAGATTTATTTTGATGGTGTCATCATGCCCTTAGCACATTCTAGATAGATTAGCTGCCCAGTAATTTTAAAACCTAATTCACACAGTTTTACAGTCCAGCATTGATTGGCATATTTTGTGAGTACATAGTTCTTGAACTTGATGATATTCTGTCCCAGAATTAGAGTCATCAGTTCTCGCACACAGCCAGTCACAAAAAACTAATATCACCAGTAGTTCCCACAGTGGGAGTCCAATTAAGATTGTAGAACAAAGGGATGTCAGGAACCAATCTGTATCCTGGACTCAATGCCTGGAGTCAGGCAGGGTTTAGATGGGCACCCAGCTGGGATCAGATGCTTAGCATTAGCAAGTGTTTGTGTTTTTCTGCAGTACAAACAACTATTGTAGCAGCACAAACTTGTTGACCTACAACAGAGGGACTTTAAATAACTAGTTCTATACATTGATACTTTTTGTTTCATTGCGCCATTACCCACGAGGCCGTGGGTGTAGCATGCCCTGCCTACGTTTCCCACCCACCCACCCTGCTATTGTGGGGGTGTATCTTGAGGAAAAAATTGTGTTTAGTATTAGATAGTAGCTTAGTAGTAGGGAGACATTTAATCTGCCATTAAGGTAATGCTTAGGTGATGTTCTTGGATTAAATGTTCTATGAGTTCACCCATACCATGTCTTGTGTTGTAATTACATGTATATGTCTTCATTCAACGTATATGTCCTCATTCAATGTATATGTCCTCATTCAACGTATATGTCCTCATTTAATGTATATGTCCTCATTCAACGTATATGTCCTCATTCAACGTATATGTCCTCATTCAATGTATATGTCATCATTCAACGTATATGTCCTCATTCAATGTATATGTCATCATTCAACGTATATGTCCTCATTCAATGTATATGTCATCATTCAACGTATATGTCCTCATTCAATGTATATGTCATCATTCAATGTATATGTCATCATTCAACGTATATGTCTCATTCAATGTATATGTCATTCAATGTATATGTCAATTCGTATATGTCAATGTATATGTCATCATTCAATGTATATGTCATCATTCAATGTATATGTCATCATTCAATGTATATGTCATCATTCAATGTATATGTCATCATTCAATGTATATGTCATCATTCAATGTATATGTCCTCATTCAACGTATATGTCCTCATTCAATGTATATGTCATCATCCAATGTATATGTCATCATTCAGTGTATATGTCATCATTCAATGTATATGTCATCATTCAATGTATATGTCATCATTCAATGTATATGTCATCATTCAATGTATATGTCCTCATTCAATGTATATGTCATCATTCAATGTATATGTCCTCATTCAATGTATATGTCATCATTCAACGTATATGTCCTCATTCAATGTATATGTCCTCATTCATTGTATATGTCCTCATTCATTGTATATGTCCTCATTCAACGTATATGTCCTCATTCAATGTATATGTCCTCATTCAACGTATATGTCCTCATTCAATGTATATGTCCTCATTCAACGTATATGTCCTCATTCAATGTATATGTCATCATTCAACGTATATGTCCTCATTCAACGTATATGTCATCATTCAATGTATATGTCATCATTCAATGTATATGTCATCATTCAATGTATATGTCATCATTCAATGTATATGTCATCATTCAATGTATATGTCCTCATTCAACGTATATGTCCTCATTCAATGTATATGTCATCATTCAATGTATATGTCATCATTCAATGTATATGTCATCATTCAATGTATATGTCATCATTCAATGTATATGTCATCATTCAATGTATATGTCATCATTCAATGTATATGTCCTCATTCAATGTATATGTCATCATTCATTGTATATGTCCTCATTCAATGTATATGTCCTCATTCAATGTATATGTCATCATTCAATGTATATGTCATCATTCAATGTATATGTCATCATTCAATGTATATGTCATCATTCAATGTATATGTCCTATGTACACTGGCAGTTTTATGCTTCTCAGCCGGTAGTGTATAATGTTTCATTTGCTAAAATCTTAGTTTGTATATTGTTGAAAATATCTCTCTCAATAACTGAATTAATTGATAATGTGTGGGTGTGTATGTGTGTGGGTGGGTGTATTTGTGTGTGTATGTGTGTGTGTGTGTGTGTGTGTGTGTGTGTGTGTGTGTGTGTGTGTGTGTGTGTGTGTGTGTGTGTGTGTGTGTGTGTGTGTGTGTGTGTGTGTGCTTGCTTGTGGGTATGATTCATACATGCAAACAGATTATGATAGTTTGATAGTACTTTTTATATTCACTCTTTTATTTCATACATGTGATATCTAAATAGAACTACTGTTTTCTTCCAGATTTCCATCATTCCAGTTCCTAGGATTTGGCCAGGTAATGCATGATTACTATTTAATAATCAGTCAATATGATACCAGAGGAGTTCATACTTCCAAAGTAATTTGTATATAGTAGCTATGGCTGAAGCAGGCCACATAGGATATGGTCATTTGCCCAGCGGTCATTTGCCCAGCGGTCATTTGCTCAGTGGTCATTTGCCCAGGATCCAAGTGTGAAAAGTGTAATTCGGCCAGTTATGAAAAATATTAATTAATTAATTGAAAGTTACAAGCTATCTGTCAATTGTTATTTCCAACTTTAACATGAAAACAAACAACACAATTTTATATCACACAAATTTACAGAAATGTGGTTCATTTTGCTAAATATATATATACAGTATAATTATATTTAGGCCTTCCAGGACCCAGTACTCAAACTTTGCAGCTCTAGACATAGCTGAAAGGTGTAAAACAGTACTACCTAGGTAGTTATTGTTACTGTAATTGGTCAAGTGAAAAAAAAGGTAAGTTCTTATATAGCGCAGTATCCAGTCCTCAGGACTGCTCAAAGCGCTTTACACTTTACTCCATGGCAGACCTGTTCAGTCGAACACCATCTCGACTTCTCTGGGAAGAATTCAGCCATGCTGCAATTAATGCACGGAGTCTATTCGTACACAAATATCCACAACTGTCTATAGCCAGGTACTCATTCATACAGCTGAGTGAACTGGAGCAATGTAGAGTAAACTAACTTGCCCAAGGTTCTATGCTGGCAATTATCTGAATATTATGTCACTATATCAACTGTGACTTGTTTGTTTGTTTCAAGTTTAAACTTAGTTACCAGATAAACAAATGACAGGTTTGCAACTTTCATTTAATTTAAATTGATATTTTTCAAATGACCCTTTTCAAACTAGGGAGGTAGACAAATGACACTGAGCAAATGACCACTGGACAAATGAAGGACATCAGGCCACCTACAAACAAACACCCATCAATCAGATTTGACCTACCAGTTACATATTTGAACGATGGTGATTAACAATTTAACACAGTCATAGGTGTTGTATTTCCCTTGACTCGTGTCTCCTCTTACTGATATTAAACCTTACTATGACCAGGATATGTATTACTATTACTGCAGCATTACTATCACTGAATGTCAAGTAACTATTCTTCGATGGGTCTGTAAAAATATTAAAGGAATATAACCTTCGTGTGTCAATACACAGCCTTTTACTTATTCAATTCCTCCACCATAAATACATGCAATTAGGACTAATATTACAATATATTTATTCAGGACAGCCCAACCTAATTAGTGTGATACTACCTTTGGCATGTAACAAGTGTGTAGACAGATCCGGTTGTTTGTGGCAGTTGTCGGCATGCATTCGGACAATAAATCATCAGTATATGTGATGAACTTGCTGTGAATTCAACACCAGGATACAGCTCCCTTTTGTGTGTGTTAGGGATGTGTTGAAACCTATGCCTCTCCTGCATTGTTTCATTTAACATGTATTTGCTGAAACTGTTTATATAACATTATCCGCCCACTGATGTTTTCCAGCTGTTTGACTATGGCTCAGCAATTGTCTGTGCATAGTTTACAACTCCCTTACTGTACTGTGGTACACTGGGTAACATGCTAGCAGTTGGAATCATGTGTAAGCACAGTTTTTAGTCCTTTGGCCAAAGGTCCCAGGGACTATTGCCATCACTCTGCGTTCGCCGTCCGCTGTTAGCTGCCATATCTCAGAAACCGTTCAGCAACTTTTTCTCAAAATTTGCGTAGACGTATCTTATTTTGATTGAATCATTCTAAGGGCACCCTACGGCATCCAAGGACTCCAAAACTGGTAAAAATGTCACATTTAGCCTATTTTTTCAAAAACTGTTCAGCAACTTTTTCTCTAATTTTGCATATACATTTCATGTGGTAGTGTCACTGTACACAAGAAGTATTTGATTGAATCATTCTAAGGGCACCTAATGACCCCCAAAAAAAGGACTCCAAAACTGGTAAATTTTCACATTTTGCCTATTTTTTCAAAAACTAGTAACTTTTTCTCTAATTTTGCATAGACATTTCATGTGGTAGTGCCACTGTACACAATAAATCTGTATTTGATTGAATCATTCTAAGGGCACCAAAGGTCCCCTAAAATGCTAAATTTGCTAACTAAATGATCTACTGCAGCTGCAGATCTATCATGCTTCCAGTCCTTTTGTTCAACTAATCCCTTTTCCCACAACATCTGTCACACCTCACTGTGGCTGGCTGGTGGAAAGTGTGACTAATCTGTAATTGGTCTCTGGCAGAGGCTTGAGTCAATAGACAGTGCCCACTAGACCCCTGGACAGTTGTGCCTACATTCTAAGGGGTCATTCTGAAACAACCAAATGTCAACCATTAGAAGTGTTGACATAGTACCGCTATACACAAGAAATCTGTATTTGATTGAATTATTCTAGTGTCTTCAGCATATAGTAGAACATACATTTGCAAGAAAATGTCTACATCATCATGACTAAGGTTGTTGTAAATTTCACCAGCTGCCATGTCAAGTCCCTTATAATTATGACTAACGATGTTCAAAATCATTCAGGTAAATAGCAAATAACAAAGGAGACAAGTTTTCTCCTTGTGGTAACTCTACATCACATGAGAAGAAGGCTGACACAGCCCCCCAACATGCAAAATGTTTACACTATCTAGTGATATGGTTTTGAGAAGGGCCCTTGAGACTATCCCCTAACAGTAGATTTTGTGTATTATACCAGAAACAGAACACTATTCCCCTTCCCAAAACATTTGTCACATGCGGAGTCTGTGTCTTGTATGAATATATATTTTTATGCAGTTGTTTTATATAAGCAGAAAGATAATTGAAATTAGTTATTCTTAGGCCACAGAAAAGTAATTCCCGGTTTCTCATCGATGCATGTATTTAAAAATATGTGCCACAACATTTTATTTTCTAATATAATTATTCCTCTAAATGCAAGACGTGGTGCAATAAGTGAACAGTAAACATGTAAACATTTTACTTCCATCATAACCCTTAATGATCTGTAACTATGATTCACCAAAAAAACATTTGATTGATAATTACCTACAAGGTTGTTTGATTTATGCCGGGCAGAAACTGTTTCTGCCCGGCAGAAATGGCAACAATAGGAAATACATGCCATTGATAGGCAAACGTGTTCTTTTTATAGAAAACGTCAGTTTCTTTCTGTATCTGTCTATAATAAACAATAAACATCACATGAATGATAAAAGGAAGATCACTGCCACTTAACTTGTGGATTATTATTATTATCCGCAAGAAGGACATAGATATGCTAGAAAGAGTACAGAGGAGAGCGACTAAAATGATACCAAAACTGAGGGATCTTATTTATGAAAAATGCCCAAAAGAATGTAGTTTAACAACACTAGAGACCAGGAGATTGAGAGGAGATCAGATAGAAGTGTTTAAAATATTTAATGGTTATGAAAATATTGATAGAAATATGTTTTTTTCAGTTAAGAAAGATAGAAAGACTAGAGGACATGAAGTTACATTAGTAAAGGAGCAGTGTAGATTAGACTTAAAAAATTCTCATTTTCACAAAGGACTGAATGAATGGAACAGATTATCTGATGATTGTGTGGGTGCTAGTAATGTGAATATGTTTAAAAATAAAATCGACACATGCCTCAGAAGGGCTGGATATATGTAGATAAAAGGGTTGGACTCTTGATAAGCCAAAGGGCTTCCTTGTCCACCTGCCATCTAGAGTTAATTCTCTGGATGGCAATCTTGTTAAATCTTGTTATAAAACTGCTCTGCTACTGCTTGGTGGACAGTTAATGAGTGGCTCAAGTTCAAATACATCAGGACGTTTTTCACACCTGCATGGTAGTTTAGGCTCAGTAGTGTGCAGCCACTAAACCTATAGGCTTGTGTGAAAAGGATAGTTGGCAGAAGAACTAACTTCAAAGCACCATTGCATCCATTTAGCCAGGCAGCAGTCACACTGTCAGAGTGTCTGCTGCTATGTTTGTATATATATGCTTAATGATCCCAATACACCAATCTGTTGGCACAATGTCAGATAATAGAACTAGGTTAAACATCTTAACAATAACTATAATTAGTTCTGTGGGGCTATTTTTAAGTATTCATTTATAACATTATCAATACCACATGCCTTTTTGTTTTTGAGTTTTTTTATTTGTATTAGTATGTAATCTTGTGTGAATGGTCTGTTTATATGTAATGGCCCCCAAAAAGGATCCCAAAATTGGAAAATTTTCACATTTTGCCTTTTATTCAAAAATCGTTCAGTAACTTTTTCTCTAATTTTTCATATATATTTCATGTGGTAGTGCCACTATACACAATACATCTGTATTTGATTGAATCATTCTAAGGGCACCAAAGGTCCCCTAAAATGCTAAATTTGCTAACTAAAACTTGTTGTGTATTACACCCAGCTGTGGAGATAAGATTCTCTGCCTGCTTTTGTTTGATGGAAACTGTGACTAATCTGTAATTGGTCACTGGCAGAAGCTTATGTCAACAGACAGCATTAAGCCACTAACTCTGTTAAACTGGACAGTTGCCTGTAGGTTTTAAACTGTGTCAAACAGTGAGTCAACCTTTTGCTCTCAAATAATCTGTCCTCTTAGTTTTAAACATAAAGACATAATTTGGCATAACGTGATAAGTTTTTGTAGCAACACATTTGTACTTCCAGTGTATCATTGCAACATAACATGCATACTGTGTGCCACATTTGAATGTCATGCATGTCATATTTCCATGCAATCCATTTGCATATATAATGTAAAACTTAAACAGCCGTTTTCTTCATTTTCACTTTTTGATCTCTACCATGTTCAATGCTCCATAACTTCGCCAATTTTTGTAGCAGTCATAATTTTTGAAACCGTGTAAAGCACCCTACCAAACCTTTACAAGGATGTAAGAAAACAATGTTACAATTTTTCTGACTTATCACTCATTTGGTCAGCCGGGGTCACATATAGACGTATTAGTCCAAAGAACTTCAGGGCCACTTGGCCCATTTTTGTATGTTTGCAGCAATAGATATAATAGAAAAATAATAGACTATTACCTAATACCAAATACTTTTATGATCCATTAGTTTATTTTTTTAGTCTGCTACTTTTGGAAACAATCTCATCTATCACTGTTATCTAGACTATTACCTATTTTAATTGCAAATTACAGTACTATTAGTATTACACCAAGCATGAGTCCTGGACTATGGTCTTTTTGCAAAAACAGTTATGATTAGATATCATATTCTTCATAAAACAACTGTGACCCAAGCATGATAGAATAGAAAGTACGGTTTTATTTACACAAAATTCATAGTAATGGATGACGACAGTTTTGTTAGACGTTTGAGTTGCACTACATCAGAAGGCAGATACAAACATGATTATATATCAACTATATTATGTAAACTATAAACTTACAAGTTTAAATGATGATGATCACTGCACATTGTGATCAGTGTGGATGATAGCTAATACCATCCTACCATATCAGATTCCAAATTAATTAACTAATTCATTCCTCGTGATCACTGATATCATCAATCTTGTGCAAAATCAGGTTTTAAAGAAATTCTGTAGTTTAGCAAACTGATATTATATATAGGCATTGGAACATATACAGGCATTGGAACCAAGAGGGGGGTAGCCCCCCTAATGTTTAGAGTGGGTGGCTAAGGCCCCCCCAATAATTAGTGAATTTGTTTGATGTTTTGGAGGCTCTCAAAAAGTGCTACAACACCCCTTGAACTGCAAAAGATGTCAAACACTACCCATCTCACCCCCCCATCTTCGGATGTTATGTCCAACAGCAGTGAAGTGGTGACACTCCAGCTCTCTCTCTCCCCTCAACATTCACCACGTTCCAATGTCTGTTCATGTATGACTGTAGTAATGACAATATATTATCTAACCTTGTTTTTCCCTTTTTTTCAGATGATTTCCACAGTTACGATATTGTATGTTGCCAAGATGTTAGGTTTTATTTCCTTTCCACCGTTAGACTGCAGTTTACCAAGAAAGGTAGGTTTTGTAAATGTCAACATTTGACTTGAGAGTAAAATAACAAATATATAGTGTATTTTCTGTTGCACAATTATGAACATGTTTTATGTTACTAACTTTGGACGATGACATAATGTTGGTATTTATATGCCATACAAGGTGTAACTTATTAAAGTTATGCAAAGTGAGCATAATTTGTTAAAATTGCTTGTTTTGTTAATTTTGTTATTAAACATCCAAATCATGTGGCAAATTTTGGCAAAGTGAAAAATACCTTTATGAAAATGAAGTTTATTAACAGTGGTTAATTAAAATGTAGTTATAACTATTGCATATTGACGTATTTGGAAATTATTTAACTTAAACTATGGTTGATTTGTTTTCTTCTAGATAATGCCCCTGCCACTCATCTTTATGGGCAATCTCATATTTGGCCTGGGAGGCACAAAGAAACTGAAGTAAGTTGTGTCATTGATACTTCATGGCATTGTGTTGTTGCATAGACTAGTAAATATCTCCAGTTATTTACCCATTCCTTTTCCATGTGTCACATACTTTATACAAACTATTATATGCTACAAGAATGTATTTGAAAATAGGAAACAAACATTTTAGTACAGCTCATGATTATTTTTAGAAGCTTAGAACATTTATCATAAGTTTAGAACATTTATCATAAGACATACGTACACAAGCTGTCAGCGGTGGGCAAACTTACAAACTGCGTACACGTCACGTGTGTGCAACTCTAAAATAGGCAACGCGTAGCAAAGACAGAATCAGCACATCTACCTAAACATCTAGCATTCGGTCGACAGAAGACTGTACTCAACGAGCCACTCACAACAGACAGCTACTGACAGCAATGCTTGCGACTTTATAACTGCGGAGTCCGAACGAACACCAGATCGACACATTGAGAAGTACTAAACTGACAATCATCATGCTAGCCAGAAGACATAATTGGACGTTGCAGGATAACCTTTGTCTGTGTTGAATCGGCGATCAAATAATCCAAACCCATATGCTTTGCCAGCGATGTTACACCTACTGAGGCAATGCCAACTGCGATGCGTGCACCGAGGGAGCTATTCTCGAAGATGTCAAGTCAGATATCGGAGCATGCTTCATTGTTTTGACCCTTCCTTGTGTCTACAGATGGCTATGTGATTGTGAATATCACGTTATTTCAACCCTTTGTCTGCAGTGTTAGGGAGGTTTACGTAATTATGACAACATGCCCAACTTCACGAATAAAATAAAAGTCGCTCAAATTATAAATGTGGTGCCACCTTCCGGAAAAAAGTACTGTGAACTGTTATTTAGACAGTATCAGCAAGGTGGTGCCAGCAGCAGTATTATTACCGTATTTTGCATTTTTGAAGTGCACGTTCATTACCAAAAATAATTTTTCGTGGGTGGTTTTACTTCTGTAAAAGAGGGATGCACGTCTATTAGGCAGTGCATGTCTAGGGGATAATATGATAATATGGGTTCACAAATATTCACGTTTTCACCACAAATAATCACAATGTTGGATTTTCTCAATGGACAAAATGTAAAACTTAAAAAGACCACAATATATCAGCTCACATGTTGTAGCCTTTAATCAGAAAAAATAAAAACAATTTTTTGCATTCTATTCTGTTTCAGTTTACCCATGTTCACCGTCATTCGAAGATTCTCGATATTATTTACGATGATTGCTGAGTTTTGGGTGTTGGGGTAAGTTGTTTCGTCCAAGCTTTTCCCCAGATGGGTTTCTACTCCTTCAGCCAAAGGATGGCCAGACTATAGAGCATACAGATTTTTTTGTGATTTTAAATCAACACTGTAATATTGTTTCCCATAGGTAGCAACTGTACACTAGTGTTCCCAGTCACATACAGTATGTGCTGATAACCTTACCAAAGGCAATGCATGCTATAGTTTTGTGTTTAGCAGATAAGAACAGTGCTTCTCTACTATAATGAAATTATGACATCATTTTTGAGGTTCCAGTGTGTTTTTACTGGAAGCAGCACAGGGAGATAGCTATATTGAGAATTTGTTTAATACAAGTCTTCACATAATTGGGTGTTTAGACCATGATGGTGGTGGAACAAATGTAGATGGAGACATGGAATAGACGGTGTGAAGACAGACAATAAACACTTATTTGTGTTGACCTGTCAATGTGATAATTTTAATGACCAGAAAATTAGTGTTTCATTCAGAAAACATTCATTGCAATGAAACAAAAAGGATTTTGTAAGTATTTAACTATGAAATGTACTTTGATTTCACATGTTCCGGCAATCACTAACAAAATTTCACTGTCGTTCCGCAACATTCCAGCGCGTAGAAATATACCTTAATCTATATATATAGACCTGCCTACCATTCCGGATTGTCCGGAATCATTCCGGAAAGTCATCTCAAATTACGGTATTACGGCGAGGGATGAAAATATTACAGACTGTCACCATGTTCGCCACTCACTTCCGTGTTCCTCCAATTTAGCTTCCTCTATATTCAACAGGTGGCAGCATATGTATGCAGCATGTTGTGACATGGTTTTTCATTCGCTGAGTCTGATCGTAATCTAACCAATAGGAAACAGCGTAATGAAAAATTCGCATTTCCGCGATCAAACAAAACGAAGTCACGCGGCACGAAATGATGGCTGACAGCGAAACGACGCCACCGCCAACCAAAAAGAAACGTGTAATGCAAAAATTTAGTGAGTGTTGTATTTGTAGTATTAGGCCAACTGACTGTACTAAGACTAAGTTAGTGTATTTATTGAGTTTAGTCTATCATTTACAGCCTATCATAGAGTCTAGGCGATGTCGATGACTAGCGTAACGTAATGGTTTTGCCGTCCCTACCCCCCCCCCCCGGTGACAATATCTGACACGGTTCTGAACAATTACTGACAGGAAGCCTATATTCCTGAAAATGAGGGTAAATGGGAAGATGGATTACTACTGACAGGAAGTTTTTAGGGTAGGCAGGTCTGTATATATTATGCCTTCATATTGCCAGACAGGGTACACTGTATTATATGGATATTTAAGTATGTATGAAGTATCAGTCTGATGCAAAGCACACATTGAAGAGGGATAGAGGGATTGTTACATCGGTTCCGTGTTGTTCCGCCTCGTTGCGGGGTTTACAGAGCCCCAACATTTTGGAACGTCAACAGTAACATGAACACAAGTCATGTTCGATGTTATCTAGGCAAAGTCAAGACATCATTAATTGTGTTGTTTGTATCAAAGATGTCATGTTCGGTACAAATTAATGCTGTGAGATCATAGTGTTATCTGTGATTAAGAATCATTGTGTCACAAGATTTGTCATAGCATGCATCAATAACAAAGAAAATCTATTCCAGTTTCCAAGACAAAACAAAGTAACATCGACTATCGTTGTGTGCACTGACAATTCAGTATTCCTTTCGTATTGTCATTTGTTCTGTTTAAATGCATCAGTGAAAGTTTGTGTTGAACTGGCATCTGCAATTGTTATAAACCTTGTTGCTTTGTCATTATTCAGTGGAGTAGACAACATATTGTATTGCCATGGAATTGCTCGACGCACAAACGTGGGACATTAGATTATACCGTTTCGACAGTAAGGTTAATGGAAATCATTATGAGTATACTGCGGCATGAATAATACTTTGAGCAAGTTTGTGACAGTTTGCCTACTGGCCCATATATATATAGTCTAGGTTGTCATAACATTAATTTCAATTTTTTTGTTTTGTAATTGTTTACTGTTAGTGCATTGACACATTGCATTTACAGTAGTCTAAATATAATTTTACTTGAATACAATTGGTGGAAATAAAATACTAATGTTAGTTCATTATATCAATTACATTATCGTAGAATTGTAATAATGTTTACTTGCCAGTAATATATTAATCATAATTGATTACACTCATATTCTAAGTTATCGTACATTTCAATAGTAATCATAACAAATCTTGTGGTCTTGATCCTTTTCAAACATTTTTACTGTAGAGTTGCATTGATCAACTGGTTTACCCTACTACAAATATTATAAATATGTCAATGCAGGATAGTGTTGTTCCACACGAATTCAAGCAAGCTCTTCTCAGTCCTCTTATTAAAAAACAAAGTCTGCAAAAATTACCTTACAAATTACCGTCCTATCTCTAATCTAAGTTTTCTGTAGAAAGTATTGGAGAAGGTTGTTGCAAATCGACTCCATGAACACATTTATTCACAGCATTTATAAAATGATCTACAATCTGCATATAAACGATTTCATTCAACTGAGACGGCTCTTCTTAAAATACACAGTGACATTGTATGCAATATGGATAATAGCAAATTGACTGCTCTCACCTTACTAGAGCTATCAGCTGCTTTTGATACACTAGATGACTAGATATGGTATAGTTCATATTTTTCAGACCGATACCAAAGCATTAACATATCTGGCTCACTGTCTTGTCCAGAACATCTTCCATTTGGTGTCCCACAAGGTTCTGTCCTTGGCTCTGTTCTGTTTAGCTTATACACTACATCCCTTAGTCAAGTCATAACTAATCATAATATAAATCATCACTTGTATGCTGACGACACACAGGTGTATAGATCACTTTCACCAGCTGATACACAGACATCTCTATCAACTTTAAATGACTGTCTCAATGACATCTTGCTGTGGATGGAAGCAAGTAAATTGAAGCTAAATCCAAGTAAAACTGATCTAATTATTATTGGCACAAGGTTGTTAACTACTTTCCAGTTAAATTGCTTGGTAATGATACATCACCATCAGATACTGTTTGTAATCTAAGAGTTATCTTTGTCAGTGATTTCAGCTTTAACCAGAACATTTCTCCTCAAGTACCGTATGTAAATCCTGTTTCTACCATATCCGTGATTTCTGCTGAATTCGATGTCATTTGTCTTTATCTACTACTAAAACAACTTCGGTATCTCTAATTAGCAGTCGCCTTGACTACTGCAACTCACTCCTAAACGATATTGCTAAAAAGAACTTAGCTAAACTCCAACGTGTACAGAATTGTTTAGCACGTGTAGTACTAAAAGCACCTCGTTTCTCACCATCTCTGCCCCTACTTAGACAGTTGCATTGGCTTCCAGTTACATATCGAATACAATTCAAATTAGCCACTATCACATATCGTACCCTTTCTATGCAACACCCATCCTATTTGTTTAGTCTCCTTCTTTTTTTCAATATCCCCAGGAATCTCAGATCATCTCTTTCACAACGACTTTTTGTTCTGAAAACCAAGCTTAATATCAGCAAACATGCTTTTTTCTGTAGCTGAACCAAAAATCTGGAATCAACTCCCTATCGCTTTAAAATCATCTGAGACTATAGATACCTTTCATTAAAAAACTGACGACTTATTTTTTTGAAATTATATTCCCACCATAACCTCACCCTTGCTCTAGTGACGACTCTTGCTTGTCCATGTTAACAATTTTGCCCAATGATTCTTGAATGTTGCGCCTCTGAGCTCAGATTCCTGGGGATTTAGGCGTATAGAAATTTGTCATTGTTTTTATTAGTATTATTACAACTGATTACATTTGTGGTGTAATAACCACACCCTTGGTATCAGCTTTTATATAAACTATAACTTCTGAATTCAAGTTCTGATTCCAGCATATATGTAAAGTTAAAAACAGTATCCAGCCAGTGTTTTTTAAGCACAACTTGATAATAAATATCAAATTTAATAATAATCTGTAAATCAAATTCAGAAATAAATAAATATCAAATTTAACTATCCAGTGAATGGAAGGACATAAGTCACAAACAGCCTTGGGTAATAGTAATATGTAATAGTAATGATTACAAATATTGAAGTAATAGTAACAGTAATAGGTTGAATAAAAACACAATGTAATAGTAATAGGAAGCAATGTAATAGTAATTTACCTATTAGTTTTATATTACTATTGGACATTTCAAAGTTCAATTTGAGTTGCGCTTGTTTGCAGTCTGGTTATTTAATTATTTACAAGGAAAAGAATATTCCACTAGTTTCACCAGGTTTTATGACTGCTCCTCTGTGAATCATGGGGGCCCTCAGTCAGTTTCACCCTGGAGGTTATGAGAGTTTACATAGCACTAGCAGACATTGGGACAGTGTGACAGCTGCATGGCTAAAGGGATTCAATAGTTCTTTGAACTTGGTTCTCATGCCAACTATCATTTTCACACAAGCCTGTATGTGTTTAGTGGTTGTTTGCACATTACTAGGCGTAAACAACAGGGGTGTGAAAAAACATCCTGATGTATTTGTACTAGTGCCAATAATCGACTGTCTACCAAGCAGCAGTAGTGTCCCACAAGGTTCTGTCCTTGGCTCTGTTCTGTTTAGCTTATACACTACATCCCTTAGTCAAGTCATAACTAATCATAATATAAATCATCACTTGTGTGCTGATGACACACAGGTGTATAGATCACTTTCACCAGCTGATACACAGACATCTCTATCAACTTTAAATGACTGTCTCAATGACATCTTGCTGTGGATGGAAGCAAGTAAATTGAAGCTAAATCCAAGTAAAACTGATCTAATTATTATTGGCACAAGGTTGTTAACTACTTTCCAGTTAAAATGCTTGGTAATGATACATCACCATCAGATACTGTTTGTAATCTAGGAGTTATCTTTGTCAGTGATTTCAGCTTTAACCAGAACATTTCTCCTCAAGTACCGTATGTAAATCCTGTTTCTACCATATCCGTGATTTCTGCTGAATTTGATGTCATTTGTCTTTATCTACTACTAAAACAACTTCGGTATCTCTAATTAGCAGTCGCCTTGTCTACTGCAACTCACTCCTAAACGATATTGCTAAAAAGAACTTAGCTAAACTCCAACGTGTACAGAATTGTTTAGCACGTGTACTACTAAAAGCACCTCGTTTCTCACCATCTCTGCCCCTACTTAGACAGTTGCATTGGCTTCCAGTTACATATCGAATACAATTCAAATTAGCCACTATCACATATCGTACCCTTTCTATGCAACATCCATCCTATTTGTTTAGTCTCCTTCTTTTTTTCAATATCCCCAGGAATCTCAGATCATCTCTTTCACAACGACTTTTTATTCTGAAAACCAAGCTTAATATCAGCAAACATGCTTTTTTCTGTAGCTGAACCAAAAATCTGGAATCAACTGCCTATCGCTTTAAAATCATCTGAGACTATAGATACCTTTCATTAAAAAACTGACGACTTTTTGAAATTATATTCCCACCATAACCTCACCCTTGCTCTAGTGACGACTCTTGCTTGTCCATGTTAACAATTTTGCCCAATGATTCTTGAATGTTGTGCCTCTGAGCTCAGATTCCTGGGGATTTAGGCGTATAGAAATTTGTCATTGTTTTTATTAGTATTATTACAACTGATTACATTTGTGATGTAATAACCACACCCTTGGTATCGGCTTTTATATAAACTATAACTTCTGAATTCAAGTTCTGATTCCAGCATATATGTAAAGTTAAAAACAGTATCCAGCCAGTGTTTTTTAAGCACAACTTGATAATAAATATCAAATTTAATAATAATCTGTAAATCAAATTCAGAAATAAATCAATATCAAATTTAACTATCCAGTGAATGGAAGGACATGAGTCACAAACAGCCTTGGGTAATAGTAATATGTAATAGTAATGATTACAAATATTGAAGTAATAGTAACAGTAATAGGTTGAATAAAAACACAATGTAATAGTAATAGGAAGCAATGTAATAGTAATTTACCTATTAGTTTTATATTACTATTGGACATTTCAAAGTTCAATTTGAGTTGCGCTTGTTTGCAGTCTGGTTATTTAATTATTTACAAGGAAAAGAATATTCCACTAGTTTCACCAGGTTTTATGACTGCTCCTCTGTGAATCATAGGGGCCCTCAGTCAGTTTCACCCTGGAGGTTATGAGAGTTTACATAGCACTAGCAGACATTGGGACAGTGTGACAGCTGCATGGCTAGAAGGGATTCAATAGTTCTTTGAACTTGGTTCTCATGCCAACTATCATTTTCACACAAGCCTGTATGTGTTTAGTGGTTGTTTGCACATTACTAGGCGTAAACAACAGGGGTGTGAAAAAACATCCTGATGTATTTGTACTAGTGCCAATAATCGACTGTCTACCAAGCAGCAGTAGTGTCCCACAAGGTTCTGTCCTTGGCTCTGTTCTGTTTAGCTTATACACTACATCCCTTAGTCAAGTCATAACTAATCATAATATAAATCATCACTTGTGTGCTGACAACACACAGGTGTATAGATCACTTTCACCAGCTGATACACAGACATCTCTATCAACTTTAAATGACTGTCTCAATGACATCTTGCTTTGGATGGAAGCAAGTAAATTGAAGCTAAATCCAAGTAAAACTGATCTAATTATTATTGGCACAAGGTTGTTAACTACTTTCCAGTTAAAATGCTTGGTAATGATACATCACCATCAGATACTGTTTGTAATCTAGGAGTTATCTTTGTCAGTGATTTCAGCTTTAACCAGAACATTTCTCCTCAAGTACCGTATGTAAATCCTGTTTCTACCATATCCGTGATTTCTGCTGAATTTGATGTCATTTGTCTTTATCTACTACTAAAACAACTTCGGTATCTCTAATTAGCAGTCGCCTTGTCTACTGCAACTCACTCATAAACGATATTGCTAAAAAGAACTTAGCTAAACTCCAACGTGTACAGAATTGTTTAGCACGTGTAGTACTAAAAGCACCTCGTTTCTCACCATCTCTGCCCCTACTTAGACAGTTGCATTGGCTTCCAGTTACATATCGAATACAATTCAAATTAGCCACTATCACATATCGTACCCTTTCTATGCAACATCTATCCTATTTGTTTAGTCTCCTTCTTTTTTTCAATATCCCCAGGAATCTCAGATCATCTCTTTCACAACGACTTTTTGTTCTGAAAACCAAGCTTAATATCAGCAAACATGCTTTTTTCTGTAGCTGAACCAAAAATCTGGAATCAACTCCCTATCGCTTTAAAATCATCTGAGACTATAGATACCTTTCATTAAAAAACTGACGACTTATTTTTTTGAAATTATATTCCCACCATAACCTCACCCTTGCTCTAGTGACGACTCTTGCTTGTCCATGTTAACAATTTTGCCCAATGATTCTTGAATGTTGCGCCTCTGAGCTCAGATTCCTGGGGATTTAGGCGTATAGAAATTTGTCATTGTTTTTATTAGTATTATTACAACTGATTACATTTGTGGTGTAATAACCACACCCTTGGTATCAGCTTTTATATAAACTATAACTTCTGAATTCAAGTTCTGATTCCAGCATATATGTAAAGTTAAAAACAGTATCCAGCCAGTGTTTTTTAAGCACAACTTGATAATAAATATCAAATTTAATAATAATCTGTAAATCAAATTCAGAAATAAATTAATATCAAATTTAACTATCCAGTGAATGGAAGGACATAAGTCACAAACAGCCTTGGGTAATAGTAATATGTAATAGTAATGATTACAAATATTGAAGTAATAGTAACAGTAATAGGTTGAATAAAAACACAATGTAATAGTAATAGGAAGCAATGTAATAGTAATTTACCTATTAGTTTTATATTACTATTGGACATTTCAAAGTTCAATTTGAGTTGCGCTTGTTTGCAGTCTGGTTATTTAATTATTTACAAGGAAAAGAATATTCCACTAGTTTCACCAGGTTTTATGACTGCTCCTCTGTGAATCATGGGGGCCCTCAGTCAGTTTCACCCTGGAGGTTATGAGAGTTTACATAGCACTAGCAGACATTGGGACAGTGTGACAGCTGCATGGCTAAAGGGATTCAATAGTTCTTTGAACTTGGTTCTCATGCCAACTATCATTTTCACACAAGCCTGTATGTGTTTAGTGGTTGTTTGCACATTACTAGGCGTAAACAACAGGGGTGTGAAAAAACATCCTGATGTATTTCTACTTGTGCCAATAATCGACTGTCTACCAAGCAGCAGTAGTGTCCCACAAGGTTCTGTCCTTGGCTCTGTTCTGTTTAGCTTATACACTACATCCCTTAGTCAAGTCATAACTAATCATAATATAAATCATCACTTGTATGCTGACAACACACAGGTGTATAGATCACTTTCACCAGCTGATACACAGACATCTCTATCAACTTTAAATGACTGTCTCAATGACATCTTGCTGTGGATGGAAGCAAGTAAATTGAAGCTAAATCCAAGTAAAACTGATCTAATTATTATTGGCACAAGGTTGTTAACTACTTTCCAGTTAAAATGCTTGGTAATGATACATCACCATCAGATACTGTTTGTAATCTAGGAGTTATCTTTGTCAGTGATTTCAGCTTTAACCAGAACATTTCTCCTCAAGTACCGTATGTAAATCCTGTTTCTACCATATCCGTGATTTCTGCTGAATTTGATGTCATTTGTCTTTATCTACTACTAAAACAACTTCGGTATCTCTAATTAGCAGTCGCCTTGACTACTGCAACTCACTCCTAAACGATATTGCTAAAAAGAACTTAGCTAAACTCCAACGTGTACAGAATTGTTTAGCACGTGTAGTACTAAAAGCACCTCGTTTCTCACCATCTCTGCCCCTACTTAGACAGTTGCATTGGCTTCCAGTTACATATCGAATACAATTCAAATTAGCCACTATCACATATCGTACCCTTTCTATGCAACATCTATCCTATTTGTTTAGTCTCCTTCTTTTTTTCAATATCCCCAGGAATCTCAGATCATCTCTTTCACAACGACTTTTTGTTCTGAAAACCAAGCTTAATATCAGCAAACATGCTTTTTTCTGTAGCTGAACCAAAAATCTGGAATCAACTCCCTATCGCTTTAAAATCATCTGAGACTATAGATACCTTTCATTAAAAAACTGACGACTTATTTTTTTGAAATTATATTCCCACCATAACCTCACCCTTGCTCTAGTGACGACTCTTGCTTGTCCATGTTAACAATTTTGCCCAATGATTCTTGAATGTTGCGCCTCTGAGCTCAGATTCCTGGGGATTTAGGCGTATAGAAATTTGTCATTGTTTTTATTAGTATTATTACAACTGATTACATTTGTGGTGTAATAACCACACCCTTGGTATCGGCTTTTATATAAACTATAACTTCTGAATTCAAGTTCTGATTCCAGCATATATGTAAAGTTAAAAACAGTATCCAGCCAGTGTTTTTTAAGCACAACTTGATAATAAATATCAAATTTAATAATAATCTGTAAATCAAATTCAGAAATAAATAAATATCAAATTTAACTATCCAGTGAATGGAAGGACATAAGTCACAAACAGCCTTGGGTAATAGTAATATGTAATAGTAATGATTACAAATATTGAAGTAATAGTAACAGTAATAGGTTGAATAAAAACACAATGTAATAGTAATAGGAAGCAATGTAATAGTAATTTACCTATTAGTTTTATATTACTATTGGAAATTTCAAAGTTCAATTTGAGTTGCGCTTGTTTGCAGTCTGGTTATTTAATTATTTACAAGGAAAAGAATATTCCACTAGTTTCACCAGGTTTTATGACTGCTCCTCTGTGAATCATAGGGGCCCTCAGTCAGTTTCACTCTGGAGGTTATGAGAGTTTACATAGCACTAGCAGACATTGGGACAGTGTGACAGCTGCATGGCTAAAGGGATTCAATAGTTCTTTGAACTTGGTTCTCATGCCAACTATCATTTTCACACAAGCCTGTATGTGTTTAGTGGTTGTTTGCACATTACTAGGCGTAAACAACAGGGGTGTGAAAAAACATCCTGGTGTATTTGTACTAGTGCCAATAATCGACTGTCTACCAAGCAGCAGTAATGCAGTACGGTTTAATTGCTCTGATTATAATTCAAGGTAGTGATAGCGATATTGCTTTTATCTTTCATTCCTGTATAGTACTGAAATACAAAATGAAAAATATGTTCTATTCATAAACAGTGTAGTTAGTAGATAATACTAAATATGGTACACTGTAGTTATATTTTGTGGTACATGTACGTACCGTGTATTACCACGTATACTGTATAGTCCTGATAAAAAATGTAATAGTAATTGCTACAAATGTACCAGTAATAGTAATAATAATCCAAAACTAGTGATCCAGCCAGCAGCATTTAATATGTGACAGCTCACAAGTGCAACAGTTAGGGCTTTGCAAGACAACTGATCACAAATCCAGTGTAGTGGATATATGCTGAATGTTCCTATGAAATCATGCTGCTTAGAATCATTCATCTCCTACCCAATTACTGTATTCCATGTCACAAGATTAACTGCATTGTGACAATATTTCCATCAACAACGCATATATCGGCTCTATAAATAGTTGTGTTATGCAAGACACTTTGGTCCTGGACATTCAAGTTGGTCGAAAAACAGGATAAAGATTTACAGCAGAAGGATAAAGATTTACACCAGAAGCGTAATAGGACCCGAATATTACTCAGTCAAAGAAGTGGTTATTAATATGTCTGTATTGATCAACTGCTATGTTATGTTGGTGGTCCGTCGTATCCGACGATGACGATGCTGCGCTAGTCATCTGTGGTGTGTCCTCAAGTGGCTGTGTAGGCTAATTCTGGACGCACATAGTCTCTTGTAAGTCGGGCAAGGGAAGCCCGTTGTGGCTGGTGCTGACGATGCTGTTGCCAGGTGTCGTCTGTCCCTGGCATCTTGTAGGTGTTGGCAGTGTCTTTCCTCAAAGGCCCGGCAGGCAGTCCTGGTGAGGGCTCGCCATTGACTTCTGTCAGTTGCTGCGCTCTCGAGTTCTTTTGGACGGATGCCACTGTACTGGAGGTTGGCCTTGATGCCGTCCTTGTATCGCTTGCGGGGATGTTCCTGGAGCCTGTGACCTTCAGAGAGCTCGCCATAGAGAAGAAGCTATCGGGGGATCCTTGTCTCATCCATACGGATGACATGCTCGGTCCATCGTAGCTGGGCTCTCATAATCATCACCTCGATGCTAGTGGTCTGTGCTCTCTCAAGCACTTCAAGGTCTGTACGTTACTTGGTCTTGCCAGTGGATATGGAGTATAGACCTGAGGTTGTCACCCGGTCTTGCCAGTGGATATGGAGTATAGACCTGAGGTTGTCACCCGGTCTTGCCAGCGGATATGGAGTATAGACCTGAGGTTGTCTCCTGGTCTTGCCAGTGGATATGGAGTATAGACCTAATGTTGTCACCTGGTCTTGCCAGCGGATATGGAGTATAGACCTGAGGTTGTCTCCTGGTCTTGCCAGTGGATATGGAGTATAGACCTGATGTTGTCACCTGGTCTTGCCAGTAGATATGGAGTATAGACCTGATGTTGTCACCCGGTCTTGCCAGCGGATATGGAGTATAGACCTGAGGTTGTCTCCTGGTCTTGCCAGCGGATATGGAGTATAGACCTGATGTTGTCACCTGGTCTTGCCAGTGGATATGGAGTATAGACCTAATGTTGTCTCCTGGTCTTGCCAGTGGATATGGAGTATAGACCTGAGTTTGTCACCTGGTCTTGCCAGTAGATATGGAGTATAGACCTGAGGTTGTCTCCTGGTCTTGCCAGTGGATATGGAGTATAGACCTGAGTTTGTCACCTGGTCTTGCCAGCGGATATGGAGTATAGACCTGAGGTTGTCACCTGGTCTTGCCAGTAGATATGGAGTATAGACCTGAGGTTGTCTCCTGGTCTTGCCAGTGGATATGGAGTATAGACCTGAGTTTGTCACCTGGTCTTGCCAGCAGATATGGAGTATAGACCTGAGGTTGCATATGTGAAAAGCTTCCAGCTTCTTGATGTAGTGCCTGTAGGGTGTCCATGTCTCACAACCATAAAGTCTCAACTGTACCATGCAAAAATCTATGTGTAAAGGTATACCGTTATTCAATGAATGTTTCCACCTTGTTCTGTTCTTTTTTCAATTCTCGTACTACATCCATCCCAGATATATGTTCTGGAAACAAAATGTTTACATACCTAGTAAATATTAGATTTGCTACCCATATTCCCAAACATTAATATTGATTATATTTCATAAGTTGGAAAGAGTATAAATTATTTACAGAAAGACCAAAACAAAATTTAAAAAATAATGCATTCCTTCGTGGGGTGATTGAACCAAGGAATAACTACTCTACCTGAATCAGTTCTTATTTTGGTACATGTATCATTGTTGGATCGATCAACACTTTTATACTAGTGATCCAAGTTTGTGCATCACGTAATTCTGTGGCAAGGCAGTATTATCGCCGTTTTTCTAAAACCTAAAACGTTTACATTGAATGATGACATGCCAACCACCTTTACTCATTGCTACTGTTGGTTTAACAAAAACCTTAACCAATGCAGTCAAATAGAAGATAACAAATGACACAAAAGGCTAAGTGGCGCTGAACTGTCTGAACGGTACGATGCACGAACTTAGTACATGTAACCCAGGCGAACGATGAACTTGATTCACCACTAATACTAATTACTGGAACCGATTCAAATTATCTTCAGTGCATGTATATGGAATGTATAATTAACTAATTAGCCTGTGTCATTGTAACTGTAAGACAGAATCTCAAATGTGTTGGTCAGTGTGCTCCCCGGACTGCATCCATTCCCGGCGCACCAATGGCCAGCACCGTAACACAACGTATCAAATCACACAAACTGACACACATGATAGATAGCATGTATACTAATAAGCAAATATTGTTGATGGTATACATTCACTTTCCTAAGCTGCGTTAAAGTGGTAATTAACTGAGAATGCAACTTTAAGCAGTTGTTATTTTAGGCACTCTTCTACGAATGATAACATAATAATATTGTATAGCATCCATATAAAATACAACCAAAGTACCTTGTCGAAAAAAATTAAATATTAATATATAAATTTAGTTATGAACATCTGAGTGACATGTTTAAGTTAGCAACATGTTCACTACTAGATGTCAGCATCAGCAATAATAGAAGGGTCAAATTGGGAATGAGAAAAGAGAATTAGTGGAATGGCAAATGACACCGATATGACGACAGGGGCAATATGGGGAAGAGGGTACATGTGTACCAGCACATAGGAAGTATGCGATGAGGACATTTTGGAGATTCCATGGGAAGTACTTGTATGGTATGGAAGGTTTGGAGGATTCCATTTTTGACATTCTTACGCATAGCTTTCTTGTATATTATTTTGATCATTTCTTGTCCTTTCTGTATGTGTCTGTTTTCACTTGACCAAAACATTCCATGTGCCATTCGATTGTTTCATACCTGTCAAGTCCTGTGAATCAAAACAGTAGTCATGGCAGACAAAAACCATCAATTATCAGTAAAAACCAAATGCCCATTGATGCACATCATAAAAAACAAGTTTGTAAGTACAGGTGCATAAGACAGACATATTTGAATTATTTTTCCAAACTGAATCTCGCCAGATAACACAAGTGTTTGTGGATAAATTTTCGCGCCTGCCTACGTGCCCTATACGACACATGGGATCTGTAAGTAAGTTCATGCCTATGCATAACACATGCGTTGGTGAGTGCTCGTTCCGAGGCACCTCACAAATTATACAGGAATTCTACCAGGCCCAGAAAAGAGCGCGAACCATAAGGGATTTTGATGAGTGTGTCGCTCGGCGAATTTACCGACAAAAATATAACGAATGCGCTAAATTTGTTTTAAAATGTATCTCAAAACACACGCATAAAACTGTGGTTTTCCTACTATGCCCGTAGTTTTCATTTTATCAATAAAACCGTAGTGACTACGGCTAAACCGTAGTACTTGACAGGTATGTTGTTGCTATTCACAGATTATACAAATGAAATATTTGTCGGCATTATCATTGAAATGTTGACACTATTTTAACCAGAAATATTTTTTCATTAGTTATCTGCATATATTGTGAATAGGTGCAGTTATTTCTTTAAAGTATTTACATGATGTTAACTAATAAGTATCATATACAGTAAAATTTATATGAACGGGGAAAGCGTTTTATAAATACATGTAGTAAACATAAAACTGATTTTTCCATGTCAATAAGAAATTGTGATTGGATTTGTAATATAACATACAGTATTTGTATGTATAATGTACTACAGTGTTCATATAAAAATCAACGTAATTTCATTTTAAGTTTTAATGAGTCCTGACTTTTTCTGAATGCCATGTTCTGTTCTGTATATCCAGGAAGAGAGCCACAAACAAAGTGCAGCTGTGTGTATTTCTCATGATATTCGGCGCGCTGGTGGCCGCGAGCACTGACCTCACATTTGACCTCGTTGGTTATATCTTCATCCTACTAAACGATGTCTTCACGGCCGCCAATGGCGTCTACACCAAACAGAAGCTGGAGGCAAAGGTAGGAGGCTGATAGGGGTATGCGGGGAAAGTTGGAAATGTCATCGTTCATGCATAGTTGGTGTAAGGTACTTAGTTCAGTGTATATGGATGAGTCTAACAAATAAAGTTAGCAGACCAAAATAAGGTAAGAAAGAATCTTGGATGTTAGAAATGTCCAATAAATGTTATTGTCCAATACAATTAAATTTAACTGATGATATGTTGCCCAGATATCAAAAACTCAGAAAGCCAAATAAACATAAGGAATGTACAAAAGTATCATGTGCACATTTTAATGACACCTCCAACAAATACATCCTTAAACCAACTGGATTTTTGCTTTTCATTACAAACTTGTTAAATAAATCATCACTTACTCCTGGAGGTGAAATAAAAATGAAATATGATAACATATTAAAGTAAAACGAGAAATTATATGTTGAGTCATCATGGTATATGTTTCCTGTGTGATAATGTGACCTTGACTGTTTGACCTTTCTTTGTAAGTGACCTTTGATGTTTGACCTTGCAGGAGCTGGGCAAATATGGCTTACTCTTCTACAACAGTCTGTTCATGATCATCCCTTCTGGCATCATTGTGTGGTCAACTGGAGAGTTCAGCATGGTACACGCTTATTTTCTTAACCAGTGTCTTAGCCATAAAATATAATACTGGTTGATTTCCAAATGCTACTGCCAATTTTGTGAAATTGTCCTGGAGTCAGTCCATTCTGATTGTAGGCATGAGTTTCGGGACATCAAAAAGTATGTACCTCACAAAAAAAGGAAAACTTTCCATTTGGTTCAGTTGTACTAGTTAAAGAAAGTTGGTGTTGCTGTGATTGTGTTAAAGGTGGGAGAATATGACCATCTAGGGGCCACCAGCTTTAGGTTGGTTTGTTTTGAGTTACAGGTAGCAGAGTATGACCATCTAGGGGCCACCAGCTTTAGGTTGGTTTGTTTTGAGTTACAGGTAGCAGAGTATGACCATCTAGGGGCCACCAGCTTTAGGTTGGTTTGTTTTGAGTTACAGGTAGCAGAGTATGACCATCTAGGGGCCACCAGCTTTAGGTTGGTTTGTTTTGAGTTACAGGTAGCAGAGTATGACCATCTAGGGGCCACCAGCTTTAGGTTGGTTTGTTTTGAGTTACAGGTAGCAGAGTATGACCATCTAGGGGCCACCAGCTTTAGGTTGGTTTGTTTTGAGTTACAGGTAGCAGAGTATGACCATCTAGGTGCCACCAGCTTGATGGTGATGTTGTGATTGTGTTGCAGGTAGCAGAATATGACCGTCTGTATACCACCAGCTTTATGTTGATGTTTGGTGCGTCGTGTGTCATGGGTCTGGTGCTTAGTTACTCCATTGTGCTGTGCACACAGATGAACTCTGCCCTGACAACAACCATCGTCGGAGTGTTGAAGGTATGTGGAATACAGATCTGGTCAGTTGGACGTGTGTGTTGTCGATAAGGCAGTGGTGCTCCATCGATCAACTGTAGTTGACCACCTCTGTTTTGTGACGACTTTATTATGGCTTATCAATTCTGAGATTTACTAACCTTTTGTATTGAAGTACCTCTGAGCTTGGTTTCTGAGGATTTAGGTGCAAAAGAAGTTAAATATATGCTTTTTTAAAATATGTTCTTTTCTGTTAACATTCCTTCCTCAGTTGATCTAACCCATCATGAATCAGGGTCATCCATGATCTGATCTTTACTGTTAGGGTTAGACGGAGGCAGTCTATTCCTAGTATTTTAGTTATTAATGAATATAATTTTCTTAAGACTAATAACAATGTTGAAGGTGTACTACCGGTACCTACCAAACTGTGTTTAGTAAGCCTGTTTAACCCTAACAGTTTGGAAGGTATGACTCCGGAGCATGTACAAATGGTAAACAAAACCTGCAGTTTCAAAACAAACGTTATTGGCAATACTGACGGTGCGGGCTGAGTTACATGCCACACCCTTTGATGTTCAGTGGTATCCCATGTTCCCACTTTCAACATAGAATTCCTGTTATAAATTACTATGCTAGCTAATTCCGGGTAGAGGAACAGACTGTCTCGTTTTAAAAGAAAGCGTAGCTTTGCTAAAATTATCAACAACATTTATGTTGATCATTAGATAGGTAACTCATGAATATCCCTGTGCTGTGGTTTATAGCCACACCACCCTTTTACCATTTCATTGATGAACTGAAAAAAGTAATGTACTAGTTTGTTGAATTATTTCACCCTAATTAAATAAAACATTTGCATAAATGAGCTAGGATCACTGTGGATATCAGAATGGTAAATTTTTTGGCAAATGAGTATGAAACTAGGCAAGTTGATAACGTTGAATTGATGAGAGACTTACTTCTGTTTGTTATGTTCAGAATCTCCTCATCACTTACATTGGCATGGCTATTGGTGGTGACTACATCTTCAGCTGGGTAAACTTCATGGGACTCAACATCAGGTAAGCAGAACAATACAGTCACTTAATGTCATCTGCAGAAGTTACAAAACAACAGTGTTTACATTGCTATCAAAACCCAGTGCTAATGCCTGTTTACATGTGATGTTTTTCCCAGTTTGATGTCACAAAGTGATATGTGAATTTAGAAAAGTAATATATCTAAACATTGCGACCTAGATCTTGACTAGGGCCACTCCAAATTTGAGCTTTGATGAGAGCTCACATCAGGGAACCTTGTTGTTGTGCAGGATGTTTGACATACACTTAAACAACTCAGTACAGGTGTAGAAAACACACAGAGTGCTGCAGTGTCATGTCACAATGTTAGTTTTGACCAATGAGAGAAATAACTATAAGAGCTGGCAATAACTGGCAGGACTTTGGCCGAAAGTACAAAAACATCCGGAAACCAACAAACTGGCCTTTTTGAATTCTGTATACTTAAACTTAGTCACTTTTTAAGGTAAAAACAACTGAAGAAACCAAAAGAAATCATCATCTAAGCTAGTTTCACTATCATAAGTACGATCAATTCTTAAAAAACAGTTCCGTTGACCCTTAATAGCAATGTTCCTTTGTACTTTGTTTGCATATGTTTATGAAAACGTTTGTGTTTTATCGTGACAGCATCACAGGCAGCCTGCTCTATTCGTACATCACGTTCACTGACAAGGGTCAACCAGCTCGACCTGTCCTTCCAACCGCTGCATCTCCGTCTTCCTCGTTGCAAAATTCACCAACTCAAAATGACGACCGGATCGCATCGCAACACAAAACCATTAACTCTTAATCTGTACTGTCATTTTGGACAACACTATTAGCTAAGTTCCAAATACTAATATTTAGGAATTTATTTAATATAGGTATTGTGGGATGATGTTATATTTAGGATTTGTGCACTTTTGTTTTGATTTGGGATGTTTTGGTGCATGGAAGATTCTTTTAGATGATGTTTTGTTAAGGTGAGAGTTTTGTTTTGGAGGGGAATAATATCTCTGTTTTGTTTGGTAGCCAGATTGTAAATGTCTAAGAGCACACATGTCATCGTCTTGCGGGGGCAGCTTTACAGCATGTAATACACTTGGTGTAGTCCACCAAGTGGGTAAAAATTATGCAATAGTTTATTAGTAAGACCTAATAAAGAAATGCTTTGTTCATGTAACCAGTTCTATCCAATATGAAATCCGTTGGCTGAAAGTTGCATTCTGAGATCTAATTACTTTATATAATTTTCCTCAACTTCATATAAACAGTATATAATTCTTTTTTCAGACAAAACAGTTGTATCTGTGTGCCCACTGGCAAGACGTGGCGACTAGTATTTTTTACAAACTATAATTGATGGAATAACATAAAATACCAGTGACATATGATGGTAGGTATGATTAAATAAGACCATGTTGTACGTACAAATTAAAAAACCTACTTAAAATGGTAGTTCAGAATGCAACTTGAAGTGTCCAATCATTACGATGAGCTGTTTGCAGTTCTGCCTGTCACCCATTCTTGTGAATCAGTGGTAAAATTTATGTCACAACTAGTGGGACCACATTTTGTATGTTGTTTATTTTATGTAAAACCAAAAGGTGGTTTATTAGTTGCAGTGGTTAGTGAGTTGTGCATAGAATCCACCAGGGGTTGGTGTATTACATCCCCTGGTGGATTCCTGGGACATTACAGTATGTAATATATATCACTGGTGTTATGTGGATGGATGTGTGTATATACTACTAACTTCTCTTTCACCTGCCAAGCACAGAAGCATTCTATAGATGTGATAGCATTTGGGTAGTTTAGAATAGATTTTATTGTATTATTTATGTTAGCATCTCAGTTCTCAAGGTAATAAAGATGTCATGAGGCTTCGGTGATCACGGTTGACACTGATCTTATGCAATGGTCACAAATACTTCATTTCAGAACATTCTGCTACATATCAATTGAAATACTCACAGTTTTATCAGATATGATGTATGGTATACATATTATGCATTTTATGTACAATGGTGCTGTTTGTTATTGTTGTTTCAATATGTTAAAATATAATTATATACATACACAACGTAGGTAATGTATATATATATAATATATATATATATAATTCATTATTTGGATAAATATGCCAAAAATCTTACTTATCATTGAATGTGGTCAAATATCACTGCAGCTTCATGTAAATAATATTGGTGTTGTTACAACATATTTCTTTATAAAAGATGCATTTGACAAAAGATGCATTTTTGTATTTTACCTCGGTGATAACAGTTGCATCTTTAGGAGTGCACTGCAAAATGTTTTTGCTTATTCTCATTTTAACATTGTCTCCCGTCTCCACTGCGAAGTTATTACAGTTTTATTATACACCGGGTAAGTATTTATTATTTGTATGTGCTGTATATCTGCACTTGGTATTGTTGGCAAATATAGAGTATCACACTGATGCTGAGTTTCATCAATCAAAAGTGGAACTGTAAACTATTGGTTGAGGTCTACTATGGTACATTATTAAATAAATATAATAGAACGTGAAGTCACCTGGGGGTATTTTCTTACACTAACCGTTTGTGTCTTCAATATTTGTGTTTTTTCTGTTTGGTTTAACTAACTATTTCCAACTGGATTTGTTCAGTCTAAACCAATGTAAAGGTGTGCCATGTTAGTGTGGATCTGTCTGCTGTGTGGCGCCACTGTTCTAGCTGTGGCGTCGTTTCTCTTGGGAGTGGTTCCTAAATATGATAATCGCGCCAGTAGGTGTGCTAACGCTTGCTCTCCTAAGATATACGATTAAATGGCAACATGTGTTTACAGTATTCTGTATATGTAGCTGTTCAGATGTATGTTTGCCAAAGCACAAAGTTGATGCTTATTAAACGCTTCACAGTTGGCGAGACATTTTCTCTGTAGGTTCCACGCCGTGATGTTTACTACAACCACTGCATATACTACTAATCAGCCTATGTTGTTTCATGTTTTTAAGATTTACATATTATTTTGGTGTCATATGCCTATTTTACCCGTCAGGCCTATAATCGGATTTGGATTACTGGAAGTTATATACGATTGTTATGGTTTTCGATAACGTAAGCTTCGTATTCTACGAATTCTCTCAGACCAGGGGGCCAAATCATACAACGAAATGATTGATGGTGTGGGTCCGTGGGAGTTACATAAACACTGCAGCTCTGTTTATGATAAATTATATTGTATTTGTTGTCAGGCCCGTAGGCTCGGGTGCGATGGGCGTACGCACCAAAATACAAATTTCAGTTTTATGTAAAGCGCTATGAACGTTATGGATATGGCGTTATATAAAATAAAGATTATTATTATTAAGAGTTGCTCGAAAAAAAATTCCGTCATTCCGTCTTCCGATGTAATCTCCAATAGCATAGCAGAGTTCAGTGCGACTCCAGAAAAAATCTTGAACGTCACAGTGACACATCTCCTTACAACACCATCACCCTAACCTAGCATAGCCGGAAAATATACATGCAATTAATAGAAACTTGAGATATCTAAATCGTAAATTTCATCGTTGCTGATTGACATGCAAAGCCTGACAATTTAATAATTTGGTAAACGAATGTCCGCCGGCAATGGCAGCAGTCTGGATGATTGTAACAAGCTTAAAACTAACTAAGCATTTACTCAGGCTGACAAACCTGAAACGTGAGACATGCGTGGAAAATGGATAAATATCACCAAAAGTGATAAAACGCTGTTTATAGGGAAACAAGCCAGTCGCCAAATTGAGATTATTACTTGAGTTTGCATCGCGTTCTGGCACTGTAACTTGCTACGAGTGCAACTCTGAATCGAAGGGAATACGAGAAACCAACATGTGAGCTGGCGTAGTTTTATACATGTCGATGAAACGGGCATTCGACGCGTCACCGCAGCGTCATGGTCAACATTAATAAGCTCTAGAAGCGCATCAATGTACATGTCAGCCGTCAGGAACTGTGAGATTTCACTAGAATCTCCCATTTTGAAAATGAATTCTGAATAAACCATAGGTGTGATATTGTTGATTGTAGTTCCAAATGATTATATTTTTATGCGTATGGACTCGCACGATTGCCATTTGTTTCCCTTTAAATATAATGTTGCTATTACAAAGAGCGTTCAGTACGTGTCTATTGTGTACGACTTAAAGGGGCACTGTATAGATTACGCTATTCCACGGCAGAAGTATTTTGTCTGCCGACGCTTGGCGCCTGCGGCTATTTATAGAGCAGTCTCGTGCAGGCGATATGTTTGCCGTCGTTAGTTCTCGGGAACACAAGACAAGCGTGTGCTGCATTTAGTGATTGTGTTGTTGAGAGGGATTTATTTATTTAGTGTTGCTAGTTTGCAGCAGTACATGTCATAAGTAAATCCTTACCAACAATATGCATGCATATATAGCATATAATAGAGGCACATACATGCATGCATAAATAGCATATAATAGAGGCACATACGTGCATGCATACATAGCATATAATAGAGGCACATACATGCATGCATATATAGCATATAATAGAGGCACATACATGCATGCATAAATAGCATATAATAGAGGCACATACATGCATGCATATATAGCATATCATAGAGGCACATACATGCATGCATATATAACATATAATAGAGGCACATACATGCATGCATATATAACATATAATAGAGGCACATACATGCATGCATATATAACATATAATAGAGGCACATACATGCATGCATATATATCATATAATAGAGGCACATACATGCATGCATATATAGCATATAATAGAGGCACATACATGCATGCATGCATATATAGCATATAATAACAATTATAAAAGCTTTATAAAATTCTCACTCACTGATAGATCTTCAACTATATAGTTCACTCCATGAAATATTCACATGCATTATCATGCAATGATGCAAGCACATGTACAATTGCATGACTGCATGACATTGGATAGCCTGCATGACATAGTTAAGTATCGACGACGGAGACTAGCGGGACATATCCTACGTTTATCAAGAGAGAGAATAGCATATGTAGCGATATAGTAGGTGCCTGAAGGTGGAAACAGAAGGAGAGGAAGGCCGACTAAGACCTGGCGCAAGACATTGAAAGAAGACCTGGCATAAATGGAAATTACATGGAATGAGGTAAAAGAAATTGGGAAAGACCGTAATAGATGGAGAAAGCTCGTCGCCCGATGTCCCGACAGAAACAGGAGGAACTAAGTATAAGTAAATAAGTCTTGTATAAATGCTTCAATGTTCATTGCTGTCTAGCCGCAATTGATAATTGTCCGTGCTCTTGAATTACTTGTTACCAGTAGCCATTTTATTTAATGATTTTAAGACATTGCTAATTTTCTCCTGCATGATCCTCCGTACATCCTTAGCACCAACCCTCTCAGGAAACTCCGATTGCACACACTCTGTAACATATACCATTACTAAATCACATGCAAATGCAAACATTAATGGCCTACCTTTTCAGATTTAACTGAAAGTCAATATGATATATTATTTAGATAAAATAATGCAGCCAACTCATCTGAGAGATAGCTACTACGTACACCCATTCCAACCCAATCAAAGTCTGCGTTCATCACTCATTTCAGATTATCCAATTTAAGGTTAATATGCTGGCATTTTCAATGCAATGGATTCTTAAACCAATTTTAAGCCAAAATTAAAAGGCTTCCCGCGTGATAATTCAGTTAGTCTGTATGAATTGACAAACGGATAGAGCTAGCCGATGTATGGATCAAGTGAAACAATTTGTCTGGCTTATGGTGATTAATTGTGCCTTTGCAAACTGTGAAATAGTCCGGCCCCATGCAGTCACATATTCAAATACAGAATTTATAATATACAAAATGTTAAACCACTGTTTTGTAGTTTGCATACTTTGTATGATGCATTTTAATGGAAATATATCTAGATATAATAAGAACACACAAGTAAGAACGCTTTTTGGGAAATATTTTCTTAAACAGTTGTAAATATGTGAACGAATAAGAAATGTATTACTCGGTAATATTTTTTGTTGGGAACATATTCTTAAAGGTACATTTTTTAGAATAAGTGAGCAATATAGCAGCGTGTGTAGTTGCAAACCGGGTCGCTCTTTGGGCTTTAAAAGTGCGCTAAGATGATGTTGAATGATGGCAATAAAACATGAGGTATTAAAAATTGGCAAAACGACGAAGTGGAGGTAGGCCCAGTTATTAAATAAATGCCAATACTGGTGACATTTGTGTACTTCCGAAGGGGAAATTTAAGCATGGTACAAAATCAAGTTGGAAAAACTAAAAAATGTCGAGCTGATCAATGCTGATAGATCGATTGAGTTTTGTTTCGTAGTGCTGGCACTTCCAGCGAGTCCCGCTGAATGTGAAAAAGGCGTCAGCTCAGTGAAACGTATGAAGAGTTCAAGACTGAATGTCGAAACCGCACGAAGTCATCCACAGTGTCAGCTAACTTCACCATCCAGCTGCATTCACTCAACATGGCTGACTTCAAACCCATGTCAGCTGTCCACCTGTGGAATACATCCGGCGTGAGGATGCCCAAATTCAAATCCGAGCTGGACTCGGACAATGAGTCACAGTCCGACTCCAGCTCGGATTCAGCTGGAGTAACTGTCAGTGACTCGAGCGAATGTACATGGAGCCTGACAGTCCCGCTGCTTCTGCAGATGATGGCAACAGTTCTGAGTAGACCCCTGCGGCTGCAGACATTCGTGTTGTGGTGTTTGTTATAATTTGTAACATTGATGTTTTTCTGTCAAAAATAAACTGTTGCTTATGTTGTCATTTTATATTCGCTGGTTCATTAATCTGAATATCATAAATATGCACGACATACTTGGTCTGAACTAATAGGGCCTATATTAATAATATATAATAGCCATGCATTACAGATTCAAACCTACTCGTGTAATTATGTTAATATTTGGACCACCAACTTCTGAAAGTTGAAGGTCCGCCTGACCACCAATTTTGTAGCTAAGGTGTAGAACACTGGTTCCCTTCCCCTTTCTGGTGAGGTAAAGGCATCCAACAAGTCCATCCCTCAGTGATACGTGCCATCATATCTTTGAGATATTGCTTGTCATGTCTTCTAAAAACGTGGATTTAACCGTACGTTCGCGCGTTTATGATTATGTACCATCTCATTTAGGCAAGTCTCGTCTTTGTTCTCGCCCACCCACGTGAACTCGGCGAGAAATGAAAATGAGGCAACGTAAAAGGCGGAACGGGCCTCTGTAAACCCCGGAACGACACGGAACGAATAGCAGAATGTTGCGGAACGAATTGTTCCAGTCGTCGTAGCATTCGACATGACGCGTAGTTAAATTTACTTGTAATTAAACCTTTCCATCAATATGAAGGCATAATATCTAGATCAAGGTATACCTTTACGCGATGTAACGTCGCGGAACGACGATAAAAGTAATGCGGCTGCAATGTTTAATTACACCGGTTATTGCCGGTAGCTGGGAATATGTTGAACGGCGTAAACATTCCAGCTATCTTAGTCGTTCCGCCACATTCCATCTCATAAAATATACGATAATTTTGATATCATGCCGTCATATTGATGGACAGGTTTTATTACATGGATATTGTCGTGTTTTCGTTTCTGTTGCGTAATTTCTTGCGGACATCCTGTCGTGGGACACTACAGCGAGAGTCAGGACGACGTGGGTGTAATTCAGTGATGTATTGTAATTTGTCAGTAATAAAGAACGAATTAGATGACAAAATAGTGTCAGAGTGGGATAGCGTGACGCAGTGGCCTTCGCACTGCTAACTATCGCCCACGTAAACTCGTTGACATCGCAAAGAACGGTAACGAGTGCATGTTAGCATTGTTGACATTCGCCTTCGCCACGTTCAGCGGCAAACGGTGACAGCTGTCAAAATGGCAATATCATTGAGTCCTGATGATCTACGAAACTTACTGGCTGCTGCCATGCAACAGGCCATGTTTTCAGCTCCGTCCACTACCACAAACGCACAAACAGTCTCTACGAGCAGTGTGCCATCGTTCCAAAGCTATGAACTCAGTCGTGAGAAATGGGAGACCTACATGCAGAGGCTTACGCAGCATCTGATCGCGCATGCTGTTGTTGACCCAGACAAGAAAAAGGCATATTTTCTGTCCTGGATAGGGGCAAACACGTACCAACTTGTCAACAAACTCTTTAGCACATCTGAATTAGCTGCTGCCACGTTTGACCAGGTAGTCAAGAGGCTCGATGAACATTATAAAGAGTCATTGCACGAGCTGGCTGCCTCATACCAGTTTTATCAATGCAAAATTAAACCTGGTCAGTCGTATTCAGATTGGGTGGCAGATCTGCGCAGCATTGGGCGTGACTGCGATTTCGGCACAGCACTTGACCGGCTCATTCGCGACATGATTGTGTTGAACACTCCGCACGACGAGGTCCGCCGGGCTTGTCTCAAGGAGTCGTCGCCAACTCTTGAGAGTGTGCTAAAGACAGCAAATTCATACGTGGCATTATCTGCTAGTGATGCCATCGTGAAGGGGCCTGCACATGGGCCTACACCAGGGCATGCACAGGAATCCTGGCTGTGGAGAAAGTGCGTCCTCCGCGACGAGCCAAGATGGGCACCCACAAGTACGAGAAATTTCATGCGCCCGATTCTCGACAAGATCGGCGACATATACAACGATGCATTGGGTGTGGCTCCACAACACATCTGAGAGCTGCATGTCCTTTCAAGAAAGCTGAGTGCCACAAGTGTGGAAAAGTAGGCCACATAAAATCAGTCTGCCGCTCCGAACGCTCGAGCAAGACAAGCAACGCCATTGATTGCAACACTGCTTCAATGACTATCATGACCTTGTTCGCACATGACCTTGTCAATAAGCCGCGTCTGGCGCTGCTAATTAATGGTCATAAAGCCGAGTTTGAGGTCGATACGGGGGCTCCAATCGCGCTCGTTGGAGAAGAATTCTGGAAGAAAATCGGTTCCCCCCGACTCTGCAGATCAAGAGTCAGACTCTGCGCCTACGGCCAACGTCAGATCAGCGTGAGAGGTGAATGTACTGTTGACGTTCAGTACGGGTCGACAGTCCTGCAACTACCGCTAATCATCGTCGACAGCGGTGTCTCGTTGTTTGGGCTGAATTGGATACAGGCATTCCAAGTCGACGTCAACTCGCTGCTCTACCCGACAGTGAGCACTACGACACTATCAACAACTGACGTGCACGCTGTAGAAGCAGACGACCTTGAAGTCAAGAAAGTCATTGCTGATCACCCGGACATCTTCAGTCCTGGCTTGGGTCGGTGCAACAAAACAAAAGGGCATCTGCAACTGAGAGAAGGCGTGCAGCCGATGTTCTTGAAAGCCAGACCCGTTCCTTTCGCGCGCCTCGACGCAGTTGAGAAAGAACTGAAACGTCTGCAAGAACTAAACATCATCACAAAGGTTGATTCCTCGGACTGGGCTACCCCCATCGTTGTAGTACAAAAACCAAATGGCCACGTGAGAATTTGCGGAGACTACAGAGCAACAGTCAATCCGTGTCTACATGTACAGCAACACCCAATTCCCAGAATTGAGGAACTGTTCGCAAAGTTACAAGGGGGTACTCACTTCAGCAAGCTGGATATGCGA